>VDFB02379711.1:214194923-214741882 GCA_007258455.2 Sequoia sempervirens | reverse complement strand
TGTGTCTCCCCTCTACCCTTAAACCCTAAACCCTAAACCCTTAACCGTAAACCTTAAACCCTTAACCCTTAAATTCTAAAACCTTAAACCCTCTACCCTCTACGTCTAACCCTCTACACCATATCTCTCTCCCACTTCCTCCCTCTTTCCCTCTCTCTCTAAAGACTCACCCTCCTACCCCTTCTACCTCTCTCTATCTCTCTCCCCTCTACCGTTAACCCTAAAACTTAAACCCTTAACCCTTAAAATCTAAACCCTTAAACCCTTAATGCTTAAACTCTAAACCCTTAATATTAGGTGTGTATTAAAACATTATAAAAGTATAAATTTTTGGAGTTGTATTATGAATTGAATGATAAATGACGATGAATGGGAAAATATAAGGAACTTTAATATTTTAAACTAAAAAGTTAGAGTTCAATTAGGATTATTGTTCACTTAGGGTTAGGTTTAGGGTTCAATTAATTTTCAATTTGGGTTATGATTGAGGATGAGGTTGGGGTTTAATTAAGGTTATGAATTCAATAAGAGTTCAAATATGGTCAAGGTTAAGGTTAGGGTTGGTGTTAAGGTTCGATTAGGATAAGAATTAGTGTTAGGGTTAGGATTAGAGTTCAACTATAGTTCAAAGTTACGGTTATCGTACAATTAGTACTACCGTTCAATAAATGTTCAATTAGGGTTAATAATTAATTAAGGTTAGTTTTAAAGTTCAATTAGGGTTTGAGTTAGGGTTGGGATTATGAATCAAGTAGGTTTGGGTTAGGGTTTGATTAGAGTTAGGTTTAGGGTTTAGTTAGAGTTAGGGTTAGAGTTATTGGTAGAATTCAATTATGCTTAGTGGTCAATTACAATTAGATTTAGTGTTCAATTAGGGTAAGGGTTAGAGTCCAAATAGGGTTAGGGTTTAACTAGGGTTAGGAATACAATAGAATAAAGTTTTGTGTTTAATTATGATATATAGAATTTAGTATAATTTTAGAAAATTAAATGATTTGGACACAAGGAAAAAAATAGAAAAGTTGATTTTATATAGATCTTATTTGTTAATTTATTGAAAAATTATAATTAATAATTGTTTAATTAATTTAAAATGAATATTTAATTTAATTTAATTTAATTGTATTAGATAATTAGTAACACTAAATAGATAATAAATATTTTATGGATTTTAAAAATTAGAAGGGTTAGGATTATAATTCTATAACTAAAAGTAATTCTAATCTTGTCTTTCATGTTGTGCTGCAAATGCTACTGGCATATATATATTATTTATTAATATATACAAAATATTCCAAGTGATATCTTTGTTGAGGAACCTATTTTATAATAGTACAATAGATGCATCAAAAGGATATCTCTCAGCATATTTTATATATATTATTAATAAATAATATATATGCTAGTAAGTACTTAATAAATAAAATAAAATAAATATATCAATTTTTTACCATACTACTCATTGCCCAGGAGATCCCCATGGCACCCGTCCGTGATATTACAATTAATAAATAAGTTGTAACTTTTGATCACGCGATGGCAGGAAACCATGGATCTCAACCATCAGCAATTATGTTTGTTCAACATAGTCGCCAGCCTTGTTATTAACCATCGAGCACCTTTCTACCAGTATTATAACATTTTCGTTGATTTAAAACACGTGCACCTTATAACTACTTTAGTAACCTGTGACATAATGTATTAAAGATGCATCAAAGTATTTATCATTCCTTCGACTTCACCGGATGAGACACATGGTGCTTGCTCATGAAATCACAATCAATAAAGACCTCATAAATTTTGATCACACGATGGCAGGAAACAGTGGATCTAAACCATCAGAAATCCTGTTCATTCAACACAGTTTCTAGCCTTGTTATTAGCCATCGAGCACCTTTCTAACAAGATTATAACATCTTTGTTGATTTAAAACACATGAATCTGATAACTGCTTGAGTAACCCATGGCATAATGTATTAAAGATGCATCAAAGTATTCATCATTCCTTTGGCTTCACTAGATGAGACACATGGCGCTCGCTCATGATATCACGATGAACTGGTGGGGTCATCATGGGATGGAAAGGAATGACTGAGATCACATGATGATTGATCTACGACCATGCGAACTTCTCCCTCTGCAAAATAAAAACATTTATTAGGGGAGAGGGCGCACTCAATCATGATGATCAATAATACCTAGTCTTACCAAATATTTATACTATATATTGGAAATAAACACTCCAAATCTAAATAAAGAAAAAACCAAATGTTGATAAAAAATGGACCCACACTTGAACACATGAGAACCTCTAAATGTTATATGAAAAAAACATAAATACATTCATGCAGAAGTGAAATAAGTATTTTTTTGTTTCAAATAAAATATAACAACTCTCCACTATAAGTATATTATTTAAAAAATTAAATGCTCATTTAATAAAATAAGACACTCATTTAAACAAGTATTGTTATCATAGTGAAAAAATATTGTTCTTATGTGTACAAAAATTGGGGTAACAATGTACAAGCATTGGATAATTTAATATTAATATTTTTTCCTATAACAAATATAAAAGGTGAGCACAATAAATAACATGTATTTTCCCATTAAATGTGAAGGATTTTCAAAAAGTTTTAGTGTTCAACTATTGGTCCATTTTTGTTCAATATAAGTTGTATTTTAAATCATTATGTGTTGTTTTTATAACAAAAAAAATATTTTTTGTGTTCAACTATTAGTCCATATGTGTTGAATATAAAAGGTAGAGATATCAAAGATTTATGGTTATCAATAAGTATTTGGTCCACTTAGGTTGTATATTAATTTTAATTTAAATAAAATATAATATTCATCAAGCAACAAATGATATTGTTTTGGTTCAACTATTGGGGGTTCCATGATTAAGTTTTGGTCGAACCTTTAAAAAGTCAAATTTTAGACACTTCTCAAAAGATCTGCTGATGTGGCGAATTGCATGATGAGTCGGCCTCCAAACCTTAGTTATAGATAAATAAGAGACTAGTCTACATTTTTTTTAAAAAATGAAGGTTCTACGATATTCTAGTCAATTGCTACATGCTGAGAAAGTTAGCCTGCATGACTACTGGGCCCTTTCCCCTAAAGGAATAAGGGGACATCGCTAGGTCGATGAAAAAAAAATAACATAAGTTGTTTTAACGAGGGAACACTTGACCAACAAAAGACTTAGGAAAAATAAAGTCAGACAAAGGAAATAAAACAATAAAACAAAAGGGGGCCCAACCTAGACAAAGCGATGGGGCTTAAGACATTTTAAAGCCTTCCCAAAAAGTAACGACCAAATAGATCCCATCCAAGGTGTAAGATGAACACTAGGATTTTACATGAAGATGAAGGTACAAAACAACAACCTTAGGCTTTTCCCAAACACCATAGATGACGAGAGACACAAGGAAGGATAAAATAGAACACAAAGAACAAAATTTTGAAGTTCCGTCACTACCCATAACCCTAAACCCTAAACCATTAACCCTTAACCCTTAAACCCTAAACCCTTAAACCCTCTACCCTCTATCTCTCTCAAGTCTCTCCCTCCTACCCCCTCTCCCTCTCTCAGGTCTCTCTCTCAAGTCTTTCCCTCCTACCCATTCTCCATCTCTTAGGTCTTTCTCTCACTCACTCACTCCCTCTATCTCTATCCCCTCCACCCTTAACCATCCATCCCTCTATCTCTCTCCCACTCCCTCCCTCTCTCTCTCAAGTATCTTCAATATCCTACCCCCTCTCCCTCTCTTAGGTCTCTCTCTCACTCACTCACTCCCTCTATCTCTCTCCCCTTAACCTTAAACCCTAAATCCTAAACCCTTAAACCCTCTACCCTCTACCCTTAACCCTCCCTTCCTTTATCTCTCTCTCAAGTCTCTCCCTCCTAGCACCACTCTCTCTCTGAGGTCTCTCTCTCACTCACTCACTCACTCACTCACTCACTCAATCTCAAGTCTCACCCTCCTACCCCTTCTCCCTCTCTTAGGTCTTTCTCTCATTCACTCACTCCCTATATCTCTCCCCTCCACCCTTAAACCCTCTAACCTCTATGTTTAACCCTCTACCTGATATCTCTCTCCCACTCCCTCCCTCTTTCCTTCTCTCACTCACTATTATCCCCCTCCCCTCTACCCTTAACCCTCTATGTAATCTCTATCTCTCTAACACTCCCTCCCTCTCTCTCTCACTGAATCCCTCTATCTCCTTCCCCTCTACCCATAACCCTAAATCCTTAACCCTTAAACCCCAAACCCTTAAACCCTCTACCCTTTACCCTCTACACACACACACACTCTCTCTCAAGTCTCTCCCTCCTACCCCCTCTCCCTATCTCAGTTCGCTCTCTCTCTCACTCTCTCTATCTCTCTCCCCTCTACCCTCAACCCTAAACCTTAAATCCTTAACCCCTAAACTCTAAACCCTTAAGCCCTTAACCCTTAAACTCTAAACCCTTAATATTAGATGTGTATTAAAACATTATAAAAGGATAAATTTTTGGAGTTGTATTATGAATTGAATGATAAATGACGATGAATGGGAAAATCTAAGGCACTTCAATATTTTCAACTAAAAAGTTAGATTTCAATTAGGATTAGTGTTCACTTAGGGTTAGGTTTAGGGTTCAATTAATGTTAAATTTGGGTTAGGATTGAGCATGAGGTTGGGGTTTAATTAAGGTTATGAATTCAATAAGAGTTCAAATAGGGTCAAGGTTAAGGTTAGGGTTGGGTTAAAGTTCAATTAGCATAAGAATTAGTGTTAGGGTTAGGATTAGAGTTCAACTGTAGAACTTTCAAATAAACACTCCAAATGTAAATAAAGAAAAAACCAAATGTTGATAAAAAATGGACCCATACTTGAACACATGAGAACCTCTAAATATTATAAGAAAAAAACATAAATACATTCACGAAGAAGTGAAATAAGTTTTTTTTTTTTTTTCAAATAAAATATCACAATTCTCCACTATAAGTATATCATTTAAAAAAAAAATGCTCATTGAATAAAATAAGACACTCATTTAGACAAGTATTGTTATCATAGTGAAAAACTATTGTTCTTATGTGTACAACAATTGGGGTAGGAATGTACAAGCATTGGATAATTTTATATTAATAGTTTTTCCTATCACAAATATAAAAGGTGAGCACAATAAATAACATGTATTTTCCCATTAAATGTGAAGGATTTTTAAAAAGTTTTAGTGTTCAACTATTGGTCCATTTCTATTCAATATAAGTTGTATTTTAAATCATTATGTTGTTTCTATAACAACAAATAGATTTTTGGTGTTCAACTATTAGTCCATATGTGTTGAATATAAAAGGTAGAGATATCAAAGATTTATGGTTATCAATAAGTATTTGGTGCACTTAGGTTGTATATTAAATTTAATTTAAATAAAAATATCACATTCTACAAGCAACAAATGATATTTTTTTGGTTCAACTATTGGGGTTTCCATGATTAAGTTTTGGTCGAACCTTTAAAAAGTCAAATTTTAGACAATTCTCAAAATATCTGCCGATGTGGCGAGTTGCATGATGAGTCATGCCTCCAAACCTTAGTTATAGACAAATAAGAGACCAGTCTACATTTCAGAAAAAAATGAAGGTTCTATGATATTCTGGTCAATTGCTACATGCTGAGAAAGTTAGCCTGCACAACTAATGGGCCCTCTCCCCTAAAGGAATAAGGGGACATCACTAGGTTGACAAAAAATGACATAAGTTGTTTTAACGAGGGAACATGTGACCAACAGAAGAATTAGGAAAAGTAAGATTAGGCGAAGGAAATAAAACAATAAAACAAAAGGGGGCCTAGTCTAGATGTACCAAGCGATGGGGCTTAAGACATTTTAAATCCTTCCCAAAAAGTAATGGCCAAATAGATCCCATCCAAGGTGTATGATGAACACTAGGGTTTTACATGTAGATGAAGGTAAAACCCCATCGTTAGGATTTTTCCAAACACCATAGATGACCAGAGACATAAGGCAGGATAAAATAGAACAAAGAGAACAAAACTTTGAAGTTCCATCACTGCCCATAACCCTAAATCCTAAACTATTAACCCTTAACCCTTAAACCCCAAACTCTTAAACCCTCTACCCTCTCTCTCTCTCTCTCTCAAGTCTCTCCCTCCTACCCCCTCTCCCTCTCTTAGGTCTCTCTCTCTCTCTCTCACTCTATCTCTCTCCTCTCTACCTAAACCTAAACCCTAAACCCTTAACCCTCAGGCTATAAAATAGCCAAACCCTCTACCCTCTGCTCCTTGCTCTCTCCCACTCCTCCCTCTTTCCCTCTCTCTCTCAGAGTCTCACCTTCCTACCCCCTCTCCCTCTCTCGAGGTCTCTCTCTCTCACTCAGCATTCCTCTTATCTCCCTCCTCCCACCCCATGCTTGTCTACCTTACACTCTACCTTAACCTATACTCTCTATCTCTCGCCACTCCCTCCCTCTCTCTCTCTCACTAAATGCCTCTATCTCTCTCCCCTCTACCCATAACCTAAAACCTTTAACCTTTAACCCTTAACCCCTAAATAGCATAAGCCTCTACCCTCCACTGCTTTAACCCTGTCTCCCTCTACCCCCTCTCCCTCTTGGGTCTCTCTCTCCTTACTCCATTTCCACTCTATCTCTCTTCCCTCTACCTAGAGCCTAAACCCTTAAACTCTCTACCCTCTACCCTTTACCTCCTTCCTTTATCTCTCTTTTCTCTCTCAGTATCCTCCTCCTAGCACCTCCTCGGGGTCTCTCTCACTCATTCACTCATCTCTCACTCTATCTCAGTCTCCCTCATGCCCCTTCTCCCTCTCTTGGGTGTTTCTCTCACTCACTCACTCCCTCTATCTGTCTCCCCTCCACCCTTAACCCTAAACCCTTAAACCATATAACCTATACCCTTAAACCTCCCTCCCTCACTCTCTCTTTCACTCCCTCCCTCTCTCTCTCAAGTATCTTCAGTATCCTACCCCCTCTCCCTCTCTTGGCTCTCTCTCTCACTCACTCAATCCCTCTATCTCTCTCCCCTTAACCCTAAACCCTAAACCCTAAACCTTGTACCCTATACCCTTAACCCTCCCTTCCTTTTTCTCTCTCTCTCAAGTCTCTCCCTTCTAGCACCACTCCCTCTCTGAGGTCTCTCTCTCACTCAATCACTCACTCACTCTATCTCAATTCTCTCCCTCCTACCCCTTCTCCCTCTCTTAGGTTTTTCTCTCAATCACTCACTGCCTCTATCTCTCTTTTCTTTGCGGACCCTTAAACCATCTACCCTCTACCCTTAACGGTCCCTCCCTCTATCTCTCTCCCACTCCCTCCCTCTCTACCTATGTCAAGTATCTTCAATATCCTACCCCCTCTCCCTCTCTTAGGTCTCTCTCTCAGTCACTAACTCCCTCTATCTCTCTCCCCTAAACCCTAAACCCTTAACCCTTAAACCCTCTACCCTCTACCCTTAACCCTCCCTTCCTTTATCTCTCTCCCACTCACTCCCACTATCTCTCTCTCAAGTCTCTCCCTCCTACCCCCTCATCCCTAAACCCTTAAACCTTCTATCCTCTACCCTCAACACTCTTCCCCTGTTCCTTCCCCCTCCTAATTCTTTCCCTCTGTCTCTCTCTCTACCTCTCCCCTTCTTCCCCTCCTCCCCTCTTCCTTCCCCCTCCTAATTCTTTCAAGATCTATATATTTCTCTCTCTCCCTTTCCCCCCCTCTCTCTCATTTTCCCTCTCCCTTCCCCCCCTCTCTCTCTCTCTCCCTTCCCCTCTAATTCTCTCTCTCCCCCTCTCTTTGTGTGTGTCTCTCTCTATCTCTCTCTCTCCCTTTCCCTCTCTCTCCCCCTCTCTCTCTCTCTCTCTCCCACCCTCCACTTCCTAATTACTCTTGGGTATATGTGTGAAAAAATTGGATATCTGATTTATATCACAAAAATATTACATTTTAAAATGTTTTTCAAATTAAATATTAGACATGAATTGGATATCCAAAACAAATCGGATATCCGATTTGTAGTACTTTGGCTTGGGCATTGCTATGGAGCAATGTATTGATAGCCAACCCAAAAAACAATTCAACTCAGGATTTTCACAGTTCAAAATGCTCCTTTTTGGCCCCCATCATGATCTTGCACATACCCAAGTCTAAATCGGGTAGTTGTTATTACTAAGGTGGATCACTCCTTTCTTCGAAGGCCATACACTTATGATTGGGTCAAGTGTTCTTTTCTTTAGAAAATTCCTATTGCCTTTTTGATAGGTTAATTATAATTTCATTAGATGGTTTATGAAGAACTTTTTTCAAACAAATATCTTTATGAAAGAAGTATATTGGCATGAAATTAAATATGATTTGTATTCCAATGTAAAAACTACAAAGAATGGAAACAATTCTTTCAACAAATAAACTGTTATGTTGTAGTTAATTAAAATGAAAAATCTTACTCGATATTAGTTAGGATACACAACTAAGAAAAAGATCTAAAGTTACTTATTTATCCTAGAGGAACTAAGTATATAGTATACAAAGAAAACCAACAAACCCACAACTACCCCTATTTTGAAAGAGTTTAGTTTTCTCCCCTTCCTGATCTCACTAATATTGTCTAATGATTTTAAAGAGATGAAGGGTCATAACAAAAGTTTATTCAACCCAGTAAATAGCTTCGTTAATGAAACTTGACAAAAGCAACAAAACAATTGCTACATTTGGAATTTCATGTTGAATGAAGAGTGGTGACAATAATCTACTTATAGTTTAATAAAACACTATTTTTATAAGAAGGCTTGACATTAGAAAGATAAGTGTTACTTATAGTTTAATAAAACACTATTATAGTTTTACAACTTATACTATTGTATGCTTGCATGACTTCTTAGTTAATATATAGGGAGAGAAAGAGAGATAGATAGAGATATATGGGAAGAGAAAGAGAGACATAGATATATGGGAAGAGAAAGGAAAAGAGGTGGAGATAGAGAGTCGATGGATAGGGGGGATAGGGAGGGAGAGATGGTGAGATCTATATAGAGGGGGAGATAGAGAGGGGGAGGGAGAGAAAGGGATATAGATAGAAAGAGATAGAGATAGGAGTGAGAGGGAGATAAAAAGAGAAATAGAGATAGAGATATAGAGTAGGAGAGATGGAGGGAGAGATGGAGTGAATGAGAGAGAAAGGGGGGAGAGGGAGAGATAGCTTAATAGATAGAGGGGGAATAGGCGGGAGTGACATACATAGTGGGAGATATAGAGATATAGAGAGAGAGATAGGGAGAGATATATCAATCACCCTCCCTATATCTCTATCTATTCATCCTTATCTGTTTGTGAGCACCTTACAAATCTGCACATAGCTTAGATTCCATAACATGGATTAGTTCATGCAAACTCACTAAATGCTCCTATGAAATAATGCATCATGCCTTCATTAACAAAATAACAACAAAAAAATAATTGAGAGCATAAAAGCAAGATACATATCTATCCCATAGTGGATTGGTGCTTCTTTGATGTGGAAAGAATCCCTTTCCCAATCCTTGATAAGCTCAAATGATGCAATGCTTTGAAAATAAAATGTGATGGAAAAAATTAGTTCTCAATTGAAGAGAGTGACTTTGCATGAGGTTGTAGATGATTGTGGAGATGAAATGCTAAGATTTTTTGGAGAATTGAATCAATGGAGATGATTTCTATTATATAGAATAGAATGATAAAAGAATTCCAAATATGGAGGATGTGGGACTAAAGATCCACCAATGAGAAGAGGTCACTTGTCAACTTGTGATAGGTTGAGGAATGAGCACATTTTGGCCAATGTGCCAAAGAGGGGGAGAATCAAATTTGAATTTGAGAGTTAAATGCTAAGTTTGACCTTGTGCAAGAGACATGTAAGAGACATGTAATGCCTCATAAATGCTTTGTTGGATGTACATGTCCACTTGTTTTTGAATTCAAACTAGGGAATATTCCTCAAAGATGCCATGTTGATGGAAAATCCTAATTTTATAAATGAATTAAAATGATTTATTGGTGCAAGTGGGAAAAGCTAGAGGATGTGATGGGTAGTTAGATTAGATTAATTAGGATTAGATTAGCTTAGATGATGATTCTAGGTGATTTTGACCCTTTTGACTGAAATATTTTGATTTATTTAAATCAAGAGGGAGAAATATGACTTTTGAGATTTAATTAAATAAATTTTGGTTTATTTAATTAAAAGGTTGATGTGAGAATTTTATTTATTTAATTTAAATGAATAAACTTAGGAATGAATTAAATAGTCCTAATTTACTTGGTGAATGGATTTGATGAGCTTGATTAATTTTATGAGCGAATGAATATGAACTAAGTGCACAATGCTAATTTCACGTGTCTACATTTTGCCCCTCTTTGAAGCAATGTACTTGCTATGTTGGTTCAAAGAATAAATTTGCCATGATCAAAATTCAAAACTTTTCTAATTTTTTCGGTTGCCCCAGTGGATAGAAGTGCATTAGTACATTGCCCCCTCGAGAGATCAAGCGAAATGATTCGATTTGAGGGTTGATCTCACGATAAAGAGGCTTAAAATGTATGGTTATGGATGATGATGCAAATGAGATGATTTTAAGATGCTTATAATAACAAATCTATATTATCTTAAAAAACTTAAATGATGATATGATGTGATGATGTGATATGCTATGATTGTGCAATGGACATTTTATGTAGATGCTTAGACTAAAAGATCTATATTATGATGATGAACGTGCATGTTAGATGATATGCAGGATGCTGATGGTTTTGTGGATGCATGATGGATGCACTAGTGATGATGATTAACTATTCATGATGCGATGTTAGTGTGGAAAAGAAGACATTAGATGATGACAAGAGGATCCAACAAGAAAAATTTATGAGAGATGATGATGAGAAATGATGATGAGAAATGGATGATTTGCTTATCAAGGATTGGGATTTAAAAAGGTCACTTACCTTATGTTTGATAACATGCATAAGCATGATGCATCAACGTATAAAGGACCAGGATGGCGTTGTACTTAGTGTGATGGACTTTGACTCAAAAAATAGATAGGAGTATTCTTGTTCAGACCTAACATATGAAAACCTTGCTAGGATACATTTTAAAAGTTTCAAACACCTCGGACCAAAACACGAAAAGGTATAACCTATCAATGCAATAGTCAACAAGTTGGCCAAAAGACCTTCCATACATATCTAACAAAGAAAGTATTTTCCAAGTTATTTTACAAGAACATCCAGCAAGCACAATAGACAATAGGATAATGATTTTTTCCCCATTCCTATCTCTCTAAATCCTTCATTCAAATATCATCGAGAGGTCCTTGGAATGAGCAAAATAAGATAAATCAAAAGAAAAGATCAAGTATGCAAACAAGCCAATGGTCTTCATAACTTGAGCCAAAGGGATGTATTTTGATAGGATAAGAATCCAAGTATATCAAAAATGATGCCCATTGTCAGAAGGATTTATCCTAGGACATGCATTGTGTAGGATGATGATGGTTTGGTAAGTTGATTGATAGGCTATTGATATAAGGTTAATTTACATGTTTGGAAATGATCAAGAGTTTGATTTTGTGTTTAAAATATTTGTTGTTTGCTTTTGATTTTACGATTGAAGCTTGCTTTTGCTGATTGTTGTGGTTGTTTATGTTTGTTTTGGCAAAGGATGAAGGTGATGAATAGTTTATTATGGATGATTGATTATTTCGAGTGAAAGCGAGATGAGACAGATGGATTTTTCCAAATATTTGGATGTTTTTGACATTTTGAAATGTTTTGAGGCTATTTTTGGTGTTTTTGAAGATTTTGCAAATGTTTTGATTTTCAAAATTTTTAAATGTTTTTGGGTTTTGTGAGATTTTATGAATGTTTTTGGATTTTGTGTTTTTTGAATGTTTTTTGATTGTGATGTTTTTTGAATGTTTTTGGATTTTGATGTCTCAGCGGCTGATTAGAGATGAGCCTTTCCTATGTTTAAGCTCAGAGACGATGTATGTAACACCCCACCATTTTGTTCTTTTGATCGAGCAATGTTTGTTATATATGTTTTACTTTGTCAGCACGCTGGTTATAAACTTGATTACTTTGACCGCTAATTGTAAGCAATGTAAACATTATGTTTTGATGTCATGGTACTTTAATCAGATGATATTATTATTTCATGTTGTGGATTAAATTATCATGTATGTGAATTATTGATGCTTTATGCTTTGATTATACCATTGATGATTAGAGGCGTCAGTTAGCGATATTGTATTGGTGAAGGGGACGGGATCACATCACTCGCATGCGAGCGCCCTGTGATTCCACGATTTCCTCTTCATGGTGTGTTTTAATATTTATATATATATATGCATGTTCGACACTCGTGTTGTGTGCAGGATGCAGGTACAGGACATTGACTCCACCTGATTCCATAGGTCTGAGCATGTCCCTTGTTCAACGGAAAATGATTGGGAGATAGTAGCTTGGTTTTCTGTGTCGGGACATCACCCTAACCATAGTGTGTCGTCAGGTTGTCAGTTGGGATATGTTATCTTCCTTGTCGTCTCGTCTCTCCTTGCTTGCGTGATTAAATTTCCTAGTGAAATGGTGTTTGCTTTATGTAATTTTATTGTCAAAATGCTTAAAAGAGTGCTTGTTATTTAATTAGTTAATTTAATTCAATCAATAAATTAATCTAATCATGCATTAGATTTATTTATCGATTAAGTAAATTAAATTAATTATGTTAGTATTATTAAATTTGAGTCAAATAAAAAAAAAAATAGATGGAAAATTGCCTTGCATTCTTTTTGTAAGAAAATAAATTAAAAATGTTTATTTTTTATTAAAATGTAAATTGTTAGATTCAATTTTGTGAAAGAAAGGGAATTTAATTGTCATTTGGGGGTGCAAATAGAAATTGATTTTAAAGAATTATTATGCATTTGAAATGGGAAATAGAATTGTTTTATTAATTTTCAAAAATGAAAATATCCAAAATATCCAAAATAGCAATAACTATGGTGGGTGAACTAAAATTAGGGGTTTGACAATTTTGGAGAAGGCATAAGGAAAATGGATTTTCTTTTTGTATGATCTTTTTCTAGAATTGGGTAATTTTGGAGAGCAACAAGAAACTTGAAATAGCTTGGAGAAATTCTTGGAAGAAGGTTTTTGAACATTTGTTGAAGCAAAATTTGAAGGAGAGCAACCTCCATTGAAAGGCTTCAAATTTGGAGAAAACAAAAGATGCTTGGTTTAAACTTTATGGATTTTTTTATGTTGAAAATCATGTAGAAGTTTTTTTAAATTGTTCAAGGATTCAAAATTGTGAATTAGAAGATAAACCCATCATGAAACTTCATTCAAATTTGAATCAAAATTCTCCAAAGACATTGTGAAAACATAGAGATTAAACTTGTGTTATCAAGCTTTGCAACAGAAAAAACTTGGACAAACATGGTTATTTCAATGCAAAATCTTGTTAGATTGCTGTGTGTGGTGGAAAGTTTCATTTTGAATTGGGAAAAGAAAGGGAAATATTAATTTTAGTTTGATTAAATCCATTGTTTTCAATTTAATTTCAAATGCTGGGAGTGAACATTTTCCCAACCTGGGTATGAAGAAAATCTGTGTATTTGTTTTTGAGATTGCAAGTTTGGATATATATTTACATATATGTCTATATATATATACATACCCAAATCGTATATATACATATATACATATATATATATGTTAAATCCAAAATTTCATATTCTGGTTTTTACCAGAGATATTTTTTTTTTACCAGTCAAAGTTATGCGAAATTCGCAAAACAGAATCACCATTTTTTTTTTGGCGAAGGAATGGGGATGGGGTTTCCACCCCATGGCAGCCCCATTGGTGGCGCAGGCAGCCTGTGGAGGCAGTACCGACGCTGCCCACACAAGTCGCCGCCCCCATCAATGGGGGCTGCGTGCTCTGTTAAGGCAGGGCTCGACCCTACCGTAACCCTTGTACTGACTCCACTTTGGGGTTTTGTTTTAAATGCCTTTCTTATTTTTTAGTATGATATGTATATTAAATATAAAATATATGATATATTTTATATTATATATTTTATATTTAATATATATATTAATATAAAATTTGTATTTATTATTTTATTCTAATGATTAAAATATAATTAATATATATATATATTTAATATATATATTATATATGTTAATTTGATATTACATATATATAATATATATATTATAAGATATTTATATTATATTTTAATGAGTGCTTAAGTAATTGTCATTTATAATTAAAATTAATTACATATATATATATTAATATATATATGTGTAATTATATATATAGATATATATATCGAGTATATATTTATATATATATTTATATGATTTCGTAGATGGTAAATAAACATAAATGTATATTTAAATGTGAATTATGTTCTTAAAAGAGAGAAAGTATTTAAATTGTAATGAGATATTTGTTAGGAGATAGATGAAAATTGGCATATGGAAAATCATTGGTTAGCAAAAGAAAAATTGATTTTAAGACATTGTGTGTATTGCGCCAATAAGAATCAAACGAACATTCAAACCCTTATGTGATTGTGCAAGAACATAGTTATTTAAATTGTTTAAATGCACCAATGTGATGAATGAGTGGATTTACGAAATCTGAAGGTAGAATACCTTATATTTCTTGCGATTTTTCTTTCGTCATGGGGTGTTCATTTAGTTGGGATTTGAGTCAGATCTCGTAAGTCTTCCAGATTTAATCATCTTTTATGTGTTTTGGGGTTGTCGTCATGTCAATCAACCTTGTTTGCCATGGGTAGTGTGTACTTGAGTCCAGTGTTATATCTGATTATCTTGGGCGGGTTTTGTTTACTTCATGTCGTGTTTAGGGATTCATTATCCCTAGGTCATACTTGAGTACCCGTTGGTGGTGGCATAGTTCCACGTGTTGTCTTAGAGAAGTGGCTTGCATTGAGGGCTGGCACACAAAGTGGTGCCAGGAGATCTCAATGCAAGTTAGTTAATTTAGTGAAAACTTAAACCAATTAATTAGCATAGGTGGTACCAACATATTCAAAAGATTAATTTTGCCTCACTCATGGACTCAAGTGCTCGTATAGACTTAGGATTAGATGAGAAGGCCTAGAATGGCAAGATCATTATCTTGTCCCTTCGAAAGATAACTGATTCCGTATTGGTTTTCATGTGGGGCTGGGAGTCGTTAGAGGTTACCAGGATATCCCGAGATGGGGGCCAGGACCTAGGAAGACTTGCCAGGATATCCCATGCGACATTGTGATGACACTTCTCCTAAGTCAACATTATGTTTGTATTCATGATGTGATTATTTACTCCAATCTAGAAGCATTGTAACCTTCATGTCATGTGATGTCATGTTCGTATCCCTTTCCAGTGGAGTCATGTTGCCTATGTTTAGAGGTGGTTGGTCTTGACCTGAAACCCTTGTTACTATCTCCTAGCATGGGGGGTGAGCCTTTGGGTATCACTTGGTTGGGTGGAACGTGCACCTTACTCTGTTGTTTTTGGGCGTTTGCTTATGTGGACGAGACTTTCGTGTTGGAGAGCTCATGGGATCCAATTGCTACCTTGGTTTCATATATGTTAGTTGCTCTTGTATTTTATTTACCCCTCATTGTTATCGAGGTGGAAATTGTAATAAACAATCATGTTATTGATTTACCTCATTCTAGGAATGAGAGATGTAATTGTAATTATATAACTTCTATCTTTGGTAACCATGAAGGATCTCATGGTCTTAATGAAAATATCATGTATGGAATGAATGTGCCTTAATTAGTTAAGTGAATGTTGTATATTTCATTTCATGCATGTTGTTTTAATTTGTGAATAAAATAATCTTTGTCTCGTGACCTTAGGGGATTGCTGGCTTTGTGTTGTAATCATACTTGTATTTGTAATTTAAAAAATAAAATAAAAAAAAATTCTTGTGAAATTGTTTGTAGTTTGCAACTTCCCCTAGGGTTGCGTGGCGGGGCATTACACATGGTATCAGAGCCTAGGTTTAAACACTAGGTACTTTGGGATTATGATGAGCCCATTAAGCTTTTAGTTGTGTGGATTTTATTTGTGTGTTGTGCTTAATGCCCTTTTGTGTCTATATAGGATAATGCCTCCCAGGCGTGGAAGAGGAGGGGGTTGTAGGCGTGGCCGTTTAGGCGGTCGCATTGAGGAATAGCAAGACCCACCTCCATATGTTCCACTTGAATGTTTAGGAACTTTGGATCAATGCTATACTTAGGGTTTGATTTTAATTGCTTGATTTGGATAATGAACTTGTAAACCCTAAGATGTTGGATTTTATCTTAGGATGAACTTGTTCAAAAGGGTGCTAATTTAACTAGAGGTATGAGAAAGGATGCATTCCCATACTCCTAACTAAACAACGTGATTTTTATTTTGTTGATTTACCCAAGTTTAGAATGATGTTTTCAAATCTCTAAAGTTGTTTGATGGGATGGGTTTTGATAGATGTTTGGAATTTGGATGAAGCGCTTGATTTGATCCTAAATGATTCTAGGAAGGACTTGTTTACTAGACCAAGATAGTGAAGAACATGCTTTTCTCCAAGAGTAATTCAAACCAAAAGACCAATGTTTTCTTGAAAAGACAATAAAAAGATAAAAAATCACATGTGTGGGGTTCAATTTGAGTTAATATTGGTTAATGACTTGATTTTACCACAAAAAAACTTCTTGCTTAGTTTTCAAATTGAATGTCTATGTCTTAATTCCTTTTCATTCCACAAGGTTTGTTATGTGAAAATCAAGGCTTCAAGAGCATAGTTTCCTATTGTTGACTTTGGAATGAAAAAATTGAGATATAGGTTTTAGTGTTTAAAAGCCTTCTAGGGATAAGAACCCCTAGGGACAAGTAGTAACATGAGGACTTTTCAAAGGTATTTCTTCCTCTCAAAGAGTTGAAATTTTGATGATTTGTTGAATGTTGGTTTCAATGTTTTGGATACAAGCACTATGTTTTCAAACTGACTCACAAGAAATATAACATCCTAGCTGAATTGGTATGTTTTTCTTGCTGGGCTTACCTCATGCCATTTGTAGTATAAGAGATGATTTTACATGCAACCAAGGAAAAAAATATAAAGGTATGTTAAGAATGAAGTCTTAACCTCTATATTTTAACCAAGATTGGACATGGCAAGTAACTTCTTGGAATCTAAGTTCTAATGCACCACTTTGATAAACTTGGTGAATGAGTTAATAGGCCACTACAAACAAGGGTTTTATTTTGGACTTTCCATTCATGGAGATTGACCCATATGGCAAGAGTTCATTTTTAGATCCCTCTCGTCGGAGCCAACCGCGTGATACTGGCGTTTACTCCAATACCCACATTTATATCTTGGTTGGAAATACTCTTGGCTTTAGAGTGTTACCGGTTGAGTAATTCCCTTGGGTGAGTACTTTTTCCCCAAGGAAGGCCCTCTAAGATAGACAAAAGCGAGCAAACGTATTCATAGTTCGATCAACCTTCATTTAGAAACAAAGGGAGAACACATGCAATAGGTTTACTCACACTAGCAAAGTGTTTTGTTCAATTTTTAAACCAAAAATGAAGTGTGGAGGAAATATTTGATGCAACTTAATGTCATTAAAAAGACTTTTGATTCTCAAGATCGCTGTGAAGCACGAGAGAAGTGCATACACCTTTTTAGATGAGATTATTTTGCAAAAAAGATTACAAAAACATGAAAGAACTTGTTCATTTTAACTTCAAACCAGAAATGAATTCCTTTTTAAGCACCAACTTTGAAGTGTGAGATTGATAGTTCAATTTTAAACCTCAAAACCCAAATTTTAGTGAATTTCTAACATTCAATTTTAATCCAACATTGAAAGAAAACAATGATCTAGTTGGCTTAAAACAAAAAATTAAAGTCGTAAATGGAGGTGCTAGATTATTTCAATAACCATTAAAAATGCTTTTTTCAAATTTAAGTTCCCTTTTCCAACTCAAATCTATGCATTGTTGTTTTTGGATTTCTTCATCTGCTATCCATCATATTAGTTCAAAGTGTGCCATGCATCTACATCATCCTGAATCATTAGAAACTGATACAAAAGAAATCAATGGATATTAGTACCATCAAATTTTTAAATAATTTCAATTAAATTTCATTCGAAAGTAATAAAAATGAGAGCTTATTTTAAAATCAAAATCTAGAAATAAATAAAACTCTTTCATGATTCAAGATCTAAAGTTATAAGAATTTACAATCATTTAATGAAGAAAGCTAACAACATGAGAACAACAAGCAAGATTGGATTATAAAAACCAAACTTTTAGAACATCAATGCAATATGTATATCATTTGATGCACTAATACTTCAATTCTTGGGCATTGTAATATCTGCCTCCAATCAACATTAACTCGAGTATTAAAGGAACAACCAACAAGTTGTTGTTAGGTCACTTTTGTCGGCTGGAGGCTTTGAAAAATCCATTTTTTAATGCCAAGTTCATAAGAAACGAGCCTCTGTATTACTTTCGCCTCCCCTTTACGTGTTTCTTTGCCAATTCCAATTCAATGTTTGATTTGATGATGGAAGAAGCACCTGCTCTTTTTGTTTTGTTCGAGGCCAGAGTAATGGAGGAAGTTCATGATTTGAAAAGATAAGAGAATGGCTTGGACTGATGTGCAAAAGAAGTCTGATCCATATGCGATAAATTGAATGAAAAATGCTTTGTCCCTTTCTCCGCACTATACCTAATGCATTGATTGAATCATCCTCTTAGAAAAATTACGCTCTAACAAGGATGTGGACAGTGATTGTAAGTGACTGATAGTGACTTTTGTTTATTATGTTGAACATTCAAGAAAATGCAGATGGAAGGTGTAAAAAAGGAGGCAATAACTAAATACATTCAAGAAAATACTCTCCTGTCATAATTGTCATTTCATTCAAAAGAACACTGCACACATAGGAAATGAGTCTGTATGCTAAAGATAGTGCTATCACAATCTCCTCATTCATCAAACAAGACCAAGTCAAATTTGCACATTAAAGCGCAAGATATAAGAATTGATGGGATCAAAAGATGCTAAGATACGTGCAAATAGGGAAGCATTGAGAGCGTACAAATAGAATTAAGGCTTCAGATTGATTATAGACCTCAAATAGATAGCATCTCATGAAGGAAGAATATAACAAGATGCACACAATAGATTCAAAAATTTCAATAAATGCAGAGTATACGCCATCAAAGAATACAACATTCAGGCGAATAAATAGTTTTTTTTATTCAGAAACATTTTATGATGACAACACGAGGCTAAAACAATGAAATGATGATTTCGATAAAAATAAAGACAACAGAAGTAAATTCTTCACCTTCCCTTTATTGCATCAGAATGTACTAATCAAATGTAAGTAAGATGTTGTGCAATCTGATAGTCTCACTGGTCAAAGCTATTACAACAAACTTTCGCTAGTACTATCTATGGCCGACAAGAATCCCAACATTTATGGCCGATGAGAATCCCAACATAGCCACCCTTCCACTTGCTAGCTCCATTACAGTCTTTGGATAGAGCTTGAGGGCGTAGCAGACATCATGATAGAACACCACACTGACATGTTAAAAATGTGATGTGTTATGTCAAAAGATTCATGGAATGATTTACTTCCTGGAAGAAAAATCAAGTCGTAAAAAAACATTAAATGGAGAACATAATGTAGCAGTGATTAATAGCTTTCAAGAAAATGCACTAAGTAGGAGTAATTTCAAATTCCACACTTCTTGACAACAACTTTTCTACTTGTGCCAAAATGCCAATTTACTTTTTAGACGAAAACATTAAATGCACTTATAGTTATCGCCATAAACTGTGTGTGTATTTCGACCTGCTGTTGCTTATTTTGGGTTTCTCAAGCTTCCCCCCCCCCTCCTTTTTTCTTATGCATCATATAAATTCCAAGATACCCAAAATGGTTTAGTTCAGAGAAAAAGTGAAGTGTCAAACATCTTATTCCAGCTATGATAGACCAACTTGTCATATACAGATGAGGTTGAGAAATGTTCAATCAGCTTAAAACAATATTAGAAGAAGGACTAATGCTCTTTTTGAAACATTACTGCCCAACACACATTTTAAGGCTTTATGATGTTTCTTCAGAAGAGTCAAGCTGCTCGATACTCGATATCAATGCAAAATCCTTGCGATCATGACTACTCAAGGGAATTTTAGGACAACCAAAAGACCGTAACAAAGTTTCATAAACAACTTGATACCTGGTAAGGTAAGTAGTATTACAGACAATATTCATGGTGGATGATAACTTATGTGTTTTGGGCAAGGCAACTTAATGGCGCACGCAAAGGAGCGCTCAAATACTTGCAAGATCAGTGCTGGCACATCAAAATGTGACTTACGGTGCACTCAAATACTTGGAAGATCAGCACTAGCACATCAAAAATGTGACTTATGGTGCACTCAAATACTTGGAAGATTCAAGTGCAGAGAAAAATTTATGGTCAAGGTGCAAAGGTTCACTCTGATATTGAAGCTGATTAATTTGTAAGGCTATAGGAAAATGACAATCAAACTCAAATCGACCATCTTGAACAAAATCTGAAGCAGTCAAATAAAATAAAAAATGAATGTCAGTGCTTGATAGAAATCCATGCAAAATACAAAATTAATGTAGAAAAAATGCCCCATAGAAATGAGGTCTCATGGAATGGCATGATTGTTGGGTACACACAGATTGGATTCATTGAAAAGGCTTAAAAAAATTTCAAGCAAATGTAGTTGGCACGCAAGAAATAACCTACGCATGAGAGATAAATGTGTGGACTTAGATTTTGAAAATGCACATTTCACTTTCTCTGGAATAACATATAGAATATTGGAATTCTTAAAATTGAGCGAATGATGTGCCTTTACTCCCTCATGCCTCAGCTATACAACTAGAAATCAATAGCTAGAGACATCATGTACATTGACTAACAACATAGTTTGGAACCATTACTCTTCTATTTGCATTAAAGACCAGCCAATAAGTGTTCTCACTTGGTTATGGGTTAAAATTGACAGCAAATTCACCACAAATAGATATGTGAATTAAATCAAAGATTGGCAGAATAAGTATGTGAAACATTAAATGAGATGCTTCTTTTCATTTGCACTCATGAGAATTTAGTTCAATATGTAGTCAATGACTTCCAAATTAAATGTGTGTATAAGAGTTTCATTAAATCAAAGGCCCATTTTGAAAATACTAAGAAAGCACATTTTCAGCTGAAATGAAAAAGAAAAAGAAATAAAGCAAGAACGTTTGACAACATTAACACAACCCATTTTCTTATCTTAACATTTAGAACACATGTTTAGAAATTAGAAATGTAGGAGACTCATTTCTAATATAGTTTATCAAACTTTATACTCTATGCCAAGCTCCCCTCCCTCTAGCACCATTATGTGAGCACCCTACAAATCTGCACGAAGCTTAGATTCCATAACATGGCTTAGTTCATGCAAACTCACTAAATGCTCCTATGAAATAATGCATCATGCCTTCATTAACAAAATAACAACACAAACTAATTGAGAGCATAAAAGAAAGATACATATCTATCCCATAGTGGATTGGTGCTTCTTTGGTGTGGAAAGAAACCCTTTCCCAATCCTTGATAAACTCAAATGATGCAATGCTTTGAAGATAAAATGTGATGGAAAAAATCAGTTCTCAATTGAAGAAAGTGACTTTGCATGAGGTTGTAGATGATTGTGGAGATGAAATGCTAAGATTTTGTGGAGAATTGAATCAATGGAGATGATTTCTATTTATAGAATAGAATGATAAAATAATGCCAAATATGGAGGATGTGGGACTAAAGATCCACCAATGAGAAGAGGCCACTTGTCAACTTGTGATAGGTTTAGGAATGAGCACATTTTGGCCAATGTGCCAAAGAGGGGGAGATTCAAATTTGAATTTGAGAGTTAAATGATGAGTTTGACCTTGTGCAAGAGACATGTAAGGCCTCATAAATGCTTTGTTGGATGTACATGTCGACTTATTTTTGAATTCAAACTTGAGGGAATATTCCTCAAAGATGCCATGTTGATGGAAAATGATGATTTTATAAATGACTTAAAATGATTTATTGGTGCAAGTGGGAAAAGATAGAGGATGTGATGGGTAGTTAGATTAGATTAATTAGGATTAGATTAGCTTAGATGATGATTAGGTGATTTTGAACCTTTTGACTTTAATATTTTGATTTATTTAAATCAAGAGGGAGAAATATGACTTTTGAGATTTAATTAAATAAAGTTTGGTTTATTTAATTAAAAGGTTGATGTGAGACTTTGATTTATTTAATTTAAATGAATAACCTTAGGAATGAATTAAATAGTCCTAATTTACTTGGTGAATGAATTTGATGAGCTTGATTAATTTTATGAGTGGAAGAATATGAACTAATTGCATAATGCTAATTTTATGTGTCTACACTCTTTATCTCTCTACCTCTCTCTATCTCTTTGTCTCCCTTTCTATTTGTATGTTTGTCATTATCTCCCTCTCTCTCTCTATGTTTTCTTCCCTATATTTATCTTTGTCTGCTTAAGTGTGC
Source organism: Sequoia sempervirens (assembly GCA_007258455.2). NCBI lineage: Eukaryota > Viridiplantae > Streptophyta > Pinopsida > Cupressales > Cupressaceae > Sequoia > Sequoia sempervirens. Next base: position 214,719,189 of record VDFB02379711.1, on the reverse strand, counting down.
AATGGGTACATTTAAGAGGTCTTAAAGGAGAATTATCATATCTTTAATCAAATGGCATGCTACCTTGAGCATAACTCTCTAAGGACACATGCCATCCTTGGATTGTTGACATGAAACAGCCAGTCAAAATTTAGTTTCTCTCTCATATTAATATATATTATATTAATTATACTTTGTATTATATAAAAATATACTTATTATTAATTATTAATTATAATAATTTTATACGTATTTAATAATTTTGTTAAAGAATATAATATATAATTATAATAAGTTGAATAATTATATTATTTATTATGTAAAATATAGCTAATATATGCTTAACTATATTGTAGAATATTAAAACCTATCTAAATGGCGCGAAAACTTTGAACTTAATTAACATACTGTAAAACCTAATGCAATTAGTCATTTTATCCTTACAAACATTAATCATTAATCTTTGAAGAACTCAAAGTTGATTCTCTCCTACCTAATGCAATTAGTCATTTTATCCTTACAAACATTTATAGTGATTACTAGAGGCACATAGACCAATTCTTCATAATAGAAGAATTTGATCATACTTTTCCAATGATGGCATTATGAGAAAACCTTAGGTTAAATGAATAATTCCTAGCTAAGTTCTTTAAATCATGTCCAACTGTATAAGAGAAGACTATTCCTATGTGTACCTGGATACCATGGAGAAAGGCTAGTCTTTGGGCTGTTTCATCAATCATCCTACCTTAAAACATACCAAAAGTCTCCTAGCAATTAGACATAGGAAGATTTAATATGACTTAAAAAAAATTTATTGCCAAAGCGTAAATTTATGACATGACTTAACCAAGCCTAGTACACAGTCCCTCCCCATTAACCACTTAGACTTATGGAAATTAAATGGAAATTAAATGCAAATTTTCTGCTATTCTTAGTCATGTAGGTGTCCAATAAAGCACTTGGTGGTGTTTCCCTTCAATTTTATTTACTTGAATGAAGAGAAAAATTCCTTTGATTACAATTAGAGAATACATTTGAGGCCTTGGTTGGGTAACTGGTGGACCATAGTCACATTTAACACTTGTTACAAATTTTGGGAGTTAAAACATTAAGTAGATTTTATTTGTGATGGACACATTTGGACAATAGTAACAATAGCTTGCAATCTATCAAGACTTGATTACCTTATAACGTATGAAATTCTAGCGATGAAATGAATAGATTAATCATAATGTCACCTTGGGATCACATCACCATGAAAGAACTTCATCCAAAATTCTTATGAGTGAAGGTACCACCTAATAGGTATTTGTCAGATCTATCTTCCTCAAGTGAGGGAAATTCAGGAAGAGAAGAGGAAAGCGAGACATGTAGTATGTCTAAAAGAGGGAGATTAACTAGAGGTCAAAAGATTAGAAGAAAATTCCATAAACTCATGGAATTTTTTCTTGCTGAAGGGGGGTCATGTTCTTATGATGATGAGAGCATAGGCAATGTCAAGGTGCTCTTGAGGTACAAACATCTATGGAAACAATGGGTACCCAAGGAACTTCCTCCAATAAACACTAATTTTTGTGTCAACGAGAGGATATATCGTAGAGCACCATTGTCATTACATGGTTTGGGCCTACTTTGCATGGACGACATAAATGTCTGTTACAAGAAAGTTACTGAATTGATGGAATATGTTGGAGGGTCAACAAATAAACAACCCAGTTGCATATTCGAGGCGCGCGAGGGAAACTGTGTATTCGTATGTGCGATAAAATCAATAACTACAGGGGAAGAGTTGCTGATCGATTACAATTTGAATCTCTTAGTTAGAAACACAGTTACTATGGGGGTGGTATGTACTATGTACCATTTTACCCAACCTCCAATTAATGACTACAATATATCATTTTATTCTTATGTTTTCTTTCATAAGTCTATTGGATTCATTTCGGTAATGTTTTTTTATATTTATTTTTTGTCATAGGGGGACATTGATCGTAAGGAGAAGGCTCTAGCCTAGAGCACAAATCATAATGTATCTTCAGGCACTTCTACCCAACAGGTTTACCTCATTGTAATTGTACAAATTAGATATGAGCAAAATGTTTTATTATTATGGTTTTTTCATAAGGTTTTTGGGTTAATTTTGATAATGTTTTTAATATTCTTGTTGCAGTCGACTGATCGGGGAAAGGCACCAACAGTAGAGGAGATCATCCATAGCGAGGTGCAGTCAATATTTTGTGATAATCACATCGCTTATTTAGCAAACCCTCTTGATACGATAAAGAAGATCCAAAAAAAATGCAATGAAGAAATGGTTAAGTTGATGTTCATAGTGCCTCAAATAGATGAGATAAGAGAGAGGGTTAAAATATTCACTGAGAGATTACAAAAATTGCAAGTAAGCTGTCATTAGGTCTTTAATTATAACATAATTTCATTCATGATTTTATATTTTGTACTCTTTTATGTCATGAAGTAAAATATGTGTTGTTTTTATAGGGTTATTTGCCTCCTCATGATGCTCCTGGCAATGATTAGGGTACTACAAGTGATGTCCGAGGAGTAGGGGTTGGCATAGGTGTCCATCCTGATCTTTCTACGAATACATCACATCATCTAACCACATAATTTGTGCCTATATTGTCGTATGAAGCATCGGAAACACATACCATGCAGGCATCCATTAATGCACCCTCTAGCAGTGAACACATGCCAGAACATGCATCAGGACATGTACCTGGGGATGCATAGGCCACTAGTACTGGTGATTTTTTAGCAACATTTCTTGGATCTTCCCGTATTACTAGTACGGGAACATTTATGGTCACACTTGTGGTGACCGAAGATTTTATTCCCATAAAGATAGAGATGGTCTCAGGTACTTTAAAATGTTTTAATTATTATTATACATAATCCAATTGAAATTTACTTATTGATCTCTCTTTTTAGACTATTGATCCCATGATCATTTTGCAGGAAATGATATTTTTTATAAACATCTAAGTGATATTACATTGGAGCTCTTCAGGCCCACCATATGTACATGGTGGAATACCCAAAATCAAGATTTAAAAGATGAGCTCATTAATTGTTTAGTTGTGTTGTTCGGTGATAAAAAATTCAACCGAACCAAGGTCCTTAAGAAAGTTGGTACCTATCTAAAGTATGTGAGGGACCAATATAGGTCACATTTAGAGAAGAACAAAAAGTACAAGCATCCCCCAATTATTCCAGAGAGGGAATGGAAGGACCTGGTGTCAGATGGAAAGGAGAAGGCTGAAAAGAAAAAAGGAAAGACACCACTGGGCCAAGGAAGGTATGTGATACTATAAAAAATGTAATTATATATTGATTAATCTTTCTTTTTACATAATCTAACGTATTTCAAACTTTTCATAGGCTTCTCGACACATCGAAGGAAACAAAGGAAAGAATAGAAAAAAATAGGCAACACAAACTTGGCTCTTGTGGTTATATGAAATTAGCTGCATAAATTGTAAGTATCAATAAATGAAATATAGTATCCAAATAATAAATTGAAAAGAATTTTAGTTTTATCACATCATAAAAGAAAAATTCATAATCTTATGCAAAAATGTAGGGCTCTGAATTCAACAGAGTTCCCATAGAAGATTACTTGAGGATTGCCTTCCATCAAGGCTATGGAGCTGTGGCTGAACACCTAAGAGTCTTGACTGGGCAAACACAACCTTCCACTACATCTGACACGCAGGTAAATAAACTCTATAAAATTTATTTAAAATTGAATACTTGTGCAATCTGTTCAATATTAATTTCCACCATAAAGTAATTACATGCTTATTTGTTTTAAACATTCAAGCAATGATAATACTGCACATGACATCAGAATGCAACCTGGTGAGGGTGGAGCACAACCTGTAGATGAAGGTCATGGTGTACATCCCAATACTTTAGAGAATGTAGAGCATGATCAACATGTTGAGCATGATCATGCTAGAGAAGATCAGGAACTTAATGTGGCCCCATTAGGTAAAGAGGACCACTCTAAAGTTCTTTTAAACATATTTAATTGCAATTGGTGTATTAATTAATATAACCTTTCATATTTCAACTTTAGAGAATGTAGAGAGTGATCAATGTGTTGAGCATGATCAAGCTAGAGAAGATTAGGAACATGATGTGGCCCCATCAGGTAAACAGGACCACTCTCATGTTCTCTTAAACATATTTAATTTCAATTGGTGTATTAATTAATGTAACCTTTCGTGTTTCAACTGCAAATCAGGATTTAGAGGGTGTTCAACATGTTGAGCATGAGTCTATAACAAAAATTTAGGAACATGATGTGGACCCATCAGGTAAAGAGAAACACTCTAATGTTATTTTAATTAGTAAAATACTTGTAACAATAATAATAAAACATATTAGTTTAACATTTCTTTCTTATTGCAGCAGAACCCCCCTTGCAACGAAATCCATGACATGAGTAGATGACTAGGCGTTCATTAAGATCACAAGTAGAGAGCAGAACAACTAAAAGGGGGGCATATATTGATTTAGAAAATGATAATCCACTTCAGATTTTTGTAGCTTTAAAAAATAAACAAAAGAAAAAGTGATTGTAATCATATCATGACAACCATATTTTTGATAATATGTAAAAACTGAATTAATGAATGAATGTGAATATGTTAATTAATCAATTTTATATGTTAATGAATGAATGTTATATGTTATTAATGGATGAATGAATGTTATATGTTATTAATAGATGAATGAATGAATGTTATATGCTATTAATGGATGAATGAATGATTAATGGTATATGATTTGGTATGGGGAATTGAGAGTGATGTTGGGGGGGAGGGGCCAAATGAGCTTCCACCGTCACGTGGTTGGCTCTGTTAAGTAGAGAATATTAAACTATTCTCGAAACAAAGAGAAGATCAATAAGGTAATGCACTTTTCAATATAAGAAATGCATCGTTTGAAGCATCAAACCAATATGCAAAGATGAAAGAAAGTGCTAACTTTTCACTGTGGTGGCAGAAAAATGATTCTTTATACCCTGAATCCATGCTCTGCATCATAATTTGAAGTTGTTTCCATTCCAATGTTCTGAGTTTAATTTGTTTGAATGGATTTGTATGAATACCACATTGTGTTGTGTGTGGATTTGCTTTCAAAGCTCTGTTTCTTCTATTTTTAGTGGTGACATAACTCTAAAATTTGACTTTTGTGCATAACAGGTTAGTGGAAAAATTGACAGCTTAGAAGGGTTTAGAGGTTCAATTGAGATAGATACATGGATATTTGGATCTTGTTGTTGATGGGAGACTTCGACTTAATCATGAAATTTTGTACCATAGATGGAGGTATGCAAAAGTTTCTCTACTTACATTCATTCTTGATCATAAATGTTGTAAATGATATTAGGCTTAAAACTTAAGATTCGTTTCATTGTTATAATGATCAATAAAAATGTTATACTTTTGTATACATTCAAGCATTCTCTTGCCCCCTACCATTTTCTCTCTCCCCCCTCCTTTTAAGAATTTTCTTTTTCATAAAAGATTCACATTTCTGTCTCATTTACACAAATTTGTCTAAAGCACTAGGAGTGAATAAAGATATGTAAAAGATGGATTATTTCTAAACAACAACTTTCCATCTTATAGCTAATTAAATCCTTAATATCTGAATAGTTTAGAGCTCGAATAATTCTTGTATATGCATGTGTAGAAATAAGGGAGCCTATGTGAAGATTGAAATTTAAAACATCACTTTGGTATTTTTCCTTAGGTAGTGAAATAATATTTTGAGTAATACAAACCTACACACATTGATATTTTTTGGCATTGCATTGAAGAATTTTTTTCTTTTATACCTACCCTCAGCTAGAAATGGAGGTAAATAATAGTGGTTTTTGTGTTTATTCTATAAGACTTAGTTAATTTCATAGAGGAAGACAAATATTCTTAATGTCCTATGTCAGGTGTGAAAGCATATGAATCACTTGCTGAAGGCACCATTTTGTATTCATCCAAAAAATGGTTTGTTCTTTTTTTATGTTTCTTGCATGTGCTATTTTTAGGCTCTAGAGATGTAGCTCAGCTCTTTCCTTTGCACTTTTCATCTATTTTGATGATTACAGTAGATTGTCCTCATAATTTTTCATGTAGATCTGTTTGTAACCTTATTTTCTACCAATCAATTTGCAAACCACTCACATATTAAGGACCATGTCACTAAATTGTAGACATCCATTACTTCATATGTTGCAGGTTGTGTCTGTGTGCCAATAAATCTTGATGATTGTGAGAACTTTAATCCTACAAGTGTACCCAATCTATCTCAAGTAAAAGTCTTACCTTATTTTATAGTACTTTAAATGGTTAATTGAAGGTGCTTCTTTAGATCTGAGATAGTTGAACCCTGGATTAAAATATGGTATTAGATGGGCAGTATAATGATAAAACTGAGGTCCATTGAACACAAATTATGAACATAATTTATGGACTATGAATAGTGTTACAATTATAATTATTTCTCCTTTACCTACCTCTGCATTAATGAAAAAGATAGCAGATATTGGAAGTTCATTACATGTCTCATGTATGTGTTAGTATTTTAATTTTCTTTAAGTTTTTCAAGAGCTTGATTAGATCAAGAATATGTTCTACAAGCTTTGTTCTCTTGACACTGCTCAACATTTTCCCTACACATTTTCTCTTCAATCCAGACATTTCTTAACTCCTTCCCTTGTTAGCCCTTATTTGTTTTTTTCTATGCATCTTGCAGTCTGTATGTATGATTAGTCATCTCAAGTGTAATTCTTTTTCTATGCATCTATGCATCTTACAGTCTATATGTATGATCAGTCATCAATCTCCGTGATGGTACATTTCAACTAATATATATATATATATATATATTTTAAATTGCATTGTTTCGTGACAATTTCGATGAAAACCACAAAAAAATCACCAAAAAGGTCCGATGAAGTTGCTATAAATGCGACAAAGGCTTCGTCGTAACCCCTTGCCCATTTTGTCACAATTTCGATGAATTTTGTTGTTGTTTTGATGCTACTCCTTGCCCATTTCATCGCAATTTCAATGAAATTGTTTTGTTGTTTCGACGCTACTCCTTGCCCATTTCATGGAAATGGCGATGAACTTTTGGTGTTGTTTCGACGCTACTCCTTGCCCATTTCATCAAAATTGCGACGAACTTATGGTGTTGTTTCAACGCTACTCCTTGCCCATTTCATCAAAATGGTGACGAACTTATAGTGTTCTTTCGATGCCACTCCTTGCCCATTTCATCGAAATGGCGACAAACTTCTGGTTTTGTTTGGGCGCTACTCCTTGCCCATTTCATCAAAATTGCGATGAACTTTTGGTGTTGTTTCGATGCTACTCCTTGCCCATTTCGTCGAAGTGGCGACAAAATTTTGGTGTTGTTTTGATGCTACTCCTTACACATTTTGTCGAAATGGCAATGAACTTCTGGTGTTGTTTCAACACTACTCCTTGCCCATTTCATCAAAATTGTGACAAACTTCCAGTGTAATTCGTCAGTGGATATACGAAGTTTTTGTCAATATAACGACAAACATCCAAGTCATTTTATGATGCCGACGACCAACAAATCTGCACCATTATTTTGATGTTTAATTCGTTGTCGGCTTTTTGACCAAAAAATAGCCACGAAAATGTTTTCATCATTTTGTCACTTTTCTAACAAAGATTTGTAGAATGACCAACAAACGTCCGTCAAAAAATAGTGTCCAATTCAGTAGTGACATTATCTTTCATGCAACCCATTATTCTTATTCTCACAGGCTTCCATCACTAATCATTGGCCTGTTGTTTCTTGGCTGATACTCTCTCCCCACCTACTCTTTCTCTTTCATATGGGCTTTTATGCTTCAACCCAACTTTTGGACTCCTCCCCATGCACTACCTTGAGTTATCAGTTTGATTCCTCTCTATCTCCATTTGACCGATTCCCTACGCCCCTTGTGTTGCTTCCTTTCATCTTCTCAACTTTGTGCCAATTTGTTTTGTTTTAAATTTGCATTTAAATAATAAAATATTGATTCTCTCTCTTTTTCTTGGTCGCCCCTTTTGTCTTCCACTATCATATTTTAATTTGCATACAAGGTGTGTCTGTTTAATTCTATCTTTTAATTTGAATTTAAAATGTCTTTTCATTTTCAAATGCAGTCCTCAAATGTCCTCCTTGCTAGTGGCTCTTTAGCTTCATTTTCCATTTCCTTTCCTAGCTATTTCCAAACTCAATAAATTCTTTCTTCCACATGCTTAATTGACTAAATAGATACCATGGTACAAGTATCAATGGTATCGGCTAATATGACTTGAAAAAAAAATAATAGAATCAATATACTTCAACAATGCTGCAGTATCAACAAACCAAATCCACAAAGATCATCTAGCCATACTGACCAAAGAGAACAAAAGTGCCACATAGATTTTGTTTTGATTTATCGAACTCCCTGAATCAAGTGAGCATAGAATGTACCATAAAGGAGTCTCTCGAAAAATAATTATGAAAACATGTAATTTGATAGAAAAGTGTTAGTAGGCTAAAACATTGAAATGTAGAACAAAATATGGTGTTTTGCCATTCAATGAAAAAAAATTATCTGACCTCTTTCACAAATCGATCACCAAAATCAGATTTGAACTAAACTCTGGATTAAACCACACTTCAAAATGCAACAAGAAACTGAGACCAGGCCAAAATTGTGGAAAACAAACTAATAAATTTTTTGGTTGGTGTTGATCACTTGTCCACACGGGTGCTCTTGCACCAAGAGAGCTGATATTTAACCATTTCAATTTTTAGACTTATGAAGATACTATAATATTTATTGCAATTATCTTAATTTACATCAATGGTCCATGGAGTTTCCTGATGGTGACGCATCCCCTGTCGAGGACACGTCTCAAGGATGCGGGGACATAGGATCTAAGTTTGGAGATGGCAGGGGAATGACAACGGATGACGGTGGGGTGACAATGCTGATATACATATGGTACTTCAACACCTAGTTATAAAAATATGTTTAGGAATAACAATTCAAATCAAATTTTGAAAAATTAGTAAAATTGCAAATACTAACATTTTAAATACTTGAATACTATTACTAAAAGACTAAAAGTAAATAAAATATGAAAATTTGAGAAAAGAAATTGTTGAATTTGAGATTTCATCATTTCTTTTATATGAATATCAAAAATATGACATGTCACATCATAATATCATATCATAAACATGATTACAATGAGTAGCCTGATACATTGATATCAAAATAAGAACAAAATTTAAAAATATAGTGAAACGAGGCATATGCGAACAAAAAAGTGACCAATGAGAGTGTTTTATTTAGTTTAGAGGCTTTTAGATTTGTCCCACAAGCCTTCAGGTTTAGCCCTAGGCTCAAATTTCAATAAATACAAAGAAATTAAAAAAAATCCCTTTTGGACGTTCCAACGCGGGGAACACCTGGGTGTCTTCGAGATGCTCTAGGGATGGCTAGGAGTCCCTGAGATATCTAGGCATCCCCACCGTTTCCTTGAAGTTTCCCAATTCCCAACAATGGTGGGGGGATGGCGGGGGGATGTTTCTCAGTTGTCCCCAAGTCTCTGAAACATTCAGGTTGAGAAGACAGTTGAAATTTTGGGGGGGACGAGTCCCTATGGAACACCAATTTACATCTATAGATATATTCCACTCTATTTGTATTTCCTTTCTCAATTAAAGGAAACATAGAGTGGTATATCCTAAACCAAATTATCCTTATTGAGTTGGTATAAGGGTCTCTACCCTTATTGATGCATTTGAAAGGCTTTGAGATAGTCAGAATAATTTAAGGAACAATGATGAAAACATCATTGGATTAGACACATTGTTCTTTAAATATGTGATATCTGGATTGCTTATTTTATATCATAAAAGCACAATGATAAGCCTTAATTTATTTTTATTACTTGAGCATGTAGCAACAATTACTTAAACTCCAAGATAGAAAAGAGCTTCTTCATTGGAAATAGTGGCAAATCCTTTACAAGAAATTGCTTGCATAAGTGTATATTGGCAAGGCCTTTACAAGAAATTACTTGCATAGTTGTCTATTGTCAAGGCATTTACATGCACTTAATAGAAATCTATTTTTTGATATAAAATGTGTCAATTTATTAATGTGAGTTTCACTTCTATTTAATGTAAGTGACCTCTAGGGTCATTTATACACTAAAATCAAAACTTACAACATCAAGATATAACATAAGAAGAACCTTAATCTTCTTCAGCCCTACTTTACCCATTTGGTAGGGATTCCAGTTGTAGTGTAGCCCTTGTTGTTGAATGTAAACATTGCATATTTGAGACTTTCATTTATATTTTTTATATAAAGTATAATAATCCAATGATTTATATATTGAAAAAGCATGCATGAATTTTCAATTTGAGATCAATTTTACATGTCAAGTTTGTAAGGAAACAAATGAGTAGATAACACATTAATTAAAATATTTGACTCAACAGGTTCATTGAGCTTCATTTAATACACAAGGTCAAAAAAAATCATTGGATTTGAAATATACATAAAGGAAAGCATCATATCTAGAATTTTAGAATAAACCACTTTTAACTAAATAGTGAGTTTGCCATATATATATACCTATTAGAATTTCGTACACCTTTGAGTTATTTCAAGATTGTCAATATCACATAAAGGAATTTCACATGGATTACTGAAGTCAAGCTACTAAAATGGATAAATGAATATCAAATGATATATAAATCATCTTAAGGATGAGTTTAACATTAAAAAGTAATAATACTAAAGTCGAAGACTCAATAATTAAAACTAATTTGATACTTCTATGAATTAAAAAAATATCAAGTTTAGATCTATCATATAAACATACATGATATCACCAATCATCTAACGATTGAGGTTTGAAATTGGAAAACTTATTTTCTTATATATACTCAAATATAATCTAAATCTTAATAAGTATGAATTTCATATGATATTCTTAAGAATGACACATAGCAAGTGTATATTTGATCTTGAGGAAAATTAGTTGATGAGAAGAAGATAAGCTAAAACATGGTGTAAAGACAATATTAATAAAATTTAAATACCTAATAGATTTAAAATATTGAATTGGTAAAAATATGGTTGCAATGGTGTTGTGAATATAGTGATGCCAAATATTATCATATTATTGAGAACCTATATTTTATCTAAAGAAAGAAGAAAAATCTAAGTAGATTTCTACAAACCATGCAAGTAGATTTACCAAAATACATATCATTTAAGTTTAATGAAATTGGTGGAAAAATAATTACACGATTAAAATAAAGGATCCTATTAGTAAGATAGATATATTTTTTTTATTTGAGATAACCATTCCCCATAAATCTTGAGATAGTCACATTTACCATAGGGACAAAGGAGCAGCATTACAATTCAATTAGAAATGTTATAACTTTAGAGGGCTTAAATTTTAAGGATTGATGATAGGGAGACATCATTATAGATAAGAAAAAAATATTGGAATACATGTGAAACATAGAAAAAGGGATCCTAGGTCCTAAATGCAAGGAACCTAGGATGGAAGGGGTCTTTTCCAAGTTTCATTAAAATGTACATCAACAAGGTGATAGATTGAATTTCAGCCATGGAGGTGAGTCAATAAGACTTGGATCTACATCTAATTGGGTGTTGAAATAGATTCAAAATTATTCTAGAGTGATTAACCTAATGATCCTATATGCACTAATATGTAAATTGCAAAATCTTGATAATGCACAGACTAAAACAATAGTTTGCAAGTGGATCTAGAGACTGCAGATTCATGTGTACCTACCACCAAAAGTAAAACTCAACATGTGTAAAGGGACTGGGTCACCCGTAGGCGAATGAGTCTTTGGTAGGGGGTCCTAAAACTATTTTTGTAGTGCTTTGGTGCTAGATTTGAGTTGTTCATTCCCAATTGTAAACTTGTCAAAATGTGTCAGTAAATTTTGTAGATGATTTTTCATTCCTAGACAAGATGAATGAAAAAAATGCAACAATGGAAAAATTTCCTTAAATCCTTCTTCAATCATCTTCAACTTGAGATCTGAACATTCACAAAGAGAAGAAATTTTGGGAAAATTTAGAATCTTGCCTCAGTCAAACCCCATGTAAGTGTTTCCACTTCCACAATGGCAATGCCAATGAAAGGAATTATAATTGAATGGAATGAATGATAAAATCAAAAAGTGCTACAAATCACTGCCCTTTAATTGATATTTTGAAGGATTGAAGACATAAACATGACCTCAAGGATTTGGATCTTTCTTTCTTGAATGCTTTGGAGACCTACACTTAGGGTTAGCCTTCACAAAAACAATGATAAATTGATAACATGAACTCACATACACTTTGACATGATGAGCCTGGACCTTAAAATACTAGAATAAAACTTTGAAATTTTATTCTTTACTTTCTCTTAACAATAATATTTACTTCTTATTTTTATTTTTTTCTTTCTAGATTCAAAATGGTGAAATGACTAGGTATTTTATACACATTTATTTAATTTCCCAAAAATTAGATCCCAAAAGCCAACACATGCAATTTAAAATTTGAACATGTTAAAATGCAACCCACAACATGTCTAATAATGGGTCTTGACTAATAATGGGGACCCATTCTCACATGGGAAAATGGGTCTTGGCCCAAATTTCTACAACACTCATTGTCAGGGGCAACATTTGAGTTAGATGCATTTATTCAATGATACATTTATTCAATGCTTGCAAGAAATTTATTCAAAAATGATACAAATGGGGTATATAATGCATAATTTTAGGAAACTAGGGAGTCAATTAGGCTCAATAATTTAAGGGGCCAAAAACATAGTGTGAAATTGTTAAGGGTTACAATTTTCTACATCATAACATGTACCACACTTGAGAAGAAGGGTGTGAAGAAGATAGAAAAAAATTAGAAGTTGAATGATAAGTAAGATAATTACTAGAGCAAGGAGTCAGATCTTAGTTTTATAAATATAATATTATAATTATCATAGAATAAGGGACATAACATGATTTATTATGCGTATAATTAATTAATATATGAATATTTTTATATGTTATTTTTTATAAGAGAAGATGGAAAATTGGTTCCACACTTGAAGAAATCTATAAATATCATAAAAAATAGTTTAGCATAAAAAAAATATAAGGCTACACAAATATAGCACCAAAGAAAGAAGAACACAAAACACAACAAGAAAAAAATAGGATAAATAGTGAAACATAGATTTTAGGACCCAATTGACTCTCTAACTCTTCTAGGGTTTTCACCCAAAAGGAGAGAGATTAGATCCTAAAATGCTTATGTGAAATTCAAATTAGGATGTGTTCAATGTGATATGATGTAAATAAGCTAAACTAAATGCAATTGACTGATTAAGATGATCTAAAATGAATGCAAAAGTGCAATTTAAGCTATGTTTTAAAATGCAGTGTGATATGTAAACAACTATGAAAGATGAAGAAATAGAAAGAAATATGTAAAAAAGAAGGTACAGGGTCAAGTCTGAGTTCACCTAGAAGTTGTGTGATCTTTCTAGAGTGTCTGCAATATTGATGAATTTTTTTTATTTTTCACAGTGGGACTCATTTGCCAAGGGTGGCGAATTAGTCCTCCTACTGTTGAAAAAGTGTCAGGAACTGATTTTTGATAGCTGGGAGTTGATTTATGACAAAATGCAGATTTTTAGATTTCAAGTAGGACTCATTCACCAAGGGTGGTGAATCAGTCCTCCCCAATATTTCTAGAAAATCAGAAGGAAATACTACTACTCCAGATCTTACAATGTCTAAATATTAGGTTGTCAAGGTCAACTCTGCATAAAACAGGTTGAAAATGCTTAAAATGCTTGAAAGGGTGATGAGTTGATTTGAAGAGCCTAGTTGACTTGGATTCCACTTTTCAACACCTTTAAACCTGTTAAATCTGCAAAACAAGGCTACAAATACACATGCACAAAGGGGAAAAATGTTAGGGGGTTTAGTGAATAGGGGTTTGCCTTGGTCAAACCCCACTTTAGTAATCAACCCCAATAGAAATGAACGACATGCAAAGGAAATGATAAATGAATAACATGAAAGTATTACAAACCTACCACATCCTTCAATATGCAAATCTGAAGTGATGTCAATGGCTACTCCAAAGTGCTTGCAAGTGCTTGAATTGAAGATGCAAAATGCTTGATTTCTTGAGTGAATAGGTGAATAAGTGAACTTGATGAATGGGGGTCTTGAAATGAGGTGAAAATCACTTATGTATACACATTTGTGCCTTAGTATCCATTCATACCTCATCACAGGCGAAAATGAAGTGAATTTGAGTAAAATCGTAAAAGGAATTGTGAAATATTTTGAATTTGGGGCCAAGGGGGACTCATTCACCAACCTTGGCAAATGAGTCCTATCTGGGAACCAAAACCAAGTGTTAGGAAAAATGTTGTGTTGAATGTTGTTTATTGGGATAGGACCCAAAAATGCACTTAATATAAGCATATGAGGGCATAAAGAGACAAAATAAAGCATGAGAAGGGTGTAAATAGTGAAAATATGCCTAGAAAAGCATGCAATCTTATTACAAGACTTTACAACACTTCAAAATAGGACTTGTTGATTAGTGAAAAGGTGGTTTTTAGGTGAATTTCATTAAATAGAGTCTAGAAGAATGTACAAATGTCTTACAACACTTCACAACACCTTCACAAGACGTTATTTGAATTTTAGCACCAAAATAAGCATGTTTAAGCCAAGATACATCATAAAATTAAAGAAACATAAGTTGAACACTATGAAACAATACCTAAAAGACCATGAAAATGGGAAGGGTCCATTTTTCAATGGTACAAATAGTAATAAGATCTAGGCGGTCTTCTAGTTGTGGAGACTCACTATAAAATTCCACATGTTAGCAAGTTGGTTCGATTTATCATTCCAATCATGTAGTTCTTTCTCCTTACAATTATTCTTCAATTCATTTCTTCAATCCTTAAAATTCCATTCTCTCCCTTTATTTTCATCATGCAAGATAGTAATAGATTTTCTAGAATATTATAACAAATTTTTTGGTGATCTAGAGGATTTAAATAACCATATCCTTAATTTGAATGATTGTATTTGATATCCTTAATTGTTTTTCATATTTAGGTTTTGTTTTGATGAAAAAGGAATCCAAGGTCTAATGCATAAAACACCTAACATCAATTATTTTTCAAGATCTAACATTAGGATAAAAATTGACAAGGGGATTATATTGAATTGCAATCTTGTAGGTGATCCAATTAGGCTTGGAATTGATCCTTTTGAGCCTTTGAAATTGATTGGAATTGAATTTCATTAATAAAACTAAACTATGTGCCATAATATATAAATGCAAGATTTTGACAACAAAAAGATAGTAACAACAAATTCTGACAATAGATCTCAAAAAGGAAGAGTTTTGTTCATATTCTATAAGTTTGAAGTTGATTTGGCAAGAATAAGTATTCTTTGGTGCCTCTGTCCTTGTAGGATTGTTCTGGATCAAAAAAATTGGACTTGTAACTCTATTTCTAACCTCTAATTTATGCTCTATAAATTTGTATCTTCAAATCTAGACATTCAATAAATCTACAAAAGAAATGGTGGGGTTTGGCTATATAGGATTTTAGCTTAGTTAAACCCCTATTTTGGTATTTCTAACTCCACAAATATCTAATTATTTCATCCATAAAAGTGTTTGTACTCTTAACCTTAAGTGCATCTAGGGTTGTCATGAGCTAAAATGCATTAAACCCTACTCAAGTGCATTAGAGAAATATTCCTAAATGACAATGACAAGATCTACCTAAGAGAAATCCAAATAGCCTTAGGAAATATGAAAGACAGTGATACCTCACCTTTAGAAGCAAATAGAATGAAGCTTGAAGATGAGAACACTTTGAACACGAGTTATTAGGTTGTGTAAAATGCCAAGAGAACTTTCAAAACCTAGATTCCATCATCTCCTTCTATTGTCATCAAGCTCCAATCAATGAAACAAAGCTTGATAAAATGTATTTTTTGGAATACAATGATCTCTTTCTTCTTCTCATTGTCAATTTTTTCCATCAGCTTTCAAATGGTAAAATTACTATGTATTTATAGGAATTTAATCTAATTTCCCAAAAAATAAATCTTAATAGATGACATTAGATATTTGAAATTCAAATAATCAATTGTTGTCCTCAACATATTAAATTTTGGAGGAAAAATAGGGGGACCAAGTCACTCCAGGCATTAGTGTCCCCACTCTATTTTGTGATATTTAAGGTGTTGGGAGCAAAGTATTAAATATTTTCTTAGGCTTGTACATGCCATTTGTCAATAAATGATAAGATAGGCCATGAAATGAATCATTTAGATAATTAGGGAATGGTTAGGGAATGTAGAAATTAATTAGTGCAAGGGTCACTCAAGCGAGTTCCAAACAAAGCATGAAATTGTACTTTCACCTAAAAGGAAATATAATTTATGAAACTATATTTAGCCCCCACCTTAGTGGATGTATAACACTATATGCATATTCAAGAAAAAGCTTTGAAATAAAATTATATTCTAAAAAGATACCTAGAAAGGATATTGTAGACCATTCATCAAACAAGAGAATGGTGCCTCTAGTGTAGTTATTTGTAAAACTACAATGTTAGAAGCTACATCCTACATAATTGAATTTTTAGACATTAAAACATTATCTTGGACTTGTAATTAAGTTTTTTATTCCCAAAACTTATAAGGAGAATTAAATTCAAGGGTAGATGCATTCCCCCTGATTCTTCTGCTTTATGGAGGTAGAATCAGGGTAGCAATCTAACTACATCAAATTGTTAATCTTGTCAACAAAAATTCCTATGATAGGGTCATGAGAATCATAACACCTACTATTTATAAGAAATATTTTTTGAACAAGAAAAAAACTATGAGTCTAATGTAAAAAATAAAATTGATATCAGAATTCGCTAGCTCTAGTTCTATTGAATTGAATCATATGTGATATTACTAAACTTTACTATAGGTCATACCAAAATTACCATTTTGACATTTATTTTATGCTTTTCTAACTTAAGATCTAGATAGTTATATCACCAACCCAAGGATTGAGGATGCTAAGTCGAAAACCATATCAACCATTAAGGCTCGAGATCCTACGAGTGGATGATGCACAATGCATGGTGAATCCTGATAGCTGACAAATTAAATTATAAAATATTGATCAAATATAAAAATATTCTTGAAAAGCTACAAATTTAATTGAAACAAAGCTTGATCAAATGTATTTGGTTTAATGCAATGATCTCTTTCTTCTTCTCTTTCTCTATTTTTCCCATTATCTTTCAAATGGTAAAATGACTATACATATTAATAGGGATTTAATCTAATTTGCTGAAAATTAAATC
The DNA here is from genome assembly GCA_007258455.2 of Sequoia sempervirens. Classification (NCBI taxonomy): domain Eukaryota; kingdom Viridiplantae; phylum Streptophyta; class Pinopsida; order Cupressales; family Cupressaceae; genus Sequoia; species Sequoia sempervirens. Next base: position 214,701,694 of record VDFB02379711.1, on the reverse strand, counting down.
TCGATAGCTAACATTGGATATTTGAAATTCAAATAATAAATTTCCCTCAACATATTCAATGTTTGAGACATAATAGGGGGCCAAGTCACCCTAGGCATTAGTGTCTGAACCCTATTTTGTGAGATTTAAGGTGTTAGGAGAAAAGTATTAAATATTTACATAGGATTTGTACATGCAATTTGTGAGGAAATGATAAGATGGGAAATGGAATGCATATATAACTTAGGAAATTAGGGCCTTATTAGAGAATGTAAAAATGCATTAATGTGAGGGTCACTCAAGTGAGTTAAAAAAAAGCATGAAAATGTACTTTCAAGTAAAAGGAAGCGCAATTTCAGACACTACATTTAGTCCCCACCATAGCAGCCATATAACACTACCTACATATGCAAGATAAAGTTCCAAAATTAAATTATATTGTAAAAGGATACAAAAAAATGATACTATAAATCATTCATCAAACAAGAGAAAGACGCCCCCAATCTAGTCATCTACAAAACCACAATGTTAGGAGTTGCATCCTACAAAATTAAATTGTTAGACATTAGAAGATTATCTTATACCTATAATTAAGTTTGTTAGTACCAAAAATTATAAGGAGAATGAAATTTGAGGGTATATTCATACCCATTTATTCTCTTGATTTATGGACATTAAATCAAGGTAGCAATCTAACTACATCGAAGTTTTAAGCTTGCTGATGAAAATTCCTACAATAAGGTCATGAGAACCATAACACCTACAATTAAAAGAATATTTTATGAACAATAATAGAACTATGAATCCAACACAATTGATGCCATCAAAATTATAGTTTGCTAGCTCTAGTTATGTTAAATTGAATGAGATGTGATATTACTAAACTTAACTATAAACTTATACCAAAATTACATTTTTGACATTCATTTTCACTTTTTCTACCTTAAGAAATAGTGAGTGCCACCACTAACCCAAGGAGTGATGATGCCAAGTCAATGACCATATCAACCCCCAAGGATCGAGATCCTATGAGTGGATGTTGCACAAGGCATGGTGGATCCTGATACTTAACAAATTAAATCGAAACAAATCTTGATCAAATCTGAAAAATATGGTTGAAAACCTAGGTATGTGGAGGATCATGATGGGCCAAAAAGTGGCAATATGATGGGTATGTAGCTGACGATTTTTTTTACCCAAAATTGATGAAAGGAAAAGGGTTTTAAAGGAGATTCTTAGCTTTCCACCAATATAAATTTTGCTTTACTTTGAATTTAATAAGTAATTATTATTCATTTTCTATTTGAATTACAAATAAAGTCCTGATTAATAGGATGATTGAGAAACATCTATAGCTTTTAAATGGTATCACATTTTTTGAATCCAAAATATGTGTCACAATCTATGATTCTCATACTATAGGATTAAAAAAATAAAAATTGAATTTCATGAAGTTTTGACAAAGTTAAGGTGGTCAAATATACAGGTTTTTATATTTTTTAAAATTTGTAATAAAAAATCCATAATTAATTATTTACTTAGAAACAAATTAAAAAAAAATATTCATCACATTGGGACATGAGTCCTCTACTTATATCTAAAATATTATAAAAAAAATTATTATTTTATTGTGGTTAGGGCTGTCAGACGACACCTACTTCTTATTTTTTCCTGAAATTTAAATACTACCATTGAAATTTCAAATTTTCACCAAATAGATTTTTTTAAGAAAAAACCTAGTAGTTTAGAAACTACATTCAATTTTCTAAATATTCTATTCTTACATATTTTTGAAATAATATAGATAACTTATTCAAATTTTTACATCAAGTTTCCTAACTCTGATTTTTCTAAATTTTTTCCCACTTAAGGGCCTATTTTTTCCATGATGATCCTACACATACCCACCTGTAAATTAAATTGGAATAAAGATTTATCAAATGTATTTTGTGGAATGTAATGATCTCTTTTTTCTTCTCTTTCTCAATTTTCCTAATTAGCTTTCAAATGGTAAAATGACTATTTATTTATAGGCATTTAATCCAATTTCCTGAAAATTAAGTCCTCATAGCTAACATTGGATATTTGAAATTCAAATAATAAATTGTTGTTCTCAATGTATTCAATTTTGGAGGAAAAATAGTGTGACCAAGTCACCCTAGGAATTAGTGTCCCAACATTATTTTGTGGGATTTAAGGTGTTAGGAGCAAAGTATTAAATATTTTCTTAGACTTTGTACATGCAATTTGTTCCAGAATGATGATATTGGCCATGGAATACATAATTTAGGAAATTAGGGCCTAATTAGGGAATTTTAAAATGCATTAATGCAAGGGTCAATCAAGTGAGTTCCAAACAAAGCATGAAACAATTCTTTCACCTAAAAGGGAGTACAATTTCAGATGCTACATTTAGCCCCACCATAACAACCATATAATATTGTGTGCATATGCAAGATAAAGTTCTAAAATTAAAGTATATTGTAAAATAATAATACAAAAGGATATTGTAGAGTCTAAGCTAATGTATTGTAAACTTGGTAAAATATACTCAATTTGGAGGGTTGATTGGCTGAACATTCCACTTCACATTGATTAAGACTACATTAAATTATCAACCCAGGGATTGTAAGCTTATGATGGTGCAACATTATATATGCCTTAATGGAATTTAAACTACTTAAACTACCCTACCTAAGTTATTCTACTGGCTAGAAATTTACAAAACCAAAGAATAGTAAAAGCATAAACCAAAACTAGTTGCTATAGGTACCTATAGTAAAGACTGTAACTGAACTACTACCAATAAAATGATGGATAAAAGCACAAAGCTATGTCACACTTTCAGCCAACTTATTAGCACAACTAAATTTAATTATTTCTAACTAAAAATCAATTTTGGTCAAACATATGATCTAGTAAGATTCATTCTTGCTAAGTTAGATACTTGCACAACTTTTTCAACTAAAATTGTTGGCTAAAAATATATGGGGAACCACTTTGAGTCCAATTTACAAAAAAATAAAAATTATTTCAAAAACTTGAAGTTTCAATAACTCCTACTAATGTAAATAACCTTTTTTAAGAAATATAAAATACCCTTTTATAGATCCATAAGTGTAGTTTTCAAAAATATATTTATTTTAATAGTTTAATTATTATTTATATTTTAGTTTTTTATTTTTACTAAAAGTAGGTTATCAACACAAAATATTAGGTTCATTACCATTCCAAGGAAAACTACTTAAACTTATTAAAAGAAATTGAAAAAAATATGATGCACTAGATAAAAGAATCTATTTCAAGATGGTATATATTTTTTCCATTTTAGATAAATATTTAATATGAAAGTTGATGTCCTATGGAAACAACTATTTTTTGATTCATTCACATTTTAAAATTTATTTTAAAATATATATTTATCAAAATTGGAAACAAATATATCCATGCACTAAAGTTTCAAGTTATAAATAAACAAAAAAAATTACAATAAAAAGTTTGACATCTCATGCAACTTCATTTTTCAGCATTTTATCATAACTAAATTATATTGTTAATTTATTAAAATTAGCTTAAAATATTGTAAAAAATAAAAATAAAAATACAAACATAAAATATACTAAAAAATACATATTTTACTAGTTTACATTATTTCAAAATTCAAAACTTATATGCCACTTTTTAGTGATTCGGGTTTAAAAGTTGGATTAGTGTTGGTTGTTTCCTTTATAAAGTGTAACACAACTTTGTGCTTTTACCCTTATACTGTGTTAACCAAAACTTAATAAAAAATAATGACTCAATTGATTTATTCTCTAGAGTGCTACTAATAATCATGCACATTCATATTCACAACATTCATTTATAATAAAAAAGAAATGGAACTTCAATTAAATTGCATATGATTCATAGACAATGATAAACTAACAACAACTATTAACATAAATAAATAACTGAAAGATGAAGTGAAGAACAATACCTTGAGTGACATGCTCAATTAACTATTCCCACTTAACTGAATGTAATCTAACTAAGAGGTTTTATGCATCTCATAAGATTATCTTCATCATTGCATATTATAAAAGATTACAAAGATCTTTCCACAGATTGGACTCAATGATTTGGAATTTTTTTCATGTCTTCAAATTGAAATTAATTGGAACATAAAACTAATAAAAAATGACTAACTATCCTAATGATTCAACTAATAACTATATACAGGCCAAGGGAATCATTATTGAAAGCAACAACTAACCAAAATCATTAACTCCAATCCTAGATAATAGACCTTGGAATTAAAATTTGAATTATTCAATCTATAATTGAAAAGGAAAGAGAAATCCTATGAAAACTAGAACTCTTTCAAAATAGAACTGTATGCAAATAGATAACCACTTGTCAAAATTTCATCGGTGAATGAAAATTCCTCTTCAACATTTATTAAATTGGTCATAATAATGCACGTCTAATCTTCATTAAGATCCTTTAATCAATGACCACGCTTAGCTTAACCTGGAGTCTCCCCTACCTCAAAGTCCAATCATCCTTTTTTCTACAAGTTCACTCTGCAATTGCTGCACTATGGTTTGTTTTGAGCAACAAGCAAGTTAATCCAAAAAAAATTGTACATGAGGATAGCTATCACAATTAACTCATAGAATTCCTTCAACATTCAATACATTCATTCATGTAAACCATATAATATAAGTTATTATATTATAACCATAATTTCATCATCATAATTAAGGTTGATGTTTTCATAATGGATATAAAATGATAGCATAATGTAGGAACATTGTTTATAGAATATGTTGAAAAGTATCTTATAAAAAGTATAAAAACAATAGAAACTAGACCATTATTTGGATTGATCACTCCCCCTAATTAGCTTTTTGCTTGTCTCTAAGAAAAACATTAGGGATCTTAATTGTACTACTGAGCAATTTTTTGTATGTTCATAACTATGTTAACACCTTGAATCTGCCTCAAATAAAAACCTTGATGTTCTAAAAGTTGCCTCATCTAGATGGCTCTTACTCTCTCACACTCATCATTTTTTCCCTTGTCTAATGTGGAATTGGATAAAAGAGAATTGGTGGATGAAAAGTGAGTGGCATCTAATGGATTCCTTGGATGATACTGGTTTCCATATAAGTATGTTCCCTCTCAGGCATAGCAATGAAATTATGTATGGAATGTGGCTCTTTCTTTTGTAGTTCAGATGTCAAACTGTTCCATCTATCTTGCACATATTTAAAACACTGTTTTCCTAGCCCAATAGCTAACATTTTCATTGTGTCATAGTTTGCCTCCCCGAGCTTCATTATTTTCTTACCTATTCCCTTGTGTGTAAGGAGTCTCATCCATTCATCACTTATTGTATCTAGATCCTTAGCCTCTCTTCTGATTGGAAGTGCAATAGATTTTTCTTTCTCTTCATATTCCTCCATAAGATCACCTCTAAGCTATTCGTTTTTGTAGTAAGAAGCAAGTGCCTTGATCTGAAGATCCCCCACAAATATTAAGGGGTTCCATTCTATTTCATCAGGGATCACATAGTTGTGTAAATAAAATTCACACCATTGATCTTGGTCTTAAGGTTTTGAAGCAACAAAACTTCAAGAAACTCAGAGGTTTGACTCGTTCCAGTTGAATTCTTGCTAAATAATCTACTAAACTTAAAACATAAAAACCTTTCTTGTAGGAATAGTGTATAAGTTCTTTGTGGAGGCCTACACGTAACTATTTTTGCAACCTTATTTGCTATCTCCTCCAACCAAACTATTGTTATATTCAGTTCTATATCCTTCATTTCCAATTCTTGTTCATACTTTTCCTTTTCCTTTTCCTTTTCCTTTCTCCATTTCTCTTTTTCCTTTGCAAACTTATCAACTACTTTCCAAAATTGGTATCCAAGTGAGCAAGTTGTATGATAATCAAGATTTTTAAGAGGAGGAGGTCTCTCATCTGGCATTGCCAATTCTTTATCCCATGTCTTAGTAACAACTAACTGTGCCAACACATCAAGTTCAACTTTTCATGACCATATAGCTGCAATTTCTCCTCCATCTCTATCATTTTTACCTCTCTTTCTTTATCCCTATGCTCATAATTTTGTACCAATTCTTCCATGTGCTTAATTATGTCTAGTGCTTCCTAGAGTTCCTTTCTTACATCCCTATCTTCAATGTAAGCTTCCTTCACGTTCTCAAATTACTCATTACTTGAAATTTTTTATGTTTGGAGTTTATTGGCATCAAATATGTCTTCTGATTTAGAATCGGAAGTGGTCTCTACATACCTTCTCTTTTTCAATGGTACATTATCATTACTAGGAGCATTTCTCTCCAATTCAGACTCAGTTTCTACAAACATGACATTTTCCTGAGGTTTTTCTTTTTGTTGTTGTTCTTCCTAAGGTTTTTATTCTACATTTCCTTTTGTAGCACCTTGGTTCTTGAGCCTACCAGAGAGTCTAGGTGTTAATATTTCTTCAATTTTACTCTTCTAATTTTTAACACTCTTTTTCTTCCTAGGAACTTCCTTCTTTTTATACTTTTGAGTATCCATCTATTTATTTGAAATATATTCTTCTATTTTCAAGGGCATAGAGAAGGTAGATACACTTTCCCTCCAAATTTTAGATTTTTGTGACTTAGAAGAAGAAGGTAATTTCTCATTTATGGCTTTCTTAGATTTTGACTCTGCAGGTTCTTCATGCTTACCTTTGCTATGGGTAGGTGAGGCCACAAGCGAAACTTGAGGGTTCTCCTCTTTAGGTTCATCTTGGGGCTCATTTTGGTTTCATGCATCCTTAGGCACTACAGATGCTTCTAGTAGACTATTAATGTCTTTGCATTCATCTGCCTTGAAATCCTCCCACCTCACTTGTGGGTATTGGATTTCCAAACTCCTTTTTATCAATAAGGTAACTAAGAAGTGATGAGAAATGGAAGTATCACATTGCCTTTTCTGATATTCCGATGCCAATCGTTTCAACTAGTTATAGAGAAAATTTGGTACATTTACTATTGTATTATGCCTGAGATGACTTAACAATTTGAAATGGGCCATATACAAAAGGTTTTTTCTACCATCACATGTAATATATCTATTAAGATAAGAGGCACATCTTACCCACAACCAATGGAGAGAAATAATTTTCATACCTTGTGATGAGAAATCTAATTCCTCTCCTATTATGTAAAATTTTTCTCGAGTTGTAACTGCATTAGATTGAGCTAGGAATTCTATTCCTATCCTTGGTAGTCCTGTAACCTGTGCAATGGTGGTTTTAGATGCATTTATAAAAATTCCCTTTACCACTGCTTCATCATATTGAAGTGTTTCTACAAACCTTCTTGTTAAATCATCACTGAATTTCGTCAACTTTAGAAAGTAATCGATCCATCCAACCCTTGTGAAGATAGGTAGGACTGTCGCATCCTCCAAAATTTGTTGGTGAGTCGCTATCTCTATTCTTATAAAATCTCCTCTCATCTTTGTTTCCTTCTCTTCTCAATATACAAAATTCATCTCCCAAATATTCAATTCAATCTTCCCACCACCTTCAAACTACTCTACCACTTCAAGACCTCCATTTCCTCATATATCCTTATTACTATACTATATTGCAATTGCAAATTCCCTTTTGAGTTCAACTTTACTCTAACTAAGTTGAAGTTCTCATTCAATTCTCATGGTTTCAAGTTTTAGCAAGTTTTAAAATGGAAACAAAAATAGAATAAAAAATAAAACATTACTAAGGGTTTTCCATGTCATAATACTCATTAAATTTGGTTTTGGGTGGTAGATTCAAAAAGACTGGTGAAAAGACCGAGTAAGGCGTATGTACCCCCTCCCCCCAACTGAATTAGTGAAATGACCTCTCTTCACATTGATGATTTGAAGGTGGCATAAATTTAAAATTAAAGATATAATATTTCACATGTATGGAACTAAATGTAAAAGTGTATGAAAGTGTAGAGGAAAATAGATTAATCATAACAACATACCCTAAGTACTACCTCGTAGAAATAGCCATCTTTTACACATGGAAAATGAAAGAATATATTAATCCCTTGATTCAACGTGACACATATTAACTACATGATAATGAATAATGGGTGGTGAGTGGATTTGATGTAGTGGAGATGACAAGTATGTGCTGGCAATGTGACAGCTCAAGTAATTGAAATGAGAGCGGGTAATAAAAGAATTATGCTAGTTTAAATATGGCATGAAATGATGGATAGTGAACATGAATGTATTTGAAATGAATGTGGATGGACTCACACTAAATATGGTGTGAACTGAGTTGAATATTTTTTCAGCTATGAGACGTTGCTATGGGCACTTGCAATGTTAGGTCCCAATTTGAACGTTGACAGTATGAAGCTATAGGTCCCTTTGGCATTAGGACCCTTGCAAATGTTGATAGAAGGTCCCTCTGAAGATATTTGGAACATTATTATAATGTGTAGTGTGTGCTTTTTAGAAAAAAATGAAAAGTTAGTGCCAAGGAAGCTCAGAGATTGAGCTATATAACTCAATATTTGGGCCACCAGAAGTGTTGGGTATGTCACGTATTACTAAAGTAGGAATTTGTATATTAGATGTTGTATATGTTTCATTGGAAGCACCATATTGTTGGATCAATTAAAATATAAATTCATCTTTCTATAATGGATTCTTATACAACTTCAATCAGTGCTCATTAACAAGAAGTGAAAACCGAACTGCATCAATGGTGTGTAACTATAATACCCCATTACCTAGGGTAAACCTTTCTCATCACATAGCCTGGGCCCAACCATCTAGACTGGAATTTTCCCTTGAAATATTTGTACCATGAATCCTATAATAGGGCCCAATCTCCCATAGTGAACCCTTTGTTTTTAATGTACTAATCATGCCACTTCATTCATTGTTTTTGTTCTACCTTTGTATGATGCACTGCTTCAATTCTTATCTCATCCAACCCATTCAAAGAATGTATCCTTTCCTTCTATGCTTTTGTTAAATCCATTCCCAATTCTATTATTGTTCTCAATAGACTAACTCATAGGGTGTAAGGCTAGTGGTTATTTTCCATGTATTTCTATATGCCAAGATTTCTTCAAGTAGCCTTGAAACCCAATCTTTCCTATGTAGTTGCACTGTCTTGCTGAGCATGCTTTCAATCTCGCTATTAGTGACCTCCACTTAACAATTAGCGTGTCGATGATAGGGTGTTGATTTATTATTTCTAATTTGGTATTCCTCAACCAACTTGGTAACTATATCAAAATTAAATTTCAGCCCTTGGTTAGTGACTATTTCTCTAAGTATTGGACATACCTAGTGAAAATATCTTCATATAAGAACTTAGCCACATTACCATCTTTAGCACATTGTAGGGCCTTATCTTCCACCCATTTTTTCAAAAAATTAGTGCAAACAATGATATATTCTTTTTTATTGGATGTAGGAGAGATTGGATCAAAGAATTCTAAATCCCATTTGTCAAAAGGTGCCAATGGGTGATCCCACAATAGTGGTTTGCACTTTTTGGGACATCCTATTTTTTGCTGAAATCACATGTTTTTAGAAATATAATGATTTAAGCCTTGAAAATTCTCATTTAAAGGATTACAATTGAAGAGGGTTTGATCAAACCACCTTAGATCAAACCCCCCTGGATAGAACCCTTCTAGTTTTAAACTACACCTATAATGGAGTCTCCTTTACACCTATCAAAATGTTGATAGAAAACCACTTTTGATTTACCTTTTGGGGGATCAAATGAATTAATTTTAATTTTAATTTTTGTAAGTATATAGTCCTTATTATAAGCTTCCCAAAATGTATAAATTTCAATATATTTAATTTGATTATTATATTTATTTTTTATTTTTTTGTGAATGTAGGTTTTTCACCAAAAATCAAGCTCTCTATTTAGCACATGTTGAAAAATAGCAGATTATCAATATATATATATATATATATATATATATATATATATATATATATATATATATATATATATATATATATATATATATATATATCAGTGCACTAGATATTGATGTCCGCAATCCAACAAATAAAAATGAATTTCAATACATACAAAAAAAGTTATGTTTTACCCAGTAAATCATGTCTAAATTGTAACTAGTTTGAATTTGAAACTTAATTAAGAAAAAAATATTCAATGAAATATTGTGAAACTAATTCCATGCACTATATATCATAGTTACAAATCTAAATTATATAAAAAAGATAATTTTATTCTTCATAGAGAAAAAGTTATGTGTTATCCAGTAATGCCACTCTTTAAAAATGGTGTTTACTACTAAAAACTAGTTTTCGAATGAGATGGAAAAAGAAGTGCAATATAATTCCAAAAAAATTGAACAAAAACATATTTAAAATCTAAAGACAAAATTTCACAAATCACTAGTTTGCATCATCTTCAAATTCCTCATGGTTTAGCCGCTATAGGTGCCCAAAAGTGAAGATTTAGTTCAATGTTTAGATTGGCAAAAAATTGTAAACCAGTATTTTGGGACCACCCCAATGTCAACTGAGGTTGTAAGGGCATATCATCACTCTTTGTTGGCCTTCCCACCTTTTGAAACCTATCACAACTTGTGGTGTATTTAACATTTTTATGTAAAGTAGGCCAATAATAGCCAATTGTGAGGATCTTAAAAATTGTTGTCTTTGCTACAAAATGACCTCCACATGCCTCATTGTGGCATGCTTTCATGATACAAAAAATATCATCCTCCATTATGCATCTTCTCATGATGTTATAAAGCCCTGTATAAAATAGATAACGGGTATGTGTAGGATCATGATGGGCGAAAAAGTGGCGATATGATGGGTATTTGTAGGGTATGTGGCTGATGACTTTTTCTTACCCAAAATTGATGAAATGAAAAGGGTTTTTAAAGGAGATTCTCAGCTTTCCACCAATATAAATTATTCTTTACTTTGAATTTAATAAATAATTATTATTCATTTTCTATTTGAATTATGACTAAAGTCCTGATTGATAGGCTAATTGAAAAACATATATAGCTTTCAAACGGTATCACATTTTTTGAATCCAAAACATGCATCACATTATAGGATTAAAAAATAAAATTGAATTTCATGATGTTTTGACCAAGTTAAGGTGGTCGACATACAATTTTCTATGTTTTTTAAAAGTTGTAATAAAAAATCATAATTAATTATTTACTTGGAGATTTTTTATAAAAAAATATACATCACATCTGGACATGAGTCCTCTACTTATGTATTAAATATTATAAAAAATAATTATCATTTTATTGTGGCTAGTGTGGTCAGAAAAATGCCTACTTCTTATTTTTCCCCTAAATTTAAGTACTACTGCATTGAAATTTCAAATTTTCACCAAATAGATTTAAAAAAAACCTAGTAGTTTAGAAACTACATTCAATTTGCTACAGATTCTATTCTTACATATTTTTGAAATAATATAGATAATTTATTCAATTTTTTATGTCAAGTTGCCTAACTCTAATTTTTTTGAATTTTTTGCCACTTAAGGGCTTGCTTTTTCCATGATGATCTTGTACATACCCTAACCATATATGCACGAGTAAGGGAAAAAATTGTGAACCAATTGTCTTTTCTCTCATAGTGAGAAATGTGGTGGAATCTTCCCTATGACCAAATAATTAGCAATATTTGCATAACAGAGTAATTGTACTTGCAAAGAAAATAAGTTTTCATCAAGAAATGAATCATCCACCACTCCTTTAGTTGATTGTGTTGGTTATCTTGATAGGAAATCTGCCACCACATTTGCTTTACCAAGTTTTTCTACAATGGTAATGTCAAATTATTGTAACAGAAGTAGCCATCTTACCAATCTACCTCCAACTATTGGCTTGTTCATCAAATATCTGATTGTTGTGTGATCTGTATGGAGAAAGACTGGATAGCCAATAATATAGTGTCTGAATTTATTAATGAAATAAACAACAACGAGCATCTATTTTTCTATTACAATGTAGTTTAATTCTTCCCCTTGAAGATTCTTGTTGATATAATAAATTACATACTCCTTGTTCTCATCCTTCTAACCCAAGACTACTCCAATGGAAAAATCCAAAGCATATGCATGTATGTGAAATAGGAGAGTCCAATTAGGTGGAGAGTCCAATTAGGCCCTCTCAACACTGGTGCTTGGTTCAAAGCTTTCTTTAGTTCTTCAAAGGAGTGTTGACACTCAGAGGTCCATTCAAACTCAATGTCCTTACTCAACAAAAAAAAAGGGTGCAACAATTTTACTAAAATATTTGATAAACCTCCTGTAGTATCCTGCATGACCAAGGAAGCTCCTAATATCTCTTTGTTTCTAAGGAACGCGTAAGGTAGATATTATCTCTATTTTGTGTGGATCAACTTGGGTTCCTACGCTGGATATAAAGTATCCAAATACTATTCCATGTGTCATCATCATAAAACACTTCTCATTGCCAAGTGATAGGTTGTGTTATTTACACCTTTTTAACACTTTTTGTAGGTTATTGAGAGCTTTCTCACAACTTTCACCATAAGTGGTGAATCCATCTATGTATATCTCCATGCAATCATATGCATAATCAGAAAATATGCTATGTACTTCTCTTTGAAAGGTGGTTGGAGCATTGCATAAGCCAAAGGGAAGAACAGAGTAAGGATAAGTCCCCCAAGGAAATGTAAATTTTGTCTTGTCCTCTAGTCCTGTGGAGCAATTTTAATCTAGCTATAACCACTAAAACCATCAAGAAATGAGAAGTACACTTTTTTCGAGCTAGTGAGTCAAGTAGTTGATCAATGTAGGGTAGAGGAAAATGATCTTTCCTAGTGGCTATATTTAATTCCCTGTAGTCACATAGACTCCTCATTTCCAACTTTTCTTGGGAATAATTACCAAAGGTGATACCCATTCACTATCTGAGATTTGATAGATAAAACCTGCATCAAAGAGCTTTTGTAGAAATTTTCATTCACCATCTCCCTGAGAGAAGGATTCATACACTTATTTGGTTGTCGAATAGGTCTATACCCATCAGTAATGTGAATCCTATGCATGAATAGACTAGGATCTATGCCCTTAATATCATGGTATTCCCATGCATATGCGACTGAGTGTGCCTGTAGCACTGATTGTAAAGAATTTTGATGTTCCTTTGTTAAGGAATTATTAATATTTAACTTCCTTCGTCACATGATTTCCAATTCCTTTGATGAATATTGAATTGATGAGAGATCAAGGCTTTGTATGATGGGTAAACATTGTTGAGGTAGTAGTAAATGAAATAGTTGTGATATCTCTTCTATAAAATGAGTAGGTATAATACTTTGCAAGGGGTATTGTAGGAATATGAGGTAGTCCTATTACTATGGGCTCCTACCATAGTCATTTTGGATTATGTGACCAATGATCTCATCTTCATCCTAGTCATCCAATAAGGTGATGAGCTCTATAGTCATCAGTGTTTGTAGAGAATAGTTATATTCCTTCTCCTCACCAAAATTGGGCCAAATGGTGTGCTTAAGGTCTACATATGGTTGGCCTGGTGGATAAAGAACTAGGTTGTTTGTAATTATCACATTGGATATTATCATTTTACCAGAACTATAGCCTCTAAATACATCGGTTATTGCCAACCAAGGCTTGCCTAGGATGAGTGGGTAACCCACAGAATTGAATTTTGGTTGCAATACTATGAAGTTCGTAGGGTATTCCCAAGAATCCAATGCAATTACTAGGTCTTTAATAATTACCTTAGGCTTGACTGTGGACCTATTAGTTAACTACAAAATAATTTGTGTGGGCTTGAGGTTGACCAACTAAAGCAACTACATTGTTTCTTTTGTCATGATATTGATGGCTATCCCCAAGTCTATCAAAGTATTCTTAATGAGAGTCCCATTAATATTAACGTCCATAGCTGGACTACTAGGATCTATATACTTACGGACTATAATGTTCCTTAACATGATATCTACAAGATTTCCCAAGACATGGACTCATATGTGGATCTTTTCTTTTCCTGCCTAATTTCTTAAGACATAGATTGTTTACAATTTTGGTATAGATAGGGATATCTTTGATAGCTTGGATAAGTGGAATTTTGATGCTCACATCTTTCAATTATCCTAAGAGGTCTTTCTTAGCTTGTGTGTGATGATTTTTCATAGATAGGAATTTTGGAAAAGGTGGCTTGGGATTTGAAGTAGTTTGGTGTACCTGATTTGGCTTAGGTTCCAAAGATGGTTTATCAAAAGCCTCAACTATAGGTTCCTCATCCACAATTTCTATAATTTGGAGAGATGAAGGTCCAACAAGTTTTTTTCCTGATCTAAGGTGGACATCACTCACCTCTACCCCATAAGTGGGGTATTGCATAGCTTTGTTAGTATAGGCCTGTTGAACAAGCTTAGTGTTAGGGTTAGGTGTAGGTTGGGTAGGTATTTTTTGTTTCTTGGTTGGTTGGGATGCATTATTTTATGGAGGCAATAAATCTTTTTTTTTGTTGTGTAGGAGGGAGAATAGGCTACTAATAGTTCATATTTTTCTACTACAATTGCTGACCTTTCTGCCACTAAGGCTGCCACTGATTCTACTAGGTTGGCCATTGTGGATTATAATTGGAACCCTAAAATTTTTTTTGTGGCCAAATATTTGGCTTTTGGTTTCAATTTGGTTGAGTTTTTTTCCACTATTGAGGGTTCTAACACTAGTTTTGGTTTACTTGCAAGGGCTGAGAGTTCTAAGTAAAAAAGTTTTGGTTTCCAATAGGAAATGATGAATTAAAGCTAAGGGGGTCTTGTGGTATACCTTGTCTCTAATTCCATGGCCTACTTTGTGCTATATAAAAGAGTTTTCCATCATCTCCTTCAATGGGTTGAAAATTAGGCTTCTCAACTTTATCGTACTGGATACTAGCCACTCTTTTGCATTTACAATTTTCTTTCCTTTTCCTACAACTTGGACAATATTAAGTGAGCGTAAATTCAAATTTCTCCTAATTTTTATTAATGTGAAGGTTATCCAATTGAATTTCCAAATGACTAATGATATCCCCCTTCATATTGGATACCAGATTTCCCAGCTCTATTTTTGAAACCCCTGTAGAGGATTTACCAATAACCGATGTTCTATCTCCTCATGGAATTTTTGTAAAGGTCCTAGAATAATTCCTACAAGCCTTACAAATTTATAAAAATGGTAGCTGAGAAATATCTTCCTATCTAATGAGGTTCAAGGCATCCATGTAGTCTTCATTAGCTCCCCTGAAAAAGACTAACTTGAGAGACTCTTCTGACAACTTCTTCTTGAGGTTTTTTTTAGAGAAAACTAAAATCATTCAACATGATCATCATCCTCTATAATAGTCTTGATACTTCTCCAAAAATAGTGTCTTCATAGTGTCCCAATTAGGAACAACATCTTTACCTAATCCCATGAACCATCTCAAAGTTGCATCTTTGAGGGTGGCAAGAAAAAGCTTTAACCTATGTGCATTAGTGTGTTAACCAAAAATTAATGAAAACTAATGACTCAACTGATCTATCCTCTGGAGTGCTACTAATAATCATGCACATGTATATATTCACAACATTCATTCGTAATAAGCAAAAAATGAAACTTCAATTAACTTGCATATGATTCATAAACAATGATAAAATAATAACAACTATTAACAAAAATAAATAACTAAAATATGAAGTGAAGAATAATACATTGAGTGGCCTACTCAAGTAATAGTTCCCACTTAACTATTCACATAATCTAACTAAGAGATTTTATGCATCTCATAAGATTAACTCCATTCATTGCATATTGTAAAAGATTACAAAATACTTTTCAACAGATAGGACTCAATCATTTGGAATATTTTTCATGTTTTGAAACTGAAAGTAACTAGAACATAAAAGTAATAAAAATTGACTAACTATCCTACTGATTTAACCAACAACTATATATAGGTTGAGGCAATGATTATTCAAAGCAACAAATAATTGAAACCATTAACTCCACTCCTAGGTAATAGAGTGTGGAATTAAGATTTGAATTATTCAATCTATAACTGAAAAGGAAAGAGAAATCCTATTAGAACTAGAATTATGACAAAAAAAAACTGTGTATGCAAATAGATAACCACTTGTGAAAATTCCATCAGTGAAGGAACTCTTTAGCATTTATTAAACCGCCCATAATAACTTATGTCCAATCTTCATTAAGAGCCTTTGATCAACAACCACCATGTCTAGTTTAACCTAGAGCTTCCCCTACTTCGGTGTCCAGTCATCCCTTTTTCTATGGGTTCACTCCACAACTATTACACTATGGTTCATTTTTTTCTGCAAACAAGTTAATCCCGCAAAACATGTACATGAGGATAACTATCACAATTAATTCATGGAATTCCATCAACATTCCATACATTCATTCATATAAACCATATAATACTAATTTATTATAACCATAACTTCATCATCATAATTCAGGTTCAAGTCTGCATAATGGATATAAAAGGATAGGATAATGTAGAAACATTTTTTGGAGAATATGTTTAAAAGTATCTTAAAATAGGTATAAAAACAATAGAAACTAGACCATTATTTGGACCTATCAGATATTATAAATCATTCATCAAATAATAGAATGAAGCACCCAATGTAGTGATCTACAAAACTACAATGTTAGGAGCCACATCCCGCAAAATTAAAATTTTAGACATTCAATGATTATCTTGTACTTGTAATTAGGTTTGTTAGTCCCAAAACATATAAGGAGAATGAAATTTGATGGTAGATGTATGCCCCCTGATTTGTCTTTCTTTATGGATGTTGGAGTCAGGGTAGCAATCTAACTACATTAAATTGTTATGCTTGATGATGAAAATGCCTATGATAGGGTCATGGGAATTGTAACAACTACTATTGACAAGTATATTCTATGGAAAAGAATAGAAATATAAATCTAATGCAATAGAAAACATTGAAATTAGAGTTTACTAGATCTAGTTATGTTGAATTGAACGAGATATGATATTACTAAGCCTGACTATAAGTTATACCAAAATTACCTTTTTGACATTCATTTTAACTTTTTCTACCTTAAGATCTAGAGAGTGCCACAACCAACCCAAGGAGTGAGGATGCCAAGTTAATTACTATATCAGCCTCCGAGCTTCGAGATCTTATGAGTGGATGTTGCACAAGGTATGATGGATCTTGATAGCTATGTAGTGTAGAAAAATGTATCCCTTTATATTTTTTCACTTATTTGGGCCCTCCTAATTAAATTGGACTTAATAATGCCTTAATTTAGTGCTAATAAATGTACCCCTTTATACTTTCACAATTATTTGTGAAATTTTAATTAAATTGAGCTTAATTAGTCCTTCATTATCCCTTTTATTCATTTATGAACCTAATAAATTACATTTTCCAAAGAGAAAACTTGATAATAGTTAATTCCTAAACATAACACGTTACATTGAGCAATGCATATTACAGGTATAGGGACCTAGGACCCATTTTTCCATGGGTGAATAGGTCCTCCCTAGACCTTTGGAACTAAATTTAAATTATGTTTTTGGCAGTATTTTAAAATCTCTAAATCCATAATTCAATTTTAGCTTATTATATTTGAATTTTGAGAAATTAAGGATACATATTTAAATACAAGGTTATTTTCTAAGTTTCACCTAGAATTTCAAGAGCATATTCATAGCATTTTGATGAGAGTATTCGAATAGAAAATTTTATGATCAAGGGCATTCAAGAGTAGATATAACAAAGGTATATTGCAGCAATCAAGATCTATCCATCATGCCAAAGTCTTCTTGCATAATGCATGTTTTTGGAGCTAACATTGTGATGTAGGTTTCAAGATCAAGTTCAAGCATTCAAAGAATCATTTCAATTGTCAAGATCTACATCTAATTCATCCATTTCATGCAAGTTGCAGAATTCCTAAAATCTCCATTATCAAGGTTTCTTCAAGGTTTTTTGAGTGGTAACATAGCTTTGTTCATTCTTCATTCCCTCTTTCATGTTTTATTTTATTTCAAGGTTTGATTAATAAAATGGGGTTTGACAAAGGAAAACCCCGATTCACCTAAAAATGAACACTTATCTATCCTATATGTGAGTTTGCAGATTTAGGTTGAAGAATACTTGAGGACCTCTTGAAGTGCAAGATCGGAAAAGTTGTCAAAGTTGCAAAAGTTATCAAAGTTGTCAAATCACATAATCTAACCTACAAATCTGATTTTTGACTTTCTAACATTGAAACCTGGACAAATCAGAAGCTACAAATTTATGTCAAATTCTGCCAAAAGTTGTAGAAAATCTTTGAGCAAAGATCCATTCGCCCATGGGAGAATGAGTCTCATTTAGCCTTCAGAAACTTTCTCTTGGTGACTGGTAAACATATCTCTTCCCTTTCTCAGATTTGTAATCTAATTTCTGGGTATACTAATTTATTGAGTTTAATCTTGTCATTTCAAGTGTTAGATTGCATTTTGGAGTTGATTTTCTATTTTTTAGTTTTTCTCCCCAAAGTGTTGTTTGACCTTGACCCTTGTCCTTTAAACATAAGGAAATCTAAAAATTATCACATTGACTTTGATGGCACTCTCAAATTTTTCCTCTGCACTTTCAAAAGTGCACCTGATGAATTTGCCTAAGTGACCTACTTTGGAGGGTGATAATTTGGAGCCCATTGATTTTGATGCAAAACCCATTTGTAGAAACACTCATGTGTGCTATGTGATTATGCATGTTAGTTTTCAGCTTCCCACAAATTTTTTTGTCAGGGTTTTGAAAAGTGAAGCCGAAGGGTTTTGACACTTTTCTATTGTTTGCAAACCTTCAATTTTGCTAAGTATCCTCCTATTTGAGCTTGCATTTTACAACCAAATGACTGTCATGTAAAAATGAATGTTGTTCTATATTCTCCATACCAAAATGAGCTCACATGTCAGTTTTCAAAGCCTCATGAGTTGATTTGCTATTTTTAGCAGATCAAAACCAAATGGAATTTCTTTAGTTTTGCACTAGAACTTTTCTGAGAGGTCAACTTTGACCATCAATATCTTTTAATGGGAGATGTTTGAAGCCATTCCCTTTTGCACACATGCTCACTATACCAAAATGATCCAGTATGTCTAGTGGCTGCTCACCAAGAGTTAATTTGGTTATTTTGCAACGAGGTGATCTCTTGAGTTTTAATTGGTTCATAACAGCTATTAGTTATAGAAAGTTTTGAGTAAACAACTTGGACAGTTAATAAATTTTTCTTCGTGGTTGATTTCTCCAAGTCATATTTTGCATTACATTCTCTTGACCAATGTCTACAATTCCACAAGTTTTTATGACTCCCAGAGGTCGTTTGCCTAGTTTCCCAGGCCAATTCCAGAGCCCACCTGACTCGTTTTGCTCATTTCTCAAAAGTGCCTGAAAACAAGATTTAATAAAAACCCATTGCAAATCTTCACCTCTAAGGCATTCAAAAGACAATGTTAAGTCAATTGTACCCCAAAAAATTTTAGCCAGGCCCACATGGGGACCCGACATGTTTTATCCAATCATGATGTAAGATACAATAGAACTCCAATGGTAGCCTTGTTGTGAAAGTGATCCGGCTAATATGTTTAGTGATTGTTGTTTAGTTAATCACATTGGAATGAAGGGTGTGGATAACACAAGCTCACTCCCAGAAAATGGAGATGAAGACATTGTCTTATCTGAGTTGCTATGGAACCAAGTCACAACATTGTTTAAAGTTTTGCAAAGTTTTTCTTTGTTTTCTGAACAGTTGCACAATATTGAGAAAGAAAATTTGTTATATATGCTAACATTGTTCAATGTCTCCTAATCCTATGGGTGCACGTCAATGCCTTGTAGTCAAAGGGCATGCTTGCAAAGGTTCCAAATGAGCTTAGTATCGGTGATGCAGTTAAGGTGGATGAAAACTCACCAAGTGTCTTATTGTGTGTCTAGTCACATGAAGCAGAAAACAAGAACCTTACCTACAGGAAGAGCTTGGCTATAGACAAAAGCATTCACTTGACATATTTGAAAGCCATCTGATCTACACACTACTTCATTTGTATTGAAAACCAATATTTTCTTGTTGTAACTATTAATGGTCAGAAGAAGAAAAGATTGGGTTACCATCAGGTTAATATGTTGGAGTTTCTACACTATTTGGATGCATTCTCAGTTGTTGTTTGAGCTTAAAATTCTCTCCAAATTGAGTCCAAGTTTAAATGGTTGCATCCAAGATGAATTTAATTCATCGAAAGGGATAGATGGCGACTATTGAAGCATGAATGACTAATGATTTTGCTACCAACAGGAAGGTTTGAGAACTATGTTGAATGTGGTGCTGCTTGAAGACATCAATGTAATGTTGAAAAGGAACAAAACAACAAAGACTCATCAAATGCTCGATGAAGGTGCAGAGTATGCACAAAACAATTTTGTTAAAAAGGCCTCTGAAACTGTTGCAGCTGATAGACCAATATGGATTTGTTGAATAGACTTCTAAAAATTGAAACAAGTAGCCACGCACCCTTGGAGGAGATTGATGGGCATCAAGATTGAATGGGTATCAAAGCAATGGGTATGCACATGATGGATTTGTGTTGAAACACTTCAAAAACTTTTAGCAAATGGAAAGCGCAGCCAAATATTTTCAATGGAGGATGCCATCGAAGATAGAGCTGGGAACGCATGGAGTAGATAAGACAAAATGGATGATTTAAAGGACTTTATATGACTTCAAATGAAGGTCTAGAAATGATAAGGCTTGCGCCACATGAGGGTTTGAATTGCCATCAAATCACAGTGAGGAAGGATTTGAAGAATGCCACTGGCTGATGCAAATAGGAAAAGATGGATGTGGTTAGAGGCTACACAGGGAAACAGTGCTTATGTTCACGTTTGAAGGGGTTTAAATGGTGGATACGTTGAAAATGTGCCAGAAAATTTCAAGCAAATTCCACTGGCAGATGCAATGAAGAAGGGAGAGCCACCACCGTTGTCAAACGGAGAAACCATAGAGAAGAATGTCGTGAATAAGGAAATTAGGGTAAACTATGGAGTGAAAGAAGCCAAGAAAGATCCAATGGAAGGGATGGAGAATCAAATTATAGCCAAATCTAGACCATTCCCCGCTGTCTCGGGGATTCAAGATGCCCATTTATTAATCCAGTGGGATGGGTGACAGAGGATATCATATGGTGTGGCCCCCACCAAAAAATTTAATGCACGGACATAGTTTTGAAAAGGCATATAACTTCAAGCAATGAATGTAAGATGAAATCTGAGCCTTACCTCACCGGCTCACGGGTTTGAAGTGCTCACAGGATAAAACCTGCAGGATCAGCGTAGGGGTGACACGTGGAACACGTGGGTCCCTAGAGGAAAAGTAAAGGCGCGAAATTATGTGCCCCATGAATTCATTAAAAGGACCTCGTTCATTTTAAAATGAAAGAATATTTAAAACTAAGTGTTCCCCTGGAAGCCAATAAAGGGTGCGGCCCATGGATTTTCTATTTTAAATGATG
Organism: Sequoia sempervirens; assembly: GCA_007258455.2. Lineage (NCBI taxonomy): Eukaryota > Viridiplantae > Streptophyta > Pinopsida > Cupressales > Cupressaceae > Sequoia > Sequoia sempervirens. The sequence goes on along the minus strand of VDFB02379711.1, from coordinate 214,680,122 downwards.
GGTATTTTAATTTTTACTTTTGAGAGGTGAAATTAAAATATCTACTGTAAAATGATGTATGTGAAAACAAGAGTGCACAAGGGGAGTGTTTTATAATATAAATGAATATTACTTTGTGAATATTACTTTGGCTGGAGGTGAAATATGAAATATAAAGTAAAGTGCATGAGATGTTAATTTTATAAAGTGAATTTATATTCACTATGCACATGTTTTATTTGCTGAAAGGAAAAACAAGAGTAGAAAATGAAATTTTCACCGGCAAGTAAGATAGAGAAATTTTTCTCAAGAGCAGAGTAATGGGATAAAATTTCATCACATGGGTAAAATTTTCTATTGCAGACAACAAAGGAAAAGGAAAAATGAAGAGGTAAATTTTGTTTGAAGAAGAGAGAGGAGAGATGCTTTGATTTTGTTGCTGATGAATGGTGGATTGAGTGTCCAAATGACATATATGGATCAAATTGATGTTAGGGCTGCTGTTGTTTCCCTTTTATCTTCTTATTCTCTCATTGTAAAATTTTATTCAGAGGTTTTGTATGGGGCTGGGGTAGATAGACATGTTATGTTTTGGGTCATTTTGAGTCTATAAGCTGTAAATTCAGATTTTATGAGTAGATATCAGCTGGTCTTGCATATAAATCATGAATGTCTTCCAATTTTTTTCACATTCATGAAATATATTCAAATTGTCTCTAGATTTGTACATTTTCAGTCATTCAAATTCAATAATACAAGTATCTTTTAGTTTGGCTTCTCAATTTCATGAGATTGTTTTATCTATTTATGAGTCTATTTCAATGAAATGATTAAATGTTTTGAGCAGATAATTATGATTGAAGTGTGCAGGTTAGATTTATAAGAAGAATTTGAATGATAATATGAGAGGATTTACTGATGTATTACATTAGTAATTGTGAATCCACTGGTAGAAATATGTTTGCTTATGAATTCTTTTCATGAATTTGACTCCATGGCCCAAAATTAGGCACTAGTCTGTCATTCAGTTTTATGCATCTCAGAAACCTTTTATAAATTCAAAATCATTTAAATCCCTATTGTATGGTGTTGTGTCCTACTTCCCAATTGTGGATTGAGTGTTGATATACCCAAAATTTAGCGAGATTTGAGGTTGTTAATGCTTTCTTAGTGTCTTTGTTGGGATTTATTTGCTATAAAAAGAAATGTTAGTGTGTATGGTTGAATTAAGTTTTAGGCATTGTGTAGGTTGACCCACCTTGGTCTTGCAGAGCCATAAGTTTAGAAGATATCAATCTTTGACTAAATCTTGTTAGTTGGCCAAATCAACCTTTGAGTCTGAGCATAAGACCTTGGCTAGGTCTTTAGGATTCATTGATTCTGTTGATATTTGGAACACCAACAAACTTGATTCACCTAAGGTTTGTTATTCAATTCTTTATGGGGATTTCATTTTCTAATTAATAAAGGAAAATAGGTCTATCTATTATCACTTGTGAACCCCCCCTTTCTCCAAAATTTAACCATATTTTTTCGTTGTTTCATTCTAGTGAACCTGACTTTTGAACATCATAACTTTCTGATTTTTGAGTCTATTTTCAACCATAGATCTATGTTTTGCATTTATTTTCATTGCATTGCATTGGTTTGTAGCTTATTTAGGGCTTTAACTAGCATTAGTTTGCATCTCATTTAGAGTTTTAGGTTTGTATTTTTACATCCTTTAAAATCTATAAAATTAAAAAAAATTAGTCATTTTTCACATTGTTTACATAACATTGCATCATCAGTCATTTGAATAAAAAAATTGATTCAAAATTCCATCTCAAATTAGGTCTTCTTTCTTGTCATTTAGCACTATTTTTCACTTGCATTTAAACCTCATTTTCTTGAAACTTAAAACTGTAACTCACTATCTGAAACCATAATTTGAAAACCATAGAAATCACTTGAGAAACCTACAAATTAATTTTTAAAAACCATGAAGTGAGACCCATTTTGCCATGGGTGAATGAGTTCCTGATCAAGGATTTTTACAAATTATTGAGCATTAAAAGTGTTGTTTCTGCATTCTATGTTTCTATATTTACTTTGTTATTTGATTTTATGGAATTTATGTTATCTAAAATTGTTCATATTAAGCTTAATTTTTCAAATCTAGTGCATCGTTTGAGTTCAAAATTACATTTAAAAGAGATCATTTCCAGGTTTTTATATAGCATAATAAAAAAATTATCTTTCTTCAAATCTAAAATTTAGTAATCTCTTTACATTTCAATTCATTCTTGCATAATGGAAATGTGTATTGGTAATATATGGAAGTCTTTAACATCTTTAGTCAATGTCTGAAGTTTTTTTTTTGGTAATGATCCTAATGCAATAGAACCTAAAATGTCTAGTCTACTCCTAATGAATGTCCTCGTGAAGTTGACATCATAGTAGAAGATGATGATAACATGCATGAATTCATAAACAATCTCCTTGACAACCTTGAGAACAATGCATCGTTTTACCCTTACATGCAACAACAAACACCTTCTACTATTGCACCACTAGATATGTTTTCTCTTTTACATCCTAAGATTGAAACACAAACCAAGCCTAAAAATACAACAATGAATAAACCTAGTTCCTCTAGCCAAGTGCATACCCATCCATCCTACATTAATAAATTCACCAACACACCCATCAACCTAGAAGAGACTTATGGCCAAGGTTTTTAGATCTTATCTAAACAAGGATGTGAATCAAAAAATAAGCATGAGATTTATAAATTGTTAGAAGAAATCCCAATTGAAGATACTAAAGGTTTAGGATATCAAGGTCCTCCTCCCTCCACATCTTCTAAGGAAACAAGCGTGCTTCGTCATAATGAAAAAATGCCTCACAAAGATGATAGGATCATTCTAGGTTCTTCTCCTCTGAATCCACTTCAACAAGCTTCTCAAACAAGTAAGAAATCCAAACCTTATAAAGTCAAAGAGTTTTCATTTCCATATACTAAAACAAAAATTGAACAACAAATGGAGCAACTTCTTCATCTAGGATGGATTTATCTACCACCTCCCACTAGAATCGATAATCCTAAGAACATGAATTATTGTGCATATCATAGAAATCTCGAGTATCTTACTAATGAGTGTCATGCATTAAAGATAATATTAAGTGATTTTACTCCTCCTAACATTTCTTATGACAAAATAATTTGATAGAAATTATATGAACTTTGCTCCTTTCCATGTGTTAATTGTAGGATCATAGCATACACACTATTACATGTTTTACATTCATTGCAAAACATTTTCTATATTGCAAGGAGCTCATTCTCACCACCCATCTTGGCTCATCCTTATCCTACACTTAGTGGGGGTAAGGAGTTAGATAGCCTTGTCCTAGTTTGGCACTTGACATTGTCCCTTTGGCTAGTTGTCCACCTTCCACATATGATGAACAAGAGTAGGATGTGAAGGACCTATTGTAGGTTCACATGCATGTGCCTTACTAGTCTTGACTTTGTTTTCTTTTTCATGTTCTTTGTGTGATTGTATGTAGATAATGTCATCTCCCATACTATTTTGTTTGATGCATCTTCACGTGAATTCCATTATTTGTATCTACACTATTCTATATATCGTAAACCTTTATCTTTTCTTTTATCTTGTGTCATTTTGGGGATGATTCAAGGTATCGGGACATTTAGGTCTCTTCCATGTTGACCCAAAAGCTTTTTCTTATTTTTTTCACTATTTATGTGTCATTCTTGTCATTCCATGAGCTATTTGGGGAATGATGATGTTTCTCGATCTCTATACTATCATTGTACCAAAGACATATTGTTGGCCTCCTACAATGATTTTAATAATGAATCCTTTACAACCATGATTTAGAGATTGGACATCTAACCTGAATAGCTATCTCAATCATCATGAAGGTGCATTTAATTTTCCAACCAAATGACATGAACTTGAAATGGGTCAACACAATATGTGCACTAGGAAGCACACAATACTGAAAGTAAATTGATTGAAAAGGAATGAGACAAATGGTGAATATCAATCAACAACTATGCTAAGTTGAAATGCATAATATGAATAAAAATATGAGCAACAAGCATGAAACTCCTCTGTCTGTTTTGGTTACAGGAACAATCACAAAATGTAATTCTAGTGGCTATAGGAATAATTGATGCTAGGTTTCTAACCAAACACTAATCAACAAGTAATACTAAACTAAGAAGATAGATTACTCACCAAGTGGCCCCCCTTGGATAAGTATCCTTTAAAACTAATGAGAACTTAGATGAGAGAACTTAGAACTTTATTTTATTCATTATAAATCATGAGTACAGGGTATGTGCAGGATCATGATAGGCCAAAAAGTGGCAATATGATGGGTATGTGGCTGATGACTATTTTTTTACCCAAAATTGATGAAATGAAAAGGGTTTTTAAAGGAGATTCTCAGCTTTCCATTGATATAAATTATGCCTTACTTTGAATTTAATAAGTAATTATTAGTCATTTTCTATTCAAATCATGACTAAAGTCTTAATTGATCGGCTGATTGAAAAAAATCTATAGCTTTCAAACGATATCATATTTTTTGATTCCAAAACATGTGTCACATTCTATACTTTTCATACTATATGATTAATAAAAGAAAAATTGAATTTCATGAAGTTTTGACCAAGTTAAGGTGGCCACACATACGAGCTTTTATATTTTTAAAAAAGTTGTAATAAAAAATTCATAATTAATTATTTACTTGGATTTTTTTTTTTAAAGTATGCATCACATCGGGGCATGAGTCATCTACTTGTATATAAAATATTATAAAAAATATTATCATTTTATTGTGGTTAGGGTGGTCAGACAAACACCTACTTCTTATTTTTTCCCTCAAATTTAAGTACCACTGCATTGAAATTTCAAATTTTCACTAAATAGATTTAAAAAAAAAAAAAAACCTAGTAGTTTAGAAACTACATTCAATTTTCTACAGATTCTATTCTTACATATTTTTGAAATAATATAGATAAATTATTCAATTTTTTATGTCAAGTTTCCTAACTCTGACTTTTCTAAATTTTTTGCCACTTAAGGGCCTATTTTTTCCATGATGATCTTGCACATACCCTACAAAAGAGTAATGTATATGTATTACTGAGAACTAGAGAGTGCAAGTACAATATCCAATCGTGCAACCTCCCTGAAGAAGGAGCATCAAATCATTATTTATACTAACAGCTAAACAAGGTAGTCAACTCCAAGACTAGGAGGACACCATTTAGGGAAAATAGAGGAAATGTAGTGATGGTGGTTACGCGTGCATGTAATCTGGTCAGACATGTAGGTCCAAACACAGATTCAACACAGTAGTAACGTTTGTGCATGCTTGATCATTAAATTCCACTATAAGGCGGTTACATTTAGTTGCATGAATAATCTTTTTCCATCGACCTCCTTTGACTTGGATCGATTCCTTTGTTGGATGTTATGCTGCATGCCCTGCTGGCAGTGTCTTCCTCAACTTAGCACATTAAATCTGCATGGCAATGTTAGTATGCATAATAACTGCACATCTATAACCACCTTAAGGAACATTCATTAACCACATGCAAAATCAATATAGATAATCCACATAATATGCCAAATGTCATTAAAACTTGCAGAGATAGGATTTAAGTCCGATGTCAATGGTTTGAGGGAAACATTATGAAAATACCAACATTTAACATTAAATTCCATGACATCTACTAGCAAATAAACTATAGATTCTACCCAAAATTGGACCAAAAATTAGGCTCATCACTCCCCCCAACCTAACGTTTTGTTTGTCCTCCAGTAGGGGAAGGGTTGTTCTTTTTCTTGGTCAAAGCTTTGAAATTTGCAACAGAGAGTTGTCCAACATTAGTGGTTGTAGTGTGTGAATAAGGATCCCAATAGAATCCTCCTAATCTATCAAATTTTCTTCATCTCTATTTTTCTGCAGCAATGTCATACTAGTAGAATCTGAAGTTTGGCATGGGCCACATGAGCATGGGTGGCTAGAACGTAAGGGGAAGCCATGATCACCCATGTGTTCTCCCAATCTGAATATACCTATCAATCCTTTTTAGTGTTGCAACATAATTGTGAATGGAATGAGGCTTAGTTTGTTTCAGCTCATCAGTTAGACTATTCCATCTTTGTGATAGACATCTTCTCATAGTTTTCTCCTTTGTTGTTGTTGTTACCTCATACTCACTGTAAAATGCCTCAATCCAAGGAATAATCCTATTGTCATAACTAGGTTTGAGAAGAATTTTGTGCCATTCTCTATAAATACCCATTGGGTTGCTTGACTCAACCCTAACGGGTAGAGGGATATCAAACTCCAATTGTTTATAAGCCCCATGTTGTTGTCCCCAACTAATCTCATTTTACACCCAAGACATAAATGCCCTCAATTGGACATCCCCAACATACAATAGGGTATGTGCAAGATCATGATGGGCCAAAAAGTGGCAATATGATGGGTATGTGTAGGGTATGTGGCAGACGATTTTTTTTTAACCAAAATTGATGAAATGAAAAGGGTTTTTAAAGGAGATTCTCAGATTTCCACCAATATAAATTATGCTTTACTTTGAATTTAATAAATAATTATTATTCATTTTTTTGAATTATGACTAAAGTCCCGATTGATAGGTGACTAAAAAAATTAATATCTTTCAAATGTATCACTTTTTTAATCCAAAATATGTGTCACATTCTATGTTTCACATACTATAGGATTAAAAAAAATGAATTTCATGAAGTTTTGACCAAGTTAAGGTGGTCGACATATAGTTTTATATTTTTTAAAAAGTTGTAATAAAAAAAAATCATAATTAATTATTTACTTGGAAATAAATTACAAAAAAGTATGCATCACATCAAGACACGAGTCCTCTACTTATATCTAAAATCTTATAAAATAATGTTATCATTTTATTGTGGTTAGGGTGTTAGGCAGACACCTACTTCTTATTTGTTTCTGAAATTTAAGTACTCATGATTGAAATTTCAAATTTTCACCAAATAGATTTAAAAAAAAAACCTAGTAGTTTAGAAACTACATTTAATTTTTATAGATTCTATTCTTACATATTTTTGAAATAATATAGATAACTTATTCAAATTTTTACATCAAGTTGCCTAACTTTGATTTTTTTGAATTTTTTGCCACTCAAGGCCCTTTTTCTTCCATGATGAACCTGCACATACCCAATAGCAGGTTCCAATATCATTCTTGACTTACAACATAATTATGTAAATAAAATTCACATAGCAAATTCTTCATTTCAGGGGAGGCAATCCTATAAGCATTGAAAAATTCAGTAGGGGTATCAATAGAAGGATTCAAACCTGAGGCAATCCTTAACAACTTAAAAGAAAGATATTTCTCTTTTAGGAGGAGAGTATAGACCCTTGGAGGGGTCCTAAATTCTAATTTTTTTGGCACCAAAGCTACCATATCATCCACCCTTTGCTTCAGGGTGGTAATTTTTTCATCTTTATCTTTAATCTCCTCATCCTTATTTTCAATTTCCCTCTTCAATTTCTATTTTTCATTTTTCCATTCTTCCTCCCTCCTTTGTATTTCTTTCCATAAATTAAAAATTGTTGCATGTACTATAAAATTAGGATGACTATGAATTCCTACCAATTTTTTTGTCGATGGTGTCTCCTCATATGGCACTATCTGCATGGACTTAGGTTGTCTAGTTATCTCTGGCTGCAGGGGCACTATTTCTTCTTTTTCTTCTTGATGTAGGGAGTCTTGTTCTTGTTCTTGTTGTGGCTGTAGGAACTCCTACTTAGGTTCTGGTTGTTGCTGCAGGACTTCTTGCTCATGATGCAGGAAATCATGATTTTCCTCAAACTCTTTTGCAATGTTAGCAAGATCGGCTAGTGTTATATTTGCTGCTTTCAAAAACATTTCTTCTTCGACATTCTCCTACCCCATTGAAGCTTTATAGTTCTCATTTGATGCCTCAATAGGCTTAGGGCTTTCCTATGGAGTCGTGCCAATCACAGGCCCAGTTGGTCTTCATTTCATGGGAGGTCTCTCATATTTTTCTTTGGCTCCATGATGAACAATGTCAGCCTTCCTCTTCTTAGAACTTGGCACCTTTCTTTCTACAGGTTTTGTTTAACTTTCCCTTTTCTCATTTCTTCTTTTCTTTGTTGTGCCCTAGTTTTCATCAGGGTTCCAAGTGAAATTTCATCATCAAAATCTTATAGAGAGCTTTCTTTTTCTGAGTGCTCTGTTCTAGAAGAACTAATTTCTATGGTTTCCCCTACCATAGGAGGATTCACAAAAGAGCCAACACTATAGGTTGAAGCACCAAGAGAAGCTTCAACCATTATAAATCTCCTACTAGACCTATCGGGTTGAGGTAAAACCCTACGTTGCAAGTGCTTAGGTCTAATTTGATCAACATTTATAAATTCTTCCCCGATCATTCTAGATACATCATGCATATACTTCTCAACTATCATTTTAATTAGAAAATCGTGGGAAACAAAATTATCCCTACCTTTTTGGGTCTTCATCATCATGATTGAAAGGGGAATGTATAGAATGTTAGGCACATGCATCCTCCTTCTGTACGTCATGTGATTCAAAAGCTTGAAGTGAACAAAATGCAAATTTGACTGGCGACCCTCATAGGTAATGAATTTAATAACATAGATGGCTATCTGCGTCCATGGCTTAGGTAGAGACATTATCTTTGCACCTTGTTTTTCTATGCTCAATGGGGGTCATTCGGCACTATAAATTCGACACTAGCTGATCTAGTGTCTCTAGAGGCAGGTAAATTTTCACCATCAACAAGTAACCTTGTGACCTCTGCAATTCTTTCCTTAGTTGCCACAACTTCCAACCCTTTTATTGTGGCTTTCCCTTCAGAAAATGTCTGGGAGAATTAAAGGGAAACACTTTCATCAAAGCCATTTTGTTTTAGGAAGTAATCTGACCATCCACAATTTCTAAATTCAGCTAGGAATTATGCATCCTGCAATAAAACATCATGCACTGTGGGTTCATTTTGAATTAACCCACCTCCCATTGTCTGCAATCAAATAAATTCTCTGCAATTTATTTCACGCAATTCCTGTTTGAAAATCAAACCCACTTTCCTATAGTACCTGCTAAATTTCCAGTTCCAATATCGACTGAATTTTCTTTTCTTTGCTTCACCTTTTTGCTTTCAACTCAAGATTACAACAAGGTCAATAATTGCAAGAAAAGGAGTGAAAGGGAAATTGTGATGGGAAGAAATGGTGGATGTAGTTAATGTCACTTCATACATGCAAGCCGTCATCTCACTCAGATATAAAATTGGCTCATTTTAAATTTTCCAACATAGCCTAACATAAATTGTCACATGGGAAATATTTTTGCATCTTTTTTTTCCCCTCCCCCCAACCTAAATTTGGACTTGTGTCCACACATGCAAGATGGGAGTGGTGATTTGATAGGGAATCATGACATTTTATGTAAATGTCTATACTAATGTATAGTGATCAAATGAACACATTTAAAGAGAGAGAAAGGAGGTGATGGATGGGTGAATGGGCGAAGAAATGGAGAAATGGATTTCCACGCAAGTGAAAGTCTTTATTATGAGAATTATGTACCTTAATTAGCTAGAAGGAGGGACACTAGGTCCAATGCCTTCAACTGTAGGAAGCTCAGGTGTCGAATGCTGAGCAAATTGTTGCAGAAACTCTTCTTTGAAAGTTGGCTTGTGATATAATATGAGGTGATGACCATTGACAAGTAATTTGAACCTGGTAGGGTTAGTAGTAGTAAGTTGAACAACTCCATTAGGAAAGACCTCAACAACTTCTTATGGTCCTAGCCACCTTGTCTACAATTTTCCTGCATTGTCCTAGTATCTTGAGTCATAAAGCAGGGCCCAATCTTCTAGTTAGAATTTCTTGTCCTAGATAAATTTTTCATGCCACTTGATTCTCTAATTCTACACTACTTTTGTATGTTGTATCGATTCTCTTCTTATCTCATCCAAAGCATTTAGCTGCATGATTCTTTCTCTCTATGTCTTAAAGATATTCATCCCCAAATTAATTACAGTTCGTAGAGGCTTATATTCATATTCAACTAGAATCATTGTTGTCTTTCCATACAACAAATCAAATGGGGTGAAGCCTATAGTTGTTTTCGAAGTTTTCCTCTAGGCCCAAATAGCTTCTGGTACTCTTCTTTCCCAATACTTTCTATGAATAGCTATTGTTTTAGTTAGAATGGCTTCAATTTCTCTGTTGGTCACCTCAACTTGGTCATTAGCCTATGGGTGATAAGGAATATACTTCATGTGCCTTATGTTGTACTCGTTAACTAGTGCTGCAACAAGGGTTGATGTGAATTGTACCCCTTGATTAGTCACTATTTCTCTTGGGACTCCATATCTTGTGAATATTTCCTCATAAATAAATTTTGCAACCTTGTTATCTCTTGCATTCTTCATAGCCTTAACTTCTACCCACTTTGTCACATAATCAATGCATACCAATATATAATACTTACCATTTGATGTCGGGTCAACGAGTCCCACAAAATCCAATCCCGACTTGTCAAAGGGAGTGATTACTACCTGAAGGAAAAGTGGCATCTCATCAGATCTAGTTGGTCTTCCCATTTTTTGACATCTATCACATTTTTTTGGCATCCTTGTGGAGTGTTGGCTAGTAATATCCTATGTTCAAAATATTCATTTTTGTCCTCTTGGCTACAAAGTGTCCTCCACATGGTTCATTGTGATATGCATGAAAAATTTCATATGTCTCATCTTCTCTCACACATCTCCTCATGACATGGTCAGGTCCACTATAAAACAAACATCCAACAATCCAAGAGAAAGGAAAATATTTTTCAATGAGTTCCCTTTTCTCTTGAGGAAAGAAGTGAGGAGGAACTCTACCTATGACCAAGTAATTGGTTGTGTCAACATACTAGGGTTTTTGTACACTGAGGGAGAATAGATGTTCATCAGGAAAAGAGTCATTTATGGGTTGGTTGTCTTCTAATGGAGTCAGCCTTGAAAGAAAATTTGCAACATTGGCCTTCCCTGGCTTATCCATAATGGTTAAATATCAAACTCATGCATCAACAATAACCATCTTGCTAGTCTACCTATGATCAAAGTTTTATTCATGAGATATCTAATGGTTGCATGACCAGTGTGAACAAATATTTTGTAGCCTATTATGTAATGTCTAAATTTGTTCAGCGCATAGGTTATTGCTAGCATTTCTTTCTTTGTAACAGTATAATTGAATTCAACTCCTTGTAAATTTTTGCTAACAAAATAAATGGAATGTTCAACCACTCCTTTTTGTCCTAAGACTTCTCCTATGGAATAATCTAATGCATTAGTAGGGATGTGGAAAGGAAGCTCCCAATTAGGTCCTTTGTGTACAAGAGCATGAGTCAAGGTTGCCTTCAAGTCAGAAAATGCCTTGTCACAGGCTTCAATCCACTAAAATTTAGCATCTTTAGTGAGAAGATTGTATAATGGTGCTGCTACCTTGCTAGAATCCTTGATGAAATGCCTATAATATCCTGCATGAACCAAGAAACTCCTAACATCCTTCTATTTTTTAAGTGTGGGCAGATTTGTGATTACCTCAATCTTTGGAGGGTCTACTTGAATTACCTTGTGGGAGATATAGTGGCCAAGAACTGCACCTTCCTGTATCATCGTGAAGCACTTTTCATTGTTTAAGGACAAGTCTTGGTCTTCAAATATTTGTAAGACTCTCCTCATATTTTTCAACGCTTGATTAAAATCAACACCATAAGTGGTAAATTCATCCATATAAATTTCCATGCAATCATGAGAAATGTTTGAGAATATGCTAATGAATACCCTTAGAAAAGTTGTAGGTGCATTGCATAAGCCAAATGGGAGCACTAAATAGGCATAGGTACCCATTGGATAGGTAAATGTAGTCTTCTCCTAGTCCTCAAGTGCAATTTGGATTTGGTTGTAGCCACTGAATCCATCTAGAAAAGAAAAGTATTGCTTTCTTGCAAGTGTGTCCAAAACTTGATCAATGAAGGGTAAGGGAAATTGGTCCTTCTTGGTGGCAGCATTAAGTTCCCCATAATCAAGACAAAATCAACATTTCCCTCCTTTATTAGGAACAATCACTAATGCAGACACCCGCTAATTATCTGAAATAGGGTAGATAAATGTCTCATCTAGGAATTTCTATAGTTCCCCTTTTACAATTTCTCTTGGTGTAGGGTTAATTCTTCTTTGTGGCTATCTTACTGGGGTGCAATCATCTCTTATGTAAATTTTGTGTGTGGAAATTTTAGGATCCAATCCCTTCATATCATGATAATCCAACAAAAATTCATGTTCATGGGTCCTTAATAGGTTTTCCAATGATAATTGATGTTCTTCATTCAATTTACTATTAACATTCAAATATTTTCCTTCTGACACCTGTACTTGTGTAGTTAACTCTATCATGGATACTTCATTAACACAAGGTACCTTTAGTTCATATGAAAGAAATGTATGTAGTATACCTATTACTAAAGGAATTCTATCTATAAGAATAGTGGTTGTAGGAAGAGTGGCTACAAGAAGAACTTCTGTAGGAACAATGGCTGCAAGAAGAGCAAGCATAAGTGTCTTGACTGGAGTAGCAGAATGAGAAGATGATGGTTCCTCCACTTCACAATGGTTTTGAATGATTTTATCCAATACTTCATCCTCATCTTGGAGCTACATGAAAGAACTTCTACCTAGCATCATAAGTTGTGCCACAAAATTAACTTCCTCGGCCTCTTCACCAACTTGTGGCCATACGAGATTATCTTCATCATGAGATGGTTGAGTAGGTAGATAGAGAAGAAAATTTTTGGTGCTCCTCCCATCTGAAATGGTCGTGTCACCTGATCAACATCCAATGTATGCATTTGCAGTTTCCAACCATATCCTTCCAAGAATAATGGGATACCCGCCTAGTGTAGCTTTAGGAGAATGAATCATAAAGTTTGTTGGGTACTCCCAAGAGTTTAAAATTACCACAAGATCCTCCACTAAACCATCAAGCTTAATAGTAGAGCTATTAACAAGTTGCAGGATATTAGGAGTAGATCTCATGCTTGTCATATTTAGTTGCTACAAAATGTCTTTGGTCATCACATTTATTGCTACCCCTAAATCAATTAGAGAATTCTTTACTTGGACTCTATTTATAACAACTGCTACCACAGGACCCCCTGGGTCATTATACTTGGGAATAGTCACTTTTCCTAGCATGATGTCAACTAGCTATCCCACCACATGAACTGTAGTTGGGTCCTTTTTCCTACCTAGCTTCTTGAGACATGCTTCCTTGATTGCTTTGCCATAGATTGGAACATCATTTATGGCTTGAAATAGAGGTATCTGGACACATATATGCTTCAGCTGATCCAAGATATCAAAAGTTGTATCCTCCTTTTCTTCCTTCTTGGAAACTTCCAATCTCTGAGGGAATGGTGGTTCTTGTTTAGTTTGCTTGACTTGGGCTGGTTGAAGAATTTTAGGTGCACTTGGCTAAATGGGATCATTTAGAGGTTCCTCTTCCTCTTCCACAGGAAGCTCAGTAATAATAGGCTTGGAAGGGGATGATAGAGTAGTTCCTAAATGCAAGTGGATATCACTTACACTGATAACATATGCATGGAATTGATTTGAATCAACAGAGTATGTAGGCTATTGTTGTGGTTTGTTATTTGGATTGGGTGTGGGCTGAGCTGGTAGTTGAGTTGGTTTAGGTGCATTTGAGATTGGATTGGCAGGTGGAGGCATTATATATAGCTGTTGGGGCTGAGAAGGTCATTACATGTAATTGGTTGTATGGGTAGGGCATTGTTGTCCTCTCCATTGATTTATTTGCTGCCAATTTCCTAGAGGTGGCTACTAGTGCCCTTGAAATTGATGCTAGTTCCCCTAAGGTTGCTTCCAATGGGATGGGAACTTTGATGACTGGGCCAAGCATTTGGAGGGTTACTCCAAGGCTATGATGGATATCCTCAAGAATTGGATGGATATGGGGGTTGTCATTGGTTACCAGATGAATATGAATTAAAATACGGTTGAACATAAGCTAGTGGATTTGGTGGCATACCTTGTCTTGGATCCCAAGGCTTCCTTTGTGCAACATAGTAGACATGCTCTTCTTCAATCTAGATTTTCTTGAATTTAGGTGGAATCTGCTTGCTTTCAAGGTTAGCTACCATTTGCATCTGCAGTCCTTCTTTTTTCTACAGTGGGGGTAATACTCTATCAACATTTCCTCTACCTCCTCTTGCTTCTTCTTGGCCTGAAGTGTATCTAGCTGAGTGGATAGATTATTTATAATATCTTTCTTGAATTTTACTAGCAAATGAGTAATTTCCATTCTTGAAAGTCCACTAGTAGCTGACTTACCCATGGAAGATTGGTAATCTTTCCCCTTCTTTGAAGTTTCCCTAGAGTAGTTCTGACATATTTTCTTGATATCTTCCCAAGGAACTTGGGAGATATCTCCTCCTCCCATGAGATCCAAGGCATCAGTGCAACTATCATTGATTACTCTGAGGAAAAGAAACTTTTGTGAGTCTTCATTAAGTGTATGGTGTGGATATTTTTGTAGGAAAAACATAAAACTTGCAATGTAATCTTCGAGGCTCTCATCTTCATTTTGTTGCATCCTGAAAATCTCACCTCCTTTCATGTCACTGCCCCTGCAATATTCCTTGTATTTCTCAAGAAATTTTTTCTTCATGCCTTCCAAAGTTTCCACAGCATCACTGCCCAGGCTCATGATCCATCTTAATGCACAACATCTTTTAGAGTGTTAAGAAATAGTTTAATCCTATGGGAATCAGTAGTGTAATCATAACTCATGTAAAGTATGTCATATTCAAAAAAAAAGGTATCAAGCTCTTTTGTGACAAGTCCATAAAACTTGGGGAATGCTGAAGCAGGAATGTTTTTGATGTTGTCAACTTCATTCTGATGGGCAATGGGGAAAGGAAAATATGGTGGGTTATGTTTTTTCCCATTCGCATCACCCATGCATGCTAGATGTAGTTCCAAATAAAAGGGGTTCTAAAGATGATTTTGATCTTTAGAGGAGACTTTAGAGCTAGTCAGATTAAGAAATGCATCAGTAAAGGGGTGTGGATCTTCTTCTTTTTCTGGTAGGTTCTGATATTCAACTTGCTGGAATGGATTTGGATTTTTGGGAAGGAATATCCCATAAGCATCACTTCTCCTTCCTCTATGCATGCAGTATCACTCACTATCAGTCAGTTCACACAAATAATTGGTAAAGAATAATGGGGTAATTACTTCCTAAATGAGGATATACTAAGAACAACTTCCATAAAAATTACAATAGGAAAAAATACCAATGACTCCAAAAAACTCCCTAGTTTGACACCATCCACAGAAATGGAGCCAAAAATGTTGGCCTCCTATAATAATTTTAATAACAAATCCTTTACAGTCATGATTTAGAGATTGTACATCTAACCTGAATAGCTATCTTAATCATCATGAAAAAGCATTTAACTTGTCAACCTAGGGATGTGAACTTGAAATGGGTCAGCAAAGTATGTGCACTAGGAACTCAAAGTAGCCATTTCATTCTACAACTAAGGAAAACACAATACTAAAATTAAATTTCTTGAAAAGGATTGAGACAAATTCTAAACATCAATAAACAACTATGCTAAGTTGAAATGCAAAATAGGAATAAAAATCTGAGCAACAAACAAGAAACTACTTTATCTGCTTTGGCTATAGGAACAATCACATAATGAAATTCCAGTGGCTATAGGAATAGTAGATGCCAGATTTCTAACCAAGTATTAAACAAGTAATACTAAACTAAGGGTGATCCCACAATAGTGGTTTATAATTTTTGGCCAAACTAGACACTGAAATATTTTTTTTTAACTAAATCTTCACTTTCGAGCACCTATAGAGGCTAAACCGTGAGGAATTTGAACATAAAGCAAACTAGAGTTTTGTGAAATTTTGTATGTAGATTCTAAATATATATATTTTAAAAAAAATTGGATTCAAATTTCACTTATTTTTCCATCTCCTTCAAAAACTAGTTTTTTTTTCAAAAAACAACTTTTTTAAAAAGTGATGCTCACCGTATAACGCATAACTTTTTTTCCATGAAGGATAAAATTATAATTCTTTCAAATTTCAATTTTTAACTCTAATATCTAGTGCTTCCACTTGGTTAGATAGTTTTTTAATTGAATATTGTTTCTTTAATCAAATTTCAAAGTCAAACCAATTACAATTCAGACATAACACAACTCTATAACACAACATTTTTTGTATGTATCAAAATTCAATTTTTTTTTGTTGGATCAAGGACTTCAATATCTATTGCACTCATTTATTTCAATTTTTTTATTTATAATATTCTCTTTTTCCACATGTGTAGAACAAAGAGCTTGATTTTTAGTGAAAAACCTACATTCACAAGAAATAAAAAATAAATATAATAATAAAATTAAATTTATTTAAAATTATACCTTTTGGGAAGCTTATATTTAGGACTACATACTTACAAAATACAAGTTTTAAATGAATTCATTTGATCCCCCAAAAGGTAAATCAAAAGTGGGCTTTTATCAGCATTTTGATAGGTGTAAAGGAGACTTCATTATAGGTACAGTTGAAAACTAGCGGTGTTCTATCCAAGGGGGTTTGATCTAAGGTAGTTTTATCAAAACCTCTTCAATTGGAATTTATTTTAAATTAAAATTTTTAATGCTTAAATCATTATATTCTCTAAAAATATGTGATTTCAGCAAAAATCATAATCTCCTAGAAATTGTAAACCAACTTTGTGGGATCAACCCTAATGCTAAACTAAGAAGATAGATTACTCACCAAGTGGGCCCCCTTAGATAAGTATCCTCAAAAACTAATGAGAACTCAGATTCTCAAACTCAAAACTTTATTTTATTCACTATAAATCATGAGTATAAAAGAGTAATGTATTTGTATTACTGAAAACTAGAAAGTCCAAGTACAATATCAAATTGTACAACCTCCCTAAGGAAGGAGCATCTGATCATTATTTATATTAATAGATAAACAAGGTAGTCAACTCCATGAATGGGAGGACACCATTTAGGGAAAATAAAGGAAATGAAGCGATGGTGATTACACGTGCATAGAATCTGGTTAGACATATAGGTCCAAACGTAGTTTCAACATAGTAGTAATGCCCATGCATTCTCGATCATTAAAGTCCACTACAAGGAGGTTGTGTTTAGTTGCATGAATAATCTTTTGCCATTGGCCTCCTTTCACTTGGAGAGATTCCTTGGTTGGACGTTATGGTGCATGCCCAGTTGGTGGTGTCCTCCTCAACTTAGCATATTAAATCTGCATGGTAATGTCAATACATATAATAACTTCACATCTATAACCACCTTAAGGAACATTCATTAACCACATGAAAAATCAATATAGATAATCCACATAATATGCCAAATGTCAAATGTAAAACTTGCAAATATAGGATTTAAGTCCGATGTCAATGGCTTGAGGGAAACATTATGAAAATGCCAACATTTAATATTAAATTCCATGACATCTACCAACAAATAAACTATAGATTCTACCCAAAATTGGACCAAAAAATAGGCTCATCACATACACTATCCCCGAATTCATGGATCCCTTATGGGTTTGGGGTTTCATTTTGGGGGAAACCCCTTTCTTTTTATGATGTAGCTTCATTTGGAAACACATGACTTGGCATAGGGATTTTTAAATAATCTCTCATATCTTCTTTATAGTTAGCATTTTTCATTGCTACTTTAAATGAATTGCTCACAACATGGTGTTATCAATTTCTTCAAAGTGGGAGCATGCATTGGAATTATCAATTTTTTTTTGGAGATCTTTGATTATATCTTATGTTTCATTGTCCAGTCTTCTTACTTCTTGCGATGTGTCTACTTATTGGTGGTGTCATTTGGTTTGATGTCCTCCAAGAGCACGACCTTTCTTGACATATGGCTTTCCTCTTAGTGGTGATCCTACACATTGAATACCCTAAGTTGTGAATCTTTAATCCTATATTTTTCCTCTCTTGGAAAGTTTAGGAATGATTTTCCCTAAGAGAATACCTTACATGAACTAAGAAAAATTCATTTGAACATGTCTTATCCTACTTTAATTTTATTCATGAGTGTTTAGCATTGTGTAGCTTGCTAACCTTGTGAAGCTCGAAGTTACAACCCTTTTTTATGGCCACTGAGCATTCTTTCGTATGGAACCTTATTTGTTCATAATTGTTTAGCATAACTCAGCTTGCTAAGCCTTATGAAGCTTGATGTTCATAATGTGTGGTACCTTATTAAATTTATCAGAGGTATACATTTGGTATGGTATGGAAGCCTAGTAAAATTATCTCATTTTCCACCCTTGGGGGCTCTCCTAGTGGACAACAGATTTCACTAGCTCGTGTCAGCATGCATCATTGTTTATATAGTGGATAGTGAATTACACTTGTAAAAAATTTTGGACAAATAGTTGAAGCATGACCCACATCATGTTGGATAGTTGAGGCTTGATCTGCCCCTTTTTTCCTTTTTTTTCTTCTCTTTCTTTGAGTCTTTGACATTATATGAAATTGAGTATCTTGTCATTGTTGCATATATATGTTTAACATAGGAATGTGTCTCCTTGTGCCTTTGTTGGTTTTTCCATGAGATATTAGATCTTTGGGGCTTGATCATCCTCCTTGATATTTTTCATCTTATCCTTCCAATGATCGTACAATTAGATCTGTCTTGATTGTCTACTTTAGTGTGAGTTTGATGAAGGGTCATCGTCTCACTAAAGTGGGGGCAAAATATAGTGGATTGTCTACTTTAGTGTGAGTTTTATGCAAGTTCATCGTCTCAAGAGTGGATTTTGCACAATGTATGATGGATCTTGATGGTTGTGTAGTGTAGAAAATATGCCTCTTTACATTTTCTCACTTATTTGGGCCCTCCTAGTTAAATTAGACTTAATAATGCCTTAATTTAATGTTCATAAATGTAACCCTTTACATTTTGACACTTATTTGGGCCCTCTTAATTAAATTGAGCTTAATTAAGGGCCTTAATTATCCATTTCATTCATTTAAAAGCCTAATAAATTATATTTTCCAAAGAGGAAACCCAACAATAATTAATGCCTAAACATAACATTTTACATTGAGCAAGGTGTGTTCCAGGTATAGGGACTTGGAACCCATTCACCCATGGGCAAGTGGGTCCTCCCTAGACCTTTGGGCCTAATTTTTTTTTTTTTTTGGTGGTATTTTAACATCTCTAAATCCATAATTCAATGTTGGCTTGTGTTATTTGAATTTTAGGAAATTAAGGGTACATACCTATAAATACAAGGTTATTTTATAAGTTTCACCTAGAATTTCAAGAGCATATTCCCAACATTTTGATGAGACTATTCATATAGAAAGTTTTATGATCAAGGTTATTCAAGAGAAGATATAACAAAGATTTATTGCAACAATCAATATCAATCCATCATGTAAAAGTCTTCTTGCATCATGCATGTTTTTGGAGCTAACATTATGATGTAGGTTTCAAGATCAAGTTCAAGCATTCAAAGCATCATTTGAAGTGTCAAGATCCATATCCAATTCATCCATTTCATGTGAGTTTCATACTTCCTAAGATCTCCATTATCAAGGTTTCTTCAAGGGTTTTTTGAGTGGTAACATAGCTTTGTTCATTCTTCATTCCCTCTTTCATGTTTCATTTCACTTCAAGGCTTGATTACCAAAGTGAGGTTTGACCACAAAAAACCCCCATTCACCTAAAAAAATCATTTTTCTCACTTGTATGTGTGATTGGATATTTAGGTTGAATAAGACTTGAAGAAATCTTGAAGTGCAAGATTGGAAAAGTTATCAAAGCTGCAAAAGTTGTCAAAGTTGCTGTCAGATCATGGAATCTAACCTATAGACCTGATTTTTGACTTTTTGACACTAAAACTTGGAAAAATCAGAAGCTAGAGATCCATGTTAGAGGCTCACAAAATTTGCATAAAAACTATGAGAAAATACCCATTCACCCATTAAGCGAATGAGTCCAGTCAACCTTTAGAAACCACCTCTTGGTGATGGGTAAATACATCTATACCCTTCTCAGATCTGCAATCTATTTTTTGGTTCTACTAATATTGAGTTTAATCTTGTTATTTCAAGTGTTAGATTGCATTTTGGAGTTTATTTTATTTTTTTATTTTTTCTCCCCAAAGTTGTGAATAGGATGCCATTTAATTGCAGTCCTAAACATATTTCATGTATCTCCTAAGTCCATGGAAAGTGTTCCCCAACACTAGGATTAGAAAGAGATTAAATTTGAATGAAATGAACATGTAAATTGAAATTTGTAATTATTCCTAAATGATGGGAACATGTGGGGACACCCAAGAAGAGCTCCTACAAAATAGGATCACATGGGGTGCCCACATGGAAGGTGGAACCCACCTTGAGTTCAATTAACTGTTTGGGGAAAGATAACACTTTAGTAATTCATGTAAAGATACTAGAAGTTAGGAATTGATATTTACATGAGTGGAGTTTAGTTTAGTTTAGGTCAGTGTTAGTTTAGTTCAGTTCAGTTCAGGTTAGTTCAGTTATGGTTCAGTTATCTTTAGTTGCATATAGTTAGTTTCATTTAAATGCTAGTTGACTTCAACAGACTTAAAATGTATGACTAATGACTTCAGTTACATGAAAAATAACAAGTGATACATTTAGTTAAGTGGGGATGATCAATCATGCATCATGTTTGCATGAATTGATGGAGATATATGTTTCAGTTAACAAAGATTTACTTGGACCCACCTTGGCTACCCAAGTTGAGATCTTGGAGTTAACACCATTGCATGAGAAGATATTTTCAAGGCCCAGTTAATTGGGGCCCATTATTGGGTGCCAAATTTGAGGAGAAGCTTGTAAGATATCTTTGTAATCAACGTTGAGTTAAGAATTCAGTTTGGGATGCCAAAATTGATGGACTTGGTTTGACATTATTTTTCATGGAAGAACTCTACTTGCACAAGAATGGTGTAGATATTTGTGAGGAGGTTTATCCTCTTGTAATTTTCAACTCTTTGGAGTTTACAATGTTCACAATTTTCTATTTATTTCAGCTATTTGAAGAGAGTTGTAAGAGAGTACTTTTGTGAAGCATTGCATAGGATGTGTGGATTCATTCTTGGACACATGAGAGTTTATTTTAGGTTGTGAAGAAGAATTTTTGAAGGAAAAAGAAGTATCTCAAGGAAGGATTGATAAATAATTATTGCAATATTTTTCTAAGGTTAAAGAATACAAGCACTATTGATTCTGGTGGTGGAGTTTTTTCCTGAAAGGGTTTCTCCATGGTATATGTTGTGTCATTTCTAGTCTTATTCTTCTACAATATTAGAACTGCCTCTTTCTAAAATTGGTAAAATTGATCTAAATAGATAACCATATACAAAGAAATTGTAACAAAGAACACTTGACTAGATCTACAATCTCATAGCTTTACAACATATTAAACTACAATAATTACCTTCATTTTCAACATTTGGTATCAAAGCTAATGGTTAGGTAGAGTTTGGGGACCTTCCTCTTAAAAGTTTGAAGGTTTTTTGGCTGTAGTGGGAGCTTTTACTATTGTGTTATTGCAGATTTGTAAAAGAAGAATGTTACAATGTATTTGGGTTGATGTTTGTAAGACCTAGTGGCTTGCTCATTCCTTGAAAGGAAAGGCCTAGTAAGAGAGGAGTTCTCTCTGTTGGTAAGGCGAGGGCAGTTGGGTTAAACTAGTTATTGGGTTAGAGTTAGTGGATTAACTTTTAGTGGTCTTTAACACATGGTTTTGTGCTAGTTGAATTGGTATAGGATTTTGGAGCTTGTGGTTTTGAGCCCATGGTTTTTCATGTATGGATGATCTTCATTTAGGAGATGGTTATCATGATGTCATGGATAGCTTGGTTACATGTTTTAGTGGGAGTTTTTTTTACAGTGATGGTTTGATGTTTATCTTATTGCCATGTATAGCTCAGTATCATAGTTCAATGGGAGCTTTGGAAGGATATGGTTACCTTCATGTGATTTGAAGAGGTTTTAACATCTTGTTTCATGGAGGACCCTTAGAGTCTTTGGTAAAGGTGTTATTGTTCTTTCTTTGGAGAGGATGTAGTTCTTTTTTATTTTGAGTATTAACCATTTGCTTGGATCTTCATGATTATGTAGGTTGCATTTGAAGTTGGCATGGATTGATTAGTGGGTGCTCATGGACACTAGAGAGACTTGGGTGAGGCCAAATATTTCTTATGTTAAGAGATATATGTTGGAATGGTTACTTATAAGAAAATATTTTTCAATAGTACAGAACAAGAAGTCTACACCTGGAAATGGATATAAGTCCATCATAGACCTGATGAGAAGGTTTTCTATTGCATGCACAAGAAAATATTGTATCCCATTCTTGGTCTACTCGGTAGGTAAAATGATCTAAGAGGTGTTGCCCACCTGATATATTAGATGCATTATTTATATGTATCTTGTCTTCTCTTATGCATTAGTCTTGAAAATTTAGTTTTGAGGGATTATTGAGAAGTAGATGCATGATTTCATGTATTTCCAATGTTCTCCTTGCAATCTTGAACTTGATTTAGTTCTGAGGATTTGGGTAGGAGAGGTACGAGAGATAGTTAGTGGCTTTGGGAATATTTCCCTTTTTTGTGGGAATGTTTGGCTAAGTTTGATCTACTTTTTATGAGAGGTTTACATCTAAGTTTTTTCATGTTTCATTATAAGTTGAATGGTTAGATGTTGATATCCTTTCAGTTTGGGAGTGTTGAAGGAGATCTTACTTTATACAGTTTGGCACATGTTAGTGTGGTATAAGAACATGGTTTGATTTGCAAGTTCTCTCTTTGTGGGAATATTGTATTCTTCTTGAAGGTTCTTGTGTTATGAGAGATGTATTTTTCATATAATTGTATGCTTATTTGAAGCTATGATAGAGGAGTTAGCCACATCCTCTATGTGAAGTGCTATAGGAGGATTTGTTAATGTTGTGATCTTGTTTTTAGATTTCACATTACCTGTGTAGTGGGAGTTCAAAAAGGTATATGTGTTATGTATGAGAGGGCCACCTCTCTTGGACGAGTTACACTTTTCTACAGTGAGTTACTTCACATGTTTTTGATCACATGTTTATGTGTGTTGTTACTTTAGAGTCTTATTTTGTAGGATGGTTGATATACAAGGACTTGTTTGCAGATTTGGGTTGCTATGTTGATAGTATGAAGTTCTACCTAGGATAGTTTTGGATGAGCTAGCAACTTGCTATGGTTGCTATTCCAATTTGGTATGAGTGTGATAGTCACTTAGAGTCTTATTTTTATCATTTGAATTTGATTCTTATGTTCATGAATAGGTTGGTGTAGATTTTAGTGATAGAAGAAATGGTTACAGAGACTTGGGAAAGGTATTGTTTCTTGGTCTAGGAAGGCCATTAGACTTGAGTCATGTACTTGATTTATAATAATGATTCCTTTTTAGAAAAATTACAATGTATAATTTCAAGTGTGAGAATGTTGGGAATAGGATTTCATTTAATTGCAATCCTAAACATATTTCATGTATCTCCTAAGTCCTTGGAAAGTGTTCCCCAACACTAGGATTAGAAGGAGATGAAATTTGAATGAAATGAACATGTAAATTGACATTTTTAATTATTCCTAAATGATAGGAACATGTGGGGACGCCAAAGAAGAGCTCCTATAAAATAGGAGTAGATGGGGTTACCACATGGAAGGTGGAACCCACCTTGAGTTTAGTTAACTATTTGGGGAAAGATAACACTTCAGTAATGCATATAAAGATCCTAGAAGTTAGGAATTAATATTTACATGAGTAGAGTTTAGTTTAGTTTAGTTCAATTCAGTTATGGTTCAAGTATCTTCAGTTGTGCATATAGTTAGTTTCAGTTGAATGCTAGTTGATTTTAGTTGACTTGGAATGCATGACTAATGACTTCATTTGCATGATAGATAACAGGTGATACATCAAGTTAAGTTGGGATGATCGATCATGCATCATGTTTACATGAATTGATGGAGAGATATGTTTTAGTTAACATAGATTGACTTGGACCCACCTTGGGCGCCCAAGTTGAGATCTTGAAGTTAACACCTTTGCATGAGAAGATATTTACAAGGCGAGAAATTAAGTGGGGCCCATTCTTGGGTGCCAACTTTGAGGAGAATATTAGAAGATATCTTCGTAATCAACGTTGAGTTAAGACTTCAGTTTCGGACGCCCAAATTGATGGACTTGGTTTGACATTGTTTTCCATGGAAGAACTCTACTTGCACAAGAATGGCATAGATGTTTGTGAGGAGCTTTATCATCTTGTAATTGTCAACTCTTTGGATTTTACAATGTTCACAATTGTCTATTTATTGCAGCAAGTTGAAGAGAGTTCTAAGATAGTACTTTTGTGAAGCATGGCACAAGATGTGTGGATTCATGCTTGGACACATTAGAGTTTATTGCGGGTTGTGAAGAAGAATTGTTGAAGGAAAACGAAGCATCTCAAGAAAGGATTGATAAATAATTATTGTAATATTGTTTTAAGGTTAAATAATAGAAGCACTATTGATTTTGGTGGTGGAATTTTTTCCCGAAAGGGTTTCTCCATGGTATATGTTGTGTCACTTCTATCTTCTAGTATTATTCTTCCACAATCTTTTGTCTCTTTCTACAATTGGTAAAATTGATCTAAAAAAATAATCATATACAAAGAAAGTGTAACAATGAAAACTTAATTAGATCTACAATCTTATAGGTTTACAAATTATTAAGTTACAATAATTACCTTCATTTTCAACAAAAGTGTTGTTTGAACTTGACCCCTATCCTTCAAACATAACAAAATTTGAAGATTCTCACATTGACTTGATTCACCTAGGGTTGTTAGTCAATTTTTTATGGGGATCTCATTTCAGAATGAAATAAAGGAAAATAGGTCTATCTATTATTACTTTTGGGAACCCCCACTTTCCTAAAAATTTACCCATATTTTCCATTATTTCAAGTTGATATTGGATATTTGAAATTCAAATAGTAAATTGATGTCACTGACATATTCAATTTTGGAGGTAAAATAGAGGGAGAAATTTTCCCTAGGTGTTAGTGTCCCATCCCTATTTTGTAGGATTTAAGATGTAAATAGAAAAGTATTAAATATTTTCTTAGGCTTCATATATGCAATTTGTGAAAAAATGATAAAATGGGCCACAAAATGCACAATTTTGGGAATTAGGGCTTGATTACGGAATGTTGAAGTGCATTAATCTAAGGTTCACTCGAGTTTTAAAAAATGTGAAATTTTACTTTCACCTAAAAGGGAGTATAATTTAAAATTTTGCAGGTTCCTACTTATTGCATTTTCTTTTATTTTATCCTTTGATTATGAATGCCCTCCATTTGATGGTTTCTACTTTCATCTCTTTATTTCTTCTTTTCTTTTTTTTTCAATTTTTATAGGTTTAGATAGAGGATGATAAGTTTGGATTAGATAGATTGAACAATTCACCTCATCCTCCTCATGTCCAAGGTTTTTAATGGATTCAAAAATATAATCAATAAGAGGAAAGTACTAAGGACTTATGTTTCAATTCTAAATCCTTCACATAAATATGTTCACTCAAATCAAAAATCACCTCATGAACACAAGTATATTTCACATTTTTCTCCATAATTTTTTCTTTTATTTTTTGTAGATTTGCAAAAACCAATCTCATCAGTCTTTTTTAAATAGAACTTTTTCTTAGTAAATTCCAACCTTCATTTTTTTTTCCCACTTCTTCCACCACCTTCTTTTCCTTTTTATTTTTAGGTCTTCCCCTCTTAATCAAGGTATCTTGATTTTTTTTGAGTATAGGGTTCCTTTTTCCCCCTTCTTGTTACAAATATGGTTTTCATTGCACCAAAAGATCAACTTATTAATGCCTGATACAACTGCTATAGATAATGAATTCATGAAAGGAAACTGTTATTGCACCAAAATATTGTTGTGGTGCACAACACAAGAATACCAAGGGCACAAACCTTCCAAAAATTCCCCATAGTACAAGCAAGGGGTTTCAACCTGTGACTTAGGCTCTGATACCAATATTTACAAAGGCAGTTGTCATTGGACCAAAAGATTGACCTTTTAATTCATGATACAGCTACCAAAATTAATGAATCCATGGGAGGCTATTAAGCCATGTCACAAACTTGGGCATTGTGTTGCATAGGACAAGGAGACCTAGGGAACACACCTCATAACAGTTCTCCATGTCACTAAATTTCTCTTTGAAAGAGGAAGACACTCTTCAAGACTTTTTGATGTCCATATTGGCTTCATTGGGAATAATTATTTTTTAGTAGGGACCCTTACCCTTCGTCCTTCCCCAATTATGAAGCTTAATATTATGAACAATACATAAGGGGTTAAGTTTAGTAGCCCATAAATCAAGTTCTCCCTATCTCCATGCTATCCTATTTTGGAAAATTTCAAAATAATCCTACTATTCCTAGGTAACATTCCACAACCTTCATGTTTCTTTATTCCTTAAACAATATGGAACATGTCATGTTCCTATAATCTCTATGTAAAAAATAAATTGGGTGACACCAAGTAATTCTCATTTAGTACCTAATCAAACTCCATAGCTAGTATTAAAGATTGACGTATTGAATGAAACCCTTATAAAAGTTATTGATAAGTTAACAAAAGTAAAAATGAATCCTTTCTAAAGTCAAAATAAAAATAATAAGTAGAGTTAAAAATTATTAGAATATGATTTTTCAAAATCAAAGGCCTAATAGATAATGGAACACCAAACCTAACAATGGGGCATCCCAAGCCTTTTCGATAATGTGGACCTATTTTCTAAAAGATATGATAATTATGGTAATATTTTTAGATATAAGTCCTTTTCCTAACTATTATATACTCCATCATATAAATTTTCTTAATTAGAGCTACATTGTTTAGATAATGGAGAAAAAATATATGATACTACAAGCTTACCAATAGAGTGGGAATGATTCTCACAACAATTCTAGATAATTTTAATATTTTTCTACTATAATAATGTTATAATGTGTTTACTTTTGAAGAGGAAGGTTAACTAGTAATGGAATATGATGAGATTGATGGCTTCCGAGATGCTAAGAGTAAATACTTTTTAAAGAATAAGAACAAGGAACCACTTACATCTTAATTTCCTTTGAATGAAAATCCCACTCCACTAGATACTAATCCTAAAAAAAATCTAGTATCTACTAAAGGTTTTCAAGGGGTATCATGCAATCATAATATGTATACATGAAATACAAATTATACTCTCATAGATCATGGTTATGATGTGACTAAATATTTTAATAAAAATAATGGTAGCATGTCTCTTTATTACATATTACAAATATGTCCAATTTAGGAAAGAGGCTTTGATTCACTCATTGAATAAAAAATTAAATATAAATGTGTTAAAGAAAAGATAAAGGTTCCCTAACTATAGATATTTTTTCAATCCTATACTATAAGGAAAATTTGGCTCTTCACCTTCTATTTTGAGTCTCATTATATTTGTTAAGAATTTTCATAATTGTTGATTTTATTGTAGTGTGTCTATGAATGTGAAGCATTATTCTATTTTTTAGAAGATAGGAATTATTCCTACTCAGATCCGTAGGAAGGTTATTTAGTTAGATAAGATAAAGGTGAGAATCATTGACCAATGAATTGGAGGATATACATATCTAACTATCATGAAAGCCACAAATATAATAACTCATTTACATCTAAGTAGTGGATAGCTCAAATATTTATGAAATTCTCCTTAGTAGAGAATGGACTAGGAGACTTAATGGGTATGTTGATACTAATTTTTCACACTTAGGGTCACCCTAGAAGGAAAATAAGAATCATATGAAGGTTAAAAATTGTCCTACATATGTTGAAGTATATGATTATAGAGTAAAATAAATACAATGAATGGACTTATTTAAGTGTTGATATTTGGATTTATAAGATCAATGAGATCCTTTCTTCTTTATTTATGTCAGTGCAAATAAAGAACCATAGAATTTTGAACCTAGTTTGTAGGTGCATAGCCCCCTTGAATCTACTCTATATGAGTTCATGCATAAACTATCTAGTGATAAACAATTTTTTGGGACTTAGGTATATACATCTAGTCTATTACATCTTAATTGCTGTAGAATACATAATGAATATAATTTAATTTATTTCTACACACCTATAAATTATAAAGGAAATATCTTATAGAGGAGCTAATGAGAAAAAATACAAGCTCAATGTCTTCTAAACTAATGCTTTAGAGAGGAAGAAAGTTGTCAAGAAAGTCAAGATGATCCTCTTCACTAAGAACATAAGATTCCGATCCATAATACTCTCAACTTCAACGTACTTCTTGAAGTATTGCAAAATTAAATTTCTAGACTTAGCTCCTAGACCTATAGGACTAGCAATAGTAGCAAGGGGTCATTAATTTATACCAATATTATTTTAATGATGTAATAAATCAGTCCTTTATGGGTGTGTCTTATCATAACTCTTTCCTTGGGCCTAATTAATAAAATATGTAATTTAATTTCAAGGCCTAAGTTTGAAAGAAATAAATGTAACTTACAAATTTTGGGCCTAAGGATCAATTTAGAATTCAACATAGTTTTTTTTTTATAGAAATGGTGTTAGGTACTTATGAAGTGGGTAAGTGCATGGATCAGTGACACAATTTTGGCTCTTAAGATGCCACTTTTTTTCTAAAATCAACAAAATCTAATTTGCACGAGAAAATGAAGATAGTTACGCTCAAAATTTCAAGATGCAACAAGAAAAAAAGTTGAAGTTCTCTGAGTCTAGTTTCTAAGCTACTATTTTTTAAAAAAATTAATGAAGATTAAGGGTCTCAAAAAGTGGGGGGGGGGTGGGGGGGAACAGGTCCTTTTTTATAAAAAAAATAGCATAGTGCCTGAGGGCTCCCCACTTTTTGATTAACTTATTTTTTTAGAATTTCAAAAATCCCAATGGTGAGAAATTAGCTAACACCATGTAGTTTATCCTCGTTCTTTTGGATAATTTTTTAATGAATATATAATATTTTATGAATTTTCAAAGTTGACACATCCTGAAAAGCTAAAATTTGAGCATGCTCCCCCCTAAATTTTTTGAAAACTAATCAGAAAATTGATTTTTTTTCATCATGTGTAGAATGGAGTCTAGTTTCAAAAAATGTAATTTGTTTCATGTTTCGATGAATGAGTAAAATTCTATCCTAAAACTAGCACATGTTGGTTTTTGACCAAAAACAGAGGCATTTACAATAGAAGCCATGGATAAAAACCTTAAGTAAATCAAAATGATTTTTTTATATATATTTAGGTAGCTAAGAGAGAGGTTAATACTATCACAGTTTTTTTTATAAACTTGCATTGAAAGAAGTGCAAATGAGACAAAGAGTATGAACAAAAATTTGAGGAAATTTGGAAAATCCTATCAATTAACTCATCCAAAGTAGGTCATTTGGCGAGCGCCAAATTTGGCACTTGCCAAATGACCTGCTTTGAATAAAATATTAATTTCCCCTATCTTTGGTTGACAACTTTGATAATGCTTAGAGTGCATAGTTTATGATCGTAGATGGATAATTGAGGTTTTACCTTTCATATGCTCTCTAACTCGTTACCCTAACTGGCTAACTCTTTATCCATTTGAATTATGTCCCTCTCAAGTCTCACTCACTCCCATACAACCTAGACTACTCTCTCTTAGTCCAATCCCCCCTCTTAGTTCTCTTTCCCTTGCACCTAGGTACCTAAATATATCTATGTCACTCCAACCCCCTTTCTCACTCTCCCTCTCTCTCACCCCCTTTGGTCTTTTTGTCTCTCACTCCATATCTTTCTCTTAGGTCATTATCTTTCTCTCTTTTTCTCTCTCTCAAGTCTCTCCCTCCTACCTCCTCTCCCTCTCTTAGATCTCTCACTCACTCCCTCTCTCTCTCTCTCCCATTCCCTCTCTCTCACTCAATCTATCTCTCTCCCTCTCTCTTTCTCTCACTCTCTCTCAGGTCCATCTCCCCCCTCTCTCTCTCTCACTCCCTCTATCTCTCTCCCACTTTCTATCCCTCTCTCAAGTATCTCCCTTCCACCCCCTTTCCCCCTATATCTTAATAATCTCCCTCCTACCCTCTCTCTCTCAAGTCCCTCCCTCCCAGCCCTCTCCCTCTCTCTCTCTCTCCCACTCCCTCTCTCTCTCTATCTATCTCCCACTCTATCTCTCTCCCTCCCACCCCCTATCCCTCTCTTGCTCTCAAGTATCTTAATCCTACCCCATCTCCCTCTCTCTCTTTGTCAATTCTCCCCCTCCTACCCCCTCTCCCTCTCACAATTACTCCCTAAATCTCTCTTCCACTCCCTCCATATCTCACTCCCTCTCTCTCTCGCTCTCCCTCTCCCTCTCTCTTAAGTATCTCCCTCCCACCACCTCTCCATCTCTCTCTCAAGTCCCTCTCTTTCTCACGTCCTTTATCTCCCTCTCCCTCTCCCTCTCTCTCAATTATCTCCCTCCATCTCTCTCTCTCTCAAGTCTCTCCCTCCTACCCTCTCCCCCTCTATCAGGTCTCTCTTTGTCTCTCTCACTCACTCCCTCTATCTCTCTCTCACACCCTCTCTCTCTACCTCGCACCCCCTCCCACTCTCTCTCTCTCTTCCTCTCTCTCAAGTATCTCCCCACTCTCTCTATCTCTCTCAATCCATCCATCTCTCTCCCATCACTCTATCCATCCTACTCCCTCTCCCTCCCACCAAGAGTAGGGGCACCAAGAGCATTTTATGTAAATGTTGACAATTGAGGTATTTTAGTTGTTTAGGAGCTTTTAAGTATTTTTTTTCAACCAATAAGGTCATTTAGACCATTTTATGATGTAAGGAGTCATTTTATAGGTCTTTAGGTGGTTGGAAGGTCTAAGTTGCAAAATATTGCAAAATTTGTAAAATTGTGTGAAAGTTGTCAAAATTGCAACTTATTGTCAAATGGTGGAAGTTCAAGAGTCATATTGTTGTAGTTAATGGGGAAATTAGTTGGAAGTTGTTTATTCATGTTTAGGCATGGTCCTCTTTCACACCGAACACACATAATCGCTCTGAGCTACATTCAACTAGCAAAATCCCTTAAGAGTCCAAAGTGCAAAATGACTGCAAATTTCACATGCTTGTATTTGGACACTATGATGCTTAGAAAATTCTCGTATGATCCTATGGGATTGTGTTGGGACCCTATACAATAACCTCTCATAGTTTTTTCTATCTCGAAGGCCTTTTCTTGAGGTGTGAATTCACGCTTGTGGAAAAAATTGTCAAATACAAGTAGTTGAAAGTTGCAAACTAGTGCAATTTTCATTCTGCGACTTGTGTGACCAAACAGACTATTTTGATGCATCTAGTTGGATACACTTACGCTAGGAATGGTCCTTTTCACATCGAAGCATGCGGAATCACTTCGAGCTACATTCAACTGACAAAATCCCTCAAGAGTCCAAAGTGTAAAATGGCTGCAAACTTCAACATGCTCATATTCATACACCGTGACATGTAGAAACTTATCATATGATCCTATGGGATTGTGTTGGGCCCCTCTACAATAATCTCTCTTAGTTTTTTCTATCTCAGAGGCTTTTTATCATGGTGGCGAATTCTCACTTGGGAAAAAAAGGTTGTCAAATGTAAGTAGTTGAAAGTTGCAATTGGTGCAACTTTCGTTCTATGAGTCATGTGACCAAACAGAATATTTGGACGTGCCCGAGTGGGTACATTTATGCTAGGAATAGTCTTGTTTCACAACCAAACATGTGAAATCACTCTGAGCTATATTCAATCGAATCCCTTAAGAGTCCAAAGTGCAAAATGCCTGCAAACTTCAGTATGCTCATATTCAGACACTATGATGCTCAGAAAATTCTCGTCTAAACCTATGGTAGCACGTTGGACCCCTCTATAATAACCTCTCTTATTTTTTTCTATCTTAGACACCTTTTTTGGTGGTGGAAAATTCTTGCTTGGGGAAAAAGTAGTCAAATGCAAGTAGTTGAAAGTTGCAAAGTGGTGCAACTTTCATTCTATAACTCATGTGACCAAACAGACTGTTTGGATGCATCTGGGTGGGTACGTTTATGCTAGGCATGGTCCTCTTTTGCACCAAATACGTTAAATCACTTTGAGCCACATTAAATCGACATAATCCCTTAAGAGTCCAAAGTGCAAAATGGATGCAAACTTTAGTATGCTCATATTTGGACACTATGATGCTTAAAAACTTCTCGTATTAGCCTATGGGATCGAATTGGGCCCCTCTACAATAAATTCTCTCAGTTTTTGCTATCTCAGAGGCCTTTTCCCATGGTGGATAATTCTCGTTTTGGGAAAAAGTTGTGAAATGCAAGTAGTTGACAGTTGCAAAGTGGTGCAACTTTCATTCTGCAACTCATGTGATAAAATAGATTGTTTTGACACATTTAGGTGGGTATGTTTACACTAGGAATGGTCCTCTTTCACACCAAAACACATGGAATCACTCCGAGCTACATTCAACCGATATAATTCCTTAAGAGTCCAAACTACAAAATGGCTGCAAACTTCAACATGCTCAAATTCAAAGACCGTGATGCTTAGAAAATTATAGTCTGAGCCTATGGGATTGTGTTGGGCCCCTCTACAATAACCTCTCTCATTTTTCTCTATCTTGGAGACCTTTTATGTGGTGGCGAATTCTCTCTTCAAGGGGAAAAAGTTGTCAAATGCAAGTAGTTGAAAGTTGCAAAGTGGTGCAACTTTTATTCTGTAACTTGTGTGACCAAATAGACTATTCTGATGCATATGGATGAGTGCATTTATGCTACACATACTCCTCTTTCATAATGAAATATGTGGAATCACTCCAAGCTACATTCAACTGACATAATCCCTTAAGAGTCCAAATTGCAAAATGGAAGGAAATTTCAGCATGCTCGTATTAAAACACCTTGATGCTTAGAAAATTCTCATCTCAACCTATGGGATCATGTTGGGCCCCTCTACAATATTCTCTCTCATTTTTTGCTATCTTGGAGGCCTTTTTCAGTGGTGTTGAATTCTCACTTGTCAAAAAAGTTGTCAAATGCAAGTAGCTGAAAGTTGCAAAGTGGTGCAACTTTTGTTTTGCAACTCGTGTAACCAAACAGATTGTTCTGACATGTGCAGGTGGATATTTTTATGCTATTCATGCTCCTATTTCACACCGAAACATGCGAAATCACTCCAAGATACATTCAACCCGCAAAATCCCATAAGAGTCCAAATTGTTGCAAAATGGTTGCAAACTTCAGCATGCTCGTATTTGGGCACCGTGATTCTTAAAAACTTCTTGTCTAATCCTATGGGATTGCATTCAGCCCCTATAAAATAGCCTCTCTCATTTTTTTCTATTTTAAATTCTTTTTCCTGTGGCAGTAAATTCTTGCTTGGGGGAAAAGTGGTCAAGTGCAAGTAGTTGAGTGTGTAAAAATGACTTTTTAGCCATTCCACCCATTGTATCCTACTATAACTCAGTGGAATGAGATAATTAAGGATATATAACATATGTGCATGGTTTCTAGAGTACGGGAGGCGAGTTGAGTGGTTTAGTGTGATGCCCTAGTTGGCAATTTGATTATTTTTGGTGAAATTGAGTGGTTTAAGAGTTGAAATGGTTGAAATCCTTTGGGGAAGCAATTTTTGAGGGAATTTTAAGCATGCGTAGGTTATTTTAAGCATGTTTGATGCTTTGGAAAGGTGTTATGAGATATGGGAATAGGATTTTCAATAAACCCAACCTAAACTTGCTAAAAATGAGGGTTTTGTAAAAGTGGGATTCAAGGAGCAGTTCTCAGGTTAAATATTGTGGATTTGGAGGTTTTTAGGTATAGTAAATTACTTTCTATAATTATTTTGGATGGGAAGATATTTTGGTGTACAGTTGCTTTGAAAAATTGGCCTAATTGGCCAATCGGGTATATCTCCTTGGTGTTGTCCTTTAAAATCAGGACCATCAAGGTTTCAAACACCCATCAAGGTACTCAAAAACATACAACATCCACTCAATAGGTTAATTTGATACAACTCTCTCAAATAAGGCTTTTCACACCAACTAGGCCTCAAATTAGGTCACTTTTACAACTGAACTCTACCTTAAACTTTCCCTTTCACTCAAAAGTCAATTGGAAAGCTCTCTACAGGTTACTAAACCAAAGATTCCACAATTTTTTCTCAGCTACCCACCCTCTAATATACCTAAACTCAAAACCCTCTTTTATAGCCAAAAGTAAGGGTTTCATTAGGGGAAATTTACATAAAAAATGGGACTCCTAAGGATGACATCATCAAATTTTTGAGTTATCAAAAATCAATTAAAAGATGACATCAATTGTTACGGTGACATCATCCAAAATAGAAATAAAATTATTTATTTTATAAAATAAAACTTTTTAAAATCCGATAAATTAACTCAGGATGGTTAATTTAACTCTACATATCCTATTCTATCTCATTCATCTTTCTAAATATAAAATATTCTCTCTTTTTTAGATTTATATTCTTAAGTTCTATTATAGAAATTATTATGTTTTTTAAAAAATATTTTCATTCTTAAAACAAAAGAATATATACAAAACATTTCAAAAATATTTTAAAAATTTGGAATGAAATTAATTTGTAATAAAATTCATCTATGCTTCTTATTTTATAAAATTATTTTATGGAACAAATTGAATCCATTTTTCATTTTTCATTTGTTTTTGCAAGTTCAAGCATTAGAAAAATTAGTGGAAATTTGAAAAAACAAAAATAAAAACCAAAAAAGAAATTTGAAAAAACAAAAATCAAAATAAAAAAGAAATTAAAAACCGTTGAAGGAGAAAAAGTTGAGAAAATCACATGAACCAAAAAATAAATTTGAAAAATAAAATAAAACCAATTAGAAAAATTAAAAATAAAACCAAAAAGAAATTGGAAAAATTGGAGACAATTGGAAGGAGAAAAAGTTGAAGAAAATCACCAAAAATATCAAACGAAAAAAATGGAAAAAATAAAAAATAAAAATGATGGAAGAAAAAAAAAGGTGAGAAAATCAAATAAACTATGGAAAAGAGATATCCCTTGAATACTTTAGATATATATTTTTAAATATAAATATACTAGTCTATAAATTTTATATAAAATAAAATATCTAAAGTTACTTTTAGTACTTTACCATTTTTTAAAAGTAAACTTGAGTTTTTTAATAAATTATAACATAAATATATGTTACCACTTTTTTTAAAAAATGAACTTGAGTTTAAGATTTTTTAAATAAAAAATAAGAAATCAAGAAAAGAAATAATCTAAAATGAAAAGTGAACTTGAGTTTGTCAATAAAAATATATGTTACCACTTTTTAAAAAATAATGGACTTGATTTTTTTAAGGAATTATAATAGATACATGTGTCCCCACTTAACTCATGTAGTTAAGTAATATATATATTTTTATATTTAAATAATTTGTATTATTTGAGATCATTTTTCTTTTTTAGAGTTCCTTAGGAGGCCCAATTTTTATGTAAATTTTCCCTAATGTAATGGAAATCACATTTCCAAACCTCAATCAAACTTTCCACCACCTCAAACTAGTCTAAAAACTTCTAGATGCATACTCAATTCAACAAGAAACAATGCTGCCCCAACCTATTTCACTCATTACCATATCAAAACCTCTCTTTTCCACTTGGAAAACATAATTTTCCACTCTAGGGCTTCATGCCCAACACATTTCCAAGCCTCCCCTACACTTTCTCAACATTCCCTTGTTTATTGATGTTGCAGTCCCATTCCACAAGTTACAATAGCCACAAAAAGTGGGATGGGTTGATTTTACATTTTAAAGGTTACAAACCCTTAAAATAGGGTATAAAACCAGTCACAAAGAATTTGATCAAACTTACACCAAATCCACTATTGGATGCTCAAATCAAATGTAATAAGTGGTCAACTCACACCTTAAAATGAATTCAAAATAGATTTAGAACATTATGCAGTTGTACGGGCCGTATAGTCACTACAAACTCATAAAATATAGAAAAGGTGGAAAAAAATAGAGTATTATTAATGTTCCAATCTTCCAAATCTTCAAAAATCCAACTTACATCGATGGTTTCCACCTTATTTGTGTTTTTTCCCTCCAAACTAACTGTCCTAACACCTACAACTACCTTTTGAAATCATGACCATTTGCCTTCCCTAAAAATGCAATTTTGCAACTTTTTAGCAACTTTACATTTTTTTTCAATATTTTGCACTTTTTGCAAACTTGACCTGCTAAACATCTAGCTATCGACTAAAATGACACATTACAATAGAAAATGGTTTCATTGACCTTATTTTAGAAAATACCTCAAAACCTAAAGCCTACTCCTCAAAACCTTGAATTGACAACTTCTATTCAATGGTGCTCCTACACAAAAAAATGTGGTAGCATAGAAAAGGCAGTGAAATATTTGAAAAAATGCCTCAAAAAAATGAGGTCTCATGGTGATGGAATGCCATGAAAATCAAAATAAATTTTCTTTTCATGGCATTCCATCACCTTGAGACCACATTTCTTTGAGGCATGTTTTCAAATAGTTTACTACCTTGTCTATGGATTGTCATGGCATTCCATCACCACATTTATTTGATGCATTTTTTTCAAACAGTTCACTACCTTCTCTATTCTATTGCTTAGTATTATGCTTTTGATATATTTTTCTCAACCATCCATAGATTGTTTGAAAGCACTTGTTTTAGGCTTTGTCCATAACAACAAGGCAATGAACTATTTGACGAGATGATTTTGTAGACATGTATGAAAAATGTGGTAACATAGACAAGCCAGTGAACTATTTGAAAAAATAATTCAAAGAAATATGGTCTCATAGAATGCCATGATAAGAAAATGCAATTGGCAGTTGCTCCTAGTTATTAGTTTTGTAGTGTGAAGTAATTGCATAACTGCTTAGGTTGACTTTGTAGAAACTATATTGTAATTGAATTTTTTCATCTATCACCATCTAGTTATTAGATATGCAATGTGAAGTAATGCTTTGACTTTGAAAGATGTGCAACTCAATGTAATCAACGATTTGAATATAAACTACAAAAATCTATTTTTTACAATTCATTAGTTAAAATATTTATTTTATTTGCTCTATATATCTCTATATGCTATGGAAATACCATTTAATTTAAAAAAAAATAGTTTTAATCTCTTGTTCTGCAATTTTTTTATGTTTTTTTAAATATGATTTTTTCTCGATTTTTTCAAAAACTCTTATACTTTTGGTTTGTCAAAATTTTCCCCAAAAGATTTTTTCTACTATGCATTAGAAGAATGAAGCATACACATGAATAAACACAATATATGTGAAGTATACATGTGAATAAGTGAATCATACATGTGAATAAGTGAGACACAAGTAATTGAAGCATTCCAAAGGATACAAACCACCAAGAATGGAGCTTATTTACACAATATGCTTTAGATGGGGCTTATTGAGCAATCAACAATAATTAATTAAGCATTAGAAGTAAACAAAATCCATGCCTACAACATTCAAGCATACGATTTGTATGATACACATGATAACATCATTCAAGAATGGTAGTAGAAAAATAAGATTTTTTTTAATCCAAAAGGCATAAGACTCTACAATGCTATATATTGATAAAAGTATTTACAATATATCCAAAAAATCCATACAGGCTTAGAACAAAGGAGCCATATGGACATAAAATGTCATCTATATATTGATAGTAAAAAAAATATGTTCCAAAATGCCACATAGGCATACCAAAAATGAGCCTATTATATAGTCATTTCCCTCTAAAGGAAGGAAATAGATCCGATGCTTCCTTCAAAATTTGGCTAGATGGAGTGACTGTTGGTTCTCTTGTCTTTTGAACATGCTCACTAGTCCTCCTCTCTTCACTCTGGACCTTCAACTGATACAATAAAAAGTAAAGATGTTAATACATAGAAATTGAATTGTGGAACATGACATATAACAAAATATAATCACTCACCACATACATATAGTCATCATGCACATTAACAACATTTCCATGTCCATGATCTGGAGTGACAACCATCTGTAGCAACCATCAAGATAGAAATTAAACTACATAAAAGTATCATAAAATTTTTCTATAATAGACCATAAAAGAGTAAATATAATGTCAAATCAATTAATCTATTGCATACCTCTCTCAATGGATCGGAATTGTCTATTGCTATAGTGACTCCATGGTCCATCATGCCACCAACATCAATAGGTCTATCTAATGTCATCATCTACAAATGAAATAACATATTTAACATCAATATAAAGAAGTTCAGGTAGTCCCTTTATAACTATCATAAATGAAAGAGTAAATGGTTGGCCTTAGTTGAGACTACAATATAGTGCTTATGGATCACATAATGGTGAAAGTACCAAGTCCACTGGGATAGACAAAACTCTTGAAAATGCCAAAGTTCGGTGCTCCTTGAGATTCGTAATGCAGATGCTGATGAACTAATGTTAATGAGGGAATGCTATCAACATAGTGATAATTCCACAATGAAGTTCACATAAATGAAGTGAAAATTACTATATTACTAGTAGCTTTCAAAGGGATAATGGAACATACGATAAATTACATGTCTAGGATTTTACAATAGCACATGAAGTTGGTTGTTGAGGTGTGCAACAGTAATGGAGAAGACAACTTTGGTCAATACTGAGTGGAAGAAAATTTATTTCTTCTAATGGTGTATAGGATAAAATTTGGATGGAGATGCTATAGCATAGACAAGATAAAGGGACAAGACCAACAAGGGATAATGGAGGGTTTGTATTTCAAATAGTTTCTTCGTGAAAGATAATGGGACAAGACCAAGAGGGAATAATGAAACATAAGGTAAAATAAGAGAGGGTAATGGGATGGGAATAGAAGGGATTAATGGAACATAGGATGGACTAGTATAGATTGATGGGATGGGATAGGATGGGATAACAAAATATATGGTGGACAATTAGAGGTTACTAGGATGCGATTAGTAGGGAATAATGCAACATAGGGTGAATTAGGAGGTGTCTAGGGTTTCACTATAGTACACGAAGTGCAAACTTGACATGTGTGTATCAATATTAGAGAAGAGTTATCTAGGATGAAACGTGGATAAAGATGGTATAACATAGAATGGATAAAGGAACATAGGGTGGAACATAGGGGATCATGGAACATCTAGGGTGAAATAATAATGGGTACAATAAGATGGGAGTAGATGGGAATAATGACACATAGCATGGACTAGAAGATATTAGTGGGATGGGCTAGGAAGGGATCATGGAAAGTATGGTGAACTATTAAATGTTAATGGGATGGGTTTATGAGGGAATAAAGGAACACAAAGTGAATTAGGACAAGATAATGTGACACGATGAAGGAATAATGCAATATTTTCATTTCTCATCTATTTTTTAGATTTGTATACGCAAAATTATGAAAACTAGCTAACATTGTTTTACAACACCAATAATGAATTGAGGCTACCTGAGTGAAAGTTGTTTGATGAAATGAATCACGATGTGTGGAGTTCGAAGGTCCACCAAGAAACTATTTGAAATACAAAGCATGTTATGAGACAAACATTCAAATATAACATTCAACTATTCAAATGCAATAATAATATCTTTAATAGTAGTTTCACACCTGTGGACTCATCGTTGAGAATGAATAAGGGTGTATAGGAATGGAGAACGTCTCATGAATAGTCTGACCCTAAAATTTCATCATATTGAAATTATACTAATTTAGTTATTGTTAAATTTAAAAATTAAATTTAATAAACAACATTAAATGAACTTGCTGAATTTTACCTGAGTGTCAATGCTAAATGTATCATTCAACAAATCATTTGTGAAAGTTATCGCCTCTGCAACTAATGTAGGTTACGTAGCTACATCACTAGTACTCTAATAATTGTACCTACAAAAACACCACAATTGCCACAATGGTGGGGTGCAGCTTAGGGCCTACATGTCACCTCCACATCAAGCTCTACTAGAGGCCTTGCACACTATAAAATGGTCTGGGTGAGTGAGTCAATCAACTCCAGTGTGTCCACCTCTATACTATTCTTAACAATGGAAGGAACAACAACATGCTCCACCATGGGTCTGGCCAAGGGTCTCGGTGCCAACTACAAATTATGTCATGTAGCAGGTCTATAATGTGTGGAGCCCCCATCTCTACCCTAAAAGTATAAGATGTCAAAATAGTTTGACATTTTATTGAGGATAAACTCACAATAGAGTTTCCTCAAAAAGTATTGTGGTACCTCATGGTTATTGCATGGAGGTTGGTCAAATACCATCCACCACCACTCCCAAAATTTTATTTTAATTAACTCATGGTGGCACCACTAGATGGGGAACCTCCTGTATGTATGAGACAAAAGGTGCATTGGTTCTCGGGTCTGTAAATAGGGCACACAAGTTGGCTTTTCTATTTTTTTGTTTTTTGACATCTGCATATGATAAACCACTAGCATAAAATTGTCTCATCTCATTCCTCTTATGTGACTAAAAATTTATTTTTTGGATCATTTCTCCTACATGAGTTACAATTGACTTCAATGATTCAACAATCCCCCTCCTATAAGGGTGGGTTTCGGCATGCTCAGTTAATCTTCCAATTAATTGTTCAATGTCTCTTTTATTTTTTTCAATTTGATTTAGAATATTTTCTTGTGTTCCTTGAGGATTCCTATGAATTGATGGAGGGGTTTCAGGTTGTTGTTGTATAGGAGACTCTTCATGAGGGGGTGATTGAGAATTCTCAATGTTTCGAGGTGGAGACTCATTCCCTGAGAATTAGAACAAAGTTTTATTATAAAAAACCTATTTAATTCTGCATTCTAAATCAAATTCAAAATAAATAGAATAACAATACACACCTCTTCACAAATCTTCAACCTATATGATGTGTTTGTGGAATACTCGTGAAAATTTGCAAGCTAAGGATGCAAATAATGGATGACATTTCACGAGCGCGAGTTGTAGACCTCAAATCCTCCAAGCCAAGCCATGGGTTGAAGTGAAATGAGGATTTGAAACATGTTTTTTGGTTTTATTTTACTTTTTACATTTGGTGCATGCCAAATGACTTCAAGTCATTTGGTGAGCGCCAAATGAATTCAAGTCATTTAGTGCATGCCAAATGAATTCAAGTCATTTGGTGCACACCAAATGAATTCAAGTCATTTGGTGTGCGCAAAATGACTTCAAGTCATTTGGTGTGTGCTAAATGGCCAATTTCAGCTTTTTTTGTGAATTTCTCCAATTTGGCACCAAAATTATGTCACAGATTGGTGCAGTTACCCAAGTGTATATATGCTAGTCTTTAAAACCTTATCAGAGGTCAAAAATTTGGAAAAATAAGAACTATCTTATA
Organism: Sequoia sempervirens; assembly: GCA_007258455.2. Classification (NCBI taxonomy): domain Eukaryota; kingdom Viridiplantae; phylum Streptophyta; class Pinopsida; order Cupressales; family Cupressaceae; genus Sequoia; species Sequoia sempervirens. The sequence goes on along the minus strand of VDFB02379711.1, from coordinate 214,638,440 downwards.
TTTTTAGTGTGTAATAATCCATCCTAAATTATTACTTAATTAACATTATTATAAATGACACATGAATATATTTCAAATTAAAAAGAGATAAATAGTAGCTATAGTCCATCATAGCAACACACGTCCATTTAAAATGAGTCAAGGATTCATATATTAAATTCAAAAGTAAAATTACAATATCAAATTTTACTGAGCTCATAATGCGACATAGTCATTACATTGTACAACTTTACATCAAGTACATCAAGTATTACATCATGCTACATCATAGACTAAAAAGTCTTGTGTACATATAAGGTTCCTCTTGATGCTCACCTCCACTGGTGGATGGGAACATGGTTGGAGTGTTTTACCTCCCAACAATGAAGCTTGTGCTTCCTCATAATTCTTGCGACTTGAAGAATACCTGACCCTAAATGGAAAGTTTAGCAAGACAATAATCTACAAGGTGGAATCTAGTGCATGCCCAGACATTAACATGCAAATTCTATCTACAAATTAGAAAAGAAAATGCAAGATCTATGCTAGGAATGGAAGAGAGTGATATCGTAGAGTTCATACATAAAAAATGAACTATATTGCTTTTCCAAGCATTAAATTGTGTTGCAACAATAGTAAACGATAGGTTCTGGTAAAGAAAACCTATACTCTTTGAACTCCATTTTGACACCCATCCTGTAGGGTAACCTTCTACAACACGTCATTTCATAATAGCTATCTACCCTCTAGGAACATCTACTCTAAGGTAATCTAGTCTACTTAGGTATCACTATTCTATTCAAGTAAAATAATATGCTTGTCACATATGTCTACAAAAAAGAAGAATTAGATTAAAAATAATCTCTCTAAAAAAAATCAAATACATGTTTCTAATAGAACAATACAATATTCATTCATATCATTCACATGAATCATGTTTAATTTCAACATAAGTATTATCCATTTAAAAATGAATTAAGTAAAAAGAAAAAAAAAAGGTATGTCACAACTATGTGTATGTACATAGTCTATGTGCATACACATATATGTGCCTACATAATTACTAGTCTGTGCATACATTTTGAAATAAATCATTAAATTAGATTGCAATCATTTAATAATATAACATTTGGCATTTCTTTCATGAAAATAAAGAATCCATTATAAGTTTGTATTATAGTTTCTCACACAGTGTTGCTTCCTTTATATTCACACTAACCATGATATCCTAACATTGTTGTTTAACATGTGAACATTCGTTGTTTTAATACAATAATACTATTTTCAACTAAACATTTATAGAACAAGTTGTTTCATGTAGAATGTTCACAATTAACAACTAATGAATGTTGTTTCAGCTAAACAATTTAATGAAAAATATTATTTTCTTTTACACATACTTTTACCACAATGAATGTCATTTGCAATAGAACATTCACTATAAATCAATAATACAATGTTGTTTCAGGATAAACAGTTATAGTTTATAACAAAAAAATATCATTTCCAATAGAACATTCACTTTTTACATCAATACAATATTGTTTCAAGCTAAAGGGTATGTGCAGGATCATGATGGGCCAAAAAGTGGCAATATGATGGGTATTTGTAGGATATCTGGCTGATGAATTTTTTTTTACCCAAAATTAATGAAACAAAAAGGGTTTTTAAAGGATATTCTCAGCCTTCCACCAATATAAATTATGCTTTACTTTCAATTTAATAAATAATTATTATTCATTTTCTATTTGAATTATGACTAAAGTCTTGATTGATAGGTTGATTGAAAAACATCTATAACTTTCAAACAGTATCACATTTTTTGAATCCGCAACATGCATCACATTCTATGCTTCATATACTATAGGATTAAAAAAATATATATATCATAAGGTTTTCACCAAATTAAGGTGGTTAGACGTACAAGTTTTTATATTTTTTAAAGTTGTAATAAAAAAATCATAATTAATTATTTACTTGGAAAAAAATTACAAAAAAAATATGCATCACATCGAGACATGAGTCCTCTAATTATATCTAAAATCTTATAAAAAAATACTATCATTTTATTGTGGTTAGGGTAGTCAGACAGACACCTAATTGTTATTTTTTCCCTGAAATTTAAGTACTACTATAAAATTTTAAATTTTTACTAAATAGATTTTTTTTTTTTAAAATAAACCTAGTAGTTTAGAAACTACATTCAATTTGCTACAAATTCTATTCTTACATATTTTTGAAATAATATAGATAACTTATTCAAATTTTTACGTCAAGTTTCCTAACTCTATTTTTTTTGAATTTTTAGCCACTTAAGGGCCTATTTTTTCCATGATGATCTTGCACATACCCTAAATAGTTACAATTTATGACAAAACAATGTATTTTCCAATAGAAAATTCACTATATATATTATTATTCACAAATTTCAAGAAGGGATGGGAAAAATGGAGGACTACAAAACTCAGAACTCTCATTTTCCCATTAACGGTAATTTTTCAAATTTTTATGCTTGTTTTGTAAAGGCCAAGGGATTTCATGCAAAAAGGAGAGTCTCATCGACTAGTTTTCCCATTGCCAATGGTACGGTTTCCAATAGATCAACATTGGATTTATATGGAAATTCGTTTTCATCGACGAAATAGGATTTTTCTAGCAAGGATAAATGTTTTTAGAGTTTTCCTCATAATGTTTTTCATAATGGGGCTTGGATTCCTGATCAACAAGCTCCCAAGCTTCCCATTAGGAAGTTTCAACATCAATTGCATGCCACAAAGTCACTTGTCAGGGAGAGGCAAGCACCCTTTGACATTTGTGTTCCTAAATTGAAATCCCTTGCAGATTCTTCGAGTTCCTCCTAGTCATGGGAAGATGTGGCATCTGGTCATCCACATGGTAATAAGGTTTCTCCTGCTTCCCATGCACCATCTTCTATCCATAATAATATTCCTATTTCTGGTATTTTTAGGGATCCCTTCATTCCAAATTCTTCTCTTTCTTTATTGGTCACTTTTTCAAATGACATTTATGTTTTTTTCCTTAAACCTTTTTCACCTTTTCAATGCCCTCTCACTTTTCCAAATAATATCATTATCAATAAGAATATTTTATTGGCCCTGAATGCTAATGGTGTTGATGATGAGGTGCAAAGGGTTCATTCAAAGTCCCAAATGTAGGGGAAGGATAAGGCTTTGGGCTTTAATGGGAAGAAATGGATTCCGAAATGAAACTTGGGGAGTGATCATGTCAATGTTACTCTTCCTCATTCCATGGTTCAAACTCATACTAATGATCTTAAGGATGTGGCCCTAATTTGTAAGTTTTGGAAATTCATTCCAGATCTTGATTTTTTGAAAATTTGGATTTTTCAAACTTGGGAAGGATCTAATCAAGTTTTCTTTCTAGATAAGGGAGAAGGTTTCTTTATAGTTATATTTTCTGTTAAAGACTCTAGGAATTCTTTTTATTGAAAAAAATCTTAATTTGTGAAGGACATGGTTTATTTAGAACCCTTTGGACTCCAAAAATTTTCCCTTCTCACACTAGGGTTCAATTTATTCCCTTTTGAGTTTAGTTGCAAGGGTTACCTTTGGATTATAGAGAGTCAAGCATTATTGAGTTTCTAAGCAATCAACTAGGTATTTTTCTTCATCAATATTTTCCTTTTTTCTCTAATCCATCACTACCAGTCAGGCTTTGTGTGCTTACTAATGTTTCTAAGACTCTACCAACAGTTGTTAATATTAAGTCAAGCTACAACTTGTGGAAATAGAAGGTGGTCTTATAGGATTCAAAGCAATTATATTTTCTTTATCATTTACCTGTTCATTCTTCAATAAAGTGTGTGGAGTTGGAGGATCTGAGCATGGATGTCAATATGAATTCACCCAAAAGCTATTTGAATTCATTGAATGATAGATGGATCATAGATTTTTTTCCTCCCGACAAGGATTTGTTGTGAACGTTTGACCTATCATTCATTTCTAAGGTTTATGATGTCTACTTTAAATGGTATCAATTTATTAATGGAACATGTTCACACAGTAATCCTCAAGTTCCTCTTAATGTAGGGCTACAACATTAGGTGATCTCAAAAGTTTCAATGTTGAAACTTGTAGGAGGATCTTCTTGTATAAATCTATCTTTGGGGGAAGCTGAGGGCTTTGAAGTAATTAATTATGATAAGGAGACTGTCTCCATGATAGTTTTCCTCCTTTATAGGCTAAAATTTTATTATCAAATGGTTTCATAAATGAAGGGTCATTTATCAGGGTTTTTGGCTCTCATTTTAAGCCTATTATTGTTTCTTTTGTACTTGGCTTGGAGAAATTATTGTTGTCTCCTATGAAAATATTTCTCCATTCTATTAAGCTATTGGTTCCTCAGATCAATTTTGATAGTTTTCAATAATTGAATCAGTGTGCTTCAATGCTAACACTTGGATTTTCTAATCAATGTGAAGAAATGTTAAATATTTTTCATGATCAAGAATTGGAGGATAATTTTTTTTATAGTCTCAGTCAACTTCTATCAGTTCTAATGTTCATTCCTCTACTTTTCCTTCTGACATGGAGTTTGAGAAATTTGTTGATGAGGCTCTAGTATATGTAGGAGAAAAAATGATAGATGATATTTCTTCTGAGGTTATTGGGGAAGGGGAGATCTCAAATGATTTGGTCTAACTATTAATTTCCCAGTCCCTGTTGTCTTCTCCCTCAAGCAAAAAGTCTTATGCGAAAAGGGGTAGGAAATCTTTAGTTGTCAAGCTACAAGAAGGAATAGTAGTAGGTTGACAGTTGACATTAGATGTCAAAATGGGTATAGGCTTGAAATAGAAAAGACCAAGGAGAGCTTGTTTCTCTCCCAAGTTTCAATGAGTTTAATATCATGGAATATTAGAGGCATAAATTCCCCTGAAAAAAAAGCCCAAATAAAGCAACAATTGGATACTTGTGGGGCATATTTAGTTGTTCTTCAAGAAACTAAAACTTTAGAGGAATATTTTCAAGCTATTACAAATAAGTGGAGCAAATGGAAAGCTTCTCATTCACCATCTCAAGGAGCTTCAAAAGGTTTTCTTATTCTTTGGAATGCAAAAATATTTTGCATTAGTTATGTCTCTTTTGATCATAATTGGTAGCTAATGATGATTAATCACTTTGATTTATCCTTTTGGTTGCTAAATGTATATGGGACTAATAGTACAATAGGCAAGAAGTTGTTGTGGGATACCTTGAAACTGAAACTAGATGGTTTGGGGCAAGACAAAGTTGTTATTGCAGGGGACTTCAATGCAATTACAAGTTTTCTAGAGAAAAAAGGTGGTATATGTACTCCAAAGAAATTTATGGAGGATTTTGCTGCTTTAATTCAAGAAAATGATTTGGTGGATGTAATTCCACAAAATGGTGGGATTTACCTGGACAAATAGGAGGAAGAATTTCCTTCAAATTATGGAAATATTATATAGGTTCTTAATATCTCTGAATTGGGTATTAAGTGATTATCAATTGATATATGAAATATTTCCTTTTGCTACCTCAGATAACTTTCCTATCTCACTTGATTTGGTTGCAAAACAAGCAAAAGAAAAGTTTCAATCTTATTTTAAGTTTGACGGAATGTGGTTTAGACATCCAAATCTTATTATTTTTCTAAAGCAATGGTGGTTGAGTGCGCACTTTATTCATGGTTCTAGAATGTTTCAATTGAGCAAGAAATTGGAGCATGTGAAGCAACAGTTAAAAATTTGGAACCAACATGGTTTTAAAAATGTATTTGTGCAAAAAAAATCAGTTTACAAAAGGTTAGAAGAGGTAAATGAAAAAATTATTTCTAACGGGCTTGATAGTGCATTATTTGAAGAACAAAGAAAATTACAAGAGGAATGGAAGTAGTTGTTATTGAGAGAGGAGGTATATTGTTGACATAAATATAGATAATTATGGCTAAAAGATGGAGATAGGAATACAAATTTTTTCCATATATTAGCACAAAGGAAAAAAACAAAAAGTTTTATTTTCTCAATTCAAGACAGTGTGACAACAATGCTTCTTACTAAAGAAGAAGAGATTCAAAATGAAGGAGTCAATTTTTTTTCTGCCTTATTATCTACAAATAATACTGGAAATGCTCATTTAGCAAGGGAAAGAGAAGAGCTTCTTCAGGATATCCCAAATTTTGTATCTCATGAAGATAATGTCAAGTTGTTGGCTCCTTTTTCTCTCAAAGAAGTAAAAGAAGTGGTTTTCTCCATGCCTCCTGACAAAGCTCCAGGACCTGATGGTTTCACTACCATCTTTTATCAAAAATTTTGGGAATTCATTGGAGTTGATATTCTCAATGCATTTGAGGAATCAAGAAAATCAAGACGTATGTTGAAAAAGTTTAATGTGACTAATATTGCCATCATTCCATAAATTAAAACTCCTAATACTTTTTCTAATTTTTGGACTATTTCTTAATGTAATACAATTTATAAAATATTTACAAAGGCTATTTATCTTCAATTACATCCTCTTGTGTCTTCAATTGTCTTTGAGGAATAGGGGGGTTTTGTTCTTGGAAGAGAAACATCAGAAGGAGCAATTGTTGCTCATGAAACTTTGCACTTCATTGCAATAAATAAATTGTCTTCAATGATTATTAAACTTGATATGCAGAAGGCATATGATAGGGTCCATTGGATTTTTTGAATTAGGTGTTATTGAAGTTTGGTTTTTCTCCTAAATGGTGTAAGTGGATAATGGCATGTTTATTTGGTGCTAAGTTATTGGTGTTATTAAACAGATCAACAGTTGGGATTTTTGGATCTACCGAAGGGGTTCATCAAGGAGATCCATTGTATCCATTTTTATTTATCATTTTAGCAGAAGCTTTGAGTAGGTCTTTTCAAAAAGCTCATATGCAAGGTTTCATCCAAGGTGCCTCTATTACAAATACTAACATATCAGTGAATCATTCTCTTTTAGTTGATGATACTTTTCTCTTTGGTAAAGATTTAATGGCAAAAGATTTGCATATAAATTCATTATTGGATAAGTACACTAGAGCTTCAGGACAAAAGGTAAATGAAGGAAAGTAAAAAATCTATGTATTCAATACAAAATATGATATTGAAAATCGAATTGTGAGGCTATTTGGATTTCAACAAGCTCATTTTCCATGTAAATATCTTGGTATTCCATTCTTTACTGGCCAGAACAAGATAACTTACTCGCAAAAAATCATTCAAACCATTCAAGCTAAAATTGTATCATGGAAAGGTAGATGGTTGTCTTTAGGAGGGAAAATTTTATTAGTAAAATCTGTATTATCAACAATTGCAAATTACTATATGGCAGTTTTAAAAGCTTCAAAGTCCATCATTTTTCAAATTCAAAAGTTGATCAAGAATTTTTCATGGTCAGGTAATTTGGATAGAAAAAAGAGAATTCCCTTGATATCTATGGAAACAATGTGTTTAGAGAAGTTAAAAGGTGGAGCAGGTCTTCATAATTTGTTAGATATGAATTTGAAATTAGGAGCTAAAATGGTTTGGTGAATGTATGCAAAACCTACAAGTAAATGGTGTGATCTTACTGTTGCAAATCCACCTACAGGGTTAGCAATGTGGAATTTTTTGGTCTCATGTAGGAAAGTTATCTTACCTCATTTAACTTGGGAAATGAATTATGGTAATGAAGCCTCATTTTAGAAATATTCTTGGAATGGATATCATAATATAAAGGTTGGTTTTAACTTTGAGAATACTACAACATTTTTGTCTCAAACTTGGGGCCCAAATGTAAAATATTATGTTTAGAGTGTGGATTAAATGAATGGAAAAGTTAAGTGGAAAGACTTTTCAAAAGAGGCAATAGATGAGAATCATAAAGATCTGATTTCATCTATCCTACAAGAAAGAGTAGTTTATTTTTCATCCAAACTTGATAGATTAATTTGGTCTAAAGAAAATATAGGTTGCTATATAGTTAAAGAGGGGTACAAATCAATTTATCAAGCTTCCTCCTAAGTATCACAATAAAGAGCCTATCAATTTTGTTGTAATTCAAAAAAAATTCCTAAAGCATGTTGTTTTTCATGGCTAGCAATTCAAAATAAAATTCTAACAAGTGAAAAATTGGAAAAACTAAAGATAGTTGTTCCTTTTAAATGTGTGCTTTTTGATCAGGAGTTGGAAGACATTAATCACCTTTTTATTTTCCATCTAGTAGCACAAATTTGTTGATTGTTTGTAGTGGCTAAAATGAATTGGTTAACAACTATGCCAAACACTATTTGGAAATTATTTACTAGTTGACCATAGCTGTATAAAACATCAATTTTTGCAAGTATTTGGTGCATCATATCATCCTTAGTATTATGGGCTATCTGGTGGGCAAGAAATAGATTTATTTTTAGGAAAGAGAAATTAAATATTGATCAAATGCTATTATTATTGGAAAGGTCAATATATTAAAAAATAAATACTTATGTGTACAAAGTAAAACATGTTGGATCACTTTTCACTACTTAGGATTCAAATTTGATGTCCTCATGGACTTTATTATCTCTTCCTTTCAAACGTAATCTTCATTAGTATACTCCAAAAGTAAAAAAAGATTCCATAGTGTGGTCACCTCCTCCTTTAGGCATCTTTAAGTTGAATATAGATGGATCCTCTAGGGGGAATCAAGGTTTATCTAGAGTAGGGGTGGTTATAAGATATCATTAAGGTTTAGTGTTATGTGCAAAATCTTATAAACTGATGTCTGGAAGTAATAATGTTGTGGAGGCTCAAGCTCTTTTTTTTGGTTTGAAGCTAGTTATTAGTTTCAAACTACCTATGATTCAAGTAGAAGGTGATTCTTTAATCTTAATCAATGCATGTAGGGATTGCAAGCTTTAGAATTGGAAATTGGAATATATTATTAAAAAGATTTGGTTATTGCTTGATAATAAAGGAAACTATGTAATCTTGCATACATATAGAGAAGGTAATATGGTTGTAGATTTTTTGGAAAATTATGGATGTGATCAAGCAGATTTTGAAGTTACTCATGTACTTCAATTGGGTAAGATTCATCCTACACTTGAAAATTTAGTATCAAAAGAGGAAAGTTATTAATTCCTCTCAAGCTTTAAGGAGGTATTTGGAGAGAAACACGAGTAATTGACAATTACAAGTGTGTATGTTACTAGAAAGAACTACGAAGGAGGAATATAAAATACAAATATTATATTTGGAGATTTGGCTACGCATGAGTAATTAACAATTACAATGTGTTATGAATATACATATGAAATATTTTGACATAGAGATGCCAAGGCTAAACATGTGTAATTGAAAATTACAAATGTGATAAGTTTTTTTCCTAGATCTAGTAAAAAGTAAAATCAAGTGTTCTAGCAACACATGTGTAATTGGAAATTACATGTGCATTATCACCAGAGAGGATGTTACAAACGTAAAACATGGGATGCAAATATGTTGGAAGCATGTACTTATGGAAAATTGGCTTTGATAACTACACAATATTGGAATTCATATTTCAAATTTGATGCATCTTAAAATTTGATTAGAGGTTTGCCTCAGTGTTCATGATAGTAGTCTATGCAAAGTGCTCAAAAATAATACTGCCACATGGTGCTAAAGTATCATCACATATAAAATAGTATGTGATGGTAAAAATGTCATCAGTCAGGTAAAATGCATATTAAGGCAAAATGAATTAGTCGGTACATAGTGGTACTATTGGAGTATTTTCAGTTCGTGTGAATTTTCTAGCATTCTAAGCTTCTTCACCAAACACATGTGCAATGTGTTTTAAAAAATGTATCTTTTAGGCCTCAAAGTGAGCCAAAAAAGAATATGCTACACAACAACCCAAAAGGCAGAAAAATTTTACGATGAAATTTTTTATCAGGTATCATTGTACTGGTTGCTCTAATATTTTGTCCTGTGTAGGCTATAGGTGGCAAACATATGTTTTAGCACAATGTTTCAAAATGTGTGAACTGGCCATAACTATTAAACATGATTAATAGCATTTGATATGAAATGATTTAGCATATCTTGAAGAAGAATATCTAAATTTAGAGATGATTATATGAAGTTGTTTAGCTCTGGTGAGTGTGGGCTATACTTTATATTTACTGCAATCAAGTTAGCCAATATTGTTTACAAGATAAATACTAATCCTTTTGGTATGAAATTAAAATTGGATCAGGATATTCTACGATACTTCATCAAAGGAAAGAAAAAAAAAAAAGTGAACGGTGTGTAAATTTCATAAATGAAATTTAGTTCTGAGAGAGTAATTTAGAAAAAACCAAAAAAGGTGCATGTTTTCTTCAAATAGCTTCAATAGTGGGGAGCTACAAGTTCTTAATCTTTTTTGTTATGTGAGTTTGAGAAGACAAATGGAATTCTATCTGCCAAATTATACAATCTTCATACCATTCAATGATTGGGAGTTGTCGGTATCATAAGAATTTGGAGATGCTGAGCTGCAACCAGTCTTTAAATACAATCTTTATGAAGCATATAAAAAGGGTTTTTGGAATGGAAATTTCAAAGCTTGAAGCAAAAAGGTTAATTTATCCTTTGCAATTGCTATCTATTTTTATATCCAACCTTATGGACCTACTACAAGATTTCAATTTGGTAGAGATGATCACAGGTAAGGTGTACCTAAAAAATGGAATTCTTCAAAAAGCATGTCAAAGGTATGATTTCTAGAAAGGAAATGGGTATGTAGGAGGACTCCTTGCTAGGAATTTTCTGTTGCATAGGTCAGATTTTCAAAAATTATTCATAGCAATCAACAAAACTCTTTCTCTTCAGAATTCAAGTTTCATGTTGAATGTTCTCTGAAGTCAGGCTCATGGGTTTGCACCAGAATTTGTTGATAAAGTTAAAATGAAAGTACATGATATTATGGTGCTTCTCACACATGTTCAAGTGTAATGCCCCCCACGTGACGGTTGTTTTGGACTTGTGTGTGAGTTTTTGTGTGTGCTTCATTAATTCCTGTGTTATTTGATTGTGTGGAAAATATAATATGCCAGTAATCATGTTTAAATAATAAATTTAAATCATAAGTGATTTGCAAAGTTATTTAAAATATGATTAGAAATTAACGTAATAATCAATTAAATTAAATAATTTAGTTTTATAAAATAATAAGTAAAGAGTTATTAATAAATAAATAAACTAATTGTTTTATCAAAAGTATTCTTTAATGATATTCAATAATAAACAATAATTTATTAGTTGTTCAAAGATAAATTAGATTCTAATCGAAAATAGAAAAGAATCGTTCATTGCTAAATAAATAAATAAATATTATTATTAAAGCATCGTGATAAGATTTTGGGAAGAGTAAAAGGCAAGAGAAGCTGGAAAAGATGATATACGCTTTATCTTCCTCTGTCTCATCACCTTCCAGCAGAGTTTTCAATCTTTGAAACTCATAAATTAGAATTCAAGAGTCACTCTGGGGGGAATTCTATTCTACCCGAGATTGGGAGTAAGGGCGAAGAACACAATTTTCAGACATCACAGTCTACAACAATTTGAGAAGTGACATTTCCAACCAATATGGAGAAAAATAATGTTTCTTTTGAGCAATTCTATTATTGGTACAATGTTTCTTACCCAAATCTGCTAATAAATAAGTAATGCATATAGTTATATGTAATTCCATGATTCTTTTTGCTGGAATTTTTCTGCATATTTCAATAAACACTTTTAGAGTTTAATCTGTAATCTTAGTCTTCTGTGAAATTACATCTACTTGAGGCGTTATGTCAAATAGTTTGCATGCCTTGTCTACGCCTTCATAGATTGCACTCTTTCTTTTCCTTCGTTATGATTGTGTCCTCACATCTGTGGTTTTCTTATTTCAATGTTGAATGGACTTGATCTCCAGTTATCATATATGGCTTATGATTTGTTTAGTTTGATTATTATATATCAAATTCCAATCGGTATTATGTTGGAGTTCACTGTTTTACTCCAGACTTGATTTTGATTCATATACTATGGTTGATGGATCGCTGCAATTACATTTAGTTTGAGGTTCAATGCATAATCATGGTTTCTTATCCACCTTACTCTCATGTGTCTTATTCTTTTGCTGGTGGTGTCAATTTCTTTTAACCTAATTTAGTTCTTCACCTCTTAACTTGTCTTTTCACGATATCTCTATCTTGCACTCCATATTATGGAATCCATTGAATGAACTTAGGCTTCCAGGAAACCATCTGCCAACCGAGACATTTTACCTCTCCTCTGGACTATTGATTGATCTGTATCTATTAAGGCGTCCATTGAATGAACCCATTCCATTCCGGACTGGAATGACCAAGCTCTGTGTGTATACTTCAGGCCTTTTGAGATAGAAATGCTTTAGCCCTATTGGCTAATAACCTCTTTGATTTCATTGTTAACCTATCGCAGCAACTCACTTGAACATGTTAGGGTGTATAGATTTAAATAACTCTCTGATCTTTTTTTTTAAATCCCAAATGTTATCCGCAAGACTGTGGCTTCTCACGTTTTTTGCAACCGTAACCATCTCAAACGTGGAGGAAGCTTGGTTCGTGTGTCTTCTCTGATGCCATCATTGAGCAGATTGTTCAAGTGAAGAAATTGAGGACCAATGAGCAGATTATTTAATTCTCTTGGTCTGCGCAATGTTTCAAGCCTTTGCCAATTACCTCCGTTTAGTCGAAGCTGAGAGAAATTGATGTTATTGGATATAGTGTTTAGGTGAGCTCCTTCACATAGTCTAGTAATATAATTTATATAATCTCCCTGATACCCTTGGCAACCTGTCACTGCTTCAGCATTTAGAGTTGAGACATTATACAGAATTAAATAATCTCCCTGAAATCATTGGCAGCCCGTCACAGCTGCAAATTTTAGACTTACCAAAGTTGTAGAAAATTAAATAAGCTCTCTGATTTCATTTTAGCCTGTCTCAACCGTGCACTTTTGAAAACATAATAGGAAGTTTTAATCTCTATGATTCCTTTGTCAATCTATCGCAGCATATGCATTTGTTTTTAAGTTGTATTTTTCACATGCTTGTGTATTTATGTAATGCTAGTTTTTAAGTCATTTACTTTGAAGGAGAATTAGTTATTAAGCGAATAAATTGGTCTAAGTTGAAAGAAAAAGTTGTCTATATTTGATTATTAGATAATATTATTTTTTGAGGAAAATTTACTTATCTATCATTCATAAATAAAAGGTTCTAATCTTAATAAATCAATATAAATGTGGGGCTAAAACTAGGTAATAGGGAAATAAAGTTATATGTCCTTTCAGATGTAGGTATGTGGATATAGGTAGATCAATGAGTCTCTCTCCTTTTCATTATATGAAGCTTTATCTTAGGTACGCTTATCTTTATGTTATGGTGTTTTTTAGTTAGGAATGATACCTCTATTAGGATGGAATAAATGAGTTTAACTTAAGTGATATAAATGGGGGGGATCAGTGCTATCATCCTCATCTCTTTGATCTTAGACTAAGGTTGTGGTCGTATAAGGGTAGAAGTGTTAATTGATCTTTATGTAGATATTTGTGATAATTGTGGGGTAGGGGTAATAACGTTATAGGTGATATTTTATCAAGTTAAGTTAGTGCCATTAGTTTAAAGTATGTTCCATATAATAACATCTTCGCATTCTAATCTTGTGTCATGGAAGTTTATTTCTATTAAGTCAATATTTTGAATAATTGTGTTGTAGAGAACATGAAATGGGATCTATTTCTCTTAGTCCTTAGTGAAACATATATGGTGACTTACAATTGTTGGATTATGGAGGAAGTATGTATTGGAATTTCTTTTGTTGTATGAACTATATCTTGTTAAGCAAATGGATAAATTGTATTTGAAGTTGATGTTATTTAGTGAATTAGCATTGAATGTACATGTATGTTTACGGGTTAATTTGATGTTTCCAATTGGATGTTTCCTCCTTTATGTTTGCTTGGTTTTCAAAAATGATTTTTATTCCATTGGGTTTGTATCGATTTATGAGTGATTTGATGGACCCTTTCATTGTGAATTTTCTTGAGTTGCGTGAGTTGGGAATCCTCTTTAATTTAAATTGTATTGTTATTGGTTTAACGCTGCGTGGTGAATTCTTGGTTTGTTTGGAGTTGTGGGGGTCTTATTAATTGATTTTGTGATAGAATTGATTGGATACTTATGTGATGCTTGGTTGTGATAAGTTTATGCTTCTTATGGAATGCGGTCTTCCCACTTTTATTATTTTGGTGAAACATTAAATTATATTGTTGTCATGTTTGTTGATTTTATCAAAGGTCATTTGTTTACCAACTATATAGGTATCTTGTAAGGAGAAAATTGAGGTCTCCTGTGGAATACCTAATTGGTGGCTTGTGGTTTTATTAAGTGATTTTGTTGAATTCAAGGTTGATTTTCTTTTGCGTTTCCCTATTTGAGGTGACACCATTGTTGAGTTGTGGATGGGTCTTGATGAATCTTCTTTTTTTATGGCTTTTCTGAGTTAATCTCATATTTGAAGGAAATTTTATCCTTGTATTGGAATTATTGGGGAAAAACTTGTGTTGCTTCATTTTACCCTTGTTTGTGGGTTTTCATTCTTTTGGCTTCTAGAGGCTTGAGTTGATTGTCAGTTGATGTTCTCTCTTTATGTACCCTTGATGTGGCAAGTGTTTTGGTTTCATTATTTTAATAGTGTTGTACAGAACTTTGTAAGTCTCTGATGTGGTACTTGTTAGCGAGATGGGTAATGCCTCACATGCTTTTATGTTGTGATTCTTTGTTCGAATTATGATGGTACAACCCTTGATTTTTATGTTGTGGGGTCTCTAGGGAGAGTGGCTCCTTGTGGGGGCCGGCACCCCGCATAAGGGGAAGAGCACAAGAGAACCCACGAGTGAGTTGGTAATCAAGTGAAAACCTAATAATTAACTTAGGAGGGTTGGGTAGTAATATCATTACAAGATTTAAAAAATGGATGCCTCATCTTCATTAGTGCTTCCGCAGACTAATGGAAGGCTGAGAAGGCTGTGGTTGGCAAGGTCATAACCTCGTCCTCATGAGAGGTTATCGGCTCCGCATGAGCTACCCTATGGTGCCGGCGCCTCAAGTAGGAGGAAGGGCCAGGAGATCCATAGATGGGGGCCAGCGCGTCAGTTTGGAGGAAGGGCCAGGAGAACCCATGTAGGCTATGCGATGACACTCTTCCCTAGTTGCCCATTTGTTTTACTTTATTGTGTTCCTCTGGAAGTAGGTTATGGGAGTTGGTTTAGATTGTTGTTTTAAATTGATTTAAATTGAATTATGATTATTGTTTTAATCCATCTTTAGTATGTTTTGTGGTCTTGTATGATCTCATTTATATTTGATTTACAATCTTATATCTTATGATACTGTGATATGATGTTATTATATTGTTTAATTGTAATTTGAATTGTAAGTGTTTCTTGATCATTCTTTGGTTATTTGTTTATTGGTCATTGCTTTGATTTATGTGTTGGGATTTGTGACTTTAAGTTATTATATTGACTCTTGTAATCCTTGAGTTTTATGATACTTTTGTATGTCGTTGAGTCCTATGGTTCCGTGTTTGGATGTCTTTGGTTGAGGACTCTTTCTTGTTACCTCCTAGCACGGGGGGTGGGTCTTCGGACTCACATGGTCAGGTGGAACGTGCTAAGCACCCCATTGGGTCCCTAGTCGAGGATCGAGAGGTGCGGATTGGTGCGGTTGCAGTGACTCCAGAGTTGTACTTGTTTTGGAGCCAGTTATGATGCTTTGTATTCATCTATTTTGTATCATGGTATCTTGTGTAAGGTTTTCGTTCATAGTTTGGAAATACTTTTGTACCATTGTACTCCTTAAACATTGTATTGTAATGTAATGTTAAACCCAATGTGGTTATTGGCCATGGCAGTTATTATTGTGTTGAGTTAATTATGTATATGTTGTATTTACTCAGATGGTTTCTTATCATTGCTTTATCATGTATGTGTTCTATTTGTTAATGTTTATTTTGTTATTGATTATATCTTTGGATTTTATTCTTTATTGTTATTGTGTGGATCTCAGTCTCGTAATGACTCCTCGTGTACCCCAAGGGATGTCTGTGTTAGTAAATCTGTTTAAATGAAATTCATGTCATGACTTAATGTGTATTGCATGTATGTTATGTTTAGTTTTTTTTTTTTTTTTTTAAAAAATTGTGCCATAATTATTATGTAATTGTCCTTTGGGGTTCGCACAGCAGGGCGTTACATCAAGAGATGTACTTTTGTGTCTTTCCAAGAACAAGTGTAGTCAAATGGAATCAATTCTCTTCAATTTATGGGTGAAAATGAAGATGAAGTGGAAAACCATTATGTTCGGGAAATGTCAGAGGTAAAAGAGCAATCTGGATGTGGTTAATTTTAGTTGTTTGGTGTTAGTATTAAAATAGTGAGCTTAATCTTAATGAAGAGCCTTTGAATGGAGCAGTGGTCAAAGAGCAGGATGATATTTGGCTACAAGTGGAAACACAAAATGCTAGTGAAGCTTCTACTAGTATGGCTGAGTTAGTGGGTAATTGGAATATTGAAGAGTATAGTAAATGGAATATTGAAGAAAAGAAAGTTGGTGTTCAAGACAATAGAGAGGCATTCCCTGTTGCTGGCATGATAGAAGCATATCATGTTGAATATGAACAATTAGTACTAATGGAGATTGAAATTTTATGAAACTAATTATGAAACAAATTCGTTGGGAGTTTTTTGAAAAAAATTTGAACAAGCTATCACAAAGGATGCTGGTTATGGAGTGAAAAGATTTATTCTACTACTTATCCCACTAGTTTTTGGGCACACTATAGAGAGTAGCCATCTATCTAGATGATTATTATTCGTACATTCAAAAGAAGTTAGGTTTTTGATGATGCAAAAAATGGATAATATAAAAATGTAACAAGGCTGGAAATAGTCTTGGGTATGTAAAATTGTCGTAAAATCATAGCAAAACAAGAAAAATAGGTTTTTTTTGTACTTAGGTAAATATCTAAGCTATAACCAAAGGTTTTCATCCTAATTCTTTCTTTCCGGTATGCTCTTCTGAATCAGGATTTTGTAATTTAAAAAAATATATGGGTATGTGCAGGATCATGATGGACCAAAAAGTGGCAATATGATGGGTATGTGTAGGGTATGTGGCTGACAACTTTATTTTTCCCCAAAATTGATGAAATGAAAAGGGTTTTTAAAGGAGATTCTTAGCTTTCCACAAATATAAATTTCAATTTACTTTGAATTTAATAAATAATTATTATTCATTTTCTATTTAAATTAGGACTAAAATCCTGACTGATAGGCTGATTCAAAAATATCTATAGCTTTCAAAAAATGTAACATTTTTTGAATCCAAAGCATGCATCACATTCTATGCTTTGAATACTATAAGATTAAAAAAAAATGAATTTCATGAAGTTTTGACCAAGTTAAGGTGGTTAGACATATGAGTTTTTATATTTTTTATAATTTGTAATAAAAAAATCATAATTAATTATTTACTTGGAAAAAAAATTACAAAAAAATATGCATCACATTGACACATGAGTCCTCTACTTATATCTAAAATGTTGTAATTTTTTTTTATCATTTTATGGTGGTTAGGGTGGTCAGACAAACACCTACTTCTTATATTTTCCCTAAAATTTAAGTACTACTACATTGAAATTTAAAATTTTCACCAAATAGATTTAAAAAAATAAAAATAAACCGAGTATTTTAGAAACTACATTCAATTTTATACAGATTCTATTCTTACATACTTTTGAAATAATATAGATAACGTATTCAAATTTTTACGTCAAGTTGCCTAACTCTGATTTTTCTAAATTTTTTGCCACTTAAGGGCCTATTTTTTCCATGATGATCCTACACATACCCATATATAATATAATATATAGTGGCTAGCCACTTTTGTTTAAAAAATAAATAGAAAATTCACTATTAACATCAATATAGGGTATGTGCAGGATCATCATGGAAAAAATAGGCCCTTACATGGCCAAAAATTTAGAAAAAATAGAGTTAGGCAACTTGACGTAAAAATTGAATAAGTTATCTATATTATTTCAAAAATATGTAAGAATAGAATTTGTAGAAAATTGAATATAGTTTCTAAACTACTAGGTTTATTTTTTAAAAAAAAAATCTGTTTGAAGAAAATTTGAAATTTCAATGCGAGAGTACTTAAATTTCGTGGGAAAAAATAAGAATCAAGTGTTTGTCTGACCACCCTAACCAAAATAAAATGATAATATTTTTTTATAAGATTTTAGATATAAGTAGAGGACTCATGCCCCGATGCGATGCATATTTTTTGTAATTTTTTTCCATGTAAATAATTAATTATGATTTTTTATTACAACTTTAAAAAATTATAAAAACTTGCACGTCCAACCACCTTAACTTGGTCAAAACTTCATGAATTTTTTTTTTAATCCTATAGTATACGAAGCATATAATGTGACACATGTTTTGGATTCAAAAAATGTGACACCGTTTGAAAGCTATAGATGTTTTTCAACCAACCTATCAATTAGGACTTTAGTCGTAATTCAAATAGAAAATGAATAATAATAATTTATTAAATTCAAAGTAAAGCATAATTTATATTGGTAGAAAGTTGAGAATCTCCTTTAAAAACCCTTTTCGTTTCATAATTTTGGGTAAAAAAAAGGTTGCCAGCCACATACCCTACAAATACCCATCATATCACCACTTTTTGGCCCATCATGATCTTGCACATAGCCTACAATGCTATTTCAGGCTAAATAGTTATGGTTATGACAAATCAATGTTGTTTCCAAAGGTTTATGGTTGCATCTTCAAGTTCCATTGCCTCATTTCTAGGCTTAATTTTTCTGACATTTGTATAGACAATTTCATGTAAGAACAATAAAATGAAGCTAATATCAATTTTGGAATGAATCTAAAAGTACTGGACAACATACTAACCATTATTCAATAATGATAATATGATAGAATACATGATATCAATCTTACCTAGATTCAGTTTGGAACCCTGGTTCAAATTTTTCATATAATATACATTATTCATTCTAAATCAAACCATAGTCATTAACTGGTTCTAAAGAATGGGGTGGTCATGGGAAAAACTATAGCACCCACCCTCGGCTTGGGTGTCATCACTTCCATGGATGACATGGTTGTCATTTGTATGGAATGATGGTTCACTATACTACACATGTAAATAAATTTAAGGAATGATTTTCCCTTGTTCGGCCTTTATTTTGAATGGCCTTGACGACATAACAAAGTATCATATATCTACAAAAGTAACAAAATCTCATACATAGAGCATGGGTGATATGAGCCCACCATCGCCTTTGTGGACAAGGAAAAACAAAGGCATAAAAAAATTATCCTTCAATCCTAGATTGAGAGGGTGATGGTATCAGCCTGATTGGGAATCCATCGAAAACTCAATAATAAATAGATAAAACATATGACATAAAAATATTTCAATGTTGGCTACGTCATATTCTTAAAAGGTGGTGACATTACATAGTTTACATCACACCATTTACAATGCTATTAGGTTTTCCTAATAGCCTTTCATGGGATATCAATAAAAAAATATTCATGCAATCGAATACATGATCGACAGTATCAATCCTTACAAGATAATACATATTAATGGCTCTTCCAAGCCATGGGCTTTACAAGCCTAGGAGAATTCAAGTGAAGAGAAAATAACAACAGAGCCATAGATATTCCAAGTTTACTCATGAAGTTTGCAAAAGAGTTTGATGGTCTAGTTACTTTCAATTAATAAAATTGATAGTGCAACAATCAATTGATGCATGGAGATAAGGATGAAACTATAAAATCAATGAAAAGAAAAATTATTGAAGGAAAAATCACCGATTACCTCTTGAAACCAAGAATTCCCCTTCATCTTTTTCCCCAAAAGTTGCATTCCACAACAGTCTACTGTCGTTCCCCATCGATATCCCCTTCAAAATAACATCTTTCTTCATTTTTACCATGACTCCACTAAGAGGTTATTTCAAAATAATAATGTGCATTAATGATAATTTTGGCCCATTCTAAATTCAAATTCTTGCCATTTTGTCGATGGAAGATCACGTCCATAGTGAGATTTCCTCATAATATTGATTTAAATTTTATCTATTCGATAATGATAATTATTGTTTTTCAAACTCACTATATATATATTTATATGAATATATTCTCATATACATATGTATATATATATATTCAAATTTGTTCACACATATGTATGCTCTCGACACACAGATATATATGTTTATATTAATATATTTATCTATGTATTTACATATAATTGCTTTCATGTGCATATCTATCATTTATATAAAAATGATCTATTATTTTCATTTCAACAATGATACAAAAATCCAAAATTGAGATTTACACATTCGTTCACATACAAAATTGCACTTTCATTTTTTTCTTAATTCAAAACACAAGTTCAAGATTAACTCTTTCAAATATAAGTTTATGAATTTTTTTTCACAATGCATCTTTTCAATCATCGATTTATTCTTATATAAATTTATAAATGCAGATATATTGCCAATTGTGCTGTGTGCACCTAGATTCCATCTAGATTACCATTCAATCTAGTTAAACAATCATACTTCAACCATGCTCTAATCCTTCAGCATGTCACCCTGCATCTACACATAGTTGTAGTTGAAAAATTTATCAATAACATTTAATTACTATTAACATATAAGATAATTTCAAAAGATCACATAGTCAACATTAGTCAACTTCTTTCAATCTATTTTAAAAATTCAAGATTTTCATCTAATATATATTGAATTTCTTCAATAATTCCATTTAAAATATTATAATAAATATGCAATAAAATAGGGTTATGACATCCTTCCCCTCTTGAAAGATACATCGTCTCAATGTTTGGTAAATAAAAATAATAATATCATGTCAAATTTAAGCATATATTTCTATTTTAACATCACATCAAAATTAAATATATATGTATATTTCAAAATCAATTCAAATTATATATGTATATTTCAACATCACATAAAATTGTTCCAAGTTAAAACATCATAATATTTCAATCCAAAATTTTCCAAGAAAAATTATTAAAGTTTCTTTCTCAAGAAAGCAAATGTGGAAAGGAGTGTTCTATTTCTTCTACATCCTCCTAAGTAGCACTATCTTCTGAGTACTGGTCCCATTGGACCTTAAAATGAGAAATATCTCTACTCTGCAATTTAACATTGCGTTTATCTAGGATTCTAATGGGATCCACTAGCACCACTCCTGGATCCTGTACCTACAAGGATTTCCAATCAATCACATGAGCTAAGTTAGGATGATATGGCTTAAGCAAAGAAACATGAAACACATTAGGAAGTTGAGCCAAATAAGGTGGTAGAGCTAGTCTATAAGCAACAAGGTTAATCACTTCCAATACTTTAGACAATACCACATATCTTGGAGCCAACTTGGAAGACATTCCAAAAGAATTATAACTTTTATAAGGTTTAACTCTCAAGAAAGCTTTATACTTGATTCTGAACTATCTAGGAGTTCAGTTCTTGTCGGCATAACTCTTTTGTCAGTATGTTTCCTCCTTCAGTCTTTTTTTAATGACCCTCATTTTGTTCTTCCATTTCCTTAAGCATTTCAGGTCCTAATGTGATTTTGTCCTCCAATTTATTCCAATTGATGGGGGCATGACACTTTTTCCCATAAAGAGCTTTAAATGGTGTCATGCCTAGGGATGTGTGATAAAATTTGTTGTACGCAAACTCCACCAAAGGAAAATATTACTCTCACCTATACTAATGGTCCATACAATACATTTGGAGGATTTCTTCGACTATTTGATTCACCCTCTCTATCTACCCATCATTTTGAAGATGATAAGTGAAGCTGAAATTCATTTTGGTTCCCAATGCAACATTCATGGTCATCTAAAATCTTGAGGTCATCTAAGTGTCCCTATCAGGAATGATAGTCTTTGGAAATCCATGCAAGCAAAAAATATCCTCGAAAAATTTCTTGGCCAAGGTCCACAATCCATCCTTAAGGTTTCCTAGAATGAAGTCCACAACCTTAGTCAACTTATCAATCATGACCAATATAACATCATGCTTGTTCTTGCTCAATGGAAACCCTTGCACAAAATCCATACTGACCACCTGCGAATTGTACTTAGGAGTGTCATGAGGGTATAGTATCCTAGCTAGGTGTGCATGCTCAGGCTTGACTCACTGGCACCCTAAGCATCTGGCTACATACTCACCCAAATCCTTCTTGAGTTTAGGCCAAATATACAAAGCCTTCAACTATATGATCATCTTGGATACTCTAGGGTGTCCCAGGAATAAGTCATGATGAGCTAAAGATAACCTCATCAACATAATGGCCTCAATATGAAAATCTACACCTTTCAGCCCAAATTACCTTGCCAATTGATTACCTTTAGGAAAAATAATTGCTCTCTTGTTATGAATAAGCGCACAAACTTTACTTCTTGAAGTTAGGTGAATTAAGCTTATTTATGCTGATTTAATGGTTTAGTCTTTGAGCATTTTACGGGTCAACTCCACTCCCAATCACCATTCTATTCAAAAGGGAAATGAACGCAAATCATAATAATTTTGAAAACAAGCGAGCGAGTGGCAGAATTTTAGGAGAACACATTGTGGGCCGAGTCTTCATAGTCTATTATTTTTCAATTTCAAAAAATTTATGGCTCATGTGAGCCTCTTTATTATTGTATGTCATGGGCTTTAAAGTCCACATCTTATTGGCAATATGTTAAAAGACTCTATTAATTGGAAAGTAGGATTTTGTTAGTTCTCTTCATATAAATATGTAACTATTGCGAATAATGAATAGAGAGGAAGACTATCGTTATTTTGCCAATATGTCTTTTGAGTAAAAAATGCCATATGAATAAAAATGAGTTTTCCTACCACTCTTTGAATTACCAAGTGATGTGAATGAAGTCTTTGCAATGAAGTAACTTAGATATTTCTAGTGCATGTGATCTGAGATAGCTGTAGACACACCCGAGAAATGGCCACTCGAGGGTTATAGATAGATAGATAAGTATTTTATTTCTTACTCTGTATTTTCTTTTAGTAGATAAAAATTAGAATTTCAATTTATTTTCATGAGTATATGTTATGTTGTCAGTCTTGAGCCCGTAGGTTGTAACTAATTCTTTAGTTTATGAGTTTAACATTTGAATGTCCGGAGCACCTTTCTTCAGTTGATTATGTTAATCTTTTTTATTTTAGTGGTGAAATTATTATCTTTTACATTAGATAAATGTTTCCTAATTTCTTTACATGTTTTACTTCTTCAACAATTTATGCATTCTTTAGGTTAATCATTTCCATTCTTTCTAGTTTAGTGGTCCTTCTTTTCATATTTATAGTTTTCTACTTTCTGGGTTGAATTATTTTCTACTTTCTAGATAGATGATTCATTGCTTCCAAGATTAGAGGCCCTTTAGCTTAGAAATTTTTTCAGTTGCTTAGTGTTTAGGAAACTTGAGAGAGAGAAGTTGAGATGTCTTCTATTGCATACATCCATTAGAAACTTCTTGGTCAATATGTTGATGTGTTTATTCCCTCAAGTGATAGGACCTAATGACAACCTGTCACTTTTTGGCACTACTGTCGAGGCCTCCTTTTTCTAGTGTTAGTAGGAGATATCTTGAATACCTCTTTTAGGGATAGAACTAGCTCTTTGTCTTATTTTCTGCATGGTCAAGAGATGAGGCCCCAATAGAAGATTCATACCAAAATTCCCCTAATCGATGTACCAATAATAAGTAGGGAGGAAGGAAACTTAGATCAAGAACTTACTAAGGAATTGACCGAATAGGGTCAACCTGAGACCTTCCCACATATCTCAGAAAGAGAATGATTAGTGATCAAGGAGGATATTCTTTCACAAACTCCTAAACCTCGTGCCACTGAGCAAATTTTGGAAGAGGATCACATCCCCTTCAAAATCATGGGTGTCTGTAGAAGTGCCTCTAATAACCATAACAACGATAAACCTCCACCATGCACATTCACTTATCCTATTGCTATTGATGTAGATGATGATACAACAATGAAAAATATATCACTAAATTTCTTACCAACCTTTTGAGGTTTTTCCACTGAGGACCTTTATTAGTTTCTATTTGAATTTAAAGTTTTTTCTTAGACATAGGATTACAAGAATGATAATCAGAAACTAAAGCTTTTCCCTTCCACTCTAAAAGACTCAGATATGTGTTGGTTTATGGGGTTAGCTTCTCAGTCGATAACCTCTTTGGATGAAATGGAGTCTATATTTTTGGAGAAATACCAAAGTTATTAAAAGGTGAGTGATAGGAAAGAAGAACTGTTCAAAATAAGGAAAAATGAGGATTGAAGTTTAGAGGATTACCTAGATAGGTTTATCTTCTTATCCAAATGTTTTGGTGGAGAAGTTATAAGTATCGATATTTTGAGTACCTTATTCCTCAAAGGTCTCAATGATGAAGCTCATAGGAGTTTAGATTTAATGGGAAAAGGAGACGTGTCCCAATTGAGACTCAAAGAAATTATGGAATTATGTCAAAACTTCTCTCGCACTCATGGAAGTATCTGAAAGTTCACCCCCTTATGTGGTTCTAATGACATAAACAAACTTCATGAGGAGTTTTCCAACTTTTAAATTGACATCCTTGTTCAACTAAGCACCACCTTAGATGGCATATAGGCTAAAACTAGAAATCCTGAGAACTTGTTTATTTATTTTCCTAGGTGCCGAAACAAACATTTGCTAAGGGAATGTCCATTGGACAAAGTTAAAAAGATTGACATTTTTCAAGTGTGTGAAAAAAATAACCCCATTGATCAATGTGAGCTAATGAATTCCATCAAAAATTCCAAGAAGATAACAACCCCAGTTGAGGAAGAAGTGAACGTTGTGAACCAAAGAACTGAAGATAATATTTCCTATGGCCAAAATTCCAAGCCTAACTAATGGCCCCAACCAAATTGGAACAATAATCAATGGGCAACACCTTGGCCTCAAGCACCACCTCTAGTACCCTCTAATTGGGGAACCTATCCTTGGGGACAACTAGAATGGGAAAACCAATCTTGAGGTAACTCTCAATGGCCTAACTAGTCTCAACAATAGTGGTACCCTCAAAATTCCATTCCTCAATGGAATCAACCCCAAGATCATTTTTATTCTTGTTGCACAAGGATTCCTACTCAAAAAGAGACTCTCTTACTGCCTCCCTAAAAACCTCAATAGATTAAACAAGTTAACCAACCACCACTTCCAATGCAACGAGTTCCAAAACCAAAGAATAATCACCCAAACAATCTAGTATATTTCACAAAACAAGATAATGTCATTGGACTTAATGCCATACACTATGGGAATCTACAATTGAGGTCTAGGAAATAATTTTCTAAGTTGACTATAGAAGAAATCATAGATGAACCTATCAAGAAGTATGCTAAGAAAACTACAATAACACCCTCATCTGTAGAACAAATCCCAAACACTACGCAACATGAACTTGACCCGCTATCTTCAACACGAGCTTCTCAACTACCTCAAGAGAAGGAGGAGGGTCAGTCTCCAACTGAACTTCCGAAGAATCCCACTCCTAAAGAAGAAACCAAAGCACCTTTTCTGGAGCATATGAAACCAATTTCTATGAAAGATGCTCTAAAAACAACCTCACCTATGGAAATTGCATTGATATAGGAAGTTAAACAATTATATATTGAAGTTCATTTGCTACAAGCAATTAAGGAAATTCCTAAGCTAAACCAGCTGATTAAACAGTTGTGTATTAAGAATCCAGAGAGAAAACCAAAATGAATCAACACAATCCACATAAATGGTTACCTATTTGACTTGTTGGCTAGGATAGCCACTGCTCTAAAATATGATGATCAAGGGAGTCTTCTTATAATAGTCATAATTAATGGGGTAGTAATGCCTAACACTTTGGTGGACCTTGGAGCAACAATTAATGTAATGATTGTGGATGTGATGGAAAAATTGGGACTTACTGACCTATGCCCCACAAATACAATCTTACAAATAGAGAGCCAATAGATAGCTATTCCCAAGGGCATCATTGAAAATGTTCTCCTTAAAGTGGATGGATGGGAATACCCAGTAGATTTTAGATAATTGAATCCTTGACAACCAAAGATAGTTATCTGATAATTCTGGGATGAACATGGCTAGCTACTGTTGCAACCAAAATTGACTATAGAGAGGGAGGAATGACCATCTCACATGGATCTACTAGCAAATTTTTTTCTTGTTCCCTCTTACGAAGCCTGTTGAACATAATAAAGTATGGGTTGATGAACTAGAAAGTCGCACTGGATAGAACATTTTTCCTTCACTGGCCATGGTAGTCATCAAACAACATAGTGAAGAATTATAAAATGACATGGAAATTCTTGCAATGGATTCCAGTAGTGAAGAAATGATGAATGTAGAAAAAACTCTAGGGTACCTAATTAACATAGACCACACAAAATTTAATGATGCCAGTTTCATCGGATTACCTTATCCTTTTATGAATTTGATTCCAAAAACCCACCACTTCTTTGTCGATGTTGCCCGACTTCATAAAATTGTACCTCATAGCTGCGCTCCCAACACCCTAGTAAGGCCCATCTACACTATCACATCCAACTATTCGAGAATCAAAACCACTATCTTGCTGCTAGGAAAAACTTTGAATATCAATAGTTGGTTGATTGAGATGAAAGAACACAAATTGTTTGACACCTTGGTGAATAGATCTAAAGAATTCACCTGGGATTATACAGATATGAGAGGAATACACCCTAATGTTTGTACACATCATATCTATATTGAGGATGTTAGACCGATTCACTAACCACAACGAAGACTCAATCCTACTCTAAAATACATCATTAAACCCAAGATTGAGAAACTCTTACAGGTAGGATTTATGTACCTAATTTCTGAGAGCAAGTGGGTGTCATCCTTTGTTACTAGTATCAAAGAAGAATGTGAAGTGGAAAGTGTGTGTAGATTATAGGGAGCTTAACAAAGCAACATAAAAAGACTATTTTCCCTTGCCATTCGTGGACCAAGTGTTGGATAACATGGCTAGGAGGAAATATTTTTTATTCTTGGATGAATTTAGTCGATACAACTAGATACAAGTAGCAACATAAGACAAAGATAAGATGATGTTTACTTTCCCTTGGGGGAAATTTGCATATAGGGTTATTCCCTTTGGGCTATGTAATGCTCCTGCCACATTTTAGAGGGCCATCCTGGCTATATTTGTTGAGTTGGTAAATGAGTGCACGAAAGTCTATATGGATGACTTCATTGTATATGGTTCAACATTCGATGAAGCCCTCACGAATCTAGAAAAGGTGTTAAAACGGTGTGAGGATCATCGGTTGTCCCTTAGTCACAAGAAGTGTTTGATCATGTGGAACAAGGAATAGTGCTGGGACATCATATTTCAGCTGAAGGAATTATGGTTGATCCTAAGAAAATTGAAGTTATACAACAACTTGAGATCCTAGAAAAAAAAACTAATGTCAGGAGTTTCTTAGGGCATGCTGGATACTACTGAAGATTCATAGAAAACTTTAGCAAAATCATATGCCCTATGTTTTCTCTCCTCAAGAAGAATGTAGAATTCATTTGGATGCCTGAGTGTCAGTCTTCATTCATAATTATTAAGGAAAAACTTATCTCTTCCCTCGTCCTTGGAGGACCTAATTGGAATCTCTCATTCGATATTTATGTTGACGCATCTAATGATGCCATTGGAGTGGTTCTAGGGAAAGAAGATGAGAATGGGGGAAAATATGCTATATACTTCATCAACAAAAACTTGACGCCAATAAAAAAGAACTATACCACAATGTAGAAATAATTTTTGGCTATAGTGCATGCAATTAAGAAGTTTTAACAGTATGTCACGAGATATAAAGTTATAGTGCATACATATCACTTGACCATTAAGTATCTTATGAACAAACTAGTGGTAAATGCAAGGATAATTAGGTGGTTAATTCTCCTCCAGGAGTTCAATGTCACAATTGTTGACAAACCAGGGAAATCCAATGTAGTCGTAGATTTCTTATCTCGGATTAAACTTTATGGCGACTCACATGATCCAATACAAGATGAGTTTCTAGATGAAAATATGTTTTCTATATTTGTTAAAACCTCTTGGTTTGCTGACATTTCAAATTACTTGGCCACTAGAGAAGTGCCACCTCATTTCTCATCAAAATAGAAGAAACACGTCATTAGAGAAAGTGCCCCTTTCAAATGGATTGGTGGAATCTTGTTTTGATGTGGACTTGATATGGTTTTACGATGGTGTGTTAGGGAAAATGAGACTTATAGTATTTTGAGAGCCTACCATGATGACCCTTCAAGAGGGAATTATTCTGCTAAAAGGACAACTCACAAGATTTTTGGAGTAGGATACTACTGGCCCTTAATGCACAAGGACATCAAGAAATACATTCGTTGGTTTGATGAATGTCAAAGAGTAGGTAGGACAACTGCTTCTAATGAAATTCCCCTACAACCTCAGGTAGTCCTTAAACCATTCAAAAAATGGAGATTAGATTTTATCAGGCCAATAGACCCTCCTTAACAAGGAAAATAATACATCCTGGTCTGTACTGACTACCTAACCCAGTGGGAAAATTCCAAGCCCTACGTATCACCAGAGAGGAAAAGGTAGCTGATTTCCTCTATAATAGAATTTTCCATAAATTCAGAGCTCCAAGGACAATTGTCATGCAATAGGGCCCCCAATTTATGTCCAATGTGTTGTTGGAATTCATAGATCACTTCCAAGTAAGTCACAAGCAGTCGTCACCCTACCACCCATAGGAAAACAAACAAGTTGAGGTCAATAATAGGGAGCTGGAAAATATTTTGACAAAAATAGTTTTTTCGAGAAGGAAAGACTTGGCTAGGAAACTATCGGAAGCTATTTGGGCCTACAACATGACTTGGAAATCAACCATTGGCTATAGCCCCTATGAGCTAGTCTTTGGTAAGAAGGCCCTCTTACCCATTGAATTTGAACTCCAAACCCTTAGGACAACCATGGAATTGGGTATGGATCTTAAACGAGCCCAAATCGAGAGAGTCTTATAGCTTAGTGAATTGGATGAACTCTGTTTGGACATCGTCCATCAAAGTGAATTGGTCCAACAACAACATAAGGTATGGCATGACAAACATATCAAAGAGAAATAATTCCATATAGGGTATTGGGCATTATTGTTTGATTCCAGATACAAGGATCATCAAGGGAAACTCATGACACATTGGCTTGGACAATACAAAATTTATGAAGTGCTTGCTTATGGTTCGGACTAGCTAAAACCAATTGATGGAGACATCTGAACTCTTCTAGTTAATGGGCACCAATTACGCATATACCATAAACCTGTTAACAAAGATGAGTTTACAAAATTGGTAGAAACATAGGGAGAAATCCACTGCATTGAATTTTTTGTGGCAGGGTCAATATAGTTTGTCAAATAAATGACTGCAAAAAAAAAGGCATTTTATTTTTGAAAGTTTCATCAATTTCTTCATCAACTCCACCATTTGGACTTGGCTAAAATTTTGTCTCTATTTTGCAGGACTTCACCTTTTTCCAAGTACAATTTCAATTCTGGTGCACCCTGCTACGGTGCTCCAGAATCTATTAACACAGTTGTTGCAATGCTCTAGAATTTACACAATAGACTAGTGTCACTCATCATTCCAATCATGCATCCTGACGCATCACTCAATAGTGCTTTGAGAAGCCAAGGCCAAAATGTCACAACTTTCATCCTTCTGGCCCCATCTTTTCAATGATGCTCCATAATTTTTTTGTTCTTCCTCCAGTGGCATCTTATTAGCAATGCTCTAGAATGTTACTCGAGTGCTCCAAAATCATATTCAGATGCTCTTGAAATTTTGGTTACTGCTCCAGCTGCATCTTTTGATGATGCTCCAAAAATTTTGGTTGCTGCTTCAACTGCATCTTTCAATGATGCTCCAAAAATTTTGGTTGCTGCTCCAACTGCATCTTTCAATGATGCTTCAGGAATTTTTGTTGCTGCTCAGGATGCATCCTTTCAATGATACTATAGAAATATTGGTTACTGACCTGACAACATATGTTCAATGATGCTCCAGATTCTTCAATCTGGTCACCATGTTCTGATGACATCTCTCTATGATGTTTCAAAACTCTCTTTTCTACTTCGGTTGCATTTTTGGGTAATGCTCTAGATTTTTGGTGTAAATTTTATCTTTCCAATATTTTTATTTTTTCGTGCATGCCCATACTTTAATGCCACTTCAAGATCTACTCCCTTATGATTATCATGCCACATCATACCAAATATTTCCATAATAAATAAGATTATTATGACACCTTTTTTTTGTCATAATAATTTCCGCCATCACTTCACCCATCCCATCTATGCCATTACTATCTGCCGCCATCCTCACCAACCATATGACTATCCAATTATGTTAGCACATGTAAGTGGCATTTGAACTAATGACAAGACTTAAAGTATGTGCAAATTTATTTATTTAAAGAGTTAGTACTTATTTTGAATAAAGGTTAATTAAGTTGCATGATCCGTTCCTCCTTATAATTTTGAAACTTGTGCCCCTTTACATGATTGCTAAGAGTATGAAAGTAATTGTAATTCCGCATGAAAGGCCATCATAATTATGTAGTAAGGTGACATGAAAGTTTGTAATTAGTTTCTTCCCCATTGAGTATATCGACTCAAAACTCTTTTCCTATCTACAATTCAGTGAAGAGACAATTCCAGAGTTTTGCAAAATCTCACCAGGAGATAAAGAAAATGGGAGGAACTTAGAAGAAGTTTGAACCAACTTATGTAGTGCCATTGTTGGCATTGAGCAATATAGCGGCTTTATTGTAAAGAGTTGGATGGTTGGACTTCATTAAACAATTTGAAGGGCACATATAGGAACTTGTTAAGGAATTCATCAAGAATTTTGCAGATGGGCAGAACATGGTGCATGGCAAGCAATTCCAGTACAAAAATCATTGCTCATCTTTTTGGTCTTGATAATAAAGGAATTCATTTGAATGAAAATACACACATTCCCTATCAAAAGTTAATAGAACTGTTCCATAGGGAAGGGCAACCCCAACCTATAATGACCATAAACACTAGAGGACAAAATAAGGGAATCAATAGAATGTCCCTTCCAGAACCCTGGAGGTTTGCTAGAGCCTGGATTATTAAATATTTCACTTGTGAGGGAAAAATGACTACAGTTGTGGGACTCCCTTTTCGCTTGTTGATTCATTTATGCCATGGCATTGAGGACCCTACTCTTAGGGTAAATTTACTAGCTTTTCTCTTCCATTCAATCACCTCTATGATGGAAAATTATAAAGTTGGGATGGGGCCCCTTAAACATCATAGTCTGATACAACTAATATTTAAATACCATTTCCACAAAAATCCAAAAAAGAAGTGGTAAAGGTTTCTATGGAAATTTGAAACTGAGGAACTAGGAAGATCATTTGAGGAGGGAGAATCCTCTAAACAAAAAGATTAGTTTGTAGAAGAACCCTCCTCGAAGGAATTAGACATCCTTGAATCCCAACATACCTCCATGACTCCCAACGACGATGCACCGAAATTTTTTCCAGATGAATTGCAAATCCCAGGACATGAAGGGGAGGTGGGAATTGTGCATTCTAGAGGAGAAGAGGAGCCTTCTTAGAAGAGAAGGAAATAAAGTTAAGTTACTTTTCAAAAAACTCTTCCTCTACGGAGAAGTAAAAGTTTATCTTCAAGGGCTAATGAAACCGAACCTCAGGATGTAGGAAGTACTTCAAAAAGGAAAAAGGCTAGGACTCCAATAAAGGTGGTAGAAATTGATAGTCCACCTAATAATGCAAAGATAAATGAGACTAAAAAGCAAGGGGATCAACTTCCTAGGGAAAAGGGTAAGGAAACCCTATCACCTGAAGAACGGGAAGGGGAAGAAATACAATCACCACATTCAGAGAAAAATGAAGATGAATCTATGGGAGGATTCTCTATTTTTCTTGATAGATTGGGAAGTATGCCTGAATTTGTGGAAAAAATGCCTCATGAAAATCCTTATTCATCTTTCTCTTTGGATACTGATGAAGAAGAAGACATGCCTCCTATTGATGGAGAAATTCCTCATTCCTTACTTGTAGAAACTGAAGAAGGAAATATGCCTCACCCTATGAATACTGAAAAATAACATATGCCTCATTCTATGAATATTGAATAAGAAAATATACCCCATACTATGAATATAGAAGAAATAGAAGAAGTGCTTTACTCATCCTTTCTTGAGAACACTGAGGAAAAAATGTACCTCAAATTGATGAAAAATTGGAAGAAGTGCCTCACTCATCCCTCCCTGGGGATACTAAGGAGGAAAATGTGCCTCATCCTAATGAGGAAAAGCCTCATGCATCCTTCTTTGTGGACACAGGGGATATAGAATCTAGTAAAAAAAATGAGAAATTAGAAAAGTTAAAGGAAAAAATTGTGCAGCCGAGAGCCAGGTTGCAGGATGACGAAGCACAAATTAACCATCAAAAATAAGAAATTGAGGTGCAAACTTCCATTGTACATAAAAGAGATTAGGAAATTACAAAATTGACAACACAAATGGAGGAAAAAGACAAGCTTATTAAACAACTACAATACCAAATTCAACAATGGAATTAGCAAGATAAGCAGCATCAGATTGCTCTATGTGATAAATATAAGCGTATTCAAGATCTAAGAAGTAATTTTATGCAATTATTCAGTGCTTTTGAAGAAGAGAGGAGTAGACAGGAAACTGAGCTAAATGTTTCTACGAGTAAAATTGTGGAGCTAGAACAAAATCTGTAGGAGAGTGACACTCAACCAGTCATGGAATCAAAGGGGACACAAACTGAACCTATTGTTATAGATTGGTTTTATGTACACATTCCTACAATTTTAATGAAATGGACAGAGTATTGCTATCTCTTGAGGGATGTGGAATTTGATAACAATAGGTAAAAAGTGGAATTGGTAATGTTAAAATAATCTTTCCATCAGGCATATAGCGATAAATAGGATTCCTTTGAAATTGTTGAATTAATATTAGCTTGTAGAAGACCATCTATGCTATACTCAACATTTCTCAATGAAAAACTTTTAAGATGGAAATTGCAAAGAATTCGCCAAAACCAGCCACATGATCCTGATGACAAGGAATTTGTAAAAGTATTTGTTGAGTCACTCCCTGAGCAGAAAATTTTTTTGTGTGAGTTCTTTGTCTAGAATTTTCTCCTAGAGAAATATATAGATTTCTTTATTAACTTCTTTTTGGGAGAAATAGAATTGAGATCACTGTTGGATACAATGAAAAATTAAGTTCACTAGAAAGATATATCAAGAGAATATGCACATGCAGAAAATACGATAGGGTTGCAAATGAGGTACCCTCATAGGAATCCTTTCTCTTTCAAGGCACAATTTCTGGGTGTCAGACTTAAAAAGGAAGTACATGTCAAATATAATAACAATCTTCAGTTTTGTCATGAAAAATTTTGGAACAAGGGCCACAATTAATAGGACCAACATGGCATGCATGTGAAGAGAGGTATACCGCTCTTGCTATGCATATCAAGAAAAGGGAAATAATTTCACCCCTTAATATTAGGTGGTCCTATAGAAGAGTAGTAACCTTGGCCAAAATCCTTGAGGAATTAAAGATCAATTGGATTGGTATGAGGTACATGCCTCTTCTTCTTCTTTCACCACCTCCTTCAGTATATACCAATATGGACTAGAGTGATGATGGCTTTGCAAGATGGAAAAAAAGGGTCACTTTTCATAAAGTATTCTTAAGGTAGAAAGGGTAGTTGGATACAAAGGCAAATGATGTGTATGATGTCAGTGCCTAGTATGAGGAGATGAACATAAGGAATGAAGGACAACACACACACCAACAAGTAGGAGGACCTGATCAGACTTAGGAAGGGGAGGAAATGATGAGGTAAAAATAAACTCATCAACATAATGGCCTCAATATGAAAATCTAAACCTTTCAGCCCAAATTATCCTGCCAATTGATTACCTTTAGGAAAAATAATTGCTCTCCTTTTATGAATAAGCATACAAGCTTTACTTCTTGAAGTTAGGTGAATTAAGCTTATTTATGTTGATTTAATGGTTTAGTCTTAGAGCATTTTGTAGATCAAATCCACTCCCAATCACCAATATTCTAGTCAAGAGGGAAATGAACACAGATCTTAATACTTTTCAAAACAAGCGAGTGGGCGGGAGAATTTCAGAAGGACACATTTTGGGTCAAGCCTTCATAGTCTATTATTTTTCAAATTCAAAAATATTATGGCTCGTGTGAGCCTCTTTAATATTGTATTTCATGGGCTTTAAAGTCCATCTGTTATTAGCAATATGTTAAACGACTCTATTAACTAGAAAGTAGGATTTTGTTAGTTCTCTTCATATAAATATTTAATTGTCGCAAATAATGAATAGAGAGGAAGATTATTGTTATGCTGCCAATATGTGTTTTGAGTAAAAACTACCATATGAATAAAAATGAGTTTTCTCGCCACTCTTTGAATTACTAAGCGATGTGAATGAAGTCTTTGGAATGAATTAACTTAGAAATTTCTAGTGCATGTGATCTGAGATAGCTGTGGACACACCCAAGAGCTAGCCACTCGAGGGTTATAGATAGATAGATAAGCATTTTATTTCTTATGCTGTATTTTCTTTTAGTAGATAATAGTTAGAATTGCAATTCATTTTCATGAGTATATACTATGTTGTCATTGTCGAGCTTGAAGGTTGTAACTATAGACATGAAAAATATCCTAATCACTAACTTCGATTCTTCTTTAATCACCCCTCTACTAACCATTTAATTAATTCATCTTAATTCCTCTATTAATAAAATACATAAAATTTATTTGATTAAATCATTATCCTCTTTTGATTAAATAAATCATTTTATTTATTTAATCCTAAAGTCCCTCTTTAATAAAATAAATCAATCTTATTTAATTAACTTCTAAAGTCCCTCATTTTATTCAATAAATAAAATTTATTTAAATACATCACTAACATCATCCTCTTTGATTAAATAAATCAAATCTTTATTTAATTAAATCTAAAATCATTTTCTTCTCATTTTGGTTTATTTTAATCCTAAAAGCTAAGTTAAAAGTCAAAATCACCTAATCTTCACTTAAATTAATCAAACCATGATTAATCCTAATCCTAATCATTCCAATCCTCTAGATTTTGTAACTTGCACCAATAAATCATTTCTTTGATTTAATAATTCCCTAATTACTTTTAAAATGGAATAAAAAAGGGAATATTCCTCCAAGTTTGAAAATCCCTCCAAATGGGATTTTTCCTTCCAACAAAGAATTTAACTTCTCTCTTACATGTCTCCCACTTCACATTTAAGACCCTTTCTTCTCCCTCCAGCAAGCCAACTTTCAAATTTGAAAATCCACCTAATATCATTTATTGGCACATTTTTCAAAATGTGCTCAACCTTCATCCTCTGACATCTTGACAAGCGGCATCTTGTAATTGGCTCATGTTTTGTCCCACATCCTCCATGTTCTTCAATCCTCCATCATACTTTATTATAAATAGTGGCCTCCTCTATTGTATTAATCCTCCACAACTCCACAATCTTCTCCACAATACCATTTCAATCCACATCCATCATCCATGAGCTTATCAAGGATTGGGAAAGGGCTTCTTTCCACATCAAAGAAGCACCAATCCACTATGGGATAGGTATACTTCATGTTTTAATATGCTTTAGTTATCTTGTTATTTGATTGCATTTTGAATCATGTTGAAATATTTCATATGGATGTTGAATGTTTGCTTTGTTTTAAAATAATAATCCTGCTAATGTGTGTGTTAGAGTTTAAGCCATTTGCAGATTTTGACATCCACATAATGACACTAGAAGGAGAGCAACTACTAACTAGTTGTTGATAGTTGTATCATTTTTAGGCTTTCCTTTTTATCTTGTAGTTTTGGGAGGGATTTTCCTTTGTATTCATCTATTGTATTTGCTTAAATCTACATGTGATAAAAGCAAGTTTGTTTATGCTTTGAGGACTATAATGTTTAAGCACTCCCATTTTGGCATAATATATAGTTCCACACTAGTGCCTGGCATAACATATAGTTCTATACTGTTTAGTGCTCACATTTAATTTTATACTGTTGGCGATATATTAATTTGGCAGAAATTTAGGAAAACTATTTTTTTTTTTTGTTTAAATCAAAAGATACTTTTAATTTGTGGAAGCAAAAAAAAAGAAGAAAAGTCTACAAAGTTACCAATTAAGATATGACATTTCTAGGATTTTTCCATCATTTTTCAAATTGGAATCTCAGAGTAATAGATGTATTTTGGTTTAATTTTTAGGGTATGTGTAGGATCATGATGGGCCAAAAAGTCATGATATGATGGGTATGTGTATGGTATGTGGCTGATGACTTTTTTTTACCCAAAATTGATGAAACAAAAAGGGTTTTTAAAGGAGATTCTCAGCTTTCCACCAATATAAATTATGCTTTAATTTGATTTTAATAAATAATTATTATTCATTTTCTATTTGAATTATGACTAAAGTACTGATTGATAGGCTGATTGAAAAACATCTATAACTTTTAAACGATATCATATTTTTCAAATCTAAAACTTGCGTCACATTCTATGTTTCACATACTATAGGATTAAAAAAAAAAAATTAATTTCATGAGTTTTTGACCAAGTTAAGGTGGTCAGACATATGATTTTTTATATTTTTTACAAGTTGTAATAAAAAATTCATAATTAATTATTTACTTGGAAAAGAATTACAAAAAAATATGTATCACATTGGGACATGAGTCCTCTACTTATATCTAAAATATTATAAAAAAATTATTATTTTATTGTTGTTAGGGTGGTTAGACAGACACCTACTTCTTATTTTTGTCCTTGAAATTTAAGTACTATTGCATTGAAATTTCAAATTTTCACCAAATAGATTTTTTTTTCTTAAAAATAAACCTAGTAGTTTAAAAACTACATTGAATTTGCTACAAATTCTATTATTACATATTTTTGAAATAATATAGATAACTTATTCAAATTTTTATGTCAAGTTTCCTAACTCTGATTTTTTTGAATTTTTTGCCACTTAAGGGTCTTTTTTTTCCATGATGATCCTGCACATACCTGTTAGAGACTGAAATAGAGAATATACGTACAAGTTTCAAATGCTATGATCATTGATTTTTGTTGGTCATTATTATTTTTTTGGTCTACCTTTTAATATGCGTCTATTGAATCTATTAAGTGCGACTAACAATGAGTGAAGTTCTGTGATCGGAAATCAATGTTTGCAGAGGAAATTAAAATGCCCATCTACGATTACTTTAGCACACAAGGGAAGAAGTGAATTAATTTTCAAGATTAGCAATTAGAGGAAGGGTGAATGACATTGAATCCAAAAAATATTTAGCTGGCAAAACATCATTATTTTAGATTGGAAAGTAAAGAATTTTTTTCTTTTTTCTTGACATTAAGGATAACAACATAAATTTGAATCAGTTGAATTCATCCATATCAAATTTTTGGGTAAGCCATGTTGTATTTATGATAGATAGATAAAGAGGTTTTATTACATCTTTTTCAACAACTTTTATACATTCTCTACCATATATTAATAGAATGTTCACTACATCATACCTTTCCCACTCCACTGCCATGTGAATGGGGAGCGTTTTGTTATTGTCTTGTTTGTAACATAAAGAATTGTATTTTTTCAAAAATCAGTCTGACAATATCATCGTAGTTGCAACCTGGGGGAGATAATGGAAGCATGTGCAATGTTGATCTTCCACATCAATCTGTTTGTTTTTCCAAATCAGGCATGTTTTCTAGCTAAAGTAAAAACATCATTTTTGCTCATAAAAAGAAAAAAAAACTTCAAATATGTAGGGTCTTTGGTGGCGCGAATCATTCTGGAGGAAACTAAATATAAGGGAAACCAAAGCACATATCTCAAGGATCTTATCTTGTTTGGTGATTTAGATGTGGTGCTCATTGATGTCCTTCTATAGTATTTTATACATAAATGTCATTTTCTTTCTCTAAGCCATCATCCTTCCTTATTTGGTTTGAAATGGTACAAAGCATGCACAACATGCTAGAGAAGGTCCCTATTCGCTACTACTTTATTGTCATTAAGTCTGCCTATGATACGATAATTTGATCAAGCTCAAAATAAATTAGCATATATGTTAGTCGAATGAAGATCTTTGCACAATACCCACCACATAAAATTTTGTAGCCCGTGGTTAAAGACCTCTCGAATCTCTGCACAACTAGCTTATACTTGATTTGAATCCCTTTTGGGGCAGCCACACACTGGTTTCTTGTCAAATTCCTTGAGCATAAACAAAGCTCTCCATGCCTACCATTTGGATCTTCTTGGTATTTTTGGATCCTCAGCATAGAAAATACTAGGGGTGTCTTCATTGATTGGAGTGGCTCATTTATGGCTTTTTTTTTTGGAGGCTAAGTCAAAGAAAATTGAAATGTCATCTTCCATTGAGTTTATCAACAAATTATTAGATCATTGAAAACATGTATGTTTGGAAAATATTGTTGTGCATTTGATTATAAATTTAATGCTTCTAATTCAAACAACTACGTGTATGACTTTTTCTCATTAATTTGGTGATTTTATTGGATTTTCCCACATGATTTTTGTAGGTTGATTGAAAAACAATAAATTTCACTTGGCTGCATTTAATCGATGGTTACTGCATGAAATCAAATCTTACTTGTTTGCATTAAGTTGGTGTAAGTATTGATTAGGGGGATCTAAGCTTGATATGAGGGGCTTTTAATGCTGCAATTTGGCCACCGTACTTTATATTTTAAAAAAGGAAACAATCATTTTCTATTTTAATTTAAATAAAGTTGTTGATTTGTGATTCATTTTATTTCACTAACTTAAAGTTGTTGTGTGTAGATTGCTGAGGTGGAGTCTATCTATTAAATTTGATCAATTCTTCATGCTTAACCATAAATTTTATCTACTTCGCATCATGACGGATAAATCAAAGAAGATTTGAGTTGAATAGTTGAGCATTAAATTTGAAGTTAACAAAGCATTTTTAAATGCTTAGAACTTCCATTTTATGATTTTTTTTTTCTGTTTTAGGCTAACTCATGTCTTTTTGGGCTCTAAAAATAACACTACAAAAGCTTTCAATTTTTGCTACAAAGGGCTTAAAAAATAACTTTAGGAAAATCTACTAGATTTTGTTTAAGGTTAACAATTGAACAATCAAAATCTCACACTTCATTTGGTGCTTAAAAAGAAGTCATTATTTCTTTGTGGGTTTAAAATGAACAAGTGCTTCTTTTTCTTGTAATTGCTTACTCAAAATAATACCATTTAAAGGACATATGCGCTTATCTCTTACCTCACGACGATCTTGAGAATCAAAAGGCCTTTTGGTGATCTTAAGTTGGGTAAAGTAATTGCCTCCATATTTCATTTTGGGATTAAAATTGAACAAAACTTGCAAGTGTGAGTGGAGGGTATTGTG
The DNA here is from genome assembly GCA_007258455.2 of Sequoia sempervirens. NCBI lineage: Eukaryota > Viridiplantae > Streptophyta > Pinopsida > Cupressales > Cupressaceae > Sequoia > Sequoia sempervirens. The sequence continues at coordinate 214,598,678 of VDFB02379711.1, read as the reverse complement.
TACATTCTCTCTCTTTGTGTTGCAAGAAAGATTGATCAAGTTATGGGTATTGCTTGCTCACTTTTATTTATCTTAGATGGTCTTCCTTGTGAGAAAAAGTAATCACCCAAGGTAATAACTCAACCAGTAACACTCTAAAGCCAAGTGTATTTCCAGCTAGTATATAAATGTGGATACTGGAACAAAGGCCAGTATCATGCGGTTGGTTCTGATGAGAAGGGAAGCAATGGTCTCTCCCCACATGAGTCAATCCCTATGAAAAAAAAGTTTGAATTAAAACCCCTGTTTAAAAAAGGCCAAAATCCTTGAACTATTTGTTGGTGCAAGAATAGTTGTTTTGAAGCTGCCCCATACTTTTACAATTTTTAGTAGAAATGGAAAGTATGCCATGGTAGTTTCAAGGGTTTTGATTCTTGGCTGCCCCGTATAAGTGAGTGTCATGGAGGGGAGCTAGTGGGGTCAAGCATCTAACCATTCACTAAAAATAAGCATAGCTATACTTGTCCAAGTGGGGACTCAACAAATATAGTCTTTCATATCCATAGGATTGTGCCTATTCTTGGTAACAAATAACTTTTCTTGCTCATAAATAATTAGAAACAAACATTCAATATATATTGATATCAAAACTTCAAACCCTTTAGGAAGCAAATATCTTTGACAAAATTCATGTGTTATTGCTTTTCCTTGGGATTTTATCCTTAGAGGTTCCTAAACATTTGGGTTCACATCTCAATTTACTTACTAAATCCAACAATAGGTAACTTTTGCCTTGATTTCATTGAAGTTCCACATAATATACTTTGTGGGATAAGAAGAAGTTAAGACATTAGACATCTAACTCACATACCTAATCAAGAATTGTTTGTGGTAAAAAATAACTCATTAAGAAAAGTTAAGAAACAATTAGACCCCACACATGTTCTTGGAATCTTTTGGTCATATGGTTTTCATGCAAACATTAGTCTTTTGGCTTTGAACTACTCTTAGAGAAAAGCATTTTCTTCACTATCTTGGTCTTGTAAACAAGGTTATCCTTAGGTTCATTTAGGATCAAATCAAACACCTCATTCATCCAAACATTTATCATCTCCATCTCAAAAACAACTTTAGAGCTTTGGAAACATCATTATCTAGACTTGGGTACATCCTTAAACCAAATCAAAATCATCTCTTTAGTTAGGTGTGTTTGGATGAATCCTTCCTCACACACTTAGTTAAATTATCTACTCTTTGAACATATTTTTCCTAAAGATCACATCTAACATCTTAGGGTTTACAAGTTCATTATCCAAATTAAACCAATCCAATCAAAATAAAAACCTAAGGTCTCACATTGATCCAAAGTTCCTAAACATTCAACACACACCCCTTTCATCCTTCATCTCATCATTGGTCCTAAATCCCTTAGAAGTCAACAAGGTCAAAACAAAAGAAAAAAATGGAATATAAATTTGATCCATGCATAATGAGTGGTCTAAATCAACCAAACTTTCAAAGCCCTATAATGTTGATGGATGATCAAAACTCACATTTATACAATCCATACATGGGATCATTATCTCCTACAAACCTCAATGGTACAACAAATGTGAGTATTCCTAGTCTCAATTTTGGAACACCTTTCCCTATGGTAGATTTAAATCAAATTCTGAGCATACAAATCTATCAACCAAACACTTAATGCATGAGTCTTCAAAAAAAAATTATCCCACAAAATCCATACATACAAAAAAGTGAATATACCAAGTACAAGTTTACCAAACATGAACATTTCAAATCACCCTTGGTAAAATTTGGGATAGATATGCTTTTGAATCATAAAAATGTTGTTCAAAGTACAAACAAGAAGTTAATGACTCCATGTATTGATCCAAGTCAAGGTAGCAGCATGCAAAATCAAAGTTATCTAAATCAAGCCAATGTGATTCCCAACCATAACAATGTTAAATTCCAACCTATCTTGCCAAATCTAAACATCATCCCAAATCAGAACATTGTCCAAAATTAATTTTTCCATGATCCCATGCAAATACCACAAGTGTACATTCCAAATCTACTTGACCAAAATCCAAATCAACTAGATCAAGGGTATCAATATCAAAATCAAAATCAAATTCCTTCATTTTCCAAACTAATTAAATTATTGATCCAAGACACATCTTCACTCCAAAATCAATACACTCTACCATTGGTTGAACCATGTCATCAAAGCATTGAGTTGTGTCCACAACCACACCAAGAACAATATCTCCAATGTCAAGAAGTCAGATATCAAGATCAACAACATCATCAACAAACCCAATCATCACATCTCAAAAATCAATCACCGCATCTCCAAAATCAATCATCACAAGGTCAATTTAAAGTACAAACCTCACAAAGTAACAAACAAAAATGCACACCACTTGGGGGACCCATCGAATTGATCATGCAATAGTTGGTACAAGAAAATCTCATCAAAATACCCATCTATGACAACTATCAAGAGCCCCTAGTAAAACCACCATGGTACAATGAGAATCACCTTTGTTATTTTTACAAAATAAATGGACACACAACACTAGATTGCATTCGACTCAAAAATCTCATCCAAGACCTTATTGATAAAAAAATAATAACTATTGGGGAAAATGATTAGGATTCAACCACTAGCAATAGCATTGAAAATCTCTCCACCACAATTGTTGAAAATAATGATCAAGATCTATCCATTGATGAGCACATTGAAGATGTTTCTACCCCATTTGATGATCAACACACCATACATCAAGAGCCACTTTTTAGTCATCTATTTCAAGGAGTGTTAGAAATATTTGATCCTATTTACGTAATGCACAATTAATTGACCTATGATCATGGTAAATATTCCTCTACATCATCCAATGAGTTAAAGGACCTATCTCAAGAATTCACTCCAAAGCATGGTCAACATCTTTCACCAAAATCTAGCAATGGTCCAGCCCAATACATATCGACATCTTTTAACCTCATCGCTACAGATGAAGGAATCCTCAACTCAACATTTTATCCAAGTCCACTCAAAGATCAAGAGGTTCATTGAGCCACTTCTCATACCTAATGAAGATATCCAAGAACCCTTTATAAGCAATCCATCCTTTGAAATTGACACATGTCAAGAACTTGATCCAAAGCATGTCGAAATCAATTCTAAAATCATTCAAGATCAAGAATTCATATCTCCAACCTCCTACAATGATCTAATGGATACTCTCCTATATATACAAGATGATCATATCCACATAGTACATACTTCTCCATCTACCCATGAGATGCTTTATGTGGATGGAAACATAGATGATCTTCATTTAGAACAAGATTCCTTTATTCTTGATGGTATTACACAAAAAGAGTAAGTTATGGATTCTTACAGTCAAATAGAGTTGTCAACATCAGGATCAATTATATCCCAACTTCAGATTGAGTACATCATGTATAAAGATATCCAGCATTATCCACTCAAAGAAACATGTTAGACAAAACATGACATTCTGGAGTTAGCAAAGCAACAAATTAAAACAATGTCATCTGCAGTGGTCATTTATCAGAGCATTCTTACTGAACAAGACTTTTCAAAACAATTAGAATCAATGAATGAAGGTGTCACTACCATCATATTGGGGGAAAGTTTATCTAGTGCAAGGATCAACATAGGGAGCATAAAGAATCCTTATGATGAAACCAATGCCAATACTACAACCAGCCACGTCATGAATCTTCATCCACCCATCACCGCATCTGCAAATTAGGAGCAACATCAAAAGAAAGAGTTAAATCAAAGCACAAAGAGTGTTATCAAAGAAAAAGAAGCAAATCATGAAGGGAAAATCAAATACACATGGATACCAAAGAATACAAAGAATATTTATCCCTATCAAACTCCATTAGTTCAAGAAACTATGGGGGAAAATAAAAAAGGGAAAAGTATCGATCAAAGATGCCCACAAAGGAAAAAGAAGGCTTCTCAAGCAACATACAATGCATATCAAGTAGTTGGTCCTAATTCCATGCACACTTTCATATCCACCCATCATTGCTCATCTACCCAAGTTTGGAGAGTCAAAGGTTCCAAACTATCAACCAATCCATCTTTTATTCCTAAACACACTCCATCCATGCCTCCATGAATGATATCCAATTCTCAAATTGACCATGTATTAGAAGCCACCCTTCATCATAGGGATTCAAAAGGAATTCTATCATGATGTGCACACAAAGACAAAGATAACTCCGATATCAACAAAGCAGATCAGGAATCTCAAAAGTTGTATTCTAGTGCATGTATCTTGGAAAATAAGCTTCTTCAAGTAGGATATCAATGGAAAATCATGAAAGAAGCATCTACATAAACACCATCAGGTGGTTCAACATGAGCTTAAAATCTTTCATAGAAAAATCCAAAAAATCCAAAAAAGGAAAAAATCCAAAAAAATTAGAAAAAGGATCAAAACAGTAAAGAGAAAAAATTGTCCTATAGTGAAAACTAGTTCAGTGGTGCTTTGGATAGGTACCATGATTAAAACCTAGAAAACATACATCATGTGTAAATATTGAGCATCTACATGTGTTGATTCAGGTGAAAACATCTCCTCCCATCCATAATAAGTCCAACATTCCATCTATCTCATCCATAATAAATCCATTCATCCATAAACCATTGATCAAATCCATTTTCATATATCTACATCCATCTTCCAAATTATCTTGATCTTGAAAATTTTTGGTGCACACTTTACTCTTGCTTATGGTAAAAATGTTGACATGGATCATTTCTATTGATCCTATCCTACCTAACATTATATGAGCCATGAAGCATTATCCAAATGAGCATTCTTTATCCAAGTACCTTATCTTATCGAAAGATAATCCTTGGCATCCCTTGCATGCTTTACATATCCCTCCATCCATACACCTATCCCATCATCCACCCATGGCACTCCATACATTGCTAGACATTGGGGGTAGATATTTACATCTTACTCTAGGAATAAATCTTGATCTATATCCTCCAACTTATGTGGTGATCCAAACATTGGAAAACATGAAATCAAATTGGTCAAGCATTTGTGAGCCAAAATCCAAATCACTAGCCCATGGAATATTTTGATGAGAAGAAATTCCTTGTCAATCTTCATCTTTCATTGAACATAAATCCAAAAAATCACTATCACTCGCATCTAATCTGCACTTCAAACTTCACACCAAATCATTCAAACAATTTTGTTCCAAAACCAAGCTTCAAAATCCTGATCAAGCCAATCAATCCATCATCATCTTGGAATCCTTTCCATTCCTTGTGTTGCTTAACACTATCCTTGTGTTTTTGTGTATCCTCAACAATGTTATCATCATTGATCTTGATCAATCAAATCCAATCAATCCATCATCATATTGGAATATCCTTTTCAATCCTTGTGTGGCTTAACAATATCCTTGCATTATTGTGTATCCTCAACAATGTTATCATCATCGATCCTGATCAATCAAATCCAATCAATCCCTCATCATCTTGGGATATTGATCCTAATCCTTGTGTTGCTTAACACTATCCTTGGATTGTTGTGTATCCTCAACAATGTTATCATCATCAATCCATCAATATGATCATTCAAGCTTAGCTTGGTTTTCAACAAAATTCAAAAATAGAGCACTAATATTGTTACACATATCCATGTCTGAGTTGTCAAAATCGTGCAAAAATCACAAAAATATTTAGAAAAACCAAGAAAATCCAAAAGCATTCATAAAATTTGAAAACATCAAAAACATGGAATCTGAACTATGTCATTTGTAAGCATAAACATAGGCAAGGCTAATCTTTGATTATCTGCCGAGATACAAAAAGATTAAAACATTCGAAAAGGACACAAAATCCAAAAACATTCATAAAATCTCAGAAAACCCTAAAAAATTTGAACATTTGTAAGACATCTTGAAAATACCAAGAACAACCTCAAAATATTTCAAAACATCAAAAACATCCAAATATTTGAAAAATTTCATTTGTCCCGTTTCGCTTTCACCCACAATAATCTCATCCATAATAAAAAAATTGTCACACTCACCCTTTGGCAAAACAATCAAAAGCAAGCATAACAATCAACAAAAGCAAACTTCAAATGTAAAATCAAAATCGAAGCAACAAAATTTTAAATGCAAAATCAAAATCCTGATCATTTTCAAACATGTCAGTGAACCTTATATCAAAATCCTATCAAGCAACTTATCAACCCATCATCATCCTATACAATGCATGTCCTAGGATATATCGTTCCAACAATGGGCATCATTTTGGATATCACTTTGGATTCTTATACTAAACAAAACAAATCCCTTTGGCTAGTGATATGAAGAACATTGACTTTTTTGTGTGCTTGATCTTTTCTTTTTGATTTATCTTATTGCACTCATTCCAATGACCTCTTGATGATGTCTAATCAAAGTGATTTAGAGAGAAAGGAATGGGGCATCAATCATTATCTTTTTGGTTGTTATGCTTGTTGGAGGTTCTTGTAATATAACTTGGAAAATACTTGCTTTGTTAGGTGCATCCTAGAAAGGTTTCCATATGTCAAGTGTGAACAAGAATACTCCTATCTATTTGTTGAGTCAAATTCCATCACACTAGGTGCAACAACATCCTGGTTCTTTATACCTTGATGCATTATATCCATGTGTGTTATCAAACATAAGGTAAGTAGAACTTTTAAAGTCCCATTTCCTGATAAGAAAATCATGCATCTCTCATCTCTAATAAAGTTGGCTTGTTTAATCCTCTTGTCATCATCTCATTTCTTCTTTTCCATGCTAACATCATGCAATGCCAGTTAATCATTATCACCAGTGCATCCATTGTGCATCCACAAACCATCAACATGTTTCTTGTCATTCACATGCATTACATTTTCATCATTGCATAATGTAGATCTTTTAGTCTAACCATCTCATAAATCATACATTCTCATAAAACATCCATTGTATAATCATATAGGCATCATCACATCATCCATCTGAAATGCGATACATCATCATTTATGTTGTTTAGGATAATATAGAATGGTTATTCTAAGCATCTTGAAACCATCTAATTTGCATCATTATCATAACCATCCATACGTCCATCTTGAACCTCTTTGTCACGAGATCGACCTTCAAATTGAACTTTTCACTTGATCTCTTGAGGGGGAAAAGTACCAATATACTTCTTTCCACTGGGGCATCCAAAAAAAAATCATAATTTTTTTGAATTTTGATCACGACAAGTTTATTCTTTGACCCAATGTAGCAGGTACATTGCTTCAAAGAGGGGCAAAATGTAGACATGAAAAATATCCTGATCAACTAACTTTGATTCTTCTTTAATCACCCCTCTACTAACCATTTAATTAATTCATCTTAATTCCTTTGTTAATCAAATAAATCAAATTTATTTGATTAAATAATTATCCTCTTTTGATTAAATAAATCATTTTATTTATTTAATCTTAAAATCCCTCTTTAATTAAATAAATCCATTTTATCTAATTAACTTCTAAAGTCCCTCATTTTATTAAATAAATCAAATTTATTTAATTAAATCACTAACACCATTATCTTTGATTAAATAAATCAAATATTTATTTAATTAAATCTAAAATCAGTTTCTTCTCATTTTGATTTATTTTAATCCTAAAATCTAAGTTAAAAGTCAAAATCACCTAATCTTCACTTAAAATAATCAAACCATGATTAATCCTAATCCTAGTCATTCCAATCCTCTAGATTTTGTAACTTGTGCCAGTAAATCATTTCTTTGATTTAATAATTCCCTAATTACTTTCAAAATGGCATCAAAAAGGGAATATTCCTCCAAGTTCAAAAATCCCTCCAAATGGGATTTGTTCTTCCAACAAAGCATTTAACTTCTTTCTTACATGTCTCCCACTTGGCATTTAAGACCCTTTCTTCTCCCTCCAACAAGCCAACTTTCAAATATTAAAAGCCACCTAATATCAATTATTGGTACATTTTTCAAAAAGTGTTCAACCTTCATCCTCTCACATCTTGACAAATGGCATCTTATCATTGACTCATGTTTTTCCCACATCCTCCATGTACTTCAATCCTCCATCATACTTTCTTATAAATAGAGGCCTCCTCTATTGTATTAATCCTCCACAACTCCACAATATTCAACACAATCTTAGTAATTTGAATCAACATCCATCATCTAGGAACTTATCAAGGATTGGGAAAGGGATTCTTTCAACATCAAAGAAGCACCAATCCACTATGGGATAGGTATACTTCATGGTTTGATATGCTTTAGCTATCTTGTTATTTGATTGCATTTTGAAACATGTTGAAATATCTCATGTGGATGTTGAATGTTTGTTTTGTTTTAAAATACTAATAATGCTAATGGTGTGTTAGAGTTTAAGCCATTTGCATATTTTTACATCCACATTAATTAAGTTCGCAGTTTCCGAGTTTAACATTTGAATGTCTAAAGCACCTTTCTTCAACTGATTATGTTAAACTATTTTATGTTAGTGGTGGAATTATTATCTTTTACATTAGATAATTTTTTCCTAATTTCTTTACATGTTTTACTTCTTCAACAATTTATGCATTCTTTTGGTTAATCATTTCCATGCTTTCTAGTTTAGTGGTGTTGCTTTTCAGATTTATAGTTTTATGTTTTATTCAGTTGGTTAGTGTTTAAGAAACTTGAGAGAGAGAAGTTGAGATGTCTTCTATTGCATACACTCGTTGGATACTACCCGGTTGATATATTGATGTGTTTATTAACTAAAGTGTTAGGACCTAACGATAGCCTGTCAAGGCACATTATGAACCTCCTCTAAAACAAAATTCCTCAGCTCTCTAGAGTGAGGAATGTACATTCTTCTTTGGTATCTCAAAATATCTTATGGTTCAATCTCATACCCATCGAACCAATGATGTGAGGGATTTTCTGCTAGGGCGCTCTTCACTCTCTCATAGTCCTCATCCCCTAGCATATATTGAATCACTTGGTATCTCAAGTTAGACCTTGTCGAGATCATGGCTGCCAAATATCTTTGTCTACTAACAGCATCAACCGCTTTGTTCTCTTTTCCATTTTTAAACTCAATTCTGAGGTGATACTCACTAAGAAATTCCAACCACCTTCTTTATTGTGCATTAAGGTTTGGTTGAGTAAATACGTATTTCAAACCCAAGTGGTTTTTCTTAATTTCAAATGGATTCCCCAAAAGATAATTCCTCCACATATACAAGGTATGAAATATTATGGCTAATTCTAAATCATGTGGTGTTTTTTTCACCTCATGTTGCTTAAGCTTCCTAGATTCATACACTACCACTTGTCTGTCTTGCATTAATACTGCTCCCAATCCCTCTCCTAAAGCATTTGTGATTACTATGAATCTCTCATTAGGATCAGGGATGGTCAGCACTCGTGTTGTCATGAGCCTCTCCTTTAGGAGTTGGAATGCTTGCTTGAATTTCTTGGTCCAGTCAAACTGTGTTCCCTTTCTTTGGATTGAGGAGGTAGGAGATGTAATCTGGAAAAACCCTTGCAAAAACTTCCTATAGTATCCTATAAGGACCATGAATCTACATACTTCCAACACATTCTAAGGCACCAACCATTCCATGATTATGTTGATCTTCTCAGGGTCTAAAAAGACTCCCTCAATTGAATTGATATAGCCTAGATAGTGCAACCTATCTTGATAGAATGAACAGTTGGACAACTTCCCACAAATTTTCTTTTCACTCAACCGCTGAAAAACTATCCTCAAGTGCCAATCATGTTCTTCAACAAAATTTGAGTAGACTAGGATGTCATCAATGAATATCAAAACAAAGTCATCCAAGTAGTCTCTGAATACACTATTCATGAGGGTCATAAAAGCTACTGGTACATTAGTCATACCAAAAGGTAGCCTTATGAACTCATAATGTCCATATCAAGTTCTAAATGTAGTCTTCAGAATACCTTCTTCCTTAATTCTGAACTAATGGCACCCTAACCTGAGATCAATTCTGAAGAACAATGTCGCTCCCTTCATTTGGTCAAACAACTCACCAATCATTAGGAGTGGATACCATTTCTTGATAGTCACATTGTTCAACATTTGATAATCTATATAAAGACGCAAGGTTCCATCCTTCTTGTTCACAAAGATAATTGGTTCTCTCCAAGGATACACACTCAGTCTTATGAGCCCTTTGTTCAGTAATTCCATTAACTAGGCCAAGTCAAATCATAAAGTTTTGTGGTGGCCATCCTATAGGGTACCTTGGATTGAGGCTCAACTCCTAGGACAAGGTCAATAGAAAAGTCGAATTCCCGCTTTAGAGGCAACTCCATAAGTTCTTTAGGGAATACATCTTAAAATTCCATGAGAATAGGATAGTCATTTAAATACAACTCTTTTCTATTAGGGTTACTAAATTGCACATCCCTTTCGACAAGCCTCCTTGAGCTGTATTGCAAAAATTTATCTAAGCTCCAAGGGTCTTTGCATTCCACAAATCTTGACTAGGTTTCCATAATCATCCAAACAATTGATTACCTTATCCTCACAATTCATAATATCCTTATGCTCAGTTAACCAATTTCTTCCTAGAATTACATCATATGAACCTAAAGGTGTACATACATGTTGAGCTACATTTGAAAGGTTGGAATCTCTAATTCACTAAAAAAGAGATAGGTGCCTATCCTTTGCTCTACTTGATTACCATATTGGATTATGCATGAGTTTTCCATGTATCCAGGTCTAATGGGTATCTTGGATATTATTATAGGATATATAAAACATTCAGTCACTCTAGTATCAATTAAGATAGAGATAGATTGGCCATAGACCTTACGCGTTAGCTAACTTGGTGAAGCTTGATACTCTATTTTTTTTATCCAATGCAAAAAAAATTTGGTGATGTTGAGTCTATTGGTAGCTTCCCTCCTTCTGTGAATTTGACTGCTAAGGCTAATTTGAGGCGTAATGATTGCCTCCATAAGTATAGCATCCATCACAAGGCCCTTTGTGACCTCCTAGCTTGTCCTCTCTAAATCCCTTCTACTTTTGGTCATCTTTACCCTTGGTTTTATTTGCCTCCTTGCTCTTTCCACCATTACCATCTTCACCCTTTTCCTGTGACTCACTTCCCCCCTTGAGATTAGCGATCTAATGGCTCTTTTCTCCATTATGATATTTATTTCTCCCATACTACGATGTAAATTTTGAGTCATTACAGAGATTGGATAACTGTTGTAGTTTTTGTTCCTGTTTGGTGGCTTTAATGAAGACTTCATTTATGGTAAGAGGATTATGCATATCCACTTCAACTCCTATCTAATGTCTCAGTCCCATTATGAATTTTTGGATATGGAACCATTCATATCCCTAATATTGCAGCACATACTTCAATAGGTTCGTGAAATTTTCCCAATACTGGATCACAGTCATGTTCCCTTGAGTTAAATTCTTAAATCCATCACTTTCTTGTTGAAGAAAAGCTACTATAACCATCTCTTCCTAAAGGATTGGAGGAAGAGTTCCCAAATGATATTAGTAGGCTGAAGATTCCTTTCTAACTTTTCATTATCCCACCAAGTCCCTGCTTCACTAGAAACCTAATATGTAGCCCATGCCGCCTTAGTCTGCTTAGAAAGGTTACAGAGCCCAAAGTATTTTTCTATCTCTATAATCCAAGCCTCTACTACTACTCTGATAGCCTTACCATTGAAATTGGGTGGTGATACCCTTTTGATATCCTTTCCATGCTCATCCTCGCTTCATCCTTGTGGAACTTTCCCTAGACTGACGTCTCCTTGATTGGATTTTGCATTCCTACGGTCCTGATCCTCATGTGCCACTCAAAATTCTTGTTTTATGTAATCCATGGGAGGCTCTTTCTGGGTCATAAGCTTTAGAATTTTTTCCAGCCTCTTGTCAGGTCTATTATTGGAACCACTACCACCCACTTCTTTCCTGGTAGTCACCATGTTGACTCACACTTAATCTACAATACATTCACTTTTATACATCTCAACACTAGGTTCTATGAATAAACATTATTATTCTACATCACCTAATTTACATATGCATTTATCCCTTACTCATAGAAGACATACATATTCATGCAATAGAAAAATATTTTTGAGTCATTTATTTGAACACACCAAAAATATTGTCAAATTTTATTTATATTAAAGGTTAGTCAATATACCCTTATTTACAAAAGTCTTCTTGTTACATTATTCCATTTTCTTTTCATCAAAAAGAGTACATTTCGCTGGGTCCTTATTTGAATTTACATCAAACTTTATAGAAGAGGATTGTTGAGCATGGAAGCTTTCCTTTTCCTCTTTAGTCAACGAGGGTGCATTGGGTCCACACCCTAGAGGCTAGTCCCAGATTGTGAAAAGCTATTTAATCTTAGGTGTTCACTTCTCCTCAATATCCAAGCCTCTCTCTAGCTTGAGTTTTGTAAGAGCCTGAGAAAGAGTTTTGTCATTTATAATTTCTAGTTGAATCCCCATCTTGGCTTTTTCTTCCATTGAGTCATTCTTACGTGAAGTTCTAACAATTTTCCCTTTCCTTCATCCTATATTTGACCTTCCCATAATTGAATTCAATCTAGGTTTAGTTAATTCTCAGGACAACTAAATTTTGGTCACGGTTAAACTATCCTTAGTCAAACTATGGTAGACTTAAAGGCCTAGAGTTGAAAACTAATCTCAGATATGAAATGTAATAACCCATCCTAAATTATTACTTAATTAATATTATTGTAAATGACACATGAATATAAATTTCAAATTAAAAAGACATAACTAGTAGCTATAGTCAATTGTAGCAACACATGTTCATTTAAAACGAGTAAAGGATTCATATATTCCATTCAAAAATAAAATTACAATATCATAATTGACTTGGCTAATAAGGCCACATAACCATTACATTGTACAACTTTACATCAAGTACATCAAGTATTACATCATGGTTACATCATAGACTAAATTTTTTTGTGTACATCTAAGGTTCCTCTTGATGCTCACCTCCACTAGTGCATGAGAACATGGTTGAAGAAAATTACCACCCAACCATGAAGATTATGCTTCCCCAAAATTCTTTCGAATTGAAGAATACCCAACCCTGCATGGAAAGTTTAACAAGAGAACAATTTGCAAGGTGGAATCTTGTGCATGCCAAAACATCAACATGAAAATTTTATCTACAAGTTAGAAAAGAAAATGAAATATCTATGAGAGGAATGGTATAGAGTGATATCATAGAGTTTATACATACAAAATGAACTATATTTCTTTTCCAAGCATTAAACTGTGTTGGAAAAACAAAAAGTAATAGGTTCTTCTCTCTGAATGCAATTTGAACACCCATCCTAGAAGGTAGTTTTATACAATACACCATTTCATAATAGCTATCTACCCTCTAGTAGAAAATACCCTAAGGTACTCTAGTCTACTTAGGTATCACTATTCTATTCAAGTAAAAGAATAGTCTTCTCACATATTTCTATGAAAAAGAAGAATCAAATTACTAATTTCCTCTCTAAATAGAAATCAGATGCACGTTTCTAATAGAACAATATAATATTCAATCATATCATTCACATGACCCATGTTTAATTTCAACATAAGTATTATCCATTTAAAAAAAAAATAAGTAAAAAGAACAAAACAAGGTATGTCACAAGTATGTGTATGTGCATAAACGAAGTCTATGTGCATACACATATACCTGCCTACTTAAGTTATTGGTTTGAGCATACATTGTGAAATAAATCATTATATAAGATTTCAATAATTTAATAATATTTCATTTGATGTTTCTTTCATGAAAATAAAGAATCCATAACAAGTTTGTATTACAGTTTCTCACATACTATTCCTTCCTTTATATATATTCACATAAACTATAATATCCTAACAATGTTCTTTAACATGTGAAAATTTGTTGTTTTAACAGAACAATACTGTTTCCAACTAAACAGTTACAGAACAAGCTATTTCATATAGAAAATTCATAATTAACAACTAATCAATGTTATTTCAGCTAAATAGTTTAATCAACAAGACTGTTTTCACCTACACATATATAATTTTACCACAATCAATGTCGTTCGCAACAAAAAACTCACTATTAATCAATAATAAAATGTTGTTTTAGAATAAACAGTTACAGTTTATGGCAAAACAATATCATTTCCAATAGAACATTCACTATATACATCAATACAATGTTGTTCCAGGCTAAACGGTTACGATTTATAAAAAAGTTATGGTTTATAAAAAAATAATGCATTTCTAATGGAACTTACACTATTTACACCAATACAATGCTTTTTCAGGCTAAACAGTTATGGTTTATGACAAAATGTCATTTCCAAAGTTTTATGGTTCTAGCTTCAAGTTTCATTGCCTTGTTTCCAAGCTTAATTATTCTGACATTTGTATACACAATTTCATGTAAGAACAATAAAATGAAGCTAATATAAATTTTGGAATGAATTTAAAAGTATTGGAGGACATACTAATCATTATTCAAAAATGATAAAATGATTGAATACATGATATCAATCTTACCCAGATTCAGTTTGGAACCTAGTTGAAAATTTACATATAATATACATCAGTCATTCTAAATCGAACCACAATCATTGATTGGTTCTAAAGAACGGGGTGGTTGTGGGCGAAACCATAGAACCCACCCTCGGCTTGGGAAGTATCACTTCCATGGATGACATGGTTGTCATTCCTATGGAATGACGGTTCACTATGCTACACATGTAAATAAATTTAAGGAATTATTTTCCCTCATTCGACCTTTATTTTGAACAACCTTGGCAACATAACAGGGTATCATATATCTACAAAAGTAACAAAATATCATACACATAGCATGGGTGATATGATCCCACCATCACCTTTGGTGACAAGGTAAAACAAAGGCATAAAAAAATTACCCTTTGATAATAGATCAAGAGGGTGATGGCATTAACCCGATTGGGTAGCCATCGAAGAATCAATAATAAAAAGACAACATATGATATAAAAATATTTCACTATTGGCTACAACCTACCCTACATTTCATAGTTTACATTTCACCATTTACAGTGCTATCGAGTTTCCTCGATAGCCTATGATGGGCTTATCAATAAATTTTTTTTTACATGCAATCAAATAAAGGATTGGTGGTATCAAGCCTTACAAGATAGTGAATATTGATGGCTCTTCCAAGCCATGGGCTTTACAAGCCAAGATGAATTTTTTTGAAGATAAAATAACAATAGATCCATAGACATTCCAAGTTTACTCATAAATTTTGGAAAAGAGTTTGATGTTCTAGTTACTTTCAATCAATAAAATCAACAATGCAACAATCAATTGACGCATGGAGATAAAGATGAATCTGCAAAATCAATTAAAAGCAACATTATTTAAGGAAAAAGCACTAATTACCTCTTGAAACCGAGAATTCCCCTTCAAGTTTTTCCCCAAAAGTTGTGTTCCACACTAGTCTACTATTGTTTCTAATTGATATTTCCTTTAAAATGGCATCTTTCTTCATTTTTACCATGCCTCCACTAAGGGGCTAGTTCAAAATAATAATGGGCATTAATGATAATCCCAACCCATTGTAAGTTCAAATTCTTGCCATTTTGTCGATGGAAAACCAAGTCCATAGTGGGATTTCCTCATAATATCAACTTAAATTTCATCTATTCATTAATGATAATTATTAGTTTTCAAACTCACTATATATATATATATATATATATATATATATATATATATATATATATATATATATATATATATATACTTATATTTATTTTCAGATTTTTTCACACATATGTATGTTCTCAAAACACACACACACATATGTTTATATTTATATATTTATATATGTATTTACATATAATTTTTTTCATGTGCATATCTATCATTTATATAAAAAGGATCTTTCATTTTCATTTCAACAATGATACAAAAAAGTATAATTGAGATTTACACATTCATTCACATACCAAATCACACTTTCGTTTTTCTCTAAATTCAAAACACAAGCTCAAGATTGACTCTTTCAAATATAAGGTTCCATGAATTTTTTTTTTACAATGCATCTTTCAATCATCAATTCATTCTTATATGAATTTTCAAATGTAGATATCATGGCAATTGTGGTGTGTGCACCCATATTTCATCTAGCTTACCATTCAATCTGGCTAAATAGTCCAACTTCAACCATAGTCTCATCCTTCAACCTATCACCCTAAAACTTCACACACTTGCACTTGAAAAATTTATTAAAAATGTTCAATTCTTGATAACATATAGGATAATTTCAAAACATCACATAGTCAACATCAATCAACTTCTTTCAATCGACTTCAAAAATTAAAAATTTCCATCTAATATATATTGAATTTATTCAATAATTGATAAGTAGGAGGTATTTTTCCATGTGTAAAAATTATGATATGACATTGTGTAGTGAACCTTACCGAGAGTTGTAATTTACCCATTGTAAAGCTATATAAGGAAAATTTTCTCTTTATTTTAAATTTTATCTCTACTAGTGGTTCAATGTGTTGTATTTAAGTTGAATAAAAAGGAGAAACTTATAAATTTATTAAGAGTAGGGTTAATGTGTAAAATTTTTTCATGTTATATTATGGTTTTATAGATATAACTCATTTTTTATCAAAATCCTAGGAATCTTAGACCTAGACGGTTTGTGATTGAAGAAATATTGATCAATGCACTATAATTTATTCAAATTTCATTATATATTTTATGAATTAATTCTAAAACTAAATGCATCACTAATTTTTATTGGAGTTATTTAATTCTTTATATCCTAATGTATTTTGATATTTTTTATAAATTTGGTACATTGGAATTATATTAGAAATATTTATTTGAGATATTGAAAGATATATCTATTGTCTTGTAAATTTAACAACATGCCCATTATTAAAAAAATCACATAGAACATGTAGCTACTCGAACATCATCAAGGCCTAGTGAAAAGATAACTTGGATTTGATTAATCCATTTTATTGGTTATATTTTCAAGAGAGGTAAAAATTTATTCAGGGTATGTGCAGGATCATGATGGGCCAAAAAGTGGCAATATGATGGGTATTTGTAGGGTATCTGTCTGATGAATTTTTATTACCCAAAATTGATGAAACAAAAAGGGTTTTTAAAGGAGATTCTTATATTTCCACCCATACAAATTATGCTTTACTTTGAATTTAATAAATAATTATTATTTATTTTTTATTTGAATTAGGACTAAAGCCTTGATTGATAGGTTGATTTAAAAACATCTATAACTTTCAAATAGTATCACATTTTTTGAATCCAAAACATGCGTCACATTCTATGCTTCATATACTATAGGATTGAAAAAAAGAAAATTTAATTTCTTGAAGTTTTGACCAAGTTAAGGTGGCCAGACATATGAATTTTAATATTTTTTAAAAGTTGTAATAGAAAATTCATAATTAATTATTTACTTGGAAAAAAATACAAAAAAATATGTATCACATCCGGACATGAGTCCTCTACTTAAATATAAAATCTTATAAAAAAATACTATCATTTTATTGTGGTTAGGGTGGTCAGACAGACACCTACTTATTATTTTTTCCCTAAAATTTAAGTACTACTACATTAAAATTTCAAATTTTCACCTAATAGATTTTTTTCTTTTTAAAATAAACCTAGTAGTCTAGAAACTGCATTCAATTGTCTATAGATTCTATTCTTACATATTTTTTAAATAAGATAGATAACTTATTAAAATTTTTACATCAAGTTGCCTAACTCTAATTTTTCTGATTTTTTTGCCACTTAAGGGCCTTTTTTTCTATGATGATCCTGCACATACCCTTCATATAACTTGAGTTGGTTTCCTAAAAAGACCCATAAACAATGGGGGATAAATTTAGTATCACCTATAGATGGGAATAATTGATATGAGGCTGAAATAGAGAATGGAAAGACACAACAATATAAAATAATATATTACAAATAGAAAGATGAATTAGCGGACCAAAGAAACTAATAATATTTCAGCATATATGAAGGATCAAGCATCTAAATATCTTTGAGCTTAGAAATGAAATAAAAAATAATGTGAGAGATATTTGGATTTATATAATGAAATAACAATGAACATAAATAATAAACTATATCAAGGATTTAGGTGTATGAAAACATTGGCTCTAGTTGGGGATGAATATCTAGAATGGATACAATGATAACCCTTGGTTGATGTCTAGGAAGAAAATATAACTCAGGTAAAAGAAAAAAACTAACCAAAAGGACATGATGTGATGAGAAGGTCACAAGAAATATAATACACCATGACCAACAAGGATCATAGTTAGACAAAAATGGGATATAATATGTAAAATTATCAAAATATAATTTTACTAAAGAGAAATAGTACTTGTGGTGTTGAACATGAAGTTACAACTCCATTGGGTCACCATCTAAAATCCTAAGCTAAAATTTTCCTTGAATAAACTTATGTTTGACTTTTTCTCATATTGTCTACAAAGTAGTAGTTTTGGAAATGCTTTCCTCTATCCTCTAATATTTTATTACACATGAGTACTAGGCTTTCTACTTGGAAACATATTTTATTTTCCTTATCAAATGGATTCTTCATTTTTTACTACTAAAATATAACTTTATCATTTGCAACCCTTGTTTTTTCATCTAACTCTATTTTCTCACACACTCTTAAGGATATTACATTTTTTCATTTATTTCAAAATTGTATGAAAATTTTTGCACTAACATCTCTATTTTTATTGATATCTTAAATTTTCCTCAATAAATCAATTGAAAATGTATCCTTCTAATACTCTTCTTGTAAATCACTCTATCTACACATATTGAAAACGTCAACTTTTAACACCCTGTATTTTGTTATTTAGTTCCATATTTCTTTGATTATATTTATGATACTCTTATTTATAGACTTGTCTAAAAAAAATTCTTAAGGATGATAGGGTAATGAGAAGGTAACTTATTGATAAAAAAAAATATAATATCTCTAAATATTTTAAACACAATGAATTATATACCACTACCCTCATTGATACACAAAAAATTATAATCACAATTGTTAGCTAGTAATAACCATCACTTTTTTATTTTCAATTCATAGTAGGGAGTGTCTCAACGAACTTGGTGTAGTAATTAATGGCCACAAGAATCCACCTATGTATAAACCTTAAATTTCTCCATGATTTTGCCTAGAAATTTTATGCCCCTTTCTAAAAAATATTCTTAATTGAGATAGATGTGAGGGGAAGGGAACTTTCAAACCTTACCTTTCCTAAAGATATTTTGAAAGAATCACATTTATTGAATTCCTTCCATAGCATTGAATAATATAGGACACCAATATCCTCCTATAAGATTGTTAAGTGTGGTAGCTTTCTATATGAAATATCTAGCATAAACTCTTTGGTGACACCTACAAATTAATGTTATTGATTGCTCTTGTAGTATACATTGAAGTAGTAGGACCCATAATTGTTTCTTGTCATAAAATAATCCCAAAGTAGTCCTTACTTGTGGGACTATAACTTCAAGATCCTTTGCTAATTTTGATTCATCTTCGGAGGGTATTTCATGCTTTCAAAGTAAAATATCACATACTTATACAATTGACTATATTTCAAAGGAGAACTGATCTATCCATGATAAAAATGTATGTTATTAATATCTATTGTATAAAATTTTGTTTCTTCCTATAAAAAAATATTTTGAAAAACCATATGGGGGACTCCTCTCTCTCTCTTGCACTTCTAGGGTTTTTCATGTAAAAGGAGAGAGATGGAGAAATGGTTTCAAAATACTAATTTTTACATTCAATACTATTTTCAATGAGATTATTTATGTCTATTTAAGATTCCCTAATGTTCTTATTTGAAAATGGAATAACTTAATAATGCAAAACTATGAATATGCAAGTTGTTTGAAAACACAGTGTGCTATGCAGAAAAGCTAAACAAATGCAATAAACAATCAAATGAAGATGTAAAATAGAAACTATGCAGCTGAAAATTGAAGAGGAACAAATTGAAGACTAAAACAGCCACTGGAATCCTAATTTTTTTGAATTTTTAGGCAATCGAGACACTTAGGCCAGTTGGGCGACCTAGTCCCATAACATGGAATCTGCCTAGAAACCTATTTCTGCAAAAAAGGGTGTTTGAAAATGTGAAAATCTCTAAAAAACTAGTGCATTGGGACTAAGTCACCACTATGGGTGATAGTCCACTTTGGATTTTCTACAAATTCGAAAGTGGAAATGGAATTCGACGACCTACACTCTGTTCTTTGATGGAAATCCAGTTCTGAATCTTCGAAAAATCTTGCAAAACAGAAGATAAATTGGTTTCTAATGGGGGTTTCGCCTTGGTCAAACCCCTAGTTGGTATTTAAAATTTCTAGAGAATAAAATCTACATAAACCCTAACCTTAATTGTGTCTACGAGTAGGAAAAGCTAAAAATAAGATGAAACTCTATTCTAACGTGCTAGAATGAGGTGAATAAATGGCACTTAAGAGATGCAAGAATTCAATGCAAGAAACCCTACAACCCTTCAAATGAATGTAAATTATCTGTGGAAATTTAATGCAAACCTCAAATTTGAAGATAAGGAAAAAATGGAAGATGGAATCACTTCAAAAAAAAGTCATTAGGTGTGATTTGATAGCTAGTTGCATCTCTTCAACCTATATTTATCCATGATTTAGCATAGGCATCCATGATCAAAATATTGCAATGTGAGATCTTGAATAAAGAGTGAGCTTCAAGACTTGCAAAAAACCTAGTTTTATGCCCTAACGCTTCAACTTTGCTTGAATTTTCTTATGTAAGACACTTTTTCTCTTGACTTTTAATATTTTCTTTGTAAAAAAAATAACTAGGAGATGTGAAAAATGACTTAAAATGTGTATTTATAAGCATCAACAACTATTTTTCCCATTATTTAGACCTAAGAGGTCATCATCGATTGAGAAATTAAATTGAATTAATGTAATTCCCACTCAAAAGTGGAAAATACCCCAAAAGGGACTAAGTTGCCACCTTGGGCTACTTAGTCCCACAAGGAATATTTTTGGTGGGTTTCATGAAATTTGAGTGGTTTTAATGATATTTGTTGGAATTTAGGTGGTTTCATGGGTGAATTAGGCCTCAAATTAAAAATTTATGAATATTAGGGGCCTATAAATGCAATTTTAAGGGATGATTGATGGAAGGTTCCAAAACAAGGACTTAGGTTTACCACAAAATTGTCTCTTTCTCCAAGAGTATACAATTTTTGGCAATACATTAAGCCCCACTTTAGCACCCATATGACTCTACATGCATATGCAAGCTAAAGGATTCTAAACAATGAACTCTATTACATAAAATGATACTCATTCAAAGGGCAGGAGAATGAAGCCCCCAATGTAGTTATCTAAAAAATGACAACATTAGGAACTCGTATCCTACAAAACATATTCGTTAGTTATCAAAAATACTTTTTTACTAACTCTTAGAAAGAAAATTCAAGGGTAGATGTATGCCCCCACTTGATTTTACTTTCTTTACAGAGGTGGAATCAAGGTAACAATCTAGCCTCATCAAATTCAAAACATCATATTAAAGCACATATCCAAGTACCATTTCACATAAAGATAGATAGTGGATGATGTCAGTGGTGTAAATACGATTCCAACACATCAAACAAAATTGAAAACAGAGTTCGCTAGCTCCCATTATGTTGATTTGAAGAAGAGATATTTTATAAACTCTTAAAAGGAAAATAACCCTATTTTAGCACATAAGAGTAAAAAGAGGAGTAAAAGAGGTAAATGGGAGTAATTTGTCACTTACTATTCATTTTACTTGAATTTACTTTACAGTGAAAAGTGAGATGTGAGAATGTTGAGCAGACGAGGGTACACACCTGCACGATTGGACGTTCCTTGAGACCAGGTGGCGTACAAGGAGTGTCAGCATGAAGTGAGTGAATTTGGCAAGCTATGTTTATGATTTTGTAGTGATTTAATTAATTTTGAAGTATATCTAGGTTGATTAAGGGTCTTGGAATTTTTTTGCAAAGTGTCCCCTTGTTTTGCAAAGTGTCCCTTTTGTTTGCAAAGTGTCCCTTTTGTTCACAAAGTGTCTCATTTCTTCGAAAAGTGTCCCATTTCTTTGTGAAATGTCTTGTTTCTTTGCAGAATGTCCCAAAAGGGGTCTAAAGTGCCTAGGGCCTTTAGAAAAGAACAATAGATTAACTTTAGCACACTTTCCTAATGAAAAATGTAAAAAGGAAATATTTTAGATGTGTTTTAGAGCATATTTGTGTAAATCTTTAAAGGTACCCATATGAGGATGATAATGATTAGGAGGGAGAAAACTGAGTTTTCTAAGAGATCTGGCTCCAACACTATCAACAGAGGGGATAAAGAATCTCTAGGTTGTTGGGATCTATGGGCATCAGATTCTACAAAGTGATGGGATGCAAATACAAGCACATTTCATCTAACCATACGAGATATGATGATCACACTAGAGGATGCACATCGGATTCTCCATGTGTCAATTCAAGGAGAGAAAGTATATTTCCATAGAGACCGCACGTTCCTAGGGCAGAGGGCTGATTTACAGAATTATGTAGATGGTCTAGTTCATGATGCATGAGTTAGTGGATGGATTGATTTTTCCATGTTATTATATTCATGGGCGCGAGTGGTTTGATGCATTATGATGCACATGATAGCAGTAGTTGTTGTCCCTAGTGGTCAAAGTGGTCATCTTGAGGGAGGACTAGTCCACTTGATTCGAGGGATGGCAGAGCGACGAACAGTATACGCCTGAGGTCAGAGTATGCTGGAATAGGTGTGGTTCCTTGAGAAAATTATTGTACTAGACTAGTTGGTTATCCATGCATGATAGTAGTGTGGTACCCATGAGCTTTCAGGTATCCATTGCGGCAACTATGGCAATATGGTGATTTACATTTTTGGAGGGTATAGTTTGATTGACTGGATGAGGACGAGACTCTTTGGAAACCTTATCAACTGAAATTATAGTGGCCAGATTATACCAAATAGTTGAGGAGGATGTAGATGGATAGAGTTTTGGTTGGTCGCCATGACCACATGGTATGAACATTCTACTATGATTGAGTCATGCGGCAGTTTGGATAGGTACAAACACCACCCCAGGCACGGTCCTCTTTTAGGAGATCAATGTAGAGTACATGAAGACCAGGTAATACAATGCGACTCATGCTCGAGCACGTAGTTGAGAGTGACTTTGATAATTCTAATCATGACTAACCACCATTCTCCAACACAAATGATTTTGGTGCCACAACAGAGTATGAGGAGTGGTGGATAGTGACTCGACCAACACAAGTATTCTCGATGGATGAGCCGGTGGGAGATGCAGAGCCACTATCAGATGATGGAGAGGAGTGGGAGGATAGGGCTAAGGAGACACGCTATATACCTGTTGATATATTTATTGATGTGGTTGATGATGAGTATTGTTATTCCTTGCATAGCCACCCCATTTTGTTTTGTATCAAAATGGGTCCCGCTTGTGGTTTTTTTTGTCCTTGTTACTTTGTTTGGGTCTTAGGAGTTTTCTGATTTTCTCCTTAGTCCTTGTTTCTCTTTTTCTGCCATAAGTGGAGTCGGATGGAAACTAGACTTGAAAATTTTGTTTTGCTCCAAGTCTAGATTTGATTCCGGTTCTGGGTCCGCTCTCCTTGTTATTTTTTGTTGTTTGTTGGTTGGTCTTGTGCTCTTGGGCCCTTTTCCCTTGAGTTTTTTTTTCATTTCCTTGTGTTTAGTTTTTTCTCTGGTAGAAACAAAATCAGATTGGGAATTGAACCTGGAACTTTGTAAAAGTTCTAAACTTGGTTTATGCTATGATCCCACTCTTGCTTGTTGGCTTCATCCTTTGTTGTTTTCTATATCGTGGTTGGGTCTGATTTTTGTCTCTGTCTCACTTCTCGTTGTTCTCTTGTATTTGTCTTACAGTTTTTCCTTTTTCGGGAATAGAATCGAAATCAGAACTGAACCTGGAACTTTGTAAAAGTTCTCAGTTCGGTTATGGTTCTGACCCTACCCCTGTTTCCCTTTGTTGTTTTTCCTTTTCACAAGACCAGAATTGGAACCAGAGATAGGTGTGAAACTTGTTAAAAGTTTCTTGTTCTATCTAGGATTTGAGTCCACGTCCGCCTTGCTTTGGGTGTTCATTGGGGTTAATTGTTTTTTTTTTTTTTGCTCCACCTTTGACCTACCACATTTATGGCATTAATTGCAGCCCTCTCACACATGCGAAGAGATTTTAAAATCTTAGTTATGTTTAACTGGTTCATTATCTTCGATATTTAAGCTATTTTAAGTGAACCAGAGCTAGGAGAACTTCAAGAGAAATGATTTTATTTCGGAGGAGTGTTGGTTAGTGAATCTCTATGAAGTTTTAGTCTTCCCTTGTGTGTGTTTTGAGGTAGGGTTTCTTTTCCCTTCTTTTCCCATTGTGCTTTGTCATTTCTTGCTCGTGTTCTTGCTCGTCATGCTTTTGGCGTGTTTGCAGGATCATTTTCTATGAACCTTTACTTATCTCTTTGTGTCTTGTGGTTTGTTTTTTTTGTCCTTTTCTATTTTTTTCCATTTTTTTTCTTTCGTTCTGTTTGTTTGTTTATGTTTTGTTGTCGCTTTCATGAAAGGTGTGTCTTGTCATGCCCTAATTTTGACTAGGGTTTTGTTTGGTTGGGTTCTCTATGTGTCAAATGCTTCCTAATTTGTTTGGAGACCCTTCTGATCCTTCTTTTGTGTTTATTATTCGATTTCCATGTCACGAATTTGATGCCCTAATTATCTGAGTCGACGCGTTAGGGAAATTAGGGTTTTCTCGATAACCTTTACAAAATATCCAACCCTCAAGTTAAAATTGGTCTTTATGTGGTTAAAGGGTGAATTAATCCCCTTTTGTGTTTCCAATTGTCATTCCTTGTGACTTAGGTCCTTAGGTTCATATGACCACATCTTCAGAAGAAAAAGAGTGCTATGTATTTTATAACTGGCTGAAGAAAAATTAGGAATATATTGTCCCGTGGGTAGTTACATTTTGGTGTTCATTCCCAAAATGGCCCCGCTTCTAATTTTTGTTGGCTTTCATCTTCATGCTCGCTCTTTGGCAGAAGCCGTAACTGATTTACATTTTGGTTTTCATTCCTAAAATGGCCCCACTTTTGATTTTTGTTGGCTTTGGTCTTTGCTCTCGCTCTTTGGCGGAAGTGAAACCAAAGTGGATGTCAAACTCAAAACTAATGATTGATGCTGGGCTTAATTTCCATTTCGATCCTAATTTTGATTTTGTACTGGTTATGGCCCCCATCTCACCTTGTATTAGAATGGTTTCCTATGCTTTATTCTTCTTTGGTTTCACCTTATGTTAATGTGAAATTGGCTAAGTATAGAAAGTTTTTCTTGAGGGAGTAGAGTAAAGGATATTAAATGTTGTATTGTTTCTTATGCTTTTTTTTCATTTAATATATGCTTTTATTGTAGAATTAATGAATTCCAAGAGCATCGGAGGCTTCTAAAAGCAGTCAACTAGAATAAAGTTCAAGACAAGGATCCAAACCTAAAGTGATAAAAGTAGAGAAGCTCCCTTATACCTTGAGGTAAAAACACATGGAAGCTATTCTTGTGGCTAGTAAGGTGGACTCCAAGTGGGAGGACATCACTGATACCAACTTGGGCCTATTCAGTTATGATGAGTTACTTTTGGATACATTTGGTGAAGATGTAATAGGGAGGACTCAAAGAATTGTCCAATCTAGATTGGCACATGTTTCCCTCTTCGCCCTATTGGTCTAGTGTCCTAAGTTGATAATCATTGCCTCTGGAGCATACAACCCTACCATGAGGAAATGTGTGGATTCACAAGGAAATATTATCATCAACTTGGCACCACAAATGATAAGATTTAAGTTCAATGCACCTACTCCACAAAACCCCATGAAGCTCACTAAAGCAAAAGCACTAAAGTTGTATAGTGACAAGAAGGAAGCTAGCTGAAATCATATGAACAAGGCTTGGATGAGAATTGAGAAGAATTCTTTAGCCAAGCTTCCTAATCAGCCTAAAAAGGAAGACTTCTACAAGGAGATTGCAATATATTCATGATGCTCTCCAAAGTATTTGGGAAGAGAGATGTATCCTAGTTTAAAGAGTGGATGTTTCCATTCATCCAAACTATTCTAGATGGAAAGAAAAAATTTGACTGGTCCATGATTTTGTTAGATTGCATACACAATCAGATGCTTAGAGTGAGAGAAAGAAAGAGTTTCTTCATGAGCTCTTATGTGATCTCTGCAATAGCTAGAAGGGGTGTCTTTCTCAGATTAAATTTGATGGGTATATTGGAAGAATCCCAAGGACATAAAAATGTATGGGATCATTATGACAATCTCACTTTGCATACTTCAAAGGAACACATCAGGAGGGTTAATGATGCATTTTTGTATGTTATCATTAACTGGCTAATAGGATATGTTGGTTATAGATTGAGTAGAGAGGTTATGTCCTTCATTGCAAAGTGGGGACATTGGTATATCCAATATCCTAGGTTCACCTATTTTAGGATTGTTGGTTTTGATGGACATCCCCATCTATTTCCTAGGTTTTGTAGCAACATGATAGTTTTAATGGAGTTCAACTATCAAGCATTAAGAGTTAACTTCAAATTTGGTAACAAAAACAAGAGTGGTTGTCACAATTTCACCATGAAATTGGGTGAGTATGGTTGTACACATAATGTGGCATCCAAGGCAATCTGTGTGGAAATTATTTATTTAAAGTTAGGTTTATACACTTATAGAAAACATTTTTCTCCTAAGCACAAGATGTAGGGTTTGCTTCCTTCTATTTTTGATAAACATTTCAATCTGGTAGAATAATTTTAGATGGATTTGCAAGATGGATATGATTTAAGGGGGAGAAACTATGAAATATTTCCCATCCAACTCATGGTTGAGTGTGGGATAAAGGATGACATCCTTGCACATTGTTAGATGATCGGTAACTTTGGACCCCCAATATGATGTTGATAACATAGGCACCTGAGATTTAGATCCAGTTGGTTGGATTATGAAGGAGTCAATAGATATAAAGTAGATTGTGAGATCGGTCTTGGATAGGAGTATCTAATTGGTTGTCATGAGAGTTAACGATCCAATGGCTCAGGCATCCAAGAAGAGGAAGGTGACAAGTACCACTCAAGGGTACAAAAGGAAAAAGAGAAGAATGGCTCCTAAGGAGCCCCTAGAGTTCTTTCCTCCTAATTCTTGAGAGGAAATTCAAATTCCTACTCAGGATCCTCTTGAGGCACATGGGGAGGAGGCCACAATAGAACCAACTGCTTCAACATCTTTTGCAAGGGAGGCATCAACTCAACCTCCTACCATAGAGCAACCAAGTGAAGAAATGCCTATAGGAACCCTCCATAAAGAAGTTGAATTATTGAAGGAAAAGGTGCTTGAAATACAAATTCATGAAATAGAAACTGACTCTAAGGCTATGCCATCTGACAAAGAGACTCATGTGTTGACATCCCTTGATGTAATTGAGGATGCAGGGACTGAACATGTATTAACTAAAGAGGAGCAATGTAAAGTGTTTGAGGAGGCTAAAAGGGAAGCAAATGCCAAGGAACAAGCTGAGGAATTAGCTAAAAAATAAGAGATTTATGCTAAGGCACAATATGATGCATTAGCTAACCATAAAGAATTGGAAGTTCAATCCAAGGCTAATGAACTAGCCATAAAACAACAAAAAAATGAGCAAGAGATTAAAATGAAAGAGGAAAGGGACAAATAGTCTATGCTATAGAAGATTCATGACCTAGGGTAGGAGAAGGCTACTCATAGAAGAGAGAAAGAATCCCTTGATGCTAATGAAGCAACAAAGAAAAAAAAGAAGAATCAGAGCACCTTGAAAGAGAAAATGAGGTTGAAGAACTTGCTCTACAAAAGAAGAAATATAAAGAAGCATGGGATTATGTCAAGGAACTGGAGAAGCAAAGGGATCAGATGTATGAGGAGAGGAGATTTGAAGAACATTTGAAGAAGGATTTGGATGCCAAAAGATTGCAAGAACAAAAGGATAAAGAAGAGGCTAAGAAACTAGCACAAGAGGCACAAAGAGAACAATAGAATGTGCAAGAGGTTGACTCTCAACCTAAGAACACAATATTGCAACATTTATCTTCTACCACTATTGATTCTTCTTTAGCACAAATAGTCACTAATCAGACTGCTCCTAGATGGTTGAAGCTTGACTTAGAGAAGAAACAAATAGTTCAACATCATCCACTCAATTTTGATGAGATAATGAAGGATATTGAGAAGGAAAGACCCAAAAATAAGGCCCGAGTTCTTCACTCCACCAAGCTCACAGAAAAAGGAGAAATTTTTACTGAATGTGCAATTCCAATGGTGGATATGGAAAGGGATGATAGGAAAATGACTGATTAACAAATAGGTACTATGAATTTGGGGAGACCTACAAAGAACCAACAAATGAATCTTATTGATATTGTAGCTTCTTCCACCAAATCCAAAATGATTAAAGATAAGCAAAAGAAAGATGAGGTTAAGGCCAAATTGGATTAGTTGTGCAAGTTCCTAAAGGATGTCTCCACTCCAATTTCTCAACAAGTTGTTGCTCTGGAATCCCTAGTCTTACTAACAAAGAAGGAAGCTAATGACTTGGTACATATGAGGAGTAAGGTGGGGATGGTTTAAAGATGGATTGATAGACTTAATCTAGAGATTGTTGAAGTTCTAACTGATAGTTTGAAGGTTCATGAAACAACACTTGAGTTGGTAGGAAATATGAACTAGCATGTTGAGGATCTAGAAAAGAAAGATGAAGAGTACAAAGGATATATTAAGAAGCTTAAAGACATCAGCAAAGTGCCCAAGTCAAATCTCCTGGAGCAGCCAATTATTGAAGAAGGAAATGTATATTTTATTCAGAAGACTATAAGCATAATAAGATTCAAATCCAAGTTCATCCATGAGCATAGGAATGAGGTCCAAGATGCAAGAAAAGACTTGAATGAGTGGATTGATGAATTAGAGGTAGTAGTTTCCATTCTAGTCAATCTGGACATCCCATTCAAGGAGAGTCTTCCTTTGGAAAAATTCACGGAGAAGTGGAGTAGTAGATTTGAAGAGGTAATAAAAAAAGAGATGATGGAGAAGATGTTTTGTTGGATAGATTTATGGGCATCAAGGAAGAAGTAAAAGTTTCCATAAGGGAACTAATTAAATTGAAGGATATGTAGGAATTTGCCTCAATAGAGTTAAAGATGATCAAATTTGAAGAAAATTGGTTAGATGGGATTGATTTAGATATCCTTCAACAAGTGTTCTCTAGTTGTGATGAGTATATCATGGACCAACCAACACATGATTGATTTGGTAGCAGAGTATTCGTTTCTTGACACCACATCCTCTCTTCTCCTATTTTGTAGGATTTTGGCACAAGTTAAACACTATTTCCCATTCCCCAATCCACCTTATTCCTTGGGAATCATATTTTTGTGTAATGAAGCAATCAAGCCTTGTAACTGAAGATTAGCAGTCTAGTTCCCTCATGCAATCTCAGTTCCTTAATTTGTGGATCTAAGTTTTAGATTGAGAGGAACTTTCCCATGGCATGTATATATGTACTTTTTGAGCTCCATTTTGTAGAGGTCAACTCATTGAAGAAATATTAGCCACCTAATGATAGAAAAGAGGAATTATAGTCTTAGAATGTCATAGTTGCTAGCAAGATACTTTGGGAAGTTCAGTTAAACTTGGATACATTTTATAGTTTTATACAGTTTACATGTTAAGTTTGGACGTCTTTGACAAGGTTAATGATTTATAATCAATCTGTATGCCAGTGATTTTATGTTCCTAATTTTTTTCTATTTGATGAGAATCAATAGAGGAAATTGGATTCAATATTATCTCATTCAATTATCCGTGAAAGAAATTGTTGTTATATCTATTTGATCTGGGTTTTAACAATGAGTGAATGATCTGTTCCAAGTTTTGAAGTAAAAGTTTAGTGAATGGTTGTGATTGTGAATTAGCACTATGAATGTATGCAGTGGTGTAGATTATTCTATGGATTGCATCATGTGGTTTTGGTTAGGTAAAGAAAGACTCATTATTGATATGCATGTCTAGATATTAAGAAGTTTCATTCATGTTCTTCTATTTTAAAGTTTTGATCTATATTTTTATATTTGTTTAAACCCCCCCAACATAAGTCAGTTGATCTAATGAAATTTTGTTCCTTATTACCAACAAAGTCGCCTTGAACACTACAATTAATTTAACCATTGAGAAATATGAATAGTGTTGAGAACCAACTACCAGGACCTTGGGAGTTAGATTACTATATGTTGTCTTTCTTGTTTAGGAGAAATAGAATAGTAATATTTTGTTTAATGTTATTTTGTTTTGACCATCAACAAATCTAGGAATAGAAGGAGGTCCTCAGGAACAAACTGTCTCAAATTGGGTCATTCTCACTAGATACGTATGAGAGAGTTCTTAGATCCTCTCAAAATCTTGAACCATTGATTGAACTCCAAACCCCTGTTAGATACAAAGGCCAAG
This sequence comes from Sequoia sempervirens, assembly GCA_007258455.2. Classification (NCBI taxonomy): domain Eukaryota; kingdom Viridiplantae; phylum Streptophyta; class Pinopsida; order Cupressales; family Cupressaceae; genus Sequoia; species Sequoia sempervirens. The sequence continues at coordinate 214,567,906 of VDFB02379711.1, read as the reverse complement.
CCCATAGGGTTTTGATCCCACCATTGTCACCACCACTTACTCCACCTTGATTTCCACCAAATCCACCTATCCCACCACTGGTCCAACTAGTCTCACCATCACCAGCCATGGATTTCTTTGTGAATAACCCCTCTCCACTAGGGACTATTATTGGGGGTATACATGATCTGCCTAAGAATCATGAGAGATTTTGTCCCAAGTATATGCATGGAGAATCAAGGAGTGTTGAAGAGAACATACATTCCTTTAAGAATTTATGTACTCATGCTCTGGTAGCTCATCATGATGTGTGAAAATTGTTCCCCTATTCTTTGAGTGACATGGCTTACAACTGGTATTTAAATCTTCCCCAAGGGTCTATTATGAGTTGGATAGACTTGAAAAATGCCTTTATTAATCAATTTCGAGTCTATGTATACCCATCCATTCTATATCACCAATTTTCTATAATAAGGAAGGAATCAGATGACCCATTGCCTTTATTCAACACAAGATTCGAGAGAATGTACCAAAGGCTACAGGATCCTTACTTGGTTGCTGAGAATATTGCCATTCTAGCATATTTAAGGTTCGTGGATACTTTGATTGGCTTATTCTTGTAGAGGAAATATGCTTGCAATGAAATAGATTCGTTGTCTAAAGTGTATCACCTAGCCATGAAATTGCAACAACAAATAAGCTTACAAATGGGAAGTTTAGGAAGAGTTCTTACTCCCATAGGAGATTAGATTCCTAACCCAACTCCTCTATTCAACATGGTCCTAGGGATGTCTTATTCCCAATATGGACCCATTTATGAGTTGCAAGCCCCACCTCCCTTTCCATTCTTCACTAATGGTACCTAGGATGCCTAGTAAACAAAAATTTATCAAAATCAAGCTGGAAGATCAAATCCTATTGGTTTGCCATCTGTAGTAAAGACTGCAAAAAGTGATATAATTCTCCAACTGACTAATGAGATGGAAATCCTTAAGAAGACTCTATCTCAGATGTCTAATGATATGGTCCAACTTAGATAGAACCCCCCTCAAAACCAAAATCAAAGTTTTAAAAATCAAGGAGGGTATTCTAATTAGGGTTGTTACTCCAACCAAAACACCAATAGGAACTTGTAGAACCAAAATTCCTCTAACCAAAACTACCAAAATCATAACACGGGATACAATCAAAGGTCTAGCAACAATAGACTATGGAATAATAGACCCAATAATGGGGGGGTTTCCCCTAATTATCAGGTGCATGATGAAAGGCCACACTGCAAATGTGGTAGATCTTAACTGTATGAAAAATTGGTGTAGGTTGCATGACATTGTAGCTCATTATGAGGTTAATTTCCCAGAAATGGAGAAGGTAGTCAAAATTGCACAATTCAATGCTACATTTTAAGGTGCATCCAACAAATTTGGTGGGTCAACAGATACTTCCATGGCCTATGACATCTTTGATGAAGAAATTCCATTCCCCAACTAGGAAGAGAATGAAATAGTGGAAGACATATATGATGCCTAGGCCTTCCAAACCAAGGGAGGCCATTTCCTCAAAAATTAGAACAGAGGGCCATTCACCACATTTACTCCTAATAACATGGTCCCAACGAATCAGAATGTCGATTGATAATAACCTACCACCACCAAAGGGTTTATCTTACCCTCAAAATAAAGGTAATCCACCTTCTTTTCCTAAGTATCAGGTAAAGAATGATTCAGAGTTTGATTTCATTGGAAAGATGTAGAGGCAAAAGACTTCATTGTCATTCTTTGACATTATGAAGTGGTATCGTTCCCAACGGGAAATTTTGTTAAGAGCCTTGGAGGAGGTAGACCAGTCAAAAGGATAAGATAAGGAAACTACAAAAAATCAGACAAATGCATCCCTCTATAAAGGTAGGACTGCTACCCCACCTTTCCTTTTGAGTTTAAGAGTTTTTGGAATGAATCTACACAATTGTCTACTAAATTTTGGGGCATCAGGAAACATCATGCCATTTTCAATTTGTAGGAAGTTAGGGGTAAGTGCACCAAGATGGTTCCCAAAAAAGGGGCTTAAGTGGCCACTTTTTTTCTGAAATCAGGAAATACTGACCTTGGACGTGAAATTGAGGATAGCTACACTCAAAATCTTTAGATGGAACAAAAACAAGGACCGTAGTGCTCTAAGTCTACTTTCTAAACTACTAATTTATTTTGAAAATGGTTGAGATTAAGGGGTTCAAAAGAGGGACACACACAAATTGTTGTTGTTTCTGTCAGAAAAACATAACATAGCAACTCTTGTGTGACCCGAGCATGGTGGACTTTTTTGTAGTATTTTTAAAATCGCTCCAGTCAGAAGTTAGATAACAGTATGTAGTAAGGACTAGATATTTTCTGATAATTTTTTAATGAATATTTGATTTTTTATTAATTTTCTAAGTGGGCACTTCCTAAAAAGCAGAATTTTGGCCGTGCTCCCCCTAAATTTTTGAAACTAATAGATTTTATTTTAAATTTATTTTTTTTAAATTGTAGAATGGAGTCTAGTTTCTAAAAATGTAATTTATTTCAAATTTTGATGAACGGTTAATTTATAGCTAAAAAAATACCAAACACTGCTTTTTGAAGAAAAACAAACATACAAAGAAAAGAAATTATGGATGAAAGGCTTAACATTGTTGGAAAGTGAAAAAAATTACATTGTTGGAAAGATAATAAAGAACCTAACATTACCCATGTGTTCGATTTTCTTGATATTGAACCAGATGCAATCTTGATGGTGAGCACGAACCTAATTATGTGAAAATTTGTTGAATTTAGAAAAAACACGTCTCTGGTCTTTGGGAATGCCCTCCAAGCCTTTGGGTTGGTATTCCAAGGCAAATACCAAAGCAAATTTGCAAAGAAAACTATAACGCGAACGTGTTATAATGCGTATGCGTTATTTGTTAGTTTGGCCACAAAAGTGCGACCATTTCGGTGCACTTACCCTTAGGCCTAAGTCCACTTTAGACTAACAAAAAGGTCATCCAATTGGATAAAATGAAAGTCAATGTGGTAGGAGAACTTAAAAAATTTCATGTACAGTTTGGATCTGACCCAAGGATCCAAACTTACAAGGATATCCAAGTTGTTGATATCCCAAAAACATATGGTATGCTCTTGAGCAGAGACATAATAAAGAGTATTGGGGGATATGTGTCCTTGGAATTCTCACACATGTGGCTGGCTTGGAAATCCATTGCAACATGGATCAAAATTGAGAGTGAGCCTAGGCTTAAACATATGATTACTGAATATGATACTCCCAATGAGGTAGCCTATTTCGAAACTAAGATAGGAGTCTACAAGAAGGAGGAAATCATGACTTTCTCTATATTTCATCTTGATAATCCACTACCTCTAGAACAAAATAACCCAATGACTACAGCCAACCAACAAGTCCTAATCAAAAGGTTTCAATAGGATAGGCTGGTACCGGGAGGAGAGGCTGATATGTGGAGTTTGTTGATTCCCAATTGGTATAGGGTTCATTATCAAAACCATTCTGAGTTGATGTGTCAACCCTGTGTAGATATCTTGAACCATGTATGTCAGGATGAGAAAAATTGTGAATGCCTACCCAAAGCACTCAACAATGAGTTTTCATTTGAAGAAAAATATGAAATAATTCTTACAAGAGCTAGTCTTTCTCAAAAGGAAGATTCTTCCCAACTTGAGAAGACTCAAGTTCTTTTCTCTGAAATATAAAGAGAGACTAAGGAATCTCGGCCTTTGCTTGTTACACCAACCTTGAACACCCTCCCAATGCCCAAGGCATTGGTAAAAAATGTACTAAATCATGATCTAATCCAAGAAGAGGTTCAGGAAATAGTTCCTAAACAAATTTTGAACCCAGGTGAACATTCTGGTAAACCTTGTCCCCAACTACCTTGAAATTTTGATGGCCAACACCAGTCCAATCCACCACATAATTTTAGCAAGAAAATACCTATAACCCCAAAGAAGAAAGAGATCCCAGCTCCAGATCAAATATGGAGTCTTAAATTTGATGGCTCCAAGTGCAAATCAGGAAGTGGGGTAGGGATTCAATTAACCAACTCAGAGGCCCGGAAGACTTACTTTGCTTCTTACAGGTTACAGTTTGGTTGCACTAACAATGTGGTAGAGTATGAAGCACTTTCTCGAGGTATGATTTTTTCTCATTAGAAGAAAGTCACATCTCTCATGGTTATGGGGGATTCTAAAGTAATTTTCAAGTAGGTCTGCAACCAATATACTTGTCATAACAAAATATTAGCTATTTATAGAAGTAGAATTTGGAATATTATTGAGGATTTTGATGCTTTTGGAATCACTCTAACTCCTAGGGAAGAAAATTAGATTGCAAATGCCTTGGTAGTTGTTGCTAGCACATTGGATCCCATGTAGGAATCTAAGTTGAAAAAAAAATTAGTCGAACTAGTCTCTATCCGAATAGTCCCAAATAATGTCCATAATTTTTAGGTCTTCGATGATGACCAGCACATACTCATCTTCTTGGAAAGTTCTCATGTCTTCAGGGGACAAATAATTGATGAGTCAAAAAGAGATCACAGAGATTGGGTCCCTAAGAGTCATGACACTGATGGGATAATGAATTTGAAAAGAAACAACATTCCCAACGGGATGTTAGCTTTGGAGAGAATATTTGACTCTGATCCTCAGGCTCATGAAAGGGTGCCAACAAAAAGTGATGGATGGTCCAAGTGAAAATCTATTAATCTGGCTAGTTTGGGTCCCAAAAGAAATCTTTATATAGGAAAAACTTGCCCTGAGGAAATAAGAGATGAAATAGTTAAAGTGTTAAAAGAGGACATTGCAACAATTTCTTGGAGTTTTGAAGATTTAAAGACTTTTGAAACCTTAGTGATCATGCATACCATACCTATGAAGCCCAAAGAAAATCCCTTCTATTGAAATAAGTGCCTGGTTAATGTGTTGATCGAGCCATTAATTCAGAAGGAAGTGCAAAAGTTGTTGTCTACAAGAAGCATCTTCCCAGTACAACACTCCACTTGGGTTTCCAATTTGGTTCCAGTATGCAAGAAAAGTGGGGAGATCAGACTATGTGTTGACCTCAGGAACCTAAACAAAGCCTCAAAGAAGGATAACTATCCACTTCCTTCTCTTGATGAGGTATGAAAAACTATCAATGGATCCAGATGATGTCATTCTTTGATGGCTATTCTGGGTCTAATCAAGTACTTCTCAGTCATGAGGACAGAATGAAGATTGCCTTCACTACCAAGTGGGGGAAATTTTCCTATCAGAGGATTCCATTCGGCCTTATCAATGTTGGACCTACCTTCCAGCGTGCAATGGACATAGCATTCAAGGATCTGATAGGTAAGTGTATCAAATTATCTATGTCGATGACTTAACTATTTTCTCTAAGAATAGAAAGGACCATGCTACTGATTTAGCCAAAGTCCTTAGGAGATGTATAAGCTATCCAGATTGTCCCTAAATCAAAAAAAATTGTGTTTGGAGTTTGTGAAGGGAAAATTTTAGGCCATGTAATATCAGAAAAGGGGATATCCATAGACCTTGATAGAGTTGAAGCCATCTTGAAACTGACAATGCTCAAAAGTAAAAAGGAGATGAGATCCTTCTTTGGAAGGATTAATTTCGTGAGAAAATTTATAACAAGGTTTGCAAAGATTGTCAAACCTCTTAATGAGATGATGAGAAAATATGGAAAAATAGAATGGAGCAAAGAGGCCAAATCTTCTTTCTCACATATTAAAAAGTCAATATCTGAGGCACCAATATTTACTAGCCTAGATTGTCTAAAGCCTTTCTATATCTATTATTTTACATCTGATCACTCATGTACCATTGTTTTAACACAACGAAGAAGTGAGAGAGATGAAAGGCCAATTTCTTTCATGAGATCCCCATTCAAAAATGTAGAAGTCAAGTATCCACCCCTTGAAAAGCATGCCTTTGTATTGGTGTGAGCAGTAAAAAAATTTAAGCACTACATTCTTCAGAGTCAGGTTGTCACCATAGTTCTTGATCCAGTTGTGAAGTACCTCCTTATGCAATGTAAATTAGGAGAAAGAAGAGGAAAATGGATGCCTATTTTGCAAGAGTTTGATTTATAAATCCATTGAATGAAGCTCATCAAAGGACAATGCTTATCAAAGGTTATGGTGGATCTTGACAAGAGTATCACTTGTCAGCAGTACACAATGCAGCCGTTCACAAAGGATCCCTGGTATACTGATATGATATTCTTCCTTCTCAATAACATATGCCTCGAGGGAATGAATGCTACTCAAAGGAGAGCATTGAGGATGAAGAGCGCTCATTACATGCTCAAAGGAGGATCCCTATACAAAATAAATTATGAAGGAGTGTATTTTCTCTGTTTCGATCAACAAGAAGCCAAGCATGCTATTGCTGAATTTCATGGTAGACACGACATAGGGCATGTATTTGCAGATTCATTGGCCCATAAAAATCTCAAATCAAGCTACTATTGGCCCCACATATTCAAGGATGCACATCAACATGTCAAAAAATGTCACACCTACTAGACCTCTACACCCAAGGAGTGTAATCCTACAATGCATTTACAAATGGTCTATGAGGTGAGACCTTTCGCCCAATGGGCATTGGATTTCGTAGGTGTTATTAATCCAAACTCTTCTATAGGTCATAAGTTTATCTTGACAGCAACTGACTACTACACATGCTGGAGTGAGGCTCAACCATGCAAAAAGAACACCACCAAGGTGGTTATCAGGTTTCTCAATGAAAGAATCATAACCAGGTTTGGAGTACCCTTCGCCTTCGTATGTGACAATGTCCCTATTTTTTATCTGTTAAGTTCATACAATGGGACTATGAACATAAAATTATTTTAAAATACTCATCTAATTATTACCCTCATGGAAATGGTGTAGCAGAGTCTACCAACAAGAACCTATTGGAAGGGATAAAGAAATTGTTAGAAAACAACCCTAAGGACTAGCATACCTAGTTGAGATTTTCCTTATGGGTGGATTGAACCCATATTAAAGTTGCTCTAGGAAATTCCCCATTTAAGTTAGTCTACGGTCAAGATTCGATATTCCCCATACACTTGCAGATATCTATTATCAGGTTTATGCAGTAGTTTTATTCAAAGGATGATCAAATTGAGGTAAGGCTAAATAATCTTTTAAACATGGAAGACGAGAGAGAAACTGCTTTACAACAGTTCTTTAAACAACATGCTATTGTCAAATATTGGTTTGACAAAAGAGCCAAAATAAAGGCTTTTAGAATATTAGATCTTGTGTTGCTGTGGGATAAAGATAAAAAGAAAAAAGGGGGACCAGTAGAAGTTTGATAGACTCTGGTTGGGTCCCTATCAAATAGATAAGATCTTGGGTGAGAACGCTTTTTGATTGACCACCCTAACAGGAGAACCTAACCCATTTCCCATCAGTGGTCAATTTATCAAGCATTACTTTGGCCCATGAGGGTTTGATTTTCTAAATCGGTTGTATTATATGTAATTACTTGTTTCGTTGTTTTAGTGTTTTCTTTGTTTGTTTGAGTGTTCCTTTCCTTAATTTATTTCTATTGTTTTTGTTTTTTATTTATCTTTTTTTTTTTGGGTACTTTCAGTTCTGTCCATTTTGAAATGAAAAGGTTGTTATTCAAAGAATACTGTGGATACTAGTAGAGAAATTGATTTAGGAGTTTTCAGGTATATCTGTTGAAAGATTTTTTTCTAAACCTATGTCTTATGAGCATTTTAACAATGGTTTGAAAAGTTATTGTGAATGAGGTATATTTAAACGATCTCATGAACCATGATCAATTTTTTTCACAAAATAGATAAAACATCTTCCTATATAGAATGCCTATTTTAGGGTGGTTGTATCTCTAGTTCAAGTGAAACATATTATTCCCAATACTGTCAAAATTCCATTGTAGTTCTCAACACATATGTCAGATTAATCACATCTAAGTATTTAAAAAAGGTTGATAAAGAATTTTCACAAGTAAAGCCTATGAAAAGAAAGAAAAAAGAGAACCATCAAAAGAAGGAAAATTCAGTATCAAATGGGTGATTCAAGTATCTCTATTGGGGATATGGGCACCTTTCTAGTAGTAGAGAAATGCTTTAAGAGAATTAGAGGTATCTCCATCGGGGCTGTGAATGCCTAACTAGCAACAGAGCAATGCCCAAGATTTGATTGAACGACACTTAGTAGACTCAACCTATGTAGCTTGAATCTTAGATATAATCATTTCAAGATGGAGAAAGTTTTTATGAAGCAAGATGCACCATATATGCACACAATCAGATTTGAAATAATTCATGTTGATTTACATCTGAGATTCCAGCTCACCTTCCTCAATATATATATCTGATCTTACTTAAGTTCGAATGTTTATAAACCAAAGGTTTTGGGTGCTTGAATTCTTCAATGTATTGAAAATGGATAAACCATTTTCCCAATGCAGTCCCCATTTTTTATGCCTTGTATAACCACCCCATTTTGTTTTGGATCAAAATGGGTCCCCCTTGTGTTTGTTTTTTGTCCTTGTTTCTTTATTTGGGTCTTAGGAGTTGTTCATTTTTCTCTTTAGTCCTTGTTTCTTTTTGTCTATCAGAAGCGGAGCTAGGATGGAAATTGGGCTTGAAACTTTTGTTTGGTTCTAAGTCTAGATTTGATCCGAGTTCTGGGTCTACTCTCCTTGTTCTTTTTTGTTGGCTGTTGGTTGGTCTTATGCTCTTGGGCTCTTTTCCCTTGAGTTGTTTTGTCATTTCCTTGTGTTTTTTTTTTCTATAGCAGAAGTAGAACCAGATTGGGAATTGAACCTGGAACTTTGTAAAAGTTCTGAACTTGGTTTATGCTTTGATCCCACTCCTCCTCGTTGGCTTCATCCTTTGTTGTTTTCCATGTCGTGGTTGGGTCTGTTTTTTGTCCTGGTCTTGATTCTTGTTGTTCTTTTGTCTTTGTCTTGTGTTTGTTTCTTTGTCAAAAACAAAACTGGAATTGGAGCCAAACCTAGAACTTTGTAATAGTTCCCGGTCTGGTTTTGGTTATGACTCAACCCCTATTCCCCTTTGTTCTTTTTCCTTTTCATGGGACCATAATCAGAACCGAAGATAGGTAGGAAAATTGTTAAAAGTTTCTTGTTTTCTCTCAGATCCTAGTCCATGTTTGCCTTGCTTTCGTTGTTCACTGGGGTTAACTGTTTATTTGTGTTGTTTGCTCCACCTCCAACCTACCACATTTATGGCATTAATTGCAACCTTCTCACATGTGAGTAGTGATTTTAAAATATCAATTATGTTTAATTGGTTCATTATCTTTGTTATCTAGGCCGTTTTAAGTGAACGAGAGCTAGAAGAACTTCGAGAGGAGCGATTTGATTGCAGATGAGTGTTTGTGGGTGAATCTCTAAAGAGTTTCAGTCTGCCCTTGTGTTTGTTTTAAGGTAGGGTTTCTTTTCCCTTCTTTTCCCGTTGTGATTTGTTGTTTCTTGCTTGTGTTCTTGCTCATCGTACTTTTAGAATGTTTGTAGGATGTTTTTTATGTGAACCTTTTCTTGTCTCTTTGTGTCTTTTGGTTTGTTTCTTTTGTCCTTTTCTATTTTTTTCCATTTTTTTTCTTTTGTTTCATATGTTTGTTACTATTTTGTTGTCTCTTTTGTGACAGGTGTGTTTTGTCGTGCCCTAGTTTTGACTAGGGTTTTGTCTAGTTGGGTTTTCCATGTGTCAAATTATTTTTGATTTTTTTGAGACCCTTTATGATCATTCTTCCATGTCAATTATATGATTTCCATGTTGGTCATTTAATGCCCTAACTACCTAAGTTGACACGTCATTAAAATTAGGGTTTGCTTGATAACCTTTACAAAATATTTAGCCCTAGGGTTAAAATTGGTCTTTATGCAGTTAAAGGGTGAATTAAGCCCCTTTTGTGTTTCCTATTGTCATTACATGTGAGTCAGGTCCTTGGGTTCATATGACCATGTCCTCAAAAGAAAAAGAGTGTTCTATTTTCTATAACTAGCAGAAGCAGACTAAGGGACGTACTGTCCCCTAGGTATTTACATTTTGGTGTTCATTCCCAAAATGGCCCCACTTCTAATTTTTGTTGGATTTTGTCTTCATGCTCACTCTTTGGTGAAAGAGGAACCAAAGTGGATGTCGAACTCAGAACTAACGATTGATTCTGGGTTCGGTTCCCATTCTGATCCTGATTTTGGTTTCATCTCGGTTCTGGCCCCCATATCGCCTTGTATTAGAAACCAAGATTGTGTAAAATTGCATACACAATCAGATGCTTAGAGTGAGAGAGACCAAGATATTCTTCATGACCTCTTATGTGATCTATGCAACAACTAGAAGGGGTATCTTTCCTCGATTACATGTCGTGGGTATATTAGGAGAAGCCCAAGGATAGAAAAATGTATGGGATCATTATGACCAACTCACTTTGCTGACTTCAGAGGCACACTACATGAGGGTTAATGATGCATTTTTGTATGTTATCATTAATCGGCTAACAGGAGATGTTGGCTATATATTGAGTAGAGAGGCCATGGCCTTCATTGTAGAGTGGAGAAATTGGTATATCCAATATCTGAGGTTCACCTATTTTAGGTTGGCTAGTTTTGATGGCCACCCCCATCTATTTCCCAGGTGTTGTAGCAATAGGATAGTTTTAATGGAGTTCATCTATCAAGCATTAAGAGTTAACTTCAAATTTGATAACAAACACAAGAGTGGTTGTCACAAGTTCACCATGAAGTTGGGTGAGTATGGTTGGGAACATAATGTGGCAACCAAGGCAATCTGTGAGGAAATTATTTATTTTACATTATGTTTATACACTTACATAAAACATTTTGATCCTAACCACAAGATGTAGGGTTTCCTTCCTATGGTTTTTGATAAAAATTTCAATCTATGAGAAGACTTTTGGATGGATCTACAAGATGAATATGATTTAAGGAGGAGAAACTATGAAATATTTCCTGTCCCACTTGTGGTTGAGTGTGGGGTAAAGGATGACATCCCTGACAGATCTTTCAGATGATGGGGTAACTTTGAACTCCCAATATGATGTTGATAACATGGACACCAGGGATTTAGATCTAGCGGATTGGAATGTGAAGGAGTCAATAGATATAATGTAGATTGTGAGACCGGTCTTGGATATTAGTATCCAATTGTTTATCATGAGAGTTAAGGAGCTCAAGACTCAAGCATCCAAGAAGAGGAAGGTGGCATGTACCACTCAAGGGTACAAAAGGACAAAGAGAAGAATGGTGAAGCAGCACCTAGAGTTCTTTCCTCCTAATTCTGGAGAGTAAATTCAAATTCCTGCTCAGGATCCTCCTAAGGTACACGGGGAGGAGGTTTCAATAGAACCAGGTGCTTCAACATCTTTTGTAGGGGAGGAATCAACTTAGCCTCCTACCACAAAGCAACCAAGTGAAGAAATTCTTGTAGGAACCCTCCATAAAGAAGCTGAGTTATTGAAGGACAAGGAGCCTAAAATACAAATTCATGAAATGGAAATGGACTCTGAGGCTACCCCATCTAACAAAGATACTCATGTGGTCACATCCCTTGATGTAACTAAGGATGCAAGGACTAAACATGTATTAATTGAAGAGGACCAATGGAAACTATTTGAGGAGGTTAAAAGGGAAGCAGATGCCAAGGCACAAGCTGAGGCATTAGCTAAAAAAAAAGAGATTGATACTAAGGAACAATATGATGCATTAGCTAAATAGAAAGAATTGGATGCTCAAGCCAAGGCTGATGAACTAGCCAAGCATTAGCAAAAAAAAGAGCAAGAGATCAAAATGAAAGAGGAAAGGGACAAATTGTCTATGCTTCAAAAGATTCACAACCTTGAGGAGGAAAAGGTTTCTCATAGGCGAGAGAAAGAAGCCCTTGAGGCTAAATTTAAGGCTGTAGAAGTAGCATAGAAAAGAAAAGAAGAAGTAGAGTGCCTTGAAAGAGAAAAAGAGGTTTAATAACTTTCTCTACATGAGAATAAATCTAAAGAAGCATGGGATTATGTCAAGGAACTGGAGAAGCAAATTGATCAGATGCATGTGGAGAGGAGATTGGAAGAACATTTCAAGAAGGAGTTGGAGGCCAAAAGATTGCAGGAACAAAATGATAAAGAAGAGGCACAAAGAGAACAATAGAATGTGCAAGAGGTTGACTCTCAACGGATATGTGCAGGATCATCATGGAAAAAATAGGCCCTTAAGTGGCAAAAAATTTAGAAAAATTAGAGTTAGGAAACTTGATGTAAAAATTTGAATATGTTATCTATATTATTTTAAAAAAATGTAAGAATAAAATCTATAGAAAATTGAATTTAGTTTCTGAACTACTGGTTTTTTTTTAAAAACTAAAAATATATTTGGTGAAAATTTGAAATTTCAATGCGATAGTACTTAAATTTTAGGGAAAAAATAAAAAGGTGTCTCCCCTAACCACAATAAAATGATAATATTTTTTATAATATTTTAGATATAAGTAGAGGACTCATGTCTTGATGTGATGCATATTTTTTGTAATTTTTTCCAAGTAAATAATTAATTATGAATTTTTTATTACAACTTTTAAAAATATAAAAAATCGTATGTCTAACCACCTTAACTTGGTAAAAAATCATGAAATTCAAATTTTATTTTATTAATCCTATAGTATACGAAGCATAGAATGTGATGCATGTTTTGGATTCAAAAATGTGATAACATTTGAAAGCTATAGATATTTTTCAATCAGCCTATCAATCGGACTTTAGTCATAATTCAAATAGAAAATGCATAATAATTACTTACTAAATTCAAAGTAAAGTATAACTTATATTGGTGGAAAGCTGAGAATCTCCTTTAAAAACCCTTTTCATTTCATCAATTTTGGGTTAAAAAAAGGTGTCAGCCACATACCCATCATATTGCCACTTTTTGGCCCATCATGATCCTGCACATACCCCAACCTAAGAACACAATATTGCAACATTTATCTTCTACCACTGCTTCTTCTTCTTTAGCACAAATAGTCACTACTCCTACTTCTCCTACATGGTTGAAGCTTGAATTAGAGAAGAAACAAATAGTTCAACCTCAACCTCTCAATTGGGATGAGATGATGAAGGATATTGAGAAGGAAAGACACAAAAAGAAGGCCTGAGTTCTTCACTCCACCAAGCTCATAGATACAAAAGAAATTATTGTTGAATGTGCATTTCCAATGGTGGATAAGGACAGGGATGATATGCAAATTACTGATTACTAATTAGGTACTGTGAATTTGGGGAGATATACAAGGAACCAACAAATGAATCTCATTGATATTGTAGCTTCCTCCACCAAATCTAGAATGATTAAAGATAAACAAAAGAAAGATGTGCTTAAGGCCCAATTGGAACAGTTGCACAAGTTCCTAAAGGATGTCTTCACTCCAATTTCTCAACGATTTTTTGCTCCTAAATCCCTAGTCTTACTAACAAAGAAGGAAGCTGATGACTTGGTACATATGAGGAGCAAGGTGGGTATGCTTGAAAGATGGATTGATAGACTTAATCAGGAGGTTGTTGAAGTGCTAACTGATATTTTCAAGGTTCATGAAACAACACTTGATTTGGTAGGAAATATGAACCAACATGGTGAGGATCTAGAAAAGTAAGATGAAGAGTACATAGGATATATTCAGAAGCTTAAAGACATCAACAAAGTGCCCAAGTCAACTCTACTAGAGTGGTCAATTCTTAAAGAAGGAAATGTAGATTTTATTGAGAAGACTATAAGAGTAATAAGATTCAAATCCAAGTTCATCCATGAGCATAGGAATGAGGATCAAGAGGAAAGAAAAGACTTGAATGAGCCGATTGATGAATTGGAGGCTGTAGTTGTCATTCTTGTCAATGTGGACATCCTTGTGAAGGAGAATCTTCCTTTGGACAAGTTTAGGGAGAAGTGGAGTAGTAGATTTGAAGAGGTAGTGCAAAAGGGAGATGATGGAGAATATTTGTTGTTGGATATATTTATGGACACTAGGGAAGAAATAAAAGTTTCTAGAAGGGAACTAATTAAATTGAAGGATATGCAAGAATTTTCCTCAAAAGAGTTAAAGAGGATCAAATTTGAAGACAATTGGTTAGATGGGCTTGATTTAGATATCCTTCAACAAGTGTTCTCTAGTTATGATGAGTATAGCATGGACCAAGCAACACAGGATTAAGCTAGTAGCATAGTATTCTTTTCTTGATAGCAAATCCTCTCTTCTCCTATTTTATAGGATTTTGGCACAAGTTAGACTCTAGTTCCCATTCCACAATTCCACCTTCTTCCTTGGGCATCATAATTTTGTGTAACGAAGCAATCAAGCCTTATAATTGAAGATCAATACTCCAGTTCCCTCATGCAGTCTCAGTTCCTTAATTTGTGGATCTAAGTTTTAGATTGAGAGGAACTTGCACATGGCATGTCTATATGTACTTTTTGAGCTCCATTTTGTAAATTTTGTCTCATTGAAGAAATATTAGCTACCTAATTATAGAAAATAGGAATTATAGTCTTAGAATTTTAGATTTGTTAGCAAGATACTTTGTGAAATTCAATTGAACTTCAATGCATTTTACAATTTTATACAGTTTACATGTTATGTTTGGACCTCTTTGAAAAGGTTAATGATTTATAATCAATTTGTATGCCATTGATTTTTTGTGCCTAAATGTTTTCTATTTGATTAGAATCAATAGAGGAAACTGGATTCAAGATTATCGTATTGAATTATCTATGAAAGAAATTGTTGTTATATCTATTTGATCTATGTTTTAATGATGAGTGAATGATCTGTTTCAAGTTTTGAATTAAAATTTTAGTGAATGGTTGTGATTGTGAATTAGCACTATGAATGTATGTAGTGGTGTATACTATTCTATGGATTTCATCATGTTATGGTTTTGGTTGGGTAAAAAACCACTCATTATTGATATGCATGTGTAGACATTAAGAAGTTTCATTCATGCTCTTTTGTTTTAAAGCTCCGATCTATGTTTTTATATCTGTTTAAAACCCCCAACGTAAGTTAGTTGATCTAATGCATTTTTTTTCCTTATTACCATAAAATTCCCCTTGAACATTACAATTACATCGACCATTGAGAAATACTAGCATAGTTGAGAACCAACTACTGAGACCTTGGGAGTTAGATGACTATATGTTGTCTTTCTTTTTCAGGAGAAATAGAATAGTGATATTCTATTTAATGTTGTGTTGTTTTGACCATCAAAAAGTATGATGAGGAGGTAGATCTAGATTATGAGGAGGAGGGAGAGGAGGAGATGAGGAGAAGTATTTGGAGGATGAAGAGGAGTAGTACAAGGAGGAGGAGGAGCCACCCTTGAGTGAGGATGATGAGGTAGTAGCCGAGGACCCTCATCAAGGAGGAAATTCCTCTTCCATCCATAGGGCGAGGTCACGAGCAATAGCTACAACTAGCACTAGTACTCATAGCTGAGGAGAGGCTAGCACAACCTCCATGCCCCCAGTACAGGATGACATTGAGGTGACACATCCGACTGAAGACATAGGTGATGATATTTGATTTTATGCATGTACTTTGAGTTATTATGTCATTTTAGATACATTTATATATATTATGATGATGATTACTAATTGTGTGATGTTTCTACCTCACAGGAGTGATGAGAGAGTAGTGAGAGTTCTATTGTTAGGTTGTTCCAAAGATAGTACTTGCATCCATCATGGAGGAGGAGATAGATCCTAACTATATACCCCCACCTATTGTGGAGGAGGAGCCAGAATGACTTAGACCATTTGTGAGACTATGGGAAGCTTATGAGAGCTTGAGGGGATGAGTGCATTAGGTAGAGACTGTAGGGTAGTCATCACAGAGTCCAACAAAGATGGAGAGACTACATGCAGAGATAGCATGACTACAGGAGGAGAGAGATGTGGCCCATGGGCAAGCACAAGGTTTGGAGTTTTCATATAGACTTAATGGATCATGATCATGATCACACATGATCATCTCGTGATAGCAAGAGACCGGATCATGAGCACTAGATGTTGAGGGTTCTAGTTCTCACCGACCTTGGTAATATTGTTTCTGATGATGATATATATAAAACTCAGAAGATATGTATATAGAAAAAAAAATTATGTTTTATGATTTGTCTAAATATGATTGAATGTTAAATATCAATGTGATTAACTAAGTAACCTTTGCAATATTATGATAATTAATGTCTTCATGATTTAACAAGGTGTATGTGATCTAATTAAAACATACTTGCAGTTATAGGTTAGATACAACATATTGATTGACTATGTTGTGCTAAAACAAGATGCAAGACAACACACAAGATGAAAGTGAATAGCAAGAAACCTAAATGAATCACAAAGAATAACTTTAGTGTTGAAGACAAACCTACAAGAGAATTGTAAAAAACAAATCTATGTGAAAGCATTAAGGGGAAGCATCCCGTAATTTTTATCAACATTGCTTTATATTTCATACTATTCAAAGGATATTAAACATAACATTGACACAAATTCACAACATTGATTGGTTCTTTAAGAGGTGTTCCATCGAGTTTTTTTAAGACATATTCGCCAAACCCATAACTTGTGTTGACAACATAGGCTCCTAACCAATTAGGACTAAATTTTCCACGTTCATTAGGGTCGATGTTGACATTACATTGATTTTCGAATAGAACTAATTCACCCTTGTGAATTCCACAAGGGAGAACATTTAGATTGTAATGATGTTGTAACCTTTTTCAATAGGCTTGAAGATGCTCAAGAGCGTTAATGTGTTATTCATCGAGCATTTCAAGTTGATGTAATTGTTCATTTTTTTAAGTGTTATTATTAATCAAACCTTGGAGAGAAATTTGTAATGTGGGAATTTCTAACTCCAAAGGAATGATTTCCTTCATACCATAAACGAGGTTATAAGGCATCAAACAGTGGAAGAACGAACACTTGTATGATATGCCCAAAGTGCATAGTGCAGTTGTGTGTGCTAGTCCTTGTGATTGGTGTTAACAATTTTCTTTAAAATTTGTTCAAGTATTTTATTAGTTGACTCAGTTTGACCATTGGAGTGTGGGTAGTAAGGTGTCAAAAAATAGTGTTGAATATGGAAAGTCTCTAAGAACTTCTTCACATCAGTATTCTTAAGTGGTATCCCATTATCAGAGACTAATGCGGAAGGAATCCCAAAATGAACAATTGTGTGCTCAAGGATGAAGAAAAAGATTACCTCAACAGTTGTAGATCAAAGAGGAATAGCCTTGACCCATTTCATGAAATAATCAGTGGCAGTTATGATAAGTGTATGTCTAGCAGAAGAGGGTGGGGAGATTTTTCCAATTATATCTAGCCCCCATACTAAGAATGGCCAAATAGGAATTTGGGTACAAAGCTCAGAAGTAGGGCATGAAATAAATGACTATGTTCATGAAATTTATGATATCGCTTAACATACACATAATAGTATTTTTCCATATTTTTCCACTAATAAACCATACGAAGAAGTTTATGACCTAAGGTTTTAGCACCAAAATGACCACCACAACTTTTAGCATGAGCCTACTCGAGTTCCATATTAATTTCAGAATCCTTAAGGAATCTATGTAAAATTCCATCAAAGGAGCGTCGATATAACACATCAGTGAGGATGATTTACTTGGTGGCTAATTTCTTTAGATGAGCATGGGTGATACTTGTGACAGGTTTGGGAAGGGTACCAAATTGTATATAGTTATAAATAGCATTATACCCTTCACTCAAAATTTTTGTGGTCATAGCTAGCGCAACGATAGCAGTATCAATGATGGAAGGTTTCATGACGGGATGAACAGTGAATATGATATCTTGTGAAGGGTCTGAGGGGGATATAAGAGAAGCAACACTAGTCATTGTGTCCACATGTCGATTGTCTTTTCATGAGATGTTATCAATGGTGAAGGAGTTAAATTTCTCCAAGAAGGACATTCTGAGAGATTTATATTTGGATAATTTATCATGTTTAGCTTGATAGTCACTATTGATTTGTTTGATTACTAATTGTGAGTCACCATAGATCCGTATGTTAATATTGCCCATAATTAAAGCAACACGTATTTTAGTGATTAAAGCCTCTTATTCAATAGTGTTATTTGTACTTAGGAAATTTAAATGATATGATTAGGGAATAGGTTTTCCTTCAGTGAAAATTAATATTCTTCTAGTACTGGAACTTGTTCTACACTTAGATCCATCAAAATATAATGTCCATGTACAAACACTTATTGTCAACACACTATCATCACTAAAAGAATCATTATTAGGTAATGATAGAGCAGCATCAACTAAATGGTCAGTCAAGGCTTGTATTTTATTTACTTTTGCAAAAAAAACTTAAGGTCAAACTCAGTTAACAATATAACCCATTTAGCTAAACATCTTGATAAATCCGATTTATAGAAAAGATGTTTGAGAGGATCAAATTTTGTCATGACTTGTATTTCTACATTTATTAAATAATGTCGCAATTTACTAGTAGAAAATTCAAGAGCTAAGCATTTCTTTTCAATTGGAAAATATAAAGATTCATAATCAATTAGAGTGTTCCTAATGTAATAAACAAGATGTTCTTTTCCATTATCATCTTTTTGAGCTAATAGTGTTGCAATGAGTAGATGTGACAATGTAGAGTATGAATGGTTTGTTTGGCATGGCAAGTTGTAAAATAGGCAGAGTGACAAGGTATTCCTTCAAACTCTCAAAGGTATGTCTACAATCCTCATTCCAATCAAAGGGAATATCCATTTGAAGGAGATGTGTGAAAGGTAACCTCCTATCATCTAAAGAAGTGACAAAATGATGGATGTCTTGTATTCATCCTTGTAATGTACGTAATTGAGAAATATTGTGAGGAGGTGGAATGTTAATGATAGCATCAATTTTCTTTGTATCCACTTCAATGCCTCTATGAGATATGATATACCAAAAAAAATTTCCACTATCTACTCCAAAGACACTTTTTCGGATTGAGTCTCATATTGTATTGATGTATTCATTCAAAGATTTGGTGAATGATAGTCACATTGTCTTGTCTTTGTAAGGATTTAGAAACGATGTCATCAACATAATCTTCTAATATTTTATGTATGTAATCGTGAAATATCAATGTCATTGCTCTTTGATACATTGCACCTGCATTCTTTAATCCAAAAGGCATCATAACCCAACAAAACATGCCCTAAACAGTGGTGAATGTTGTCTTGTATTGACCTTGTGGGTTGATGATGATTTGATTATAACCAAAAAATCCATCCATAAATGAGAACAAAGCATTTCCAATAGTTGAATCCACAATCATATCAATATTAAGAAGTGGAAAATCATGTTTTAAGGATGCTTTATTCAAATCATGAAAATTCATACATATGGGTGATCCCACAATAGTGGTTTACAATTTTTTGGCCAAATTGGACACTGAATTATTATTTTTAATTAAATGGTCACTTTCAAGAACCTATAGTGGCTAAACAGTGAGGAATTTAAAGATGATGCAAACTAGAGTTTCATGAAATTTTGTCCGTAGAGTCTAAATATATATTTTTTCAAAAAATTTGGAATCAGATTGTACTTCTTTTTCAATCTCCCTTGAAAACTAGTTTTTTTTTCAGAAAATAACATTTTTAAAAAGTGACGCTCACTGTATAACACATAACATTTTTTTCCATGAAGGATGAAATTCTAATTCTTCTTTTAACTTTGATATCTAGTGCTTCCACTTGGTTAGATAGTTTATTATTGAATACTTTTTCTTTCATCAAGTTTTGAAGTCAAACCAATCACAATTCAGACATAGTGTGACCGTATAACGCCTAGCTTTTTTGTATGTACTGAAATTCAATATTTTTTTGTTGGATCAAGGAATTCAAATCTAACCCGCACTCATTATTTTCAAAAAATAATTTGACAATCTCCTATTTTTCCACATGTGTAGAACAAAAAAATTGATTTGCTATGAAAAACCTACATTCACAAGAAATAAAAAAATAAATATAATAATAAAATTAAATTTATTTAAAATTATGATTTTTGGGAATTCTATAATAAGGACTACATACTTAAAAAAAATAAGTTTTATATGAATTCATTTGATCCCCCAAAAGGTAAATCCAAAGTTGTTTTTTATCATCATTTCGATAGGTGTAAAGGAGACTCTGTTATAGGTATGGTTTAAAACTAGCGGGGTTCTATCCAAGGGGGTTTGCTCTAAGGTTGTTTGATCAAACCATCTTCAATTAGAATGCTTTAAATGGAAATTTTAAAGGCTTAAATCATTATATTTTCTAAAAATATGTGATTTCAGCAAAAATTAGAATCTCACAAAAATTGTAAACCAACTTTGTGGGATCACCCATATCCTAATACGATTATCGAGTTTAGCAACTGTGATAATATTTGAGATCCAAGGAGAATAATCAATAGGATGAATGAAACCTGCATCAAGGGTTTTTTCAAGCTCTCCTTTAACAAGGAAAGATATCTTAGGATTCATTTTACGTATCTTCTGTTGAACAGGTTTAGTATAATTTTCTAGAACAATGTTATGTGTGACAATTTTTGGGTCTATACCTAGCATATCGAAATATTTCCAAGAATTTTTTTTAGGAAAATCATGGAGTAAAAGCATAGTATCCTCTTGTTCATCATCATCAAGGTACATCCCAATCTTAATGACCTTTTCAATATCATTGATGTCCATGTGTGTATCAATTGTATCTCATAGAGGGAGTGTATTTGACTTAGGAAACTTAGGATCATATGGTTCCATGGTTTTCTCATGATCATTAGTATTTTGTGGCTTGGAACTTATCATAGCATAGGAAACATTGCATTTAGAGAAAGATGTTTTATCAATGGAACCTAACATGTTTTTTAGGCTTCACCACTTTCAACATACTCCCAAGATGGTGGAGAATTTAGATCAAGAAATTTAGGATGTTTGAGCGTAAGTGTAGTTCATGGTTTACATGTGATAGTATCGATTTTTAATGAAGATCATTGAGTTTCTTTTGTTTTCTTTGAAAAGGAATACCCAAAACCAGTCTTTATGTCTTGCATATTAGGCTCAATACAGACATGAATGCCTTGTTCATTTTTTCCCTATCCTTTACCATTGTACCCCAATTATTTCACAAGCTCATACCCATGCCCATAAATTATTTCCATTTCCTTGGGATTAGGGGGTTGCTGATAATCTATCTCATTAAAATTTGTTGTGTAAGATGTGTTTTCATCCAAGGGAGGTGAGATCGTGGAAGGGGAAGATTCTTGTGAATTTTTAGTGGACATGATGGTTGGTTGTTCCTTTTTTTTCTGTCTCCTTGCGAGTAATTATGTATTCATCCATGAATCAAGGAGTAAATTCCAATGTTCCTCAATCATCATCTAGCAATTTAGAAACAAATTTAGTTTCTTGTTGATTGGTCCACATGAAGAGGGTCAATATGATAGGTTGGAATTAAAGTATTCAGAGGACTTGTAGTTCCTTTGTCAAGTTGCAAACAACTCTTAGGGTTGGGGTCTCTCTCAACTTGACATACCTTGTTGTTATAGACATATTTCATTATGTGATGAAGAGTTGAAGGGACCACATGCATCTCATGAATCCATGGTCTACCCAAGAGAATATTATACGTAAGATCATAGGGCATGACATGAATATGAGTTTTCAAGGTAACCACTCTAACTATTATAGGTAAAGTGATTATACCAAGTGGTTGCTTGGTTGTATTATCAAATCCTCTGATGAATAAATAATTGGGTTTAATCAATGATTTATCCACACATAATCGATCGAGAATTTTCATACTACACACATTAAGGGAAGAACCATTGTCAATGAAGGTTCACTTAACACCTATTTTGTTATATTGGGAAATGATCATAAAATCCTCATTTTTCCTCCTTAATTCTAACAGAGGGAGCTCATGTTGATGAAAGGTGATGTCCACATTAAGTGCATTCATTCCTTATATAAGAGCTGCCACATCATTTGCATTTGTACTAGGAGGAATGAATAGTTGTTGTAAGGTTGTTTGAAGCATTGAATGATAATTAGGTGAATTTTGAAGAAGATCCCAAATGGATATCTTGGCGGGAGTATTCCTAAGTTGTTCAACATGAGCATACTCCCTAAGATGTGAGTTTAGGTGATTGGCACTAGGAAAAATAGGATTTGGTAAAGGTAAGGATGGTGGAGGGGATTTTTGAGGTTGGGGATTACTTCTAGTGTAGTTTGTGTGTGCAACAACATCATGTTGTGGTGGGAGATGGTAAAATCAAGTTTAGGTGGAGGTTGGGGTTGATGGGAAGGTGGGTAAAGAACAAGTTGAGGTTGAATAACATTAACATATAATTTTGTCATTTTTTTCTCACAACAAATCTTTGTGGATGGCTTGTGTGAGATTAAATTCTCAAGGACTTCATCTAACATACACAAGTTGTCATGACTAAAAGGCTTGGGAGAAAGGTCATCATGAAATGTTTTAGGTTTTTCATCACAAGTCTTAGTGGATGAACATAGTGAGAGGAAACCTTGAAAGGTTTCATATAATCTATCCAAGTAATCACTACTAAGAGGTTTAGATGATATGGTTGTCCTAAAATGAAGCATTGTTTTGATTTTTTCATGCATTGTTGTAATATTTTTGTTTGTTTTTTCTGATGTATCTAATCTAAATGAGCTAGGAATGAATGTTGAAAATGAACATTGTAAAAACATAATGCTATATATGATTTCCATTTAGAGTAAATAATATAGATGCAAATAATGCAAGTATAATAGTAAATAACTATACAAAAATAGAGTAATGACTGAATCTAACAGAAATTGCAGAAATGAGAAACAAAATGCAAAAAATAGAAATGCAAAATTTACAATGGGACTAGGTCACCCAAGGTGGCGATTTAGTCCAATTATGGTTATTTTTTATTTTTAATTTTAATTTTCTGATGGATATGAATGTGATTAGGACTGTGTAATGTAATTGAAAACCCTACGATGAACTTTAACTAATGAAAGAGGCAATGAAAATGAAACCTAGGATGCACCTAAAAATCAGAAAGGAACAATGTTCAAAAGATACAGGTTCACCAAAATGTAAGCAAAGATTTTAACAAACCATATGGGGGACCCCTCTCTCTCTTGCACTTCTAGGGTTTTTCGACTAAAAGGAGAGAGATGGAAAATGGTGTCAAAATGCTAATGTTTAAATATTCAATAATATTGTTAATGAGATGATTTATGTCTATTTAATATGCCCTAATGTTCTTATTGGAAAAGGGAATGACTTAATAATGTAAAACTATGAAAATGTAGATTGTTTGAAAACATAGTGTTCTATGCAAAAAAGTTAAACAAATGCAATAAATAATCAAAGGAAGATGTAAAACATAAACTATGAACCTAGAAATTGAAGAGGAACAGATGGAAAACTACAATAGCCACATAAATCCTTTTTTTTTTTACATTTTAAGCAACCGAGACACTTAGGCTAGTCTGGGCGACTTAGTCCTAGAACAGGGAATCTGCCCAAAAACTTGTTTATACAAAAAAGGGTGTCTAAAAATGTGAAAATCTCTAAAAAAGTAATGCACTGGGACTAAGTTGCCACTATGGGAAACTTAGTCCACTTTGGATTTTTTGCAAATCCGAAAGTGGAAATGAAAGTCCACCACCTACACTCTATTCTTTGATGGAAATCCATATCCGAATCTTCAAAAAACCCTACAAAATAGAAGATAAATTGGTTTCTAATGGGAGTTTTGCCTTGGTTAAACCCCTAGTTGTTATTTAAACTTTGTAGAAAATAAAATCTACATAAACCATAGCCTTAATTATGTCTAAGACTAGGAAAAGATGGAAATAAGATGAAACCCTATTCTAATGTGCTAGAATGAGGTGAATAAATGACAATTAAGAGATGCAAAACTTCAATGCAAGATACCCTACAACCCTTCAAATGAATGTGAATGATATGTAAAAATGTAATGCAAACCTAAAATTTGAAGATAAGAAGAACATGTAAGATGGAATCACTTCAAAAACAAATCATTATGTGTGATTTGATGGCTAGTTGCATCTCTTCCACCTATATTTCTCCATGATTCACCATAGGAATCCATGATCAAACTCTTACAATGTGAGACCTTGAATAAAGAGTGAGCTTAAAGACCTACAAACACCCTAGTTTGCTTCCCTAAAGCTTCAAATTTGATACAAAATGCTATTGAATCTTCTTGTGTAAGACATATTTTCTCTTGACTTTTGATTTTTTCTTTGTAAAAAAAATAACTAGGAGATATGAAAAATGACTTAAAATGTGTATTTATACGCATCAACACCTAATTTTCCCATTGTTTAAACCTATGAGGACGACATCCATTGAGAAATTAAATTAAATTAATAAAATTCCTGCTCAAAAGTGGAAAATACCCCGAAAGGGACTAAGTCGCCACCTTGGGTGACTTAGTCCCACCAGGAATATTTTTGGTGGGTTTCACAAAATTAGAGTGGTTTTAATGATATTTTTCAGAATTTAAGTGGTTTCATGGGTAAATTAGGCCTCAAAGTCAAAAATTATGAATATTAGGGGCCTATAAATGCAATTTTAAGGGATGATTGATGGAATGTGTCAAAACTAGGACTTAGGTTTACCACAAAATTGTCTCTTTCTCCAAGACTATACATATTTTGGCAATACACTTCCATGATCTTTGTCTATCCTTTTTCTCTAATTAGGTTTGTAGTCCACACCTCCATGTCATATTCTAAGATCTTGTTAATTTAACTATATCACCTACTATAAGTCTCCTATTTAATGAATATGTCCCTTTGTAGAGTAGGAAATAGTATACCTTTACAGTTTCACACTATGTTTGGGTTCCTTAATTTAGTGGATTTAATTAAGCTACTAATTTTCCAAATTATGCATGCCAAATCCTTACTATTCTAGTTTCCCAAAAGAGGAACTAGCATTAAATAAATGCTATCAATAACTAAATTTTCATGGATCATGAGTTTCCTAGACTTATAAGCTAGAACCCATTCACACATGAGTGAACAGATCCCCTTTAAGTGCCAATACCCATTTTAAAATTTGTGTTTGGTGCCATTTTAATGATCAAAATTAAAACTAGAAGTGTTGGATTTTGGAATCTAATTTTTAGGAAATTAGATAAACAACTATAAATACATAGTCTTTTTATCATTTAAAATCTAACACATTGTTAAGAATTTATGAGAGTAAATATTCAGAAAATATTATTGTTAAGGGCATTGAAGAGTAGATTTATGAGTTATTTTCAGTAGTAATCAAGATCCTAATATCATGTTCAATTTTATGTATGTTCATGTTGTCTTTTGAAGGCTAATATGCATTGTTGATCTTAAAGCATCCAAGAATTTCAACTATCCAAATAAATCAAGCAAAGAAAGATCTAGATCCTTGGAGTGATGTGTTTGTCTTCAATCCTTCCAAGAATCCCTTGAGGGGTGGTGAGTTGTAGCAAGCATTGTTCATTCATCATTTCCTTTTTTTTTATTATCTTTCTATCAAGGTTTAATAGCCAAACTGTTGTTTTACTAACATAAGCCACTATACAAATAAATAATACAAATTTCCCCTCTTTGTGTATGTACAGATTATAGGCTAAAGAAGAATTGAAGAGATGTTAAAAGAGAAAATTTTCATTCTTGTACAAGTTGTCATCATTTTTTTCAAGTCATCAAAACTAAGTTGCATAATTTATTTTCATTACTTTGACAGTGGGACCTATTATGATATTGCTATCAGGATTCAACCGTGTAGTTTCGAGTTAAACTCATTGACCCATGTTTCATGAGTAGTGGTTCAACAAGGACCCATCTCTCATGATATCGAATGGTCCACTTAGCACTCATTGCATCTAGGTGATGCTCACAGAGGTGAAGCACTGGTCCATCCCGGGAGGTCACCCATCCCAGTACTGCTCCAACTCAAGCGTGCTTAACCAAGGAGTTTTTTCCAAGGTTAAGCCCGCTTGAGTTGTTACCCCATTTGAAAACCTTCAGCAAGTGTTGTGCCTTATGAACCATTCATAATAGAGCCCCTTTAGCTCATCAATTGATAAGTAGGAGGTATTTTTCCACAGTGTCAAATTATGATATTGCTATCGATTCAACCATGTAGTTTCGAGTCAAACTCATTGACCCATGTTTCATGAGTAGTGGTTCAACAAGAACCCATCTCTCATGATATCGAATGGTCCACTTAGCACTCATTGCATCTAGGTGATGCTCACAGAGGTGAAGCATTGGTCCGTCCTGGGAGGTCACCCATCCCAGTACTGCTCCAGCTCAAGCGCGCTTAACCAAGGAGTTTTTTCCAATGTTAAGCCCGCTTGGGTCAATGATTTTGACTCGAAACTACACGGTTGAATCCTGATAGCAATATCTTAATTTGACACGCTGTTGAAAAATACCTCCTACTTATCAGTGTTACCTATGTCAAATGAATGCTATGATCTAGTATTGGAGGAGTGTCAAATATTATTTTGGAAGCACTAATTAAGACCCATTCCCCCATAGGTAAACTAGTCCCTTAGTTGACCTAAAAAATAATTGCATTCTCATTTCATCAAAATTCTAGAAAACTATCATTGAAGAATCAATTCGCAATTAGGACCAATGAGCTTAAATATTAGGCCAAACACTCAGATTTTAAATCTTTGAAAACCCTATGAAAAGATTCATTCCCCTTGGGTGAACCTGACCTCTTACAGGTGATTTTGAAATTTTTTGCACATATATTTGTGTCTATGTACTTCATCTTCCTATACTTGTACATTTTTATTTTAGTTTTAGAAATTGCATATTTCTATAGATGTTTGTATTTAGTTCAATTGGTTAAAGAAAGTGCATTATTTAAAATCAAAATTTTCACTCAAAACTAATAATGTTTAGGTTTCTCATTTTAAAATCAGTCAAATATTATATTTCAAATCTAAAATTTTCAATATCTTCTTCAATTAATTTGCATTGTATTTCCTGTTTTTGGGTGTTTACTATCTTTATTTAGTGATTTTGTCCATTTTGGGCACACTTTTTATTTGGTGAAACTTGTATGAGTATCAAAACTTGATATCCTACTGCCAATACTTTAGTGAGACATAGTTTGAGACTCATGACATCCCATTCTACTACATCTACTATGGACCTTGAGTTTTCCAACTCTTTCACTCATAGTGTTGACACTAGTCAACCCATTTTGGACCACATTCTTGATGTCACATGTCCTAAGACCACCTTACCATCAACCATTTCCAATTTTTTTGAAATGTTAGTTGCTCATCTCCCTCGAGAGAACCTAAAAAAATGAATAAATCCTTAGAAAAACTTTAAGACTATGTGAGTACAAAATATATTACTAGCACTATGATTCCTACTATAGATAATATGAGGATAATTCTTGCTAATGATCTAAAAATAGAGATTGTGTGTAGCCTAGATCACATTATTGATAATTATTTTCCTACAATGGCTAGTTGTGCTTAAGCTTTGGGATACACTCAAAGTCAAGGAGGAAATCAAATTCCCCCCTCCTAAAACAATAGCCTCTATTCCTATATATACTAGAATCGAGCTATTACTAAAAAATGCAACCAACCAACAATATCACTCCAACTTTGGGTATATCCACTAGGAATCCTTTTAGTTCTGTTAATTCAAACATTGTATCTTCAAAGCCCCCACCTCTCAAAAATTTGCTATTTATTTTTCCACCCAACACATATACACCTCCACCATATTCACCTCCATCTCAAAACACAAAAAATGATTCCATTATAAACCAACTCTTAAAAAATGTCACATCCTTTCAACAACAAATAACAACATTGAACTTGAACCTATAAGTTTTGGCTATGGAGATAGCCACTCAAGATCTAAAGGCCTATGGAAAGAAAAAAATACTCTGAAGATCAATATGACAAGAACAAATTGTATTCCTATTGATGAATGCAAAAATAATCAATGGAGTTGGTTTACATTGTGTGAGAGACCCTTGGTTATATAACCAAGTTGAAGCATAAGATGTCATAATATTATGACAAGTGTCTTAATCTTATTATATGAGACAAATTATCATAGCTACCTAGGAAACAATGAAGTCTAGACATGACAACGAAGTCTTCTAGAAATAATCTTAGTACCTAGGTAAACTTAACATGTGAATATGTCCACTAAGTCCCTAGTAAGTGAAATAACTAGGCACAAGAAATTTATTCACACCAACATCCCCCCTTAAGTGCAACTTAGGGAGAATATTATTATGTAAATGACTTGAATGGGTCCCAGATATGAGGCCATGTTAGGTACCCATGTACAATGCAATGCAATTCAATCCCTCACAAACATGGAAAAGGAGAAAACCCAGTGGGACAAAATTCCTTCCCAAAAGAGAGAAAAAAAAATAAAATACTCTCCAAAAATATGAGAAGGATAGTACCTTGAGTGAGGAAAAAGTCCCCCCATAAGAGAATGCAAAAGTTCAAATGACCCCGCTCAATGGTGAGTCTCAGATAAAATCTCACAATGTCAGGAATCCCTAATATTATCTAAAGAAGGAGACAATGTAGAACAATGTGAAGGCTCATGTAGAGAAGAACAAAGATGATGATGTGTCCTCCAAATTCTATTCCAAAAGAATGCTAAACTATGATAAACATTGATAGAAAGAATCAAGTACCATTGTAGTAGATTCCATCATAACTGGTGATTGAGTTGAAATTGCCATCTCAAGAGTAACTACAAAATCTATTGATGAAAAATTGTAGATGAATCCACACTACAACATGAATAAGGTTAGGACCAAGGAGACAGCTTCATGAGTATCAATTGGAAACTCACTTGATAGATTGGTATATCCCTATAGCAACTTGGAGATAGGTACCAAGTCTCTGGATGTAGAACTCGATTTCTGAATACAAGTAGATAGCTTTGCAAAATAGGAGTGTCTATATGGTATTTAGTCCCTCACACCGAAATGAATGGGTAACCAACTATTGCATTCCCTGAGTATGTAGGAACTAGCATTGGATACATAGATCAATCCAAAGAAGCATGAATATGCAAGAGTACACTGAAATAGCAAGATTGTGGCACTTTATTTTAGTGTGATTACAACATTAGAAGATGAGAACTGCAACAATCATTATGCAAATCTAGAAATATTAATGAAGAAGCCAACCAAAAATGTGCCCTGAAGTAAATAACTGTGAAAGTTGTCTTCCAGTGGTTGTTAATAAGAGCAACTGGTCCCTTTTGACTGCTAGTCAAATGAATGAATTGTGTAGGACAAGGATTGATTTATAGGAAAAATATTTTCGCAGGTTTACTTATTGAATTGCAACTTGTTTTTAAAAAACTTAATTAAAAGTTTAATTTTAATAACTTTATTAAAAACTTTAATATTAAAAAAATAAAGAAAATTATTGATATTTTTTAATTTGAAAGCAACTTTATTAAATATTAATAAAGAAAAAAAATTCTTTTACTAAAAATCTTTATTAAAAATAATAAAGAAAAATATATATTTAAAAAAACATAATAAAGAAAAATTATTTTTATATTGAAAAACTTTATTATTAAAATATTAATAATGAAAAACATATTTTTATTATTTAAAACTTTAATAAAAAGTATTAAAGAAAGACTCTTTTTAAAAAGGGTTTTATTTTAAAATTTAAATTTAAAAATTAAAGAAAAAATTAAAAAAAGTTTTATTTTTTAAAAAATATTAAAAGTATTAATTTGAAAAAAAAATTGTAAAAAGAATTCAAAAAGCCCACAAAGGTGGGCTGACAAGGACTTCACCCCTTGCAACAAACAGTGTGGCCATGCAGGTGGTGGATGCCCTTGCCACTTCCAACCACAGGCTTGCGGGCCAGAAGGCCTGACAGGTACCTTGCAGTACTCGTAGATTTGTAAAAAAAATTATTTATTCTTTTGAAAACTTTTGATATAATAAAGAGAAATTGTTGTGTTTTTTAATTATAATTTAAAAAAAATGATTTAATTAATTTTTTTTAAAGAAAAGTGCAAAAAATAATTTATTTATTCTTTAATAAATTTTACCTACACAGGTAGGTTCGTACGGTTTTCTGCTAAATTTTTTTTCCTTTGAGAGAAAATTGTCCAAAATAGATGATTTGACAATTGATCTTAGGGTTCTTGAGGCTTTTGAGTGTGATGGAAAGGTTAGTTTTGACCCAAAATGCTCATAAAATATGGCTACTTTCTAGATTTCACAAGCAACACCCAACTTCAAACCATTGCAGATTTGGCCTCCAATGTCTAACTAGAACAAAATAAAATGAAGAATTGACTTTCTTAGACTCTCTAGACACAATGGTGAGCTAAAATCTGATGTAACAAGCTTTGTAAATGCACCTATAATACAAATCCAGAAAAGGAACCGGCCCCCAAAAAAATTGGTATTTCTATCAAACCTTTATGATTCTCCAGATCATCCAAAGATGTAAGAGAAGAGCATACTCAATGCTTCAATAAACTATGAGATTTCACTCAAAATATCATAAAAAACTAACCAAAGGAACTCAAATTTCTTTGATACCATGTAAAATTTGGCTATGGAGATAGCCACCCAAGATCTAAAGGCATATAGAAAGCACAAAATACTCAGAAGATCAATATGACAAGAATAAATTGTATTCCTATCAATGAGTGCAAAAAAATCAATGGATTTGGTTTGCAATGTATAAGACACCCTTAGTTATATAGCCAAGGTCAAACATAAGATGTCATAAGATTATGACAATTCTCTTAATCTTATGATATGAGACAAATTTTCATAACTACTGAGGAAATGATGAAGTCTAGACATGGTAACTAAGTCTTCTAGTTCAAATAATGTTAGGACCTAAGTAAACATAACATGTGAATATCTCCACTAAGTCCGTAGGAAGTGAAATAAATAGGTGCAAGACATTTATTCACACCAACATAACCAAAATGGACAACCTTCACAATGTCAAAAGAAACCCATTGACATTGGAGATATTGAGATCAAAAATACCAAAAGGAATAGAGGTACCTATATTTGATAAATACAGTGATAAAGGAGACCCTAGAAACCACATGTATCAGCATATACAACCTTATGTAGTTACTTCATTTTTGAAGATAAGCTCTTGGCTAAGCTTTTTCCTAGGTCCTAGAAAGATACAACCTTGGAATAGTTTTTCTCCTTACTAAATAACTCAATCCACTGATTTAATGATATATTTGATACCTATCTCAACCATTTCTAAGTATGCATTGGTCTTAGAATGGACCTACTTGATTTAATGCAATGCAAGAAAAATGTAGATAAAAAGTCACTAATTTTATAGCACATTATCAACTAATTTACTCATAAATCAATGTTAAGATTCCTAATGTTTATCTTCAAAGAATGT
This sequence comes from Sequoia sempervirens, assembly GCA_007258455.2. Classification (NCBI taxonomy): domain Eukaryota; kingdom Viridiplantae; phylum Streptophyta; class Pinopsida; order Cupressales; family Cupressaceae; genus Sequoia; species Sequoia sempervirens. The sequence goes on along the minus strand of VDFB02379711.1, from coordinate 214,536,353 downwards.
TCATTGAAAAATTATAAAAAAAAATCCAAGATAAGCTTGGGATGATGAAATTTCCCTCCTTTACACACTTATGCATGACTCATTATGATTATCAGAACTCACTTAATCAATGCATAGGGAAAACTACTTCACCCCATCCTAAAAAATCCAAAACCATGCGTCATAAAAATTTTCAACCATTAACGAAATAAAAAGGGCTTTACAAATATAAATCAACCTCAAATAGTCCACCATGTTGAACCTCAAGTGGCTACCATGAAAACAACAAATCCATACCAATTTAGGGATATGAATAGGAAATTCACCCTACTACCCAATACCCTCCATTCACTTATGTTGCAACTCTTGAGAAAGAACTTAATCACCTTACCTCCCATTAGACCTCTTGATACTACTAAGCCTTTACCTCCGCACTATAACCCAAATATTATTTTACAATATTGTCAACAAAGTGGACATGATAGAAAATAATGAATGCATCTTAAACATATAGTGCAAGGCCTCATTTATTCTAATCACATTTGGAGTATGGCAATCTTAATGATCAAGGAAATAAATCTGTTACACTAGCCAACCAAAATTTTCAAATGTTTACCAATCCAATGCCAAACCATTCTATCTCTTTTGTAAAAGCTAGTGATACCAAGAATGATGTGACAAATGTTGACAAGATACAAGACATAAACAATGGTGATTAGAGTGGTAATGAGGATGATATACATGTTATTATTGGAATTATTGATGTTCAAACTCATAAAGGTAAAATCAACTTGTCCCCTAAATTTTTTTCTCACATAATGATATTGTTAAACATGCACTTGATGGTCCTCTTTGTAAAGCTGAAAGAATCAATTACAAGCCTACAAATGGGATAATAATTGATCCCGTGTGTGTAGAGAATGTGATCACTAAGGAATTATTATTTTTTCATGAACTTTACCAAGATTATTATTAACAATCAAAAGCATGGATCAAAACACATGATGGTTTTTCTTTCCCTATGATAGGTCTGATCACTCTTCCATTAAAAGTCAAACCAAAAAAATTGAATATATCATTCTCCATCATCCAACATTGGATCAACTCCATGTGAATTTAGGCTATACATGGCTACACTCCACAAGAATGTCATCCCAATGGTCATCAATAAATCCTTCAATTTTCTATTTGACAACGAAGTTTTTATAGTGCATCTTAGTGGGTTCAATCCTTTCTACTCTTGTTGGAATTTTTCATTGAATTTCCTTATTCCTAAACATATGGAACATATTACACCCTGTCAAAACTTATTCTTAAATAATATAAAAATTTCAAAGCAAAACCTATAGAAAATTTATCCCTTGCCAATATCGCACTTGAAAGTGAAAGATCTATAGTTGTTCCTCCCACCCCAATTATTTTAGATGAACATATGCTTGAACCAAAAGAAACTAAGTATGATTCTATTCCACCACCTATGTCCTACAAGAGACCAAGAGATAACCAATAAATTCCATTTGTGCCTCCCAAAACCAAACAATTTTATAAACCTTAAGAGAAAGTGATTTCACAACCCTTGGAGGTCCCTTTCATTCCTCCCCAAAGGGAAGAAAAGAGATAGATGGTTCAAAACCCACTCCTACACCATGACAACTTGAAAACCATGCAAGAATAAATGAAAATGCTAAAGAGCATAGGTGTAGACGTTGTGTTATTTCTCGTAAATTATAAGAAAAGAATAATAACAATCCAAGATCAACAACTAACTCAAAAAAATAATGATGATCCTCCACCTTCACCAGAACATGACACTTCTCTATCTCTGCCACAAAAAAATAAGAACATTCAATGGACATTGTCATTAAACATCCTATTATGATTAATTTGGATGATGATGATATTTCTAAAATATTGATGAAATGCATAGTGACTTAAATTTCATATTTTCCACTTCTATTAATTTAGATCGAGGAAACCATGATGATCCGAGCCTAATGTGAGTGACCCACCACATGTTGCACCTAGTGATTTTCCTAGTATATCACTTGTCATCGCCCATTTGGAAAGTTATCCACCTTCCATTTATGATGAGCAATATTGGGATGTGAATGACCTGCTTTAGGAACTAGTGATTTTCCTATTATAAAACTTGTCATTACCCATTTATCTAGTTATCCACCTTCTATTTATGATGGGAAATATTAGGATATAGATGACCTACTTTAGGTTGGCTCACATGTGACATACTTTCTTTCTTTTTGAACTCTATTTTCTTTGTGATATTGTGTATGTAATGTGATCCCCTATATCGTGGTGCTTGACATGTCTTTATGTTTGTGAGATTTCTTTTGGAAAGCCTTGTTAATCCATTGGTGCAAGGATACATAGGAAGCAAATTTTTTGTGGCATTTTTCTATGTGTATCTCTATTCTTTTATCTGTAATAAAAAATTTCTTTTGGGGATGATGCAAGGTGCTGAGACATCTAGGTCTCTTCAATGTTGACACAAAATATTTCCCTCTCTTTTGATCTCTATGTGTCATTCTTCCATTATATTCATTTTTCTACAATTATTTGGGGGAATGATGATGGTTTCGAGCTCTATTATAGCCTTGTACCAAATACATACGCTAACCCCAAATATGTGGATCCCTTATGTGTTATATTTTGATATTGCATGTGGGGGAAACCTCTGTTCATGAAGTATCTTTATTTAGAAACATATATCATTGATATATGAATTTCCAAATAAGCTCTCATTTCCCTTTTATCATTTGAAATTTAGCATTTTCTAGATTAAAGTAATTTCTCACAACATGGTGTTTAGAAATTTCTTTAAAGTGGAGGTATACATATGCATTATTTCATTTTAGAATTATTTATTTTCACCTTCAGAGGTGAGTTTCATTTTTAGTTTGATATTTTTCTTCACGTTGTTCATAGGAGTTAAAATTAGTGTAGCATTTGTATAACACACTAATCATTTTGTGGTACCTTATAAAAGTTATCAAGGAGTATGAATTTTGGTATGTTTGATGTATGGGTACACACCTTGTAGACATAGCATGTGTTTCTAATTTTTTCTTGGGGCTGACCTAGTGTATACCGGACTACACTAGCTCTTATGAGAATATTTTATGGAGAAATAGTTGGGGCTTGATCCATCCTTTTTTATTTTTGCATTATCTTTGATATTGTATGCTTGTGTATCTTGTGTTGCTACACATATCTTATATACATGTTTATCCCTGTGTGCTTATGTCAGTTTTCCATGGGATCTTAGATCTTGAGGGTTTGCACATCTCCCTTGATCTTTGTCATCCTATCTCTCTAAATTAGTGCACTTGGCCCCCTCTTGACATATTTTACTACTTTAGTGTGAGTCTGAGAGTAAGTTCATACTTTCACTAAAGTGGGGGCTAAATTTAGTGTAGGAAATTATAAACCTTTACTATTTTAGACTATGTTTGAGTCCCTTAATTTATTGGACTTAATTAAGCTCCTAATTTACAAAATTATGCATTCCAAAGCCTTATTCTTCCTATTTTCTAAAAGGGGAACCAACATTAAATAAATGTAATCAATAATTAAATCACCATGGATCATAAGTGTCTTGGAATTATAGGCCAAGAACCATTTTCCCATGGGTGAATGGTTCCCCTTTAAGTGTCAAGACCTATTTTAAAATATGTTTTCTAGCAGTAATTTAATATTTGAAATTTAAATTGGAAGTGTTAGCTTTTGGATTCTATTTTTTAGGAAATTAGATAAACACCTCTAATTACATGGACTTTTTATCATTTGAAACACATTTTCAAGAATTTATGAGAGAAAATATTAAGAATATTATTTTCAGGAGCATTCAAAAGAAGATTTATCAAACATTTTCAACAACAATCAAGATCCTAACATCATGTTCAATTTTATGTGTGTTATTATTGTCTTGTGAAGGATAATATACATTTTTTATCCTAAACCATCCAAGAATTTCAAGTATCCAAATCAATCAAGAAAAGTAAGATGATCCAAATCCTTGGAGTGATGTGTTTATCTTCAGTAGTTCAAGGAATCCATTAAGGGGTGGTGAGTTGTAGAAAGAATTTTTCATTAATCATTTCCTTTCTTATTCATTATCTTACTATCAAGGTTTAATTACCAAATCGAGGTTTGACTAAAGGAAATCCCCCATACTAACAAACAAAGAAATTTTTCCCTCTTTGTGTATGTGCAGATTACATGAAAAAAGAATTGAAGAGATATTAAAGGAGAAATTTTGCATTATTGAATAAGTTGTCATCATTGTTTTCAAGTCACAAAAACTAAATTGCATAATTTATTTTCATCACTCCGATAGTGGGATATATGTCAAACATAAGCTAAGATCTAGTATTAGAGGATTGTCAAAAAATATTTTGGAATCCCTCATCGAGATCCATTCTCCCATGGGAGAACCTATCCCTTTGTAGGCCTCAAAAAAATATTTTGGTGATAAGAACATGCCATCAAACCCTTCACATATTAGGTTGTAAACCATCATTTTTGTTTATGTACTTTCAACAGTTTGCATTTTATGTATTAGGTCTTTTTGTTCATTTAGTTTGAGTGTTACAAATCATTTCAGTTTAGTTTAAGATTGTTCCTATTGTCCTAAGGACTAAGATCTAGGTCTTATTAACTCATCATTGAGGTTGAAATTCAATATTTATGCCTTGTGATCTCTTCCCTAATGCAATCCATGGGGAAAGAAACCTATTGAGATTCTTATGTTTTATGCACAATAGTACTTTAGGGATCCCTTTCCCCACATTTCACCCTCATATATATATGAAACACATGGAAAAAAATCTATAAGATACAGTCTCAAACTCTTTATAATATTGGAAAGAGTGTATGAATGCTTCTTCATTATATAATATATCAACTCTTGAGCTTCTGGGGATTTTGTAAAGAATACTATTTTATAATCATCTCCCTAAAATATTTTTATAATAAAATTCTATCAATAGTTTGGAATGATGCAAAGGAGAAGAGATGAAAAAATGGAATAATATAGCTATATAGTTCAATAGTAGTCCCAAATTGACCATTTTTTTGGTTTCTAAGAATGCACTAGAAAATTCCTTGCTCCACATGAATGATCTATTTTTCTTCAAAATATTGGAAATGGCCTCGTTTTCTCTACATATAATGACTTGGAAATGCTTGAGGAGATTAATTTGTGAATGAAAAAAAATTGAGAAATGAGATACTCATTGGCTTTTGATAGACAAAAAAAAGAAGTGGGATGTAGTTATAAGGAGAGTGTAGATCCTAAAGAAGATATAATGAAGATATAAGTAGTAGTTAAGTAGGTTAAATATGAGGGTAAAGGAAATTATTTGAAGTGAAGAGGGTCTAGGTGAAGAGAGGTTTGGATAAACTATATTCTTATATTTAAATAAAAATATATGAAGAGTGTAAGGGATTTGTAATCACGAAGGTAAAATGAATGTGATAAATAATATATAAGAGGGGAAAAGAGAGGCCTTGCTTAAGAGTTTAACTATAAAATTAGGATATGTTTGAGGAAAAGGATAATAGAAGAAGAAAAGGTGCACAAGTAATAGGTTAATAAAATTAAATATATTAAGTTAATATAGTGTGTAAGAGACTAGATGTTTTAAATTTAAAATAAATAGTATATAATGTTTTTATATCTTCAGTAGTTTAGTATTAAATATTATAATATAGGAAGTGATTTTTTTGAAAACTTATACTAAAATATTGAAACTTAAAACTATAAATGATAAAAGGAAACTATAATCTTGTAGAGATGAAGGGAAGGAACATAAAATAGGATAATAAAACCTAGAAAAGTATTGAAACAATGTTGGAAACGGTTGAGGATGACTAGAGGAAGTTGTAAGATAAATATAGAAGTATTTTTGGTAAGTTTCTATGAAAAAGGTACAATTACTTCCCATCACAATTTTTTAACTCCGTTGATAGGACACTAGTGTCCCTTGGTATTCTATTTTTGATATTTTAGGTAAATTTTTGTAATTGTGTGTAGATACTTTCATCACCTGTGAAACATTCCACATTCTTCAATATTATTATCTAAATTATATGTAACATTGGGGACATAAATATTGTTTTGTATGCCTATCAAAGTATCCTAGATAGTGCCCTATTAGGTATTTTTTAACCTTTCATAAGAGAAAGTAGGAAAATTCAAGGTGTGTGAATGCCTATGTATTATTGTGTTTTCTTTCATTCTAACTAGTGTTAAAATAGCCAAACCTATGAGGTAAATAATTAGTTTTGGTGTGACAATTGATGGGGAAATAATATGATATATTGATGATCACAATGATGATAAGGGTCTAACAAAAGGTGATGCAACCATGGAAAAAATGTCTAATAAAGTACCATCCAACCATGCATCCTTAATAAAAAACACATACAACCAATACATAGTGGAAAATAAAATTGACAAGTTTTTATTATTATTCAACTTTAATTAATATATTATAAAACCAAGAACAAAATTTCATCCTCAATCTCTATTGATATGGGCTTACAACATGTTAGGTTTTAGTTATTTTATTAGAATATAATATTGTTACTTTCATGTGGCACACTTATGAACATTATTTTCTTGTTGTTACCCTCAATATTCTCACTTTTCTCTAATTTGTTTTTATATATTATATTCCTAAATCTCTCCTTTCCTTCCTTTCCCTCCTTCCCACCCTTTCCCTTTGTTTCTATTCTAAGACAAATTATACATCCTTTTAAAGTACATGTTTTTTTGTAAAAGGTTCTTGGTTAAATTGGATGTGATTGTAATTATAAAATCAATGTAGTCTTGCATATGATCCCTCTTAGGACAAATAAGATTTCTCAAATAGTCAACCCTTGGTACAATGACTCAAAACTTGTCACAAAAATGTAGACCTCCTTGAGATGTTTGAGCACACCACATTATTAAATTACCATGGAATGATAAATTGAAACATGAGCATAAATACAATACTATATTAATGTTCTAGGTGAAATTGCAAGTCATAATGGATATTTATTGTAACATACAAAAATATCTATACTTGAATAGTGATATAATAAAAAAATAATTAAAATGGAGATAAAACAAATTGAAAGGAAATATTTTTGGCTTATGCAAGATGGCTCATTAGCCTAGGATGCTAAAACAAAAAAAGGTTTCAAATTTTGAATAAACACAGTAAGAGTGTTTCTATATATTTTTGAAAGGAAAAGAGGATTTTGTAGTTTCTCAATGAGGGGGGAAGAGATGTAGTTGGAAACAAATATTAAAAATGGGGAATCCTAGAAATAACTAAAGGAAAAAGGTATATGAGATGCCTCGACCCTTGCTAACTCTAGATTTGAAGTATTCTACCTCTACAACTTTGATTGAAGGATCCTAGTACTTTTCCTATATGTAGTGTGTTTTCTTAGTTAGTCATCACCTATGAAGGGAGAGAAATACTAATTTTAAATATGACCTCCTACTAAGTTTATATGGATGCAACCATTAAAAATATACTACACAAATGTGGTAGGAGGGAAATCAACATTTATGAAATTTGAATTGGACCATAGAGTTTAAGGTGTTAGGGACTAAGGGACACTAAGAAGCCTATGGAATCATGTTATTAGATTGGTATAAGTGCTCATGGATGCTTGATTCTAATGTTTATAGTGGTTGTATAGCCTTCTTGTGATTATTACAAAAGACAAGAAACATGTAGATGTGCCCTATAACATACTATGAGAGTGATCACTTAAATGGATACCAAATATTAGGTGAGTTAGTGTGAAGTAGGTGACTTAAAATATTAGAACTACTACATAAGAGGTATATTCCTTTTCTATTATCTGCATGGGTTTTCTTGGCTATTGATGACTACACCATCATTTAACATTTTAGCATACTATGAAGAATCTCATTCCTTGATCAAATATTAGGTGGGTAATTGTGAACTAGACAACTTGTAATCTTAGAAATACTACATAAGAGGTATATGTCTTTTCTATTGTCTTCATGGATGTTCTTGGCTGTTGAGGACTACACCACAATTTATCATTTTAACATGCTAAGGAGAATATCATTCCTTAGACATCGTCTCCAATAGTTGAAAAAAATTATATACTTGATACAACATACATTACGCTAGAGTTATTAATTTACTTCTCATTTACTATTTATCCCTATGCTTTGATGAGCCTATTTTTTGGTCCAATTTTGGGTAGAATCTATAGTTTATTTGCTAATAGATGTCATGGAATTTAATGTAAAATTTTGGTATTTTCATAATTTTTCCCTCAAACAATTTAACATTGGAATTAATCCTATCTCTGCAAATTTTAATGACATTTGGCATTTTATGTGGATTATCTATATTGATTTTGCATGTGGTTAATGATTATTCCTTAAAGTGGTTATAGGTGTGTAGTTATTATCCATACTATCATTTCCCTATATACTTAATATTCTAAGTTGAGGAAGATACCGCCAACTGGGCATGCACCATAACGTCCAACAAAGGAATCACTCCAAGTCAAAGGAGGCCAACAAAAAAATATTATTCATGCAACTAAATGTAACCACCTTGTAGTGGACTTTAATGATCTAGCATGCACGAGTGTTATTGTTGAGATGAATCTATGTTTGGACCTACATGTCTGACCAGATTCCATGCACGTGTAACCACCATCACTCCATTTTCTCTGTTTTGCCTAAATGGCATCCTCCCAGTTGTGGAGTTGACTGCCTTGTTTAGTTGTTAATATAAATAATGATCTGATGATCCTTCTTCAGGAAGTTGCATGATCTAATATTGTACTTGCACTCTCCAAATTTTAGTAATACAGATACATTACTCTTTTGTACTCATGATTCATAGTGAATAAAATAAAGTTCTGAGTTCGAGCATCTGAGTTTTCATTAGTTTTAGAGGATACTTATCCAAGGGGGCCAACTTGGTGAGTAATGCATCTTCTTAGTATAGCATTAGTTTAGTGTTGCTTTTGTTGAGTACTTAGTTAGAAATATGGCATCGACTATTCTTGCAACCACTAGAATTCCATTCTCACTATTCTTGCAGCCAAAGTAGACAGAGTAGTTTCCTATTTGTTGCTCAGATTTTCATTCTTGTTATGCATTTTAGCTTAGCATAGTTATTGATTGATCTTCAACATTTTTCTCATTCCTTTTCAAGAAATTTACTTTCAGTATTGTGTGTTCCTTAGCTATAGAATGAAATGACTACTTTTAGTTCCTAGTGCACATATTGTGCTAACCCATTTCAAGTTCACGTCCCTGGGTTGACAAGTTAAATTCACCTTCATGATGATTGAGATAGTTGTTTAGGTTAGATGTCCAATCTCTGAATCATGTTTATAAAAGCTTAGTTATTAAAATCATTGTAGGAGGCCAACATTTTTCGCATTGTTGCCAGGGATGGTGTCAAACTAGGGAGTCTTTTGGAGTCATTAGTATTTTTTTTCTTGTTGTAGTGTTTCTAGAATTTTTTTTAGTATATCCTCATTTAGAAAGTAATGACCCCCTTTATTCTTTACCAATTCTTTATGTGAGCTGACTAATAGTGAGTGATACTACATGCATAGAGGAAGAAGAGATGCTTATGGAAGATTCCTTCCTAACAATCCTAATCCATTCCAACTAGTTGAATATCATAACCTACCAAAACAAGAAGAAGAATATCCACACCCCTTTGCTAATGCATATCTTGATTTGACTAGTTTTGAAGTCTCCTCTGAGGATCAAAATCAACTTGAGAACCCCTTCACTTTGGAACCACATCAAGCAGGCATGGGTGATGCAAATGGGAATAGACCTAACCCACAAGCTTTTCCTTTCGACATTTCCCATCAGAATGAAGTTGACAACATCAAGAGCATTCTTGCTTTAGTGCTTCCCAAGTTTTATGGACTTGTCACAAAAGATCATGATACCTTTTACTTGAGTTTGACATAGTCTGCAAGAGTTATGATTACACTACTGATGCTCATAGGCTTAAGCTTTTTCCTACCACTCTGAAAGAGCATACATTGAGATGGTTTATGAGCCTAGGCTAAGATAGAATGGAAACTTGGGAAGACATTAAGAAAAACTTTCTTGAGAAATACAAGGAATATTGCAGGGGCAACAACATGAGAGGAGGTGGCATTTTCATGATGCAACAAAAGGAATATGAGAGCCTAGAAGATTACATTGCAAGATTTATGTTTTTCTTACAAAAATATCCACACCATACACTTAATGAAGACTCACAAAAGTATCTTTTTGTGAGAGGAATCAATGATAGTTGCACTGATGCCTTGGATCTCATGGGAGGAGGAGATATCTCCTAAGTTCCTTTGGGATATATCAAGAAAATATGCTAAAACTACTCTAGGGAAGCTTGAAAGAAGGGGATAGCTTACCAATCTTCCATGGGTAAGTCAACTACCAATGGATTTTCAAGAATGGATATTACTCATTTTTTGGAAGAATTCAAGCAATAAATTATAAATAATCTAGCTACTCATCTAGATACACTTCAAGATAAGAAAAAGTAAGAAGAGGAAGAGGAAATGTTGATAGAGTATTGCCCCCACTGGAGATAAACAAAGAAGGACTGTAGATGTAAGATGGTTGATAATCTTGAAAGAAAGTAGGTTCCACCTGAGTTCAAGCCAATCCACATTGAAGAAGTCCAAGTCTACTATGTTGCATAAAGGAAGCATTGGGCTCTACGATAAAGTATGCCATCTGATCCACTATCCTATGTTGGGCCATATTTTAATTGCTATTCATCTGGTAGCCAATGGAAGCCCCCATACCCATCACAACCTTGGAGTAACCCTCCACGTGCTTGGACCATTCATCAAAGTTCTCCACCCTAGTGGCAACAACCTCAGGGGAATTGGCAGTAATTTCAAGGGCATTGGCAGTCACCTCCAAGAAATTGGTAGCAAACAAATCAATGGAGAGGAGGACAACAATGGCCTACCCAGACAACCAGTTACATGCAACCACTTTCTTAGCCCCATCAACTTGCTATAATTCCTCCACCTACTAATCCAAGCTCAAATATACCTAAACCTACTCAGCTACTAGCCCAGTCCACACCCAATCCAAATAACAAACCCTAATAGCCGCCTACATACTCTACTGATTCAAATCAATTCCCTACATATGTTGTGAGTGTAAGTGATATCCACTTATGTTCAGGAACTATTCAATCAGCCCCTTCGAAGCCCATTATTACTGAGCTTCCTGTGGAAGAGGAAGAGAAACCTCTAAATGATCCCATTTAGCCAAGTGCACATAAAAGTCCTAAACCAACCCAAGTCAAGGAGGCTGAACAAGAACCACCATTTCCTTAGAGATTGGAAGTTTCCAAGAAGAAGGAAGAAAAGGAGGATACCACTTTTTATATCTTGGATCATCTAAAGCATATATGTGTCTATATACCTCTATTTTAGGCTATAAAGGATGTTCCAATCTATGAAAAAGCAATGAAGGAAGCATGTCTCAAGAAGCCAGGTATAAAAAGGGACACAACTATAATTCATGTGGTTGGATAGCTAGATGAAATCATGGTAGGAAAAGTGACTATCCCCAAGTATAATGACCCAAGTAGTCCTTTGGTAGCAGTTGTTATAAATAGAGTCCAAGTAAAGAATGCTCGTTTTATTTAGGGGAAGCAATAAATGTGATGACCAAAGAAAGTTTGCAACAACTAAAAATTCCAAGCATGAGATCTACTCCTACTATCCTGCAACTTGTTGATAGCTCTATTGTTAAGCCTGATGGTGTAGTGGAGGATCTTGTGGTAGTTCTAGACTCCTGGGAATACCCAACAGACTTTATGATTCTTTCTCCTAAATCTACACTAGGTGGGTATCCCATTATTCTTGGAAGGCCATGGTTGGAAACTATAGATGCATACATTGGATGCCAGTCAAGTGAGATGACCATTTTAAATGGGAGGAGCACTAATTTTTTTTTTTATCTGCCTACTCAGCCATCTCATGATGAAGATAATCTCGTATGGCCACAAGTTGGTGAAGAGGTCGAGGAAGTTACCTTTGTGGCACATCTTATGATGCTAGGTAGAAGCTCTTTCATGCAGCTCCAAGATGAGGATGAAGTATTGTCTAACATCATTTAGAACCATTATGAAGAGGAGGAAACATCATCTTCTCATTCTGCTACTTTGGTCAACACACTTTTGCCCGCTCTTCCTACAAATTTTCTTATTATAGCCACTATTCCTATAGGAAAGCTTCCTGTAGAAATAGGTATGTCCCATACATTACTGCCATATGAACTAAAGGTACCATGTGTTAATGAAGTAGCCATGATATAATTAACTACACAAGTACAGGTGTCAGAAATAAAATATCTGAATGTTAATAATAAATTAAATGAAGAACAATTGTTATTAGCAAACCTATTAAGGACCCATCAACATGCATTTCTGTGGGATTATCATGATATGAAGGGATTGGATCCTAAATTATGCACACACATAATTTACATGAGAGATGATTGCACCCTAGTAAGACAACCACAAAGAACAATTAACCCTGCACTAAGAGAGATTATGAAAGGATAACTATAGAAATTTCTAGATGTAGGATTTATCTACCCCATTTCAGATAGTGAGTGGGTGTCTCCATTAGTGATTTTACCCAAGAAAGAAGGGAAATGGAAAGTTTGTGTTTATTATAGAGAACTTAATGCTACCACCAAGAAGTACCACTTTCCCTTACCCTTCATTGATCAGGTTTTGGACACACTTGTAGGAAAGCAATAGCTTTCTTTTCTAGATGGATTCAACGGCTACAACTAGAACCAAATTGCACCTGAGGACTAGGAGAAGACTACATTTACCTATCCATGGGGAACCTATTCCTATTCAGTGCTCCCATTTGGCTTATGCAATGCATGTGAAACTTTTCAAAGGGCAATCATTCGCATATTCTTAGACATTTCTCATGATTGCATGGAAATTTATATGGATGACTTTACCACTTATGGTGTTGATTTTAATCAAGCATTGGAAAATATGAGAAGATTCTTACAGAGATGTGAAGACCAAAACATGTCCTTAAACAATGAAAATTGCTTCATGATGATGCAGGAAGGTGTAGCACTTGGCCACTACATCTCCCACAAAGGAATTCAAGTAGACCCTACAAAGATTGAGGTAATCACAAATCTAACCACACCTGCAAAACATAAGGATGTTAGGAGTTTCTTGGGTCATGCAAGATATTATAGGTGTTTCATCAAGTATTTTAGCAAGGTAGCAGCACCATTGTACACTCTTCTCACTAAAGATGCTGAAATTCAGTGGGTTGAAGCCTATGAGAAGGCATTTTTCTAACTTGGAGGCAACCTTGGCTCATGCTCTTGTACTCAAAGGAACTAATTGGGAGCTTCCTTTCCACATCCATACTGATGCATCAGATTATGCCATAGGAGTAGGCTTAGGAAAAAAACAAGGATCTGTTGAAAATTCCATTTACTTTATTAGCAAAAATTTACAAGGAGTTGAATTCAATTGTACTGTGACAGAGAAAGAAATGCTAGCAGTAATCTATGCAACTAAAAAAATTTAGACATTACATAATAGGCTACCAAATCTTTGTACACACTGATCATGTAGCCATTAGAAATCTCATGAATAAACCTTTGATCATAGGTAGATTGGAAAGATGGTTATTATTGATGCAGGAGTTTGATATAGCCATTGTGGATAAGCCAGAGAAGGCCAATGTTGTTGCAGATTTTCTTTCAAGCCTGACTACATCAGAACAAAACCAACCCATAGATGAGTCTTTTCCTGATGAGTATCTATTCTCCCCTAGTGTACAAACACCTTGGTATGCTGACATGGAAAATTACTTGGTCATAGGTAGAGTTCCTTCTCACTTCTCTCCTCAAGAGAAAAAAAAGGAACTCATTGAAAAATATTTTCCTTTCTCTTGGATTGTTGGATGTTTTTTTTATACTCGACCTGACCATGTCATGAGGAGATGTGTGAGAGAAGATGAGACATATGACATTTTGCATGCATTCCACAATGAACCATGTGGAGGACACTTTGCAGCCAAGAGGACAACAATGATGATTTTGAACAAAAGATATTACTGGCCAACACTCCACAAGAATGTAGGAAGGTATACTCAAAAATGTGATAGATGTCAAAGAATGGGCAGACCAACTAGATCCGATGAGATTCCAATTTTCCCTCGGGTAGTAATCACTCCCTTTGACAAGTGGGGATTAGATTTTGTGGGACCCATTGACCCTCCATCAAATGGTAAGTCTTATATATTGGTATGCACTAGTTATGTGAAAAAATGGGTACAAGTTAAGGCCATGAAGCATGCAAGAGATAACAAAGTTGCAAAATTTCTTTATGAGGAAATTTTCAAGAGATGTGGAGTCCCAAGAGAAATAATGACTGATCAAGGGGCACAATTCACATCGACCCTTTTTGTAGTAGTAGTTGATGAGTACAACATAAGGCATAGGAAGTTTACTCCTTATCACCACCAGGCTAATGGCCAAGTTGAGGTGACCAACAAAGAGATTGAAGCCATTCTGACTAAAATAGTAGCTATTCATAGAAAGGATTAGGAAAATAGATTACCAAAAGTTGTTTGAGCCTATAGGAAAAATTGGAAATCAACTACAAGATTCACTACATTTGAGTTACTGTATGAAAAGACAACTATGATGCCAGTTGAATTTTAATATAAGACTACAAATAGTAGTTGATTTGGGGATGGATATTTTTTTAGGCACAGAGAGAAAGAATCATGTAGCTAAATACTTTGGATGGGATAAGAAGAGAAACCATACAACATATAGAAGTAGTGCAGAATCAGAGGATCAAGTGGCATAACAAATTTATCAAGGAAAATAAATTCCAACCAGGAGATTGGGCCCTTCTCTATGACTCAAAATACCAAGACAATGTAGGAAAATTGTAGACAAGGTTGCTAGGACCATATGAATTTTTTGAAGTCTTTCCTAATGTAGTTATTCAACTTACAACTATTGACCCTGCTAGATTCAAATTACTTGTCAATGGTCATCGCCTCTGATTATATCACAAGCCAACTTCCAAAGAAGAGTTCCTACAAAAATTCACCCAACATTCAACACCTGAGCTTCCTATAGCCAAAGCAAGTGGACCTAGTGTCCCTCCTTCTAGCTAATCAAGGTACATACTTCTCATAATAAAGAATTTCACTTACATGGAAGTCCATTTCTTCGTCCATCCGCCCATCCACCCATCCATCACCACCTTTCTCTCTCTTATATCACTTCATTCCAACTCACCTGACTCCACTTCATCTTCATTAATTGCTCAATTTATTCTCTAAAAGGTGAGTGGTACTTTCTCTATAATCTTTGCAAAAAATATTCCAAAGATTTGGGTATGTATGCATTAATTTCTATCTTTAATCATCGTTTAAGTGTGTGCATTTAATCATTGTAAGTTAGTATAGACGTTTACATAAATTTCCATCATTCCCTACCAAATCACCACTCCCATCTCACATGTGTGGACACATGTCCAAATTTAGGTTGGGGGGAGGGGAAAGAAAATATGAAAATATATTTCCCATGTGTCAATTTATGATAGGCTATGTCAGAAAATTTAAAATGAGTTGATTTGAAATATGAGTGAGAGGATGGTTTGCATGTGTGAAGTGACATTAACTACAACCGCCATTTCTTCCCATCATAATTTCCCTTTATCACTCCTTTTCTTTCCATTATTGACCCTGTCGTAATCTTGAGTTGCAAGAAAAAAAAAAGGTGAAGGAAATCAAAGAAAATTTAGTCAACATTAGCACTAGAAATTTAGTAGGTACTACAGGAAAGTGAGCTTGATTTTTAGACAGAAATTGCAGAGCATTTGTTGATTGTAGACAATGGGAGGTGGGTTAATTCAAAATGAACCCATGGTACATAATGTTTTATTTCAAGACACGCAATGCCTGGCCAAATTTAGAAACTGTGGATGGTTAGATTACTTCCTAAAGTTGGATAGCTTTGATGAAAGCACTGCCCTTGAATTCACGTAGACATTTTCTGAAGGGAAAGCCATAGTAAAAGGATTGGAAGTTGTGACAACTAAGGAAATAGTTGTAGAGGTCACATGGTTACCTATTGATGGTGAAAGTTACCCTGCATCCAGAGATACCAGATCAGCTAGGGCTAAATTTACAGAGTTGAATGACCCCCATTGAGCATTGATAAACAAGGTGCAAAGAGAATTTCTTTTCCCAAGCCATGGAAGAAGATAGCCATTTATGTTATCAAATACATCACCTGTGAAGGTATCTAGTAAAATTTGCATTCCATGCACTTCAAGCTTTTGAATCACATGAGGCACAGAAGGAGAATGAATGTGTCTAATGTACTATACAATCTCCTTTCAATCATGGTAGCCAAGACACAAAAAGGTAGAGATAATTCAGTTTCCCACCATTTTCTAATTAAATTGCTAGTTGAGAAATATCTACACGATGTATTTGTAATGACCTTGGAAGAATTTATATATGTTGATCAAATTAGACCTAAGCAATTGCAACCTAGGGATTTTCCTCAGTCACGCATGTCTAGCAAGAGATTGAACACGATTGAAGCCTCTCTAGGTGCTTCAACCTCTGGTGTTAGCTCTAGTGTGAATCCTCCTGCAACAAAAGAAACCATAGAAATTAGTTCTTCTGGAATGGAACACTCAGTAAAAGAAAGCTCTTCATCAAATTTCGATGATGACATTCCACTTGGCACCTTGATGAAAACTAGGGCACAAAAGAGAGAAGTAGAAATGAGAAAAGGAGAGGCCAAAAGGTAGCCTACAGAAAGAAAGGTACCAAGTTCTAAGAAGAGGAAGGCTAACATTGTTCATCCTATATCCAAAGAAAAATGTGAGAGATCTCCCAAGAAATCAAGACCAACTAGGGGTACGATTGGTGCACCTCCACAGGAGAGCCCTAAGCCTAGTAAGACATCACATGAGGACCCTAAAGCTCCAATGGGGTAGGAGAATGTTGAAGAAGAAGACATATATGTGAGAGCAATAAATATAACACTGGTTGATCTTGCTAACATCGTAGAAGAGTTTGAGGAAAACTAGGATTTCCTACAACATGAGCAGGAAGTCCTGCAACAAGAAGTCTTATAGTAAGAAGTCCTACAACAATAGCTAGAAACTGAGCAGGAGTTCCTCCAACAATAGCAAGAACAAGAGTGAGTCCCTACGACAAGAAGCAAAAGAAGAGATAGTGCCCCTGGAGCTAGAGATAACTGGACAACTTGAGTCCATGTAGATAGCTCCATATGAGGAGCCACCATTAACAAAAAGATTGGTAGGAATTCATAATCCTCCTAATTTTACAATACATGCAGCAATTTTTAATATATGGAAAGAAATACAAAGGAGGGAGGAGGAATAGAAAAAGGAAAAACAAAAATTGAAGAGGGAAATTCAAAAGAAGAATGAGGAGATTGAAGATAATGATGCATAAATTTCCATCCTGAAGCATAGGGTGGATGATATGGTAGCTTTGGCACCATAGATTTTGGAATGTAGGACCACTCCAAGGGTTTATGCTCTGCCTGAAAGATAAATATCTCTCTTTTAATCTGTCAAGGATTTCCTCGGGTTTGAATCCTTCTATTGACACCCATATGGAATTTTTCAATGCTTATAAGATTTCCTCCCCTGAAATGAAGGATTTGTTGTGTGAGTTTTATTTGCATAATTTTATTGTAACTCAAGACCATGATTGGAACCCACTGTTGTATGTTGGGGATGTCCAATTAAGGGAATTTATGTCTTGGGTGAAAAATGATATTTGTTGGGGACAACAACATGGGGCTTATAAATAATTAGAGTCTAATATCCCTCTGACTGTTATGGTTGAGTCAAGCAACCCAAGGGATATATACAAAGAATGGCACAAAATGCTTCTCAGACCTAGTTATGGCTATAGGATTATGCCTTGGATTGAGGCAGTTTACAGTGAGTATGAGGTAAAGACAACAACAAAGGAGGAAACTATGAGAAGATCTCTATCAAAAAGATGGAATATTCTATCTCATGAGCTGAAATACACTGAGCCTCATTCCATCCATAATTATACTATAGCACTAAAAAGGATTGATAGCTATATTCAAATTAGGAGAACACAACGGTTGTCTTGGATTCCCCTAACTTTCCAACCCCCCATGCTCATGTGGCCCCTACCAAACTTCATATTCTACCAGTATGACATTGCTGCAGAAAAATAGAGATGGAACAAATTTGATAGATTAGGAGGATTCTATTGGGATCCTAATTCATGCACTACAATAACTGATGTTGGACAACTCTCTGTTACAAATTTCAAAGCTTTGACCAAGTAGAAGAAAAACCCTTCCCCTGCTAGAGGACCAGCAAAATGTTAGGTTGGGGGGAGTGATGAGCCTATATTTTGGTCCAATTTTGGGTAGAATCTATAGTTTATTTGTTGATAGATGTAATGAAATTTAATGTTAAATTTTGGTATTTTACTAATGTTTCCCTCAAACCATTGACATTGGAATTAATCCCATCTCTGCAAGTTTTAATGATAGTTAGCATATTATGTGGATTATCTATATTGATTTTGCATGTGGTTAATGAATGTTCCTAAAACTAGTTATAAATGTGTAGTTATTATGCGTATTGACATTTCCCTATAGATTTAATATGCTAAATTGAGGAAGACACCACCAGCTAGGTATGCACTATAATGTGTAGCAAAGGAATTGCTTCAAGTTGAAGGAGGCCGATGACAGAAGATTCTTCATGCAACTGAACATAACCACCTTGTAGTGGGATTTAATGATCGAGCATGCATGGGCATTACTGCTAAGCTAAATATGCATTTGGACCTACATGTCTTACCATATTTCATGCACGCGTAATGCTATCGCTCCATTTTCTCTATTTTCCCTAACTGTCATCCTCCCAATCATGGATTTTACTGCCTCGTTTAGTTGTTAGTATAAATAATGATATGATGCTCCTTCTTTAGGAAGTTGCATGATTTGATATTGTACTTGCACTCTCTAGTTTTCATTAATACAGATACTTTACTCTTTTTTACTCATGATTCAGAGTGAATAAAATAAAGTTGTGAGTTCGAGCATCTGAGTTCTCATTAGTTTTAGAGGATACTTATCCAAGGAATCCCACTTGGTGAGTAATCCATCTTCTTTGTCTAGCATTAGTTTAGTGTTACTTGTTATTTAGTACTTAGTTAGAAATCTGGCATCAACTATTTCTACAACCACTAGAATTCCATTATGTGACTGTTCCTACAACCAAAGCAGATAGAGTAGTTTCCTATTTGTTGCTCAGATTTTCATTCCTCTTATGTATTTCATCTTAGCATAGTTGTTGAGTGATGTTCAACATTTATCTCATTCATTTTCGAGCAATTTACTTTCAGTATTGTGTGCTCCTTAGCTGTAGAATGAAATGGCTACTTTGAGTTCCTAGTGCACATACTATGCTGACCCATTTCAAGTTTGTATCCCTGGGTTGAAAATTTAAATGCACCTTCATGATGATTGAGATAGTTGTTCAAGTTAGATGTCCAATATCTGAATCATGGCTTTAAAGGCTTAGTTATTAAAATTATTGTAGGATTCCAATATCCTTCACTTTTATACATCCTATAGATACAAACAAAAAATAACATCTCAAATATCTAGTTTCTATGATATGTTGATGAAATAGGTTGTAGATATGGGCCAAATGTATAACATTACTAGTATTCTATTCAATAAATGCAGCGGGTTTGCAATAAGTATGATGCATTCTATTTCATGTTCTATACACTATAATGCATTGGAGAAAGATAGAGAGGATAGTCTTGTGGTGAAAATCAATGTGCCACATCCTCCCATATTGTTTAAAACATGAGGTATCACCCACTTACCTCAATCCATACCTTTCAAAGGTCACTCGACATTTTTTTCAGCACTGTCATGAATATATTGCCAAAGGCTCAGGAATATTAATTAATATGTTCTAGGAGCTCAAGCTTGTATGCATATAGCACTTGAAAATTTTAATCATTGAACCAGTGTGGGTCAAAGGCTAATTTTCTTGCTAGATTCAGAAGCCATCACTCTATGGTTTACATTTCATTTGGAAGCTTCAACCCCTTATCAAATGAGACAATGCATTCCCTTGCCATAGGTCAAATTTCATTACAAAAACATATTGTGACGGTCAAAGAACAACCAAATTTAATACTTAAAAAATATTTTCAAAGAGCTATTCTAGAAGAAATGAGGGAAAAGAAGGTGAATAAGATTTACTAGGTTTTCTTATGTGTGTGGTCATTCTTGGCCCCTCTTGCCTCATACCCTACCATAAGCATAGGATTTTCTCATTTACTATTTGTACAACTAGATTTACTGTGATTTTCTTGGTTTTATTATGCCTTCAACTAGCTCTAACCCAATAGTTCTTGCTAGTGTTGGTGGATTGAAGAATCTTCTCAATCGCTCCCCCTCCAAACAAGCATCCCTAGAATTTTTTTTTGAAAGTGTTCCATGAGGTAAGTCTTTTAACTCCCTAGCTGATGTGGTTTTACCCTTGCGAGATTTTGATTCTGCAAGTCAATGAATATAGCAACACACTGTTGTATGTTATTTTGTTGGGAGGACTCCCCCTAAAGGTGTGCTTAAATAATAGGTCCATAAGGCCTAGGTCCCTCATGGGGTCTTCCTTGATATGGTCCAAAATTTGACCAAAGGTTTTTTTCTTTTTTGATTTGTAGAGGTCAGTCATGTTTAGGAAATCCTAAACCATGGTCCTTGGTATGTTTGGTCCTCTTTTTTGTTCTTCCCTTCGTGGACCATAGATTTTGTTGTCTCAGATATCACCAAGTTATAGGTTCCAATCTCGATTGAGTTTCTCTATTTTTCATTGCCCTGTGTCCCTTTTTTGCAACATATTATGTACTTTCAGGGAGGGTTATTTTTGTTGAACCAGATAGGTTGTTTCAAGGTCACCCTCAAAATTGGGTCTATGTCAAATTGGACCATTATAGGATTTGAAAGATTCCATTTATATGCAAATTGGCTATCTCTAGAATACCCAAAAATTCACTTATTTTAATCTTTTGAATAGTTATAGGTTTCAATACGCAGACCACAAGATTAAGGATTTCCCTCTAGTAGTTCCTCACACTCCTTTTCCACCATGGGATATTGAAAAAACCCCGTCAGGTGGAAAGTTCTACCACCAAACTAGAGAAAAAATGGACAACGGTTACCAACCAAAAAATAATTCCAATGGCTTTGGGATGGTTTCCAAAGTGCTCGAGCCAACTAAAGAGATTTCAAACACTTCTGTGAAGGGGAAAGAAGCCTAGGTTGGCTCTACGATTACTTTTGCATGGCCAAGGTTTAAAGCTATGGCCCAACATACTACCATAATGATAGCATAGCTGACTAAATCTCCTCCCATTTTGGGAGCTCATAGGAGGTATTGAAGCCCTTCTCGACCTCTAGATGAAGGAGAATATGTTTAGGAGAAATGAATACTTTTATCTCCAACCATTCAAATTAACTTAGTTCTGCCATAATTCTTATAGAATTGCTTCTCCACTTCGGATGAGGAGCTAGACTCTGATGATATGGAGGAGTTTCAATGATGAATTTCCTCCCATGGAATTTTCAAGGTCTAACAGACCTCTCTAGGAAGTATTCAATTAGGGATACTCTTCAAAAGTATGTCAATATTGATGTTTTATGCCTTAAGGAATTCAAAGTTGTTGGTTTTTTTCTTTTTTTGGCTTGTTGTTCTATTTGGCTAGCCAGTAAAACAAAATTTTACTGAACATGAGGCTAGATGTGGTAGAGTGGTCACCCTTTTTTCCCCACAGTGGCATGCTTGTATGGTTGATCATGGATCTAACTCCACACATTGACTCACCTAGATTCTTCCTAACATTGATAATAATTCCTTTCAGATTATTAATGTTTATGCCTCAAATGATGTTGTTGAAATATCTCTTCTCTAGTGTTGGATTTTTGATTCACTACCAATTTCTACTTGGTTTTTGTGTGGGGACTTCAATATGGTTGAGATGGCATATGCCAATGATGGTACTCTACCTTTCCAATGGGAAACTGGAAAAAGAGAGGCATGATACTACATGTGTAATAAATTGGTGCTCTTTAATCCCAATATTGGTTTCCACCATTCTCATTCTCTCTAGCACACTTGGTGTAACTACTAGGCTAGGTCTAATAGGATATTTAAACACCTTGATCATACCATGATCTCAACTAAATATTTTTTCTATTTTCCCATCTCTTTGCAACTTTTGGTTAGGTCATTACTAGAAATGACGTTGTCAGACCATTTTCCCATTTCATTTTGCATTGAATGGGAGTTAAAGTAGCCTCATACCAGTAGGAATCAATTATTTTTGAACACATCTTTACTGAACCATCACCCCATGCTGACCCACATTTGTACAGTTTGGAATTTGCAGTGCAGGCCACCTCACAATATAGGTTGGATTTCTTGGTGGAATGATTCCATCACTTAAATGGTGAGGTTTCTCTATATTTATGGGCACCAACTGGACATCCTTCCTTGTAGGTCCTATGAGACAACCACATCTAACCTTCGCTCTACCACCAAGGATTTGGCAGCTAGCCATTTTTCCCCTTCCTTGTAAGTCAGGGTGGCAGATTTATGACACAAGAAACAAATTGTTGATAATTATGCTGCTAGAGGGGCATAAATGAAGGACAAGCTATACTTGCTTAAAATTGTTGTTCATGCATTCAAATAATTTTTCCTGGCCCATCGTGCTAGGAACTATTCTCCTGGTATCAAACAAATCAAAGAAGGTAATGATGTGCTCTCTGAGTTTCTTGATATTCTCTAGGAATTTGTTAGGCATTATGAAGATTTGTTCATAGCTCAAGATTACACATCAGAGCAGCAACAAGCTCTTTAATATTTCCTTATTGTTGTTCCAAATAGGCTATCCTCAACCCAAAAAGTCTTTTGTGAGAAATTGCTCACAATTGAGGATTTTAAGGAAGGTATTCACACTATAGAGCACGTCAAAGCCCTAGAAATTGATGGCTTCCCTTGTGAATTTTACAAAGCCCTTTGGGACTATGTTAGGGATGATTTGCATCAGGTTTATCTTGAAGCTTTTCATTCCAAAACTTTAGGAAATCTTATCAATAAGGGGAAATTTTAAATTAATACCTAAGTTTGGTGATTTTGAGGATATCTGCAACTAGAGGCCCATCACTCTCCTCAATGTTTCTTATAAAATCATTTCCAAAGTTCTTGCCTTGAAAATTCACCATCTTTTTCCTTAGATTGATTTCCCAGAGAAAATAGGTTTCATTAAGTCCAGGTTCATTCTAGACAACATTAATGTTGTTTGGGAAGGGATGGAATGGGTCAAACGCTCTAATCAAAAAGCTATTTTTTATTAAAAAAGAATTTTCCAAAGCTTATGACCATATTGAATGGATTTTTATTCTTTCCATGCTATCTACCTTAGGGTTTGGCCTTAATTTTATACAGGTTGTGTAAATTCTTTTCTTTGATGCCTCTGCTTGCATCATCATTAATGGTCACCAACCCCCTTCCTTTGGTTTATTTTGTTCCCTTCAATAGGGTTTCACACTCACCCACTCAATTTATGTGCTTGTTACTGAAGGGTTTGGTTACTTGACGACTCATGTTATTTCCCAGAGGCAGGTTCAAGGAATTTCCTTGCCTAATTTTCTAGCCTAGCTAGTCAATGTCCATTTCATTGATGATTCGTTTCTCACTCTTCTAGAAGAGGAAACTAATGTGAAAGCTACTCTTGATTGGATTTAGACCTTTTTCCTTACCTCCAATTTTTCCATTCAATGGTATAAAACCTTATGCTATAGATAGTTTATCCTACCCAGTCCTCAATGGATTTAGTACTATGGCTAGAAATGGATTGGTTTAGGAGAAATATTTTGATTCTTGGGCATTCATTTTGCTTTCTAGGCCTCTCCTATGGACCTCTAGCAAGTGGTTTTTCCTCATATCACGTAGAAGTTGGCTTATTGAATTACCAAGCCTCTCTCTCTGGTTGGTAAGTTCTATATTTTCTCTAAGGTGTTGGAAGCTACACATGTTTACTATTCTTCTTTATGGGTCCCTCAAAAGCTGCTTATGCTAAGCTAGAAAAGCTCCTGTGCAACTTCATTTGTGCCTCTTTTGAGATATATTGAGGGTTTCACCACATTGCCTAGGAGTTTTGTTGCCTACTCAAAGATTCTAGAGGGCTTGACCTACTTTCCACTCAATGGCCATGGGGTGATCACCTCTTTTTTCCAATAATGGTCATCCTCTAGCCAAATCCCCTTGGCTTAAGGCCCTAAGATTTAATAGGAAAGGTATTCAAACCTTGCAATATGTGTTTCATAGAACCACAATGTGTATCATGTCATGAGAGGATTTTCATACTCATTACAAGCTTCAGAACTAGGATTGTGATACCTATGATGGTATGGTGAATGCCACTATGATTGATATGCTTCATAAGGTGGGTATTCATACCACCAAGACCTGGTGGAAGGACTAGAAGTGGTACCCAGACACCGCTTCTAGGAATTACGAGCCTTGACTTGGTTATTTGTTGCTTTTGCCTCATTTTCTTATGGTTAACAGTTTGAAATAATTGTGGCATCACCAGTATTCTATGTCTATTTGGTGTAAAAGATTCTCTGCCACTTGGTTTGCAAGTGTTGAGTCAAAGCTCGCTCACTTTGCTAAGTGTATTCTTTTTTAAGGCTTACTTGTGGGGTCTCATCTTGTCCACTTGGGGGACCAGGACCCTCATTTCCTATTCTATGGGGAGGTTGAGTCATTTAAGCATCTTTTCTAGTTTTGTACTAGAGCTCAATAGTTGTGGAATTGGATTCATGATTTCTTTCAGTCATTCAAACCAAATCCATTTTCTTGGCATATGATTCTATTGGGTGATTATTCTAGGCTTCCCGCAAAGTATACCCAAATTTGGCACACATTCAGGGTGGAAATCCTCTTCAGTATTTGGAAAGATAGAAATGCCTACATATTTTCTCATAGCTAGATTAATAAATATGTACCTCTATACTCTAAAACAATTATTTTTTATAATTTTCTTTTTCATATACAAGTGCAAGTGAATAAATTTGTACTTCAAATCTCTCTCATCTAGGTGCTTTTGGACCACTAGGGAAATTCCCCTTGCACCATGGCTTGGGTACCCTCTTCGCCTACCTCTTCTTGCTATCGTTCACCCCCATGGGGCTGGCAGAAAACTAGCTCTTCTCGCCCTCACTTTCAGGATCCTCCTCATTGTGGCTCTCACCCTCCTTTGCAATCATGTTCTCCTCTTCCACGGGCTGACCTAGGGTGACCCTCTAGAGGGGTGGCAGGGGGCGATGGCAGCACTTCTAGGTGGCCTACTAATACTACTCTTGGTAGTGGCATTGGTTGGATGGATTCTAAAAAATGGCTCCCACATTTGGACATAGCAATCTCACCCAGATGCAAAGAAAAAGACAAAGATAAAGAAAAAGAAGATGACAATGGATAGGGTTCTCCTAACGTCACTTCAGACCTCGTTAATGTATGGGGAATAAATCGGATGATAGGGACCCTCCACCCTCTGCTAGCACTGCTTTGGCCACATGATGGCCATTTTTATTTTCATGTTTCTAATGTTTATTGCTTTCTAAGCTTTGTGACTTTGAACTTCTAGGATTTTCCCATATGACTCTTGGGGTGTGCCTTTTTATCACCCACCCCTTTTTGTGAATATGTATTTCTATCTTTATAATTAATATAGATATGTATGCCTATTTATCAAAAAATACTTAAAAATTTTATTCTATAGACAGTCAAATGTTTGTAAAATTATGTGTTTAGTTTATTAACCTGATGTTCAATGATTGTCAAATTGAACATTACATGCACCGAGTCTAACGATTAAATGGTTGTCAAGTTTGGTTCTAAAAATTTGACTGTCAAATTTAATTTTTTCATAATTTGGCTATCAAATTCATTAAAAGTTAATTTATCTAACATTCGAATGGTTTTCAAATTTAATAAATATGTTGTATAGCTAACAGTAAATTTCTATCAAATTTAAAAAGAAGATTACGAATCTGATGGTAAAATGGTTGTCAAATTTAAGATTAGATTATATACCTGGAGATGAGATGGCTATCAAATGTAATTCATCAATACAATTCTGGTGGTGATATTGCTATCAAATTATATTTTTATTTCAATTTCCTAATGGTCAAATAGCTTTCAAATTCAACATGCTAAATATTGACATTACGGTCAATCAGCTGCCAAATATAATCCTTACAATCCCTTGAGGATTAAATGTGACAATCATTTGACCATCACACACTTGAGTATAAATAATGATGATATTCAAAAAAATATATGTTTCTCTATGAACCTATTAAATTTTGCAAGTTTTTTTTGTCTATCCAAAACATGATTTTATAGTCAAGATTTTGTAGGGTTTCAAAGTGAAGGTGAGATACATAAAATAAAACCATAATATTAAACATGCAGGAGAATGAGATAGACATGCCAATTCCCACAATTTTTTTGGTTTATAAGCCACTAGAAATAAGTTTATTTTAATGGACCTATCTACATTTTTCATATTCAGGGTATCCATCATCCATTTATTACTATCCCCCGATAAGAGCTTATATTTTGGTATTGTCTTTTAAGAGTCTAGCTCCTTTAGCAATGCAACCATTTTTTTTAAGGAATAGTATTTATATAAATGTATTAGATGATCGAGCTTGCAAACTAAAGCTTACAATAGTTACTAGTTTTGTACAAAGGTACTAGCATGTAAAAAAAAATGGTATAAAATGCTAGTATCTTTTTTAAGTCTCCAAGCAAGTTAACAACATTTTGGTACTATGTGTTCGAGTAAATAAAACACAAATTTATTTTTGTATTGGAATGGGCCAGGAAACATGATAATCTCTTAAAAATAGCTTCACAAATACTAATCTTCAATTGCTTAAGAAATTTTATGGTAGGAATTCATGCCAAAGAACATACTAGGATAGTCTTGAGTTATCAAAGATGAATATTGAATACGGTAAAAGTGAAAAGATTCAATTTTTCAATATTATGGAAACCACTGGAATCAACACCAATCAATCCAGACTTGTTTTCAACAATTTGCATTGATCCACACACCAAATATGATTCCCTCCACCTGCTATAGTATTTGAAACTAGGAAACTGATCAATACAATTAAGGGGACTAATCAGATTATATCTATTCAAATGACAGGCTTGCAACAAAAGATGTAGAAATTCATAAACAATTATCAACTCAAATATTTTCTAAGTAGAATTTTTTTTATCATTTTTTCTTCATATCCAAGGTTAGCATCATCAAATTTGAGGTATGAAATCTTAATATAGAAACCAAGAATGGCGCCTTGTAGGAACATCAGATGACAAGGAATACAAACATTTTTTTCCAAATCTTATGCTCTCTTATAGAATTCAAATAAACCTTCACACTTATCATCGTTCACCTGTTGAATTTTATATTCTGTTGAAAATTATATTAATGTTTCCCTTGAAGGAGAAGGGTATGTGATCTTGTTGGTGGGATGGTTGCTTATTTTCTCATAAGATCTATAAAAAATACTTTATGTTGTAGCTTTAGATGTTCTTTTATATATTATGATTGACATATAGATCTATCATGTCCATTAAGTATTTTCACTTAGGTGGTGATCATAAAATAACTTCCATGTGAATAGAGTGTGCTCTACTATTAGTAGAAAATCTAGTTTTTATCTTCATGGTTGGTTGGTAAAGTACTACAAGTCTAATAGGTTGGGTGTTGTGCACACATATTTAATGGGTTGGGAGAGAAGAAGAAACCTAAGCATTCTAGTGATCCCAGATGCATGGGGTGGATTGGAAGAAGGGGGGAGAGGGAGTAGAAGAGAAAGGAGATGGGAGAAGGCATGGCATACATACCTGGGCAGAGTCGATTGCTGATCAGGAAGGACGATGTCTTGGGTGGAGCACCTTCATTGTACTTGTAAGGGGGATCTTCCTAGCATCTCCCATTGTGGAGAGGGCATGTCATAATTTGTGGTAGAGGGTGCTCACGTACACATGACCCCTAGACAATTCTAATTTGAAATTAGATGAACTCTAAAGTTAGATATGTTCATATGATTAAGAACATCTATTGTCACTTTCCTTTCAATTATAATATGAAAATACAACATTTTCATTTAATTCAAATATGAAATTATATATGTTCATCTTGTTAGAAATTCAAATAGAATAAAACCTACAAGTCTATTGCCTTGTTTCCCCAAAGAATAGAGGAATACCAAACAAGATGCGGAATATCAAAATAGACTTGGAGACACAAAATTTGGCATGCAAAATTGCTTCAACTATTAACCAAAAAATAACGATTATAAAATGCTTTCAAACTTGAAACTACAATCTACCAATGAAAAATTTAACTTGTAGCAATCTAGATCTACACCCACAAACTCAGAAACAATCAAGACCTTCTTAGAGCTCTCTTTCCTTCTATTCGATTGGAGCTATTTTTTGCTCCTAGAAAACACTAAGTGATCATGAGCTTTTAGTTTCTCACTACAAACACTCTAAAAAATGTTCTCAAAACATTCTTTGTTGCTACTCTGACTTCTCTTTCTGCAACTTACTTGTTGCTCACTTCTTGCTGCTACAAAAACTAAATGACTACATTCATTCATTCATTCCTTTTGCCTATGCGAAATTATCTCTAAAAATTTGAATTCACCTACCACATTCAATTTTGTAGTCAGGGGCAGAACAAGAAACTTTTTGTTGAAGAGAAAGGCTCCTAACAGGTAGGTGAGCTAGGGGTTGATGTAAAGAGGCTTACCAATAAATATTCCCATCACTCCCCCTTTGAATGAGCCATCACACAAACATCAATCTTCATACAAATCTACAGCACCTAAATTTGTTCTTAGGCATTTAAAGCAATCTTTGCTCAATGGTTTTGTGAAAATGTCTGCAAGTTGCTGCTTAGACCTACAAAATTTCATCTTAATTTCACCCTTTTCAACCAATTCTCTTATGAAATGATACTTTATTTATATATGCTTTCTTCTTCCATGAAAGAATTGATTATTCATCAAAGAAATGGATGAAACATTATCACTAAAGATTGTTGTTCAATCCTCTCATTCTTCTCTGAAATCTGCCAAGATTCTTCTCATCCAAATAGATTGACATGCTAATGCATTTGCTGCTATATACTCAGTTGTTGTTGATAGGGAAACTATGGGTTGCTTCTTGGAATACCATGAGATAGCTCCCGAACCCAAATGAAACACATATAGGCTAATATTCTCTTCTTATCATCTGCACTCCCTTCCCAATCACTATCTGTGTAACCAACCAGCCCAAAGTCATTTGTTGCACCATACGAAATACCATATCCTTTCGTTCCATTCACATACCTTAGGATTCTTTTAGCCACTTGCCAATGTGACTCTTTTGGAGTCTCCATAAATCTACAAATTGGACTTACACTCTGCATTATGTGAGGCCTAGTTGTTATTAAATACATCAAGCTTCCTAAAAAACTTTTATACATGGTCAGATTAACATTGCTATTGCAATCTTCCTTGCTCAACTTCAGACCTACGACTATTGGTGTTGGGGTAGGCTTTCTTTCAACATCCTAAATATCTTCAAGATCTCTATTTTATAATTTTCTTGAGAGATAAAAATACCATTGTGCATTTGTTTTACTTCTATTCCTAGAAAATATCTCAAGAGACCTAAATTTATCATTTCAAACTCTCTTTTCATGGCCTCTTTAAAATCAGCAATGGGGAAATCATCATTCTCAGTAAAAACTAGATCATCAACATACAAGACAACAATTAAAACCTTACCATCAGCTATCTTGACATAAAAAGTGGGATCACCATCACTTTTTCTAAATCCATTGCTCAACAAACGTGAGTCAATCCTAGAGTGCCATGCCCATGGAGCTTGCTTCAGCCCATAAAGAGCTTTGTTCAGCATGTATATTTTGTTTTCTTGACCCAAAACTTCATAACTAGGTGGCTGCTCCACATATACCTCTTCTTTCAATACTTCATTTAAGAAGGTGAACTTCACATCCATTTGAAACACTTTCCACTTGTGTTGGGCTGTAATTGCTATGATTTCCTACATGGTTTCCATCCTTTCTACTAGAGCAAATGTATCATCAAAATCTTTCCCAAACTATTATTTGTATCCCTTTACAACTAATCTTGCCTTATGTCTCTCTATTCTTCCATCGACATTATTTTTTGTCTTGTAGACCCATTTCACTCCAATTACTTGCTTTTTGGGAGGAAAATAAGTTAGCTCCCATGTTCTATTCTTCTTTATTGCATCTATCTCCTTATCCATGGCTTCACACCATTTATTTTCTTTCACAACATCCTCAAAATAAATTGGATCACTATGAGAAAATAATGCAAAATTCACACATCAAATTCTTCATCATACCTTTCATTTTGATAGATACCCCTTAGACTCATGGTCTTTCTTTGCATTAGGGAGGTGAGAGTGGGGTCTGAACTTTCACTACTATTGTTGCTTTGTTGAATAGACCCTGTTCGGAGCTATTGGAGCTATCATGAGCCAATCCTCTAACTATCTGTGGATGCTTTCCTTTCTGTCTGCTCATGTCAGGAGTTGTTAGGAGCTTTCTGGAGCTCTCTTCCTATGACTATGCAATGGTCTAGAGTGGTCTGAAGCTATCAAGAGAGACTTGAGGTTCATTTTGTTTCACTTCTTTTTCTTTTTCTTCTTCTTTAGGAGCTATCAGAAGTGGTTCTAAGCTGTCATAAACTATCAATTCATCCCATGCCTCATCCTCTAGGAACTCCATGTCTCTACTGATGATAATTTTCTTGGTGATGAGATTATATAGCCTGTAGGCTTTGGACTCTTCACTATAGCCATGAAAATGCACTTCTCACCCTTTTCATCCAACTTCTCCTCTTCTCTTTTGGCACAAGTGCATATGCCACACATCTAAACACCATCAAGTGTTCAATTGTCTACTTGCATTTTGACCATGCCTCTTGTGGAATCTTCTAAAAAACAAGCTTTATAGGACTTCTATTTATCAAATAAACTATTGTTGTTATAGCTTCACCCCAATTGGCTTTGACCATGCTTCTTTCCATCTACACAATGGTTCTTTTAGCAGGGAAATAGAATTCCATAGACAATAATTGTGCTATTTTAGTTTTTTTATTTAATTTGTGAAGTTAAGAAACTTGATTTTATAGTAAATTAAAACTATTGTTTCCTTCCTTATGATCTCTAATTTGTCATGTTTCTTCACTTTTCACATTTCTTCACAAAGGTGAGTTATGAGTTTTCATTATATTTGGAGTATTCAAAAGATGTGGGGCCTTATAGCATTTTCTTTTATTTTTGTATGATTTGGGCTTGTTCATGAATGACTTTTGTAATAAGGTTTTTGAAAATTGATGAATTTTCCCTCATTTCATGAAATATTACTTTTCTACAATCTTCATTCACTCTAGAGCACATTAGGTGCAATAACTAAATGGAGGAAGAAACATTGATTATTTTCTTTTCTTTTTTGATTGAACATTAAATTTTTAACTTTGTTTGTCTCATGATAAATTTAGGGATTTATTTTTTCTTGAATAATGAATGTTGTATGTTTTATGATGAAATTGAGGGATTTATTTGATGTCCTTTTATTTTAGTGATGTTACTAATTTGCAATAAAGTTTATAAGAATACATTTTTCTTTTCTTTTTAAGATGTTAATGTCTTCTAATTATTTATCTTACTTGAAAATGAAACTATTCAATGAGTACAAAATTAGGACAAATTTTCTCTAAGGTATAATTTTTTTTATGTTTGTAGTCTTCTTGAATTCCAATTTTTAATGTGAATCAATCTAATAGAAGAAAAATATGTCTAATTTAGCAATATTGGAGATGAAAAATAGATATAGAAAAGAAATACAATTCTAATCTAATTAAGGTTGAAAAACAATTTTTATTTTCCAAGGGTGGGAGTATTTGATAGTTAGTAATGTAACCATATTTCCAAATAAAATAAAGAACATAAAAGAAAATGAATAGTATTATGCCCCATATTATCTCCTTGAAGATCTAGAATATCATGCATCCTCCATTGATATAGTTGGATCCTCAACTTGATGACAAAGAAAGAAGATTGGGATATTGATGTATTACTAGTGATAGAATAATGGAAGATTAAAATATTTGACAACATAAAATAGAAATTCTAACAAAGCCTTGTATTAGCATAACAAAATGCTAATCAAGATTGCAATGCAGTAATTTGATCTTAGAAAAGTGATTCACTACATAATGAGAGCTCCAAAGGAATTGTTGGCGACAAAATTTATAGGTTGTAAATCCCTAACCTGTAAGGAAAGCAGAGGTGTGGAAACACTTTCCTAATGTGAAATCCATAGGGAAGAATGCAATCCAGGGATTTTAATTTTTCAAATTACAATCTAATTAAGACACACATGAAAGATTTATAGAAATAGAGAAAATACTCAAAGGCAATGAACAACAAATTTATGTGGGAAACCCTTACGGGAAAAAACCCAGCACACCAAGTTGAATCTCTTTGTATTACAGTAACAACAAAATTACATACAATCAAAAATGCAACTCTCTGGTATTTTTTCTGTAGCTTCATTCACAGTTCATCAATTACGGACCATTCTCTCAACAACCCGAACAACTCATCCACCCTCTCAAATCATAATCGATCTACTTTTATTCTATTCACATACTGATTTTGTCTTCTATGCATCCTTATCTGCCATTTCCAATCATAGACAATTTCCTTTCGAGCAGATGATTTTTCCTTGCATGCAATTTTTCTAGCGTTGCAACTGATGCAAAAAACAAACCGTCATCCATTTCAAAAACCACATCCTCTGATTGGTCTAGCAGGATGCCACATAGGATGATCACACGATCAATGGCGTTCAAACTTTTTTGGCATATCGGTGAGACACTAACAGTGTCTCCCCAATGCCACAAAGTATTCGCCATCGAAATCGGTTCCCCAACAGTCAGCAAGAGGTTTCTCATTCAACAAGACTCATTCCGAAAACCATAAGTCATATCGAACTCAAAGAGACCATCGGCAAGACATACCAATCTCACCAAGACCTCATATCAAAGTCTTCGAGTTATGCCATCAAGTGATTTCCTTCGGCATGACAATCGCATTTCAGAGAGACTCATATCGAAGTCAGAAGTCACAGCGATGAGTTATACTATTGGAAAGACATACCGATCTCACCAAGACTTCCCATTGACCACTGCATGATACACCGAAGCCTTACTACTATTGGCAAGACCCCACAGTTTTGGTGAGACTTCATACCGAAAGACAAAGCTTCCACCAAATGTCACATGCTATTGCCAAGACTTCTCAATGAAGTCTTTTGTCACTGTGAAGACATACTCAAGTCGGCGTGACCTAGCTACATCACTGAGACATCTCCCCGCGACCTTTATGTTACCCCGATAGCTTTACATCCTAGTCAATGAGACCTTTCATACTCGCGGAGACATCTTATCAGAACCCTTGTTTCACTGATAGAGCCAAATACTATCGGTGAGACATTCCAAATCAGTGAGACCACATACCGACAATAGACCCTTCCGCCAAGTCTCCCCGATGCCCGATAAGAACACATTGTCGCCCGAAGGTTTCCATTCACCAAAAGGTCACAGCGAACACACAAGGTCACAGTGATAGAAATTTCAGAAAGACTTCAACTCTGTCATAGCAATATGAACATTTCAAGTGATTCAGAATAGCTAGTCGGCAAGACATCCATGATGTCACACCAACTTTGCCTTCAAGGAGTTCCATGTCAGTAAGGATTGAGGCACATATTCCAACAAGCTTCCACTTGATGAAGATCTTACTGACACCTCTAGAGCATATAAAAACTACTAAGATTCATGGGCCAAGAGGCCCATAGAACTGGCACACCACCTGAACTTGTCTGTGCTCACAGGCTTCGTCAATGCATCTACAATATTCTCTAGAGTATCCACTTTCTCCAAAGAGACCCTCCCATCCTCCACCATATCTCATACAAAGTGATACTATACATCTATATGTTTCGTCCTGGCATGGAAAGTAGGATTCTTTGCCAAACATATAGCACTCTAGCTGTCATAGTAGATAGTAATCAATTCTGCATCAAAGACAATGTTAGAACAAAAATATTTTAACTAGATTGTTTCTTTACAAGCATGTGTGGCTACCATGTATTCTACCTCTATAGTGGACAAAGTGACTAAAACCTGCCGCTTGCTCATCCAATTCACTGCACCACCATTCTTCATGAAAATATATCCATTGGTGGATCTTCTGCTGTTAATGTCCCCTACCCAATCAAAATCCGCATAACCTTGAATATTGAGAGTCCTCTATGATTCAACCAAGTTCCCATGGTAACACAGAGCATAGTCTGAAGTTCCCTTCAGATATCTAAACACTCTCTTCATAGCATCCTAATGTGTCCTTCTAGGATTTTCCATAAATTGACTAAGAACTCCCACTGCTTGGGAAATGTCTGGCCTTGTACAAACCATTGCATACATAAGGTTGCCAAATGCACTTGCATAAGGCACACTGGTCATATCCTCCATCTCATAAGGAGATTTTGGACAATCCTCAACAGATAGCTTCGTTCCCTGTGTAATTGGAACAACTAGGTGCTTGCACTCAGTCATACAAAATCTCTCCAGAACAGTCTTGACATATTTGCTCTGACTAAGCCAAAGCTTTCTATTCTTCCTATCCCTAGTTATTTCCATTCCTAGAATATACTCTGATGCACCAAGATCTTTCATTTCAAACTTTGCAGACAACTAAGACTTAAGATCAAAAATCGTTAGCTTACTATTGCCTATGAAAAACATATCATCAACATATAGAGTAATAATAAGAACTTGATCACTTTCAGCTTTGTAATACACACAATGATCGCATTTTGATCTTGCAAATCCCAATGAAAAGACAAAAGTATCAAACTTTTGGTACCACATTCTAGGAGACTATTTTAACCCATACAAGGATTTCTTCAACTTGCAAACTAGTCTTTCCTTACCTTTTACCACAAAGTGCTCTGGCCAGGACATATAAATTTCTTCTTCAAGATCACCATGAAGAAATGTTGTCTTAGCATCCATCTGCTCAATCTCTAAGTCATATGTTGATGCAAGTGACAAAAGAAATCTAATTGATGTTAGCTTAGCTACAGGAGAAAAGATTTCTCCATAGTCAATTCCCTCTACCTAGGAATAACCTTTTGCAACTAGCCTCGCTTTATATTTTTCTACACTGCCATCCAGACCAATTTTATTTTTGAATATCCATTTGTAGCCTACAAAAAAATTTCCTTTAGGCAATGGAACCAAACACCAGGTATCATTCTTTTCTAATGATGCCATTTCTTCATTCATGGCTTTCAACCAAGAGTTTGAATCAGACATTTTAAATGCCTCTTTCACAGTCCTAGGTTCATCAGTGCTAGAAATTAAAGAATAGGCACAAGTAGACTCTATCAAAGAAAACCCATACCTTTCAGGTTTCTTTCTTTCATGAGTTGACCTCCTCACAGGTTGAGGCTGAGGTGGTTCTTCATCATCTTTCAGAACTACTTGAGCTCTCCTCAGTATTAGGTACATTTTGATTTTTCAATTCCTCTTTATCTGGTGTCAGAGGAATTTCTGCTACATCCTTTCATTTTTTGATTTCTTCTCTGACTACAAATCCAATGTAGAAGGTTTCAGCTCATGAAAGATAACACTTCTATTGTACAAAACCTTCTCAGTCTCAGGGTTCCAAATCTTGTATCCTTTTATGCCAACACTATAGCCAATAAAAATACACTTCACAGCTTTGTTTCCCAACTTAGATCTTAATACAAATGGCACATATGCATATGCCTCATAGCCAAAGACATGAATATGTCTTAGAGAGGGCTTCTTTCCAGACCATGCTTCCAAAGGTGTCTTCTCAACAAGAGCAGAGTTAGGAGAATGATTTACCAAGTAACATGTTGTAGAGACCGCTTCAGCCTAGAACTTCTCATCCAAACCAACACTGTTCAGCATACTTCATGCTCTTTCCATTACTATCCTATTGAACCTTTCAAGCAACTCCATTTTACTGTGGAGTATAAGGTGTAGTCTTATGTCTTTTAATCCCATGATCTGTACAGTACCTTTCGAATTCATCTAAACAAAACTCACCGCCATTGTCATCCTTAAGCATTTTATTTTCTTACCAGTTTGAATTTCAACAAGGTTTTTAAATTCCTTAAACCAACTAAACACTTCTGATTTACTTTTCAAAAAATATACAAATGTCCTTCTAGAATAATCATCAATAAATGACACATAGTATCTTGATTTAGACAGAGAAGGAACATTCACTGGACCAAACACATCAGAATATATATAATCAAGCAAACTAGAAGATTTGTGAGAACTAGAATAAAATAAAATACAGTGTTGCTTTCCATATATACAATGTTCACAAAATTTGAGCTCAAGGTTACAATCTTCAAGCCCTTCTACCAGGTTTTTATTTTTCAAGGTTTTTAAACCTTTCTCACCAATGTGACCTAGCCTATGATGTTAGAGCATAGTCTTCTCTGCTGGAAGTTTAACCTCCATGGAGTTTACAACATCAGGAATTTTTTCCTTCTTTTCTCCACGAGCAGCCTTAAGTGACTTTGTAGAGACACTATTGCATTGGACAACTAATGCATCCAGCTTGTATAGAGTACCAATTCGATCACCCCTAGCTAGCACCATAGAACCTCTAGTCATCTTGTAGCCATTTCTAGAGAATGTGACTTGCACTCCAATATCATTCATCTTACTTACAAAAATTAGGTTACGAGCCAGACCTGGTATATGCATCACATCATTGATTCCCTTCACTCTTCCATCAGGGAATTGTATTCTGACTCTTCCATGACCAACAATTTCCAAAGATGAATCACTTGCCAAGTACACCTTTCCACCATTGTATTCTTCATACTTCATGAACCAATCTCTATGAGATGTCATGTGGAAAGATGCTCCAAAATCAATCAGCCAGACATCATCAGATGCTGTGTAGCCAAGGCTGCAATGAAGGCATCTGCATCACTCTAAGAAGAATCATTTCTAGAAGAGTTCTTTTTATTCTTTTTCTCCTCCTTACAATCCCTTCGGACATGACCGGGTTGCCCACAATTCTAGCATTTCACCTTGGACTTCTTACCAAGAGACTTTGATCTCCCTTCTGATTTCAATCTGGACTTCTTTTCCTTCTTCTTGCCTTTCTCCTTTGGTCTACCTCTGACAGCCAAAGCCTCCTTTGCCATCTCAAAATATTTTCTTCTCATTTCTTCTGATAATAGAGAAGCAACAACATCTTCCATTTTGAATGTAGATGTTGTAATCCCTATACCCATCACCAAATGATCCCAAGAATCAGGTAGAGAACATAGCAATAGCATGCAATGATCTTCATCTTCAATCTTCACACCAACAGATGTCAACTAAGCAATCAGCATGTTGAAAGCATTTAAGTGATCAGCAACAGACCCTCCTTCCTGCATTCTTAAAGAGTACAACTTCTTCCTCAAGAAAAAATTGTTCACCAAGGACTTGCCCTGATAAATGGATGCCAGTCTTTTCCACAAGGAAGAAGCAGTCTTTTCTTCATGCACGTTCAGAAGAATATAGTCTACCAAAAAGATCCTTATCAGCCCTTTATACTTTCTATCTGCCAGGTCCCAATCCTCTTCCTTCATGCCTTGAGGCATTGTTCCATACACAGCAGTCCAAAGATCTCGATCAACTAACATATCTTCCATTTTGAGTTTCCACAACTCAAAATTGCTTCCATTGAATTTCTCTATTTCCATCCTTTCAGATGTGCTCGCCATCTCAATCTGTAATTAAATTATCAGACCTCTACAAAACTCCCACTGGAAAAGGATTGACACAAAAAACCCAACCCACTCACAAGGACAACAAAACTGGCCAGGCTCTGATACCACTTGTAAGGAAAGCAGAGGTGCGGAAACACTTTCCTAATGTCAAATCCATAGGGAAGAATGCAATCCAGGGCTTTTAATTTTTCAAATAACAATCTAATTAAGACACACATGAAAGATTTACAGAAATAGAGCAAATACTCAAAGGCAATGTACAACAGATTTATGTGGGAAACCCTTATGGGAAAAAACCCACCACACCAAGCTGAATCTCTTTGTATTATAGTAACAAGAAAATTACATAAATTAGAAATACAACTCTCTGATATTTTTTCTGTAGCTTCATTCACTGTTCATCAGTTATAGATCATGCTCTCAACAACTTGAACAACTCATCCACCCTCTCAAATCAGAATCAATCTACTTTTATTCTATTCACATTCTAATTTTGTCTTCTGTGCATCCTTATCCACCATTACCAATCATAGAAAGTTTCCTTTCAAGTAGATGATTTTTCCTTGCATGCAATTTTTCTAGCATTGCAACTGATGCAAAAAACCAACCGTCATTCGTTTAAAAAACCGCTTCCTTTTATTGGTCCAGGAAGATGCCACATAGGATGATCACATGGTCAACGACATTCAAAATTTGTTGGCATGTCGGTGAGACACTAACAGTGTCTCCCTGATTGCACAAAGTATTCTCTATCAAAATCGGTTCCCCAACAGTCGGCAAGAGGTTTCTCATTCGACAAGACTCATTCTAAAAACCATAAGTCATATCGAACTTAGAGAGACCATTGACAAGACATACTGATCTCACCAAGACCTCATATTGAAGTCTTCAAGTTATGTCGTCGAGTGATTTCCTTTCGGCATGACAATCACATTTCAGAGAGACTCATATCAAAGTCAGAAGTCATAGCAATGAGTTATACTATTGGCAAGACATACCGATCTTGCTAAGACTTCCCATCAACCATTGCATGCCACACCAAAGCCTTACTACTATCGGCAAGACCCCATGGTTTCAGTGAGACTTCATACCGAAAGAAAAAGCTTCCACAAAATGTCACATACTATTGGTAAGACTCATGTCTTTCGCCATGACCTTTCTCCGAGCGGCCCAAGTCTTACCAAAAATCATCAGCGTGAATTACCCAAGTTTCCAAGACTTTTCAACAAATTCTTTTGTCACCACGAAGACATACTCTCATTGACATGACCTAGCTGCATTGCTGAGACATCTCCCTACAACCTTTATGTTACCCTGATAGCTTTACATCCCAGTCAATGAGACCTTTCATACTCGCGGAGACATCTTATCAAAAACCTAGCTTCAACGATAGAGCCAGATACTGTCAGTGAGACATTCCAAATTGGTGAGACCACATACCAATAATAGAGCCTTCGACCAAGTCTCCCCGATGCACAATAAGAATACACTATCGCCTGAAGGTTTCCATTCACCAAAAGGTCACAGTGAACACACAAGGTCATAGTGATAGACTTGTCGGCAAGACTTCAACTCTATCACAATGATTTGAACATTTCAAGTGATAAAGAACAGTTAGTCGGCATGACATCCATGATGTCACACCGACTTTTCCTTTAAGGAGTTCCATGTCAGTAAGGATTGAGGCACATATTCCAACATAACCTGGCTGTATAATCTCTAAAACATCAATGGTGCCAACTTGGTATGCTAATTACAAAGCTTATGTTCAAGTTGGAACTAGTGGAACAAGTATTGAGGTAGGAAGGACCTCCTCCACTTTTAGATCTACTAAACCAAGGGGGTTTCCTAAGGTGTTGCAATTGATATGACCATAAAAACACACACACTTTGATACAAATTGTATGCCTTACATAGTACAACCCTATTTCTTTCATCACATCATTCCTATAGTTTGGTTTACCATATTTAGAGTTAAGGAACTTACTAAAGTAGATAACTATATGATTTGTCTAGAAAATATAGATTTTATAGTCATTTGGTTAGCAAGATAATAAAAAACACATGAAAAAATATACACCATGTATATAGGGAGATAATTAATCAAGGTTGGTTATACTTTAAAAATTCAATAATCAAAGGTTACAAGTGTCTATTATAAATTTACGAGAAACCCAAATTTTATAAAATTAAAATTTGTTACCTAGTTTTGAATACTAAAAGCAATAAGATTTTTTTATGTATTTTTTTCTTCTTTTCATGTTCTCATGCTTTTTATTTATTCCATTCATTCAAGTAAATTTTTATTTAGTATTTATTCCTCTCAAGAGATATTATGAGATCCACCATAAATGTGTAGTCCTACAAAATAATCCATTGCATAGGATGCCCATGCATATCAAGTGCCATTTTTCCTAACTTGTGTAAAAAAATTACATTGTAAATCCACCAAGATGTATTTTGAAAAATTATTAAAATGTTAGTCCTTAATTTGCAACTACCTTGATCACTAATGTCATTTTTATTTTATTTTGCTAAAAGGCCATAGCCCTAAACTATTTATATTAAGCTTAAGAACTAAAATACATGCTTATGAGTTTAGAGAATCTATGCCAAGGAAGAATATTTATCCCACTAGACTAAAAATTTAGTTTGAGTTTTTTTAAAAAAAATTGATTGCAAATGACCCATCAAGGGAATAATAGAGAAATATCTATAATCCACCCCTGCAGCCCAACATTCAATCTGAAGAAAATGCTCAAAAATTGTGGTGCTCAATATCTAAACAATTTAACATTATCTTTAGCAATTCAAAACCCAAGCCACCCATCCATTCCAAAGTAACTAAAAAATATTTTTTATCAAATAAAATGTACCTTTTATGACAAAACTCTATACGCTTATGGACAATGAAACAAAGTTCAAACTTTGCTAAGAAAACTAGACTATATAGTCTTGGGCCTACTCAACGTGTAGCATTTTTCTAAGGAATCTTACTTCCACCTATGCCTACTCTCTATGTTCACACAATGCCTCACTTTTAATATTTAATATGAAGTGGTAGAAGGTTACTTCCCCTTAGCTTAGACTTCCTCCTGGAAGTCGTTAGGGTCTAAAACAAAATCTTTATATATAATGATGCACATAAATCTAATAAACCTATTAATTACCTTAATTTATTGATGAGATAATCCAACATGCATCTATAGGCACACATTAAATATATTCCTTCCATGAATCAAACATCTAAACACTTAGAATAAGATTGCTCACCATATATCATTTATTCGATATAGTCATTATATAACAAATGTTAGTAGTCATCCATCTAGTTAATATTCTCAATTAAAAATTACACCAACATATATCCAAACATATTAACATCCTTTGAAACCCTTCAAGGTTCCATTTTTGCATCATAAACATCACTCATGATGTTAGAAAATATTTTCATTCCCATATAATTCATGTCACAAGAGCAATAGTCCCAATTTTATTGTCACTTTCTTCATCACATAGTAAACATGTATTTCCACATGCCGTTTATTTACAAATTTACCCATACATCACAAAAATTACACATAATTCACATCACAAGGCTCAATGGGGTTTACAAGGATGGAGATTCTTGGACACCATAGCCATTAGGAAAGATGGTTTCAAGGCCCTTCTCTAAGGACCCTTCCATACATCTCCTAGGTACCTTCCTTTGTTTGTGTAAGGGGGTTAGCCTCCAAGAGGAAGGTACAAAAAGAATAATCATAGAACTAGGGGAAGAATGGATTAATGACCATCCTATACTGGTCCCATTCACAACCCCTTTCAAATAATTTATAAATCCCCAACACATCTAATCCCCTATACGACCTACCAAGGAACCCCTAGGATATGGCAATTTTACATATGTCACATTACACCACACTTGCTAGCAGTTAGCAAAATAATAAGAAACCTCAAACTGAATAATATAAAATCACAAACCAACATTTCAATAAACATAAAATTATAAATTCAAGAGGAAAACTAAATAAAGTTCAGTTGCAGCTGCATTTTAATGTTTCAATCTTAATTCAAAAACATAAATTAAATACGTCCTTAAGGCAATGGACTACGAAAAATTTCAAATGGCTAAATAGCCCCAATAAAAGAAAAGTAAACTTTAACACTACTGGCATAAAATAAAATAAAACAACAATTCAGAAATTTCCAATAACACTAAGACTTTCACATTATGAGCACCAGGTGACTTTGATAAAGCCACCTAAGGTGGGAGGGGAATTGTGGTTCTCTAACAACATAAGTATAATAGCATGCAATAACTGGTGGTCCCTGACCACATAAATATGATAGTGTGCAATATCATGGTGGACTCATCCACATAGCATCAATGCCCTGCATTAATGGAGTATCTGAAATCTATGATCAATATGGCCCAACTAATTCCATCCTTTACCCATGGGTTATAGACATCAATGAGTGGGTTTGCACTACGAACCAACAAGTGTGGTTCTCATGTGGGGGAGTAGGTTAGGAACATGTCGAAGAGAAACCATGGAGTTCCCACTTGGGGTTCTCTCACCCCTCAACCCCTGTTTACACTAGCAGGCATCTCAATCCCTTAGGGGAGTCATACGCTAGGGGTACACATTTAACATATGAACAAGGCTTACACAAATAATTATTTTGCATTTCATTTAGTAGACACACATTTAAACATATCATGTTTACATTATTTCAAAATCAATTGACTTACACAATGGGTCATCACAAAGGGTACACATAAGGGATCGTACTTGATGTTCCTCACCCTTATCCCAAGTTAGATACCATGTATCTCATACTTGGGCACAACACATGTACTATTTTTTCCACTTCACAATTCATAACACAATACACTTTACGAAATTCACCATATTATAGAACAAAACAATTCACTTAAATTCATTCTAGATTTTTTCTTTAAATAATATTCACTTTGCTTCTTAATTTTGGAAATACCCAAGCACTTTGCATAAGTACAAGAAATCACTAGACAATGTTCAATGGTAGCTTAGACATATTACTCTATCTTCTTAGAACACAACAATACTTGATTCACCACACTTTCCATCTTGCTAAGTTAGTGTTTGGAATCACTTTTAAAATCAAGATTGGTTTTCTATATTTATCCATACCACTTTCTTTTTTATTCAACTATGTTTGTTATGTTCACAACATATCCATATGGGTAATCCCACTATATTTTTCACACATACTAAAGAAATTTTCCTACTTAATAAGGAAGATAGTTAACCATTTTCATTTGAAACATCACAATATGAGACAAGAAAATAAACTCATTGCATAAAACAGATGAAAAATCATGGAATAGTAGTTCTCACAACTTATTAGTATCCTTTTATAAATCTTGCATTTTTATATCTAAGGTTGAACCATTCAATCATATTATCATAATTATCATTTTTACAATCATAGCTCCATCTAACCTCATACGATGCACAATGAGTAAAAATCTTAAAATTTTTACCTACTTTGATATTTTCTCCCTTACATTTGGGTGTAAATATTCTTTCGTCAAAGATTAAATATAAGCAATGGTATAAAATAAAAAAAATTAGTTGGAAGTGTTACAAGTCTACTTTAGTGTCTATTATCTATATATTTTAACTTTCTCATTACATAATACACTGTGAGACACACCTAATTCATTTCTCAATCTATAACATCATACAATTGATTATTCAATCCTTATGACATGCGCACAACCTTCAAGGTCAACACGTAATTGTGTGTGTTATTACTTCCTATGCATGACATGCATCTTTTCTTATTTGTGCAGCAAAAATTCTTTAGTTCTTAACTCATTTATAAGGGAGTAGTAATAGCATGAGTTCTAGATAACGTTTTAACTCCAAATTCTCATTTTGAAAAGATCTCTTTATAAGGGAGCAATTTTGGCATGAGTAGTAATAACATTAATTATAGATAACATTTAATTATTATAAGGGGGTGATTTAAACATCATAT
This sequence comes from Sequoia sempervirens, assembly GCA_007258455.2. NCBI lineage: Eukaryota > Viridiplantae > Streptophyta > Pinopsida > Cupressales > Cupressaceae > Sequoia > Sequoia sempervirens. The sequence goes on along the minus strand of VDFB02379711.1, from coordinate 214,492,166 downwards.
TTTCTGGTCTTTAACAATCTTATCTTAATTTTATCCTTCTATTCCTTTACCTTTGACTTGAATCATAGAAATCATGTTGTTTCATTTACAATTTAATCTTTAAACAATTGGACATAACAGCTTGGTAGTTTTTATAGTTACATTAAATTTACTAGGTCACTATTTTACTTGCAAAAGTTCTTAATTAACCTTTTAAGTTTCACCTTTCAATTCTAGGTAATATCTAGTTTGGACCCCCCCCCCTTTTTATAGGGTTTACTATGCAATGTAAGATTTCAAACATTAGTTGATGTTCTTAATCATGAAATCTTATCTACCAGCCATAAGTTAACTCACCTTAGAATCTCAAACATTCATTAGTGGGTCTCCTTCTTATGTTGAATCATGATTTAAATGAGTTTTAAGAGGATTATGAGTTATTGATGTCTAAGGTATAGGCACAAGATTGATTCTAACACATCCTTAAGTTTCTCTTAGATATCATCATATATAACCAAGGATCATTCACTTCCAAGTTACAACCTTAATTTCCTCCTTATCCATTCTCTAATTAACACTAGATGTGTTTGAAATGTATACATGACAAGAGTTATGAGATTTGTAGTGTGGTACTCTTTGTTGAACATATAGTTTATTCATAAATGATGCTTACAAAAAAAATATTCTACAACCAAGATTTGAAACATGCTAGGCATATTTATGGGTATATCATTCCTTCATCTTAAGGTTACTTGAGAACATTTAGGAAAATTCTACTACAACCTTCTCAGTTTGAGCTAATATTTCTTAATCATGTTTCCTCTAATTTAAACACTAATCCCATCTTCATCTTTTTCAATTACGCTTAACTATGATTTTTTATTTAACCCTTGCCTAAGGTTCACTAGGAGGAAAATATTTAAATAGTCTCAAAACACTCCCTTATATTTCCTAAGTTTGAAATAATGAATACTTTTCTAAAGTTGAACATACAGTTAACATTAATTTATTTAATTATTCAAGGTTATACATTACTATCCACAATAATTCAACTTCTCTATCATCATCATTAATGTTCTTTTTGGTGGAAGAATTTAGGTTCCTTCAATCCTAGGTATTGAAGTGAATCATATTATTTCACTAACTCATCAAAATATTAATATCCATACTTAACAACCATTTCTACCTTCCTAAAGTTTAAGAGAAGGAAGTGTCACATGATGATAGTTTCGATAACTCTTATTAGATGGACTATTATCTATATCACTTGCATAATCATAATATTCTTGAGGTATTGCCTTTGGAAGCTAAAGTGTTGTTTTGAGTTACTTATCATTAATTCAATACCTAAAATAGTTATAGATAAGCTAAAATATGTCTTTATAAGTTTTAACAAAGATGGTTAATTGTAATTAGATTCCAATCCTCCCACACACAATGGGCCCTCAAAAATTTATTAGATTGGAGAAATTTTGAAATTTCATTGTTCCAATGTTATTTGCTTGTTGACCACATAGATAATAGCTAAGACCCATCTTATTCCCAAAGTACCCAATGTTGCAACCTGGGCTCTCATACCATGTGTCATGCCCAAAAATTCTCACTAGAAAAACATGACAATTTTTTTTTCTTGAATATATTAATTGGGCTTATTAACACTCTAAGAGTTTGAGGTGCAATATGGTAGCATCCCATATGATTTGAATGCCATAAATAATCTTAACCACTTTGCATACACATACCAGGATGTCACTATTAAGAGTAACAACTTTGGCAATGATAAAATTATACTATTGTGCTTGATAAATTTTATGATATAAGTGTTATCAACATTATTATTGTTGTTATTATTTATATACGTAGTACACAATGAAGAGATACCTCCTTAATTAATGATATACCATACTTGTGAAAATCCACTCTCCTAACAATACTAATGTTAGAGCCCCATTACTGTATATGGGTCATCATTTTTGCTATTAATCTTAGAAGTAGTAATGTCATTGATATCAATATTATTTCATGTCAAACCTACAAGCACCCTAGAATAAGAACAAGTTAATATTTAGATTCCTTTTTAAAATTAATTGTGGGACTTGGATTATTAATAATACTTGCATTGAACCAAGTAGATAATATGATTATTAGCCTCAATAATATTATTCTCATATTAACAGATATTATATTATTATTATCAATAATCAATGATCAATACTAAGTCTCGTATTAATGTGGCCTCCCTCTTCCGAAACAATAGTGTTAACATCAATAATATTATTATTACCCCAATTAATATTACCCTCCATAATAATATCACTATTTATTATTACTTGTATTTATTTATAATTCATTTCTTTATTTTTCTATATAAGTATTTATTTATTTAAGAATTCATCTTTATTATATACAAAAATAATTAAATGAATAAATATATATTCATTTATTCAAAATATTTGTTTCCTTTTTAAGAAAAGATTAAGAAACCCAAATAAATAAATAAAAATGCTTCCCTTTTAAAAGTGGTTTTACTAATATCTATTTTGTCTTATTTTAATTTAAAATTAATACTCTCCCCACCAATGGAAAAGGTAGTTTCTCTTTTTCTTTGAAAGGATATTAAAGAGACTATATTTAAGAAAGGACTTTATAAGGAAATAAACGCGGAGCCTTCTATTCACTCCATTATTTTTTAGTGGTTAAATGCTAACTTGAAATTAAAGCACAATGAGCTAGTCTTCTTTGATACGAGAGACAGTTTATGGGAAAGAATGAAATGAGGATGATGCCTTGGTGGAAAGTGAAGACAAACTCAACCTTAAAACGTTTCATGATTAATTTAAAGTTCAGTTCGAAAACCCTAAACCAATAGTTATTAAAAGTAAATTTGTAAATTGTAGTTTTTAATATTGCAACGTCCATTTCGAGATCCAAATTTGAGGCTTCCTAAATTGAAATCTGAAAATTTCAAGAAATAGTGACTTGACTGTATCAAGAAGCAGATCTGAACAAATATGCTAATAGGCTTCGTGGTGAAAAATGGTATTGCAAAAAAATAATGAAAGAATTATTCTAGCTACTCCATAAACAGTTTTATTTCAAAGTAATCATCTTTTTCTTTTTGTTTGCACAGTCCATTGAACAACATTTTGGATTCATTTTAAACAATGCACATCAACATATATATTGATATATATTGATTTATCTTTAATGAATTGATTTACTGTAAGAGCATGCAAGCTACAATTTAGGCTGAATGATTTCTACTAACTATTCTATTTTCTCCAGAAATATCGTGTTAGATGCAATTAGAGCTGCTTAGCTTGTATGAGAATACAATGTTTGAAGTCTGAAAAGAGCTAGGCTGTTGGTTGTTTCGATGTAAATGATAACATAGGGGAAAGCATTAGTGGTATTTCCAACGATGTGAAATATACGCTTGCAAAGTTTATTCCCAGTAGTCATTAATCACCCAGTGACCAGAGGGAGAGCATTCAAGTTAAATTTATGTATTAATTACTAAATCCTCTCCATCGCTGGGATGATATGAATCAAGCAGTCAACATTACCACTGGCCATGCCTATTTGATTCTCTCTCAATACCACCACCTCCAAAAATTTTCTTTTAGTGCACCCATGACTCACATCGCCATTGCAATTCGATACAGGCTCGAGGCAAGGAATTAAACCCATTTAAATTAGTAGTTCTAATCTTATTTAGTCCAATGGGTTTTGACGGAATAATAAGAAGGGCACTATCACAATAGAGTCAGAGGGAAAGCGGGATGTACTTCCATCAGTATAAATGACAAGGACAATGAAAAGCCATCGATACCAAATACATTAATGAGTTGATTTCAGACATTTACTCAAGCAAGAACACTCCAGAACTAGGGAACACATTCAAGAGAAATGCTGATGATGAAGATGACTGCCCACCAAACTGACTGGAGCGACCATACTTTTTTGGTATACTCTAATCGATAAGAAGTCAAGTAGGCATGTGGCAACTACAGATGGCAATTACAGAGAACAATAAATGCATGTTGACCCTAGAAAGGTGAAATGGATAATGGCCAGCATTCAAGCAATAATTCCCAACGGCCCAATGCTTATATTAGACAATCGTTGCTAAACATTACCATGCCAACCATTATTATTTTATTAACAGGACACAATTCTGCACTTAGCATACATTTTTCTTGTTATCTATAATGCATTTTAATATGTTACCATGAATCACGAAAGATAAAAATAGAATGACTTATGAGAGGCACGATGGATTAGGAGGAGAATAAAGTCTTATGGAGCAGAACGATCTCCATTCCCATCAATAGTCTCCCTTAAGCAAGCTATACCATGACTTGACTTTATTTCATAACCTGTTGGATTAACCATGTCATACAACCAAGGTAGTAAATGCTAAGGGGTCGATTAGTTGAAAAAGCTGGCATGATGCACGGTATTAAAGAAACCGTCTAAATCCATGGCTTACAATCCCTTACCTACATGCCATCCATCATAGCTGTGTGGGAGGCAAAGGAAAGGTGCAGCGACCCTTAAGGCGCTTTAATTTGGGTGACAGCGAAATTGTCTCCTTTGTAGATTAGTAATCAATTTATTTTATTATTTTCTTTATTCTCTTTTTTTTTTATAAATTCTTTTGGGTCTCATTTCCATTTTATACTGATCCTCGCCGCCTCAAACCCTAACATCTTTTATTTCATTTTCTTTCCTTTTGATTTGCTGCTGCAAGTGCGAGGGGACTTGGGTGGAGGATTAACATTCTTATTGAGCAGAAAGATTGCCACTCTCCTTTCTTTCTTTCTTCTTTTCCATTATTTTATTTTTTTCCAAATGTGATAAAGTAAGCCCTCTTCTGGTAAGTTCACATTCTGTGACCATATTCATCTTCAGTGTACATATATTTCCTTAAACAAGAGTATCTGAAATGCTTATAATCTTTATAGTATGTAACTAAAATGAAATATGTTAAATGGATTTACTACTATCTTTTTTACTAAGAATATATATCCTTTCTACTGTATTTTAGGCTAACATCTTGATAAATGTAAATAGATTTGCAGCTTTCCTTCCTAATGGTAGGAGAAAATAACCATTCTTTTTTTCAAATATATGTTGTCTATTTATAAATACAAGGGGATATACAGCCATGCATTTAACACTTGCTAATATACTTCATGTATCTTAAGGAAGATAATTTACTACAAACTCACAAGGTTTCCATATTTTCTTCATTACAACAACACATAAAATTTTTAATACCACACTCATTCTTTAGGAATATAATGGGCAACACACAAAGGAATAAAGCTCTCTCTTTCTCCATTTTCTTTCATGTTACAACAATCATTGGCTTTACATATTACAACTAATTTTAAGAAATGCAATAAAAGACACAACTAATTTAGGCTTTCTCTCCACCCTACCATAATGGCGTCATGGAGCCTCGTGGGCTCTAGCGATACCCCTAAGCAAGGAAGTCTCTTAGCTCCAAGATGATAAATGGAGTCTTTTCAAAGTGTTACAAAGGATTAAGAATGACATAGAGTACAAAATATCATATATCTAAGTTTTCTACTCTCTAATTCAACCATGGTCCATGCTAGATAACACTTTCTACAACAAATAAACAGAAGGAAAATGAAAGTAAGGGATAACTTATCTCTATGGTGAGGGAACTCAACTCTTTTATTCTTCTCTTCTCCCTCTCCATCTTGATCACCACCTCCCGAAAAGGGCTTCTCCTCTTCTCCCCTCATTATTTCTATCATCTTCCCTAAAGTTCTCCAAAAAGAGAAGTGGGTAGCACCCCCCTCATTCTTCCCTTAAAAAATATATAGAAGTTTCAACTTGCAACCTTTGGGTGGGGAGATGGGGAGTGTACCTACCTCCATCAATGAGAGTCTTTTCCTTATTAAAGAGGAACATGCACTTGGACAACCCTTCCATCCTTCCATCCCATCCTCTCCTCAAAACTCATCACTTTCCATTATGAGAACTTTTCAAGGGGTCAAGTCATGTCCTTGGGGCATTTTTTATATGCCCACTTGACCCCTACTACTATGGTATAGACCTTGGGGATTTATTTTTGCACCCCATTCAAGGAAATTGACCAATGACCCTATTTAAAGGCCCATTTAAGAACCCATCCGAAATTCAAACTTGGATAATGGTTTTTAACCTTAACCCCAACTTACATATCACATGACACATAAATAAATACCATCACAACCCCAAAAATAAATTAATCATTCTATACAACCCTCACAATCTTGGTCTTCCAATACATTAACTCTGCTTATTTCTAGGCCCCAAATTGGGTCAATTTTATATCCTCAAAAGAAGTCTTTTGATTTTATCTCGATGGTTCTCCCTCCTCATGCTAACATCGTTACCTTCCTGCACATTACCAACATGATCATAAGTAACAATTGTATATCACATAAATCACATAAATCAATATTCTAAGCCTTAACTATTTAAAATTTTAATTTGTATTCTATAGTATACAAGTGCATTCCACATTCAACATAATGTCAAAATGAAAGGTAAGAATATTTCCCAAAGATCACCTTATTCATCATCCTTATTGTATCTAAGAATTGATTCAAGAAAAACATATAACAAATTAGGGTGGTATGAAGTACCTAAAAGGTGGGGTCTTACACTTCCTCACCTAGCTCCAAAAGATGCTCCAAATCATGGAGCCTATGAATACCAAGACTAAAGAAGGGAAAATCCTTCACCTCTTTGAGTTCGCCTAAAATTTAAGGTATACACATCTTGCAAGCCATTTCCACCACATTCACTTTCAAAGTGTGTAGGTCTAATAGTGCCACCATGAATCATGAGGATATGTCTAAATAAACCAAGGATGAGTTTAACATCTCCAATCAGCAAAAGATTTAGTTCCACCATGATTTGCTTCAATTCAAAGCTCTGTGATTGCACCTTTCATTAATTTCATTGTTTCTTTTGGAACATAGGACAAAAAAGTCCTTAATGAAGTTGGTTTGAATGTTACTTGACATTACCTTTAAAAAAATTATAAAAAATTATTACCATTTCCCCTTTTAATTTGTTCAAAATGTGTTAATATGTGCTCATTCAGGTGAGTATTCATTTTTTTACTGTAAATTTTTAATGTGGGAGTAATAGCATCAAATTTTAATTGAGGGTATGTGCAAGACGATGATGTGCCAAAAGTGGCGATATGATGGGTATGTGTAGGGTATGTGGCTGACGACTCTTTTTTTACCCAAAATTGATGAAATGAATGAGGTTTTGAAAGGAGATTCTCAACTTTCCACCAATATAAATTATTCTTTACTTTGAATTTAATAAATAATTATTATTCATTTTCTATTTGAATTACGACTAAAGTCCTGATTGATAGGTTGATTGAAAAATGCCTATAGCTTTCAAACAGTATCACATTTTTTGAATCTGAAACATGTGTCACATTTTATGCTTTGCATAATGTAGGATTAAAAAGAAAAATGAATTTAATGAATTTTTGACCAAGTTAAGGTGGTCAGACATATGAGTTTTTATATTTTTTAAAAGTTGTAATAAAAAATTCATAATTAATTATTTACTTGAAAAAAAATTACAAAAAAATATGCATCACATCGATACATGACTCCTCTACTTATATCTAAAATATTATAAAAACTAATTATGATTTTATTGTGGTTAGGGTGATCGGAGAGACACCTACTTATTTTTTCCCAAAAATTTAAGTGCTACTGCATTGAAATTTTAAATTTTCACCAAATAGATTTTTTTTAAAGAAACCCAGTAGTTTAGAAACTACATTCAATTTGCTACAGATTTTATTCTTACATATTTTTAAAATAATATAGATAAATTATTCAAGTTTTTACGTCAAGTTGCCTAACTCTAATTTTTTTGATTTTTTTGCCACTTAAGGGTGTGTTTTTTCCACGATGATCCTGAACATGTACCCTTTATGATATATTTGGATGCACATGGAGGTAGGTAATTTCATATAGTAAAATTCATGGGAAATTTAAACTTTAGGGGTTGGGAATACATTATAATCCATGCCCTTAATAAATGAATTAGAAATTGGGCATTATGAATACCTTATAATAGGAGCTACAGGAAAGAAAAAAGAAATTTTCCAACTCCAAAGGAGTATGTAGTAAAAATTTAAGATTTAGGGGCTGAATTTAGTAGAGAATGCCTGATAGGAAAGGAATTTATGAAATTTTGTTAAACATGATTCAAAACATATTGGAGGATTAAAAATTTAGGTGTTGAGAATGATATGAAACCAAATTTTTTAGCATAAAACCTTGACATTTAAAAAAAAATGGGACCTTTTCAACATACAATAAGTTATGCACATTTGGGGATGGAGGAGAACAAATAAAATGTAACCTTCTTTCTTTTCATCAAGTGAAGTACCCAAATATTTCTAAGGACAACACACACTATGTTGGATCATTGATGAGATAAGCTAAGCACCAATAAAAATCATTGTCTTATAGGTTTCATTATTTTCATTGTAAATGTAGTTAGATTAGAAAGTACTCACTTTCCAAGATCTATATTTCATCTCTAATATTGCTAAATTAGATGCATTTTTCTTTCACTGGATCAATTCACATTCAAAATTGAAATTCAAAAAGAGTAAAGGAATAAAAACGTGCATTATGAAAAATTCATCCTAGTTTTGAACTCATAAAATAATTTCATTATCAAGTAAGATAATTAAAATAATTTGCATATTAAAAATTACAAAAACAAAGCTACATTCATATGTGATTAATTGTATTAGATTTTATTTTTTAAAAGGACATCAAGAAAAGAAGAAAAAAATCCCTAAATTTCATTATACAACATTCATCATTGAAACAATAAGAAAATAAAGCTCTAGATTTCTAATGAGAAAGACAACATTAAACATTTAATACTCAACAAAAAATAAAGAATTGATGTCATTCTTCTTCCTCAACCCACCAAGGAAAACTAGATAAAAGAAATATTATATGAAATCAAGGAAAACCCAACAATTTACACAAATCATAGTACAAAAATCATTCATGAAAAAGCCCAAATCCAGCACCAAAAACTAAAACACTACAAGAACCCACATTTTATGAATATCGTAGATTCAAGATGAAGTCATAAGTCACTTTTGTTAAGAAAAATGAAAGAAATAAATATCATAAGGAATACAACACCAATTTGAATTATCTCCGAGATTTATTTTCTCAAATTTACTAAATTAAATCAAAAATAAATCTACCCACAAATAGACCATATGAATAACACAACCACTATTTGTGGCATAATATTTCCTTACTTAAAGAACAACTTGTTTTCAGTACCATTACTTGACTAGCTCTTGCCATGAGAGTATGAGTAACCAGGTAGGCACCTCTAGCAAGGGTGCATCTAGATGTGTTGTATCAGAGTTTGACTCACTCACATAATTGTTAGGTTGACTCTAAACATTGTTCCTTTCCATGTTATATATATGCATGCTCCATAACAAAATAAAGGTTGTATGGAATAAAAATGTTTTGTATGATGACCTAGTATCGAAAATGGCAAGTAAAGAACTCTACCGACCTTGATTTGTAGCTCAATATACAACTAGCTATGGCACCTTGTGCAATGGGTACGCCGAAGAGGTGTGAAAGGTCAATTAGGGAAAAGTTGGCATTTTTTACTCACATTTGTGTAGTAAATAAGAGCAATTGATAGATCATTTAGAAAATGATTTTAATATAATTATTATTTTTATTTTAATATTATAGAATAATATATTAACTATTATATTATTATATAAATATTTATTATTGATGTCATTATTTTACGTGTTTATTATTATATTATTTTTATTATTTATATATTAACTATTATTAAAGAATAATATATTAACTATAACATTATTATATAAATATTTATTATTTATGTCATTATTTTATGTATTTATTATTATATTATTATCTTATTATAGTATTATATTATTATAACTTATTATACTATTCTATTTTATTTATTATTTAAGTATTAACTATTATATCAAAAATTAAATCAAAATTTAATAAAACAAATAATTATAAATTAAATTAACCCTAATAAATTTTAAGCATTATTTGTAATTTCATTATAAAACATAAATAATTAAAATAAATTTAAAATTTAAAGTTAAATCAAAATTTAAGACATTTCAAAGTTGATAAAGGCTAAAAATAATTTGATGAATGTTAATGAAGATAGAAAAATTAAATTCAAAATAAATATTTTTGTTGAATATTGTAATTATTTAAAATTTAATAATAAATGTTATTAGATTTCCGCAATCCATAATAATATCAGTAGTTATTTCTAGATTTGATTGTGTGTAAGCTTTTTGAATCAATGTTTTGGATCACACTTTGTGATCCATCATCAAGATAGAGAGCTCAAGGATATGAAAAATTTGTTTGTTGTAGACCCAACATGTATAAAAAGAGGTAGAAGGATATTAGAGGGATAGGAGGCACAAGGCCCAAGGGATGACAAAAAAGAAAATAATAATATTAAAATTAAAATTAAAATTAAAAGAGACAATTGACCATTAAAAGAACAATTGACCATAAAAATAAATGCAAACATATGAGAAAGAAGAAGAAACAAAAGACCAATTATATATTCTATATTGATATATCTTTATTAGTGTAAAAATAAAGATATATTAATAAAGGTGGAAGATAAAAATAAAACTTGTAAAATAAAGAAAATAATAAAGATGGAAGATAAAAATAATACTTGTAAACATATTAAAGGTAGAAAATAATAAAAAAATAAATAAAAAAGGGGGGGAGACAAAACGAGACAAGCAAGAGAAGAAGAATAATAAGAGCACCCAAGAAAATAACTAAAAAAAAGAGAACAAAGAGAAGGTAAAACACACATCAATCATGAATAAAATAGGAGAAAAGAAAATAAGATAAAAAATTAAATAATAAATTAAAAAATAAGAGTAAAAAATAAAAAATAAAATAGATTTTTCTATCTTTGCTCATATAATATAATAATATATTGAAGATATTAAATAAATTAATATATAAAAACTATTACTATATTCAATATACTAATATATTACTATATTAATATATTTAATATAATAATATCTTGATATATTTAATATATTCAAGAATTTAATAAAAAATATCATCAAAAATAGCAAAATAAGGAAATCAAATACATTAATTACGCCGAAGGCGTGTCCTATTTTAGAATGACAAGCCAATTAGTGAAATCGACGGTGAGAAGACCACTTAAACCAATGCATTATGGCTGGTCAAATCTCCTCCATTGAATATTTTTTAAAGATTAGTATAAAGAAAAAAAAAAACAAGCATTGTGCCTCATGGGTTCCCTTTTTAACTGGCATGTTTTCTTTAGCATAATAGTTGGGGAGCTTTGTACCGAAGAATGTGGCTTCCCGGGGATTGGAGGCAATAGACATTCTGATTACAGTGGTGACTGGAGTTCAGTTATTTGTCATTTGCACATTTATTTCCCTTTTAGTTGTTCTTGTTTGCATTTATCCTCTAAATCGTTGGTGAAGGGACGTGAGCTATTCAAATTGGTTAATTAGTTCTTGTGTTTTTAGGTGAGTTGCTTCATTTTATTTTCCAGATATTTTCTTTTCTTTTAATGCAATACTTACCAACTGCTATCGCCGTCTGTAATGTCTTCGCCGCCTACAACATTTGTGTACATACTATAAATGAGCACCTCATTGCTTTAGGCTTGGAACCGTTGTTGGGAGATTTGAAAATACCAAAAGAGCACAAAGCTGCTTAGAAGGAAGTTTCCTTTCTAGAGAATTGCACAGGACTTCAAGACCGATCTAGCATTGCAAGAGGCTTCAAGAGGCTTCAAGTTGCCTCCTATCCCTCTAGCATTGCAAGAGGCTTCAAAGGCATATCTCGTTGGTTCTTTTGAAGATACCAATTTGTGTTCCATCCATGCCAAGAGGGTCACCATTATGCGTAAGGATATTCAGCTTGATGTTTTCCCTTCCCTATGTTTTCAAAATCTGCAATGCTATTTTATTGTTTCTATACAACATTTGTGTCATTCCTTAAAATTTTCTAAACTTCTATGGAATAATCTTGTTATTGTGCTGTTGTATCTCATGGATATTTCTTTCTCTAATTTTTGACAAATAGCTACTTGGTACCAATTTTGTTTCATTTCATAAATATTTAGATACGAGGAGATGATGCCTAGCAATTAATATTTTTGTGAATTTTACTGAATAAGCTAATCGTTTGATCAAATTAGGTATCCTATCTGGTGCCAAAATTAAGGATTGGCTAATTATTGAATATAAGCCCGAATCCAATTGCAGAGGAGGATGAGGAAGGGACAGAGTTATTACACACAGCTGGTGAAGATGTTTTGGCGAGTGACGGGTTTCTCCACGCTATCTGCGGTATGTCTATGAAAGCAATGTAATTTGTTCTTGAACTTTTCATTTTAATTTCTATTGTATTTGATATATTGCATTTTTCTGGTGCCAAAATTAGGATTCGCTAATATAATTTTTATGTGGCTACTATATAGGTGTGCTGATATAATTTTTGACAAATTGATCAGTGCAATAGAACTCTCATACTTTCGAGAGCTGTTGTATTTTACGGATTGCATGTTTAGAGTATAGATGTTTGTAAACATTTTAAGCCATCCGCTGATAAAGAGATATTTTTAGTGATAGTTGTTTCATTGATATATTTAATTTTTAAAATGTCCTCTCAATTGATCTCATGTACTAAACAAATATATACACAAATTAAACCAATATTTTTTTTTAATTGACCTTCCACAACTCTTCGGCATACCCATTGCACATCAAGGTGTGATTGCTAGTATATTAAACAAATTAATATTTCCATCTTGTTCCCCTCCCCTCTCCCCTATCTTTCATGTCTTTCCGTTCCTTCCTCCTCAGCTCTTGTTTTTTTGTCCCTTCTTTTAGGTTTGTGATCACTTTCACTTGCTCAATCCTCCTGTTTTTGTGGTTTTTTAAGGTCTTCTTCCTTTTTTAGTGTTCTTTGTTTTTTTTTTTGCTATTATATATTCTATATTAATATATCTTCATTTCTAATATATTAGTTTATTAATATATTAATTTGTTTAATATATTAATTTATTTAATATTCTGATATATTTAAATAATTTATTTAATATACTTAAATATATTAATATTTTTAATTTATACAAATATATTCATATATTTAAACATATTAAAATATTAAAATATTAAAATATATTTATTTAACATTCTTAAATATTAATTAATATATATTTAGCATATTTAAACATTAATTAATATATTTAACATATTTAAACATATTAATATATTTAAATATATTAATGTATTTGATTTCCTTATTTTTCTATTTTTGATGATTTTTTTTATTAAACTCTTGAATATATTAAATATATCAAGATATTAGTATATTAAATATATTAATATAGTAATATATTAGTATATTGAATATAGTAATAGTTTTTATATATTAATTTATTTAATATCTTTAATATATTATTATATTATTTGAACAAAGATAGAAAATTCTATTTTATTTTTTGTTTTTTACTCTTAATCTTTCATTTATTATTTAATTTTTTATCTTATTTTCTTTTCTTCTTTTTTATTCATGATTGATGTGCATTTTCCCTTCTCTTTGTTCTCTCTTGTTTTTAGTTATTTTCTTGGGTGCTCTTATTATTCTTCTTCTCTTTCTTGGCTCTTTTTGTGTCCCCCCCTTTTTATTTTTTATTATTTTCTACCTTTAATCTTTTTACAAGTATTATTTTATCTTCCATATTTATTATTTTCTTTATTTTACAAGTTTTATTTTTATCCTCCATCTTTATTATTATATCTTTATTTTTAAACTAATAAAGATATATCAATATAAAATATATAATTGGTCTTTTGTTTCTTCTTCTTCCTCATATGTTTGCATTTCTTTTTATCATCAATTATTCTTTTAATGGTCAATTGTCTCTTTTAATTTTAATTTTAATATTATTTATTTTTATTTTTTCATCCCTTGGGCCTTGTGCCTCCTATCCCTCTAACATCCTTCTACCTCTTTTTATACTTGTTGGGTCTGCAACAAACCAATTTTTCATATCCTTGAGCTCTCTATCCTGATGATGGATCACAAAGTGTTGATTCGAAAAGCTTACACATAATCGAATTCAGAAATAACTACTGATATTTAATAATAAAATTAATTTTAATTTCAACTTTATGTATTTCTTAATTAATAAATCATAAATACAAATATTAAAAATTTAAAATAATAATGATTTATTTAAAAATCATCTAAAGCCTTTTCAAAAATTATATGTGACTAAAATATAGTTAGTTTCAATTTTTTTCGGGAAAAATAAATTATTATTGTGGGAATATTTCAAACTATATTTCTTCAAAATATTTTTGGGGCTTTATTTTTTATGTTGAATAATCTATATCATTATTTTTTCCTAAATGGTATTGAAACCTTACCCGGGGAGGCACTTGCTAATACAAAGAGTAAATATCTTTGTTAGTAGGAGAAGGCATCACTACACCATTTGTCGTTCGAAGAGTAAATATTTTTGGATTGGCATATTCTAGATTCATTCCGCCAACTAGTACTCTACATGGCAATCACATCGTACCTTAGCATTATTCTATGTGTCCACCTTGTCCTTAGGCAGTAGATGGTTAGATCTGCATGGTACATCGGTGGATTAAAAATTCATTGCATGCTTTATCTGGTGGTTTCATATTATACTCTGGTTGTAGATCTCCATCCAAGTGGGGAAAATAGTAAAAGTGGCAAAAAAAAGCCAAAAAAGTGATGAAAAATGATGCATGGATGAGGTTGGTTTAACCCCCTTGCAGGGTATCTCAGGCATTGTGAACCATTGATAGGAAAAGTGAGCTTGGAAAGCTCAAATAGGACACACCTTCGATGTAACTATGTAGCTAAAAAATCTTTGGATCAAATTCGATGGTAACAATATGTGCCTCATTTGTGACTATCATTTGAAGACTTATGTTGTACTCTTAGGAAAAAGGTGTCTCAACCTTTTAATAGTATTAACATGCTTAATTATTTAATGTTGAAATTATATTTGACATTTATCCCATATTGTTGGGTATGTGTAGCATCATCATGGTCAAAATAGGCCTTTAATTGGCAAAAAATTCAGAAAATTGAAAGTTAGGAAATTTGACATAAAAATTTGAATAAGTTATCTATATTATTTAAAAAATATGTAAGAATAGAATCTATAGCAAATTGAATGTAGTTTCTAAACTACTAGGTTTATTTTTTTTTAAACATTCTATTTAGTGAAAATTTTAAATTTCAATGTTGTAATACTTAAAATTTAGGGAAAAAATAAGTAGGTGTCTATCTGACCACCCTAACCACAATAAAATGATAATATTTTTTTGTAATATTTAAGATATAAGTAGAGGACTCATGTCCCGATGTGATGCATATATTTTTGGTAATTTTTTTCTAATTAAATAATTAATTATGATTTTTTATTACAACTTTTAAAAATTATAAAAACTCGTATGTTTGACCACCTTAACTTGGTCACAAATTCATGAAATTCATTTTCCTTTTAAATCCTACAGTATGTGAAGCATAGAATGTGACACATGTTTCAGATTCAAAAAATGTGATACCATTTGAAAGCTATAGATATTTTTTAATCAACCTATCAATCAGGACTTTAGTCATAATTCAAATAGAAAATGAATAATAATTATTTATTAAATTCAAAGTAAAGCATAATTTTATTGGTGGAAAGCTCAGAATCTCCTTTAAAATCCCTTTTCATTTCATCAATTTTTGGTAAAAAATAATTCGTCACCCACATACCCATCATCTCGTCACTTTTTGGCCCATCATGATCCTCTAGTTGCACATTCCCTTTTTTGTGAATTAGCTTGCAATTTCTATTTTTGAGGAGTCAAGTTTGAAGTGATTAGTTATATGTGGAGTTGTGCATGAAGAAAATTTATATTTTGCGTTGACTTTGAATGGAATGTGAGCTTTAGAGGAGTGGGCATATATTGATGGGTGTATCTTTTTCATGAGTAGGTTTAATCATAGATGGAAAATACAATATTTTCATTTGGTCACACATGGAATGTTATCCTTATGCATGTGTAGTAGTTCTACTACTTTCCATGTTGCATCTTTATCCTTTGGCATTCAATTAATAGAAATTTCTAATAAATGGGTATGTATAGGATCATCATGGAAAAAATAGGCCCTTAAGTGGCAATAATTCAGAAAAATCAGAGTTAGGCAACTTGACATAAAAATTTGAATATTTTATCCATATTATTTCAAAAATATGTAAGAATAGAATTTGTAGAAAATTGAATGTAGTTGCTAAACTACTAGGTTTACTTAAAAAAAATCTATTTGGTGAAAATTTGAAATTTCAATGCAGTAGTACATAAATTTCTTGGAAAAAATAAGAAGTAGGTGTCTGACTTACCACCCTAACTACAAATAAATGATAATATCTTTTATAATATTTTACATATAAGTAGAGGACTCATGTCTCGATGTGATGCATACCTTTTTGTATTTTTTTTCCAAGTAAATAATTAATTATGAATTTTTTATTACAACTTTAAAAAAATATAAAAACTTGTATGTCTGACCACCTTTACTTGGTCAAAAAATTCATGAAATTAATTTTTTTTAATCCAATAGTATGCAAAGCATAGAATGTGACTCATGTTTCAGATTCAAAAAATGGGATATTGTTTGAAAGCTATAGATGTTTTTCAATCAACCTATCAATTAGGAATTTAGTTGTAATTCAAATAGAAAATGAATAGTAATTATTTATTAAATTCAAAGTAAAGAATAATTTATATTGGTGGAAAGCTCAGAATCTCCTTTAAAACCCCTCTTCGTTTCATTAATTTTGGTTTAAAAAAATTCATCAACCACATACCCATCATATCACCACTTTTTGGCCCATCATGATCCTACACATATCCAAGTACTTTGTAAGCTCCTATATATTGCTCCTATATATTGGGAAGTTGTATTTTGGAGTGGTAAATTGTTGTTTTGTTGAATTACTATATAATTTAAGATTAGAATTGGATGAAAAATGATTGAACATTATTATTATTATTACATTAGATTAACATATCTAAATTTAGAGTTCACCTAATTTTGAATTAGAATAGTATGAAGGTTGCGCATACACGAGCACCCTCTATCACAATCACAAATTATGATGTGCACTCTTGACAATGAAAGATGCTAGGAAGAGCCCCCTTCCAAGTGCAATAAAGGTGCTCTACCCAGGCCATGAACCTTCTTGATCACCAATTGACCCCTCCCAGGTAAGTATACTACTCCTCGTATCTTCTTTCTCTTCTACTCCATCTTGTCCCTTTTGCAAACCACCCCATGCATGTGGGATCACTAGAACGTTTAGTTTTCTTGTCTCACAACCCATTTTATATCTGCACAACCTACAACCCACTGTGTTGACTAAACAAAGACTTTACCTTACCACTAGATAATTTAGAAAAATACAAAATATATTAGGATTCTACTACCTGAAATCATAAAGTAATAAACAAATATGAACTTGGAGATCCATCAACCTCATTTAAGTTAGATGTTGAGGGTTCGCACTAGCTCATCTTAGACCCTATTAACTTTAAAAAAAAATCTTTTTTCCTCTTTCATAAAATACCTCCAAAATTCTAGAAACTTTCAAATAATCTCACTTAAAATAAGGTGTAGAATATAAAAATTTGCTGCAAATGTTCATGTTCTTTATTTTTGGTTAAAAAATCCCACTCAAGCTTCTTCTTCATTTTCCATTTTTGATGTTCATTAGTAAGCCTAAGTTTTGGTAGTTGTTTCCCCAAAAAAACATAAAAATATTTAATTTTAAGCAACCACTAAAGTACACAATGGAAAGTAGAAGAGATACTAAAATAAAAAGGTTATCATATTTAAAAGTGATAATAAGCATCCACAAATTTATCTATGGCCTTGTACCATGCTATTCATTTTAGGTATAACCTAGAATTATATATCTATGTTCTATTTGTAGTAATTTCTTCATCCTTTGTCCTTCCATGGTTAATGATTGTAGGATATCATCTTATACATTGTATCTTTTCTTGTGTTGTCATTTCTTGTAAATATGTGTTTGTTTGCGTGTAGTCATGAGCATAATGATTTTTTTTTGTCTCAATCTCCATTTTGGTCTCTATTTTGGTCTATTCTTGTAGATATAGATTCTTATTTTGCCAACAAATGAAATATGTCCCCAACTAGATTTAATGTTCACAACCCATTTTAAGTATTTCCTTTTTGGCCTTGTTTATCCTATCATAGATAATGAATGTTTTTTGATGAAGTTCAGGGATCCCTTTCTTCTTTTCTTGAAGTCATTAAAAAAAAATCTAATTTGCAATTAATCATATATGAATGCAAATTTCTTTTTATACTTTTTGAAAATGTAATTTTTTTTAAGTATCTTGTAATTATTTTATAAGTTCAAAACTAGGATGAATTTTCCATAATGTGAATTTTAATGTTTAGTCTTTTTTATTTTTTATTTTGAATGTGAATTAATCCAATGGAAGAAAAAATCATCTAATTTAACAATATTGGAGATGAAATATAGATCTAGAAAAGTAAATACTTTCTAATCTAACCACCTTTCCAAAGAAAATAAAGAAACCTATCAAAAAATGAATGGTATTTGTGCTTATCTTCTCTTCTCAAAGATCCAACATAGTGTGTGTCCTCCATAGAAATATTTGAGTACTCCACTTGATGAGAAGAAATAAGATAGGGATATCAAGGGAAAACTAGTGATGAAATGATTGAAGCTTAAAATATTTGATAACATAAAGAAAAAGGCTCAAACAGATTTGTAGTAGCATAAAAATGTTAATGGTGGTCAAAATGCATGAACTTGATCTTGGAAAGGTTATTCACTAGTGAACAATAGCACCAAAAGAAGTGTTGGTGGCCAAAATTATAGGTCCCAAATCTCTAGGGTGATATAATCTCCCAAGCACCAAGTGTGTTAAACATGGTAAGATAATCACAAAGCTTATATTTTGGTTGGGCAAGAATGGGATGAGTATTGAGGTGTTTAATACCTCCTTTGAGTTTCCCTAAGATTTTACATTAGATATTACCACAAAAAATGAATACTTATCTTGATATAAACCATACCCCTTACATAATGCACCCTTATTTAATTTTTCACATCATGCCTATATGCTAGTTTTAAGTATTGAGGTTTAAGCACCTTTTTAATTTAGATAACTTACCATACATGATTTGTCTACAATGTCTAGATTTTCTAGTCATTTGGTTGATACTATAATTAATGACACATCAACAAGTATACACCATACATAGGGAGACACTTATTAAAGTTTGATTAAACTTTAACCATTCACTCTTCAAAGGATACATGTGCTTACTACAAATTTAGCATAAACCCAAAATTTTATAATATCAAAATTCCTTACATAGTTTTGAAAACTACAGATAGTAGGATTTTGTTAAGTAAATTATTCTCTTTTCCATGTTCTCATACTTTCTCTTTTATCCATCCATTTAAATGGAATTTTATTGAGCCATTTATTAATCTTTGGAGATATGATGATATCCATCATAAATTTTTATTCCTAGAAAATAATGCATTGTAGATGATTTCCATGCATACATATGATGCTCCATTTTCCCTAACATGTGCATGAAACATACTGTAAATCCATCTATATGTATTGGGAAAATGTTTTGGAATACTAATAGTTAATCTATAGGTATTTTCACCATTGATGTTATTGTTGGATTTGGAGAATATGCCAAAAAATCCTATGAATTTTATTAGAATAGTTGGTGGAGGTTCAATTTTTGCATTAAAAAATAATTAGCATATTCTAATTTCTATTTGTCAAAAATGTGTGAATCCATTCCCTATTTAGTGAATAATATTCTTTTTGTTCATATTTTTCTATTTGGTACATTGTGACATCAAATTGTGATTAATGGGATCCTAGGTCACACATAGAGGTAGGAAATTTCAACTAGTAAAACACATGGGAGTATCAAACTTTAGTTGTTTGGGCTACCTTATCATTTATTCCATTTGTAAAGACATTGGAGATTGGGGTTAGAAATACCTTGTGATATGTGCTAGGAAAGAGGGAAAATAAAATGTCAAAATCCAAAGGAGTGTAGCAAAAATTAGTTGTTTGGGGTTGGAGTTTGTAGAGAAGGGATGATAGGAAGGGGATATCTAAAATTTGGAGAAATATGCTTATGAAACTTTTGAAGGGTTAAAAATTGAGATGTTGGGGATAATAAAGGGTACTAGAAATTAGAAGGAAGCCATCAACTCTAACATTGATAGAATAGTTAGAGAAAAATATTCAATTGGGATTTGAGAGTTAGGGAATATATAAAAGAGGTACTCATGTAGGAAATGGTCCAAAACATTGGTCTTGAATACAATTTGTTTTTAAGATCAATGAATCAACAGGTTTGTGCTAGGGTAAAAGTATTGTAGAAAGAGGAAACATGATCGATTGATAAGGAAAAGAGATAACGGTGGGGAATTGGGAGGGGTAATTTATGAAAGGATGCATCTAATAATAATAAAAATAATAAAGGAAAAAATGACATACTTCAAATGTTGACAACCTATAAGAACATAGAAATTTTAGCATACAAGCTTAGTATTTAGACATTTTTAACATCCAATACATTATAGACATTACGATGTCATAAGTTGCATCCTATGCAATTTAAAATTGCATAAGCCTCCCATTTAGTTATATTAAAAATAAAAATTTAATACTTATTTTATCTAACTTTAATTTAATCCATAATTGCTTAATCGATATGATAGATTTATGTCATGGAAAAACTTGCAACACAAAGATGTCTACAGGTTGTGCAAACATCTTGAATAGATTCTCAATTGCAACAATTATTAAAATCTTATATTTCCCACCTACTAGTGAATGTAACACCTCTTCTAGCTCACATGCACATTGGGACGATCCTTGCATGTTTATACCTTCCAAAAAATTCTTCATATTCATCCTTTCATTCATTCTCTCACTCAATTCCTTCAATCTATCACTCTTCTTTATCGTGATTCTACTCTCTTGCTCATTCTTTCTTGAGATCATTCTTATGATGAATCAATATTAATTTTCTCTCTTTAGCTTGCAACATCCATCAACTTAAGAACATAATTACAGGCTATCAAGCTACACTATTGTTATTTTATTTCATGCAATCTTGTATTTATAATCTTATCTTTTTCTACTAACAATTTCATGATAGGGTTTCTCCTCCTTGTGAGGTGCATTTATATAATGTGTCTTTACTTAGTATGGTTTATCTATCTCAATCCTACCTAGTTTTCCATGGAGGTGGAAATTCTGAAATACGGGTTTGACTAAGGCAAGCCCCTAAACAGGCCCAACATTTTCTGTTGATCATTTGTGTGCAAATATTGATGAAATTTCTTTGTTGGAAGCTTCATTTATTAGTTAATTATGAGTTATTTATTTAGATTTCTTCATTTTATGGCTTACATTTTATTTAGTTACATTATTTTAATTTTATGTTATTTCTTTTGTATTTCTCTACATTCTTAAAATTCGTAGGAATTAGAATAGTAGTAGTTACTTTTCTATTTTCTAGCACACTGTCAATTTTTGTTTTGTATGAGATACCAATCCATCATAAGGATGTCCAACACTATGTTGTCTTCCTTTGTTGATAGAACATCATATTTTTTATAAGATCTCTGTGACCTACTCAAACTTTTTGGAACTCCCAATTTGTAATTCCACATAAAAATTAAATAATAAGACTTCATCACTTTATCCCTTCACCTAAGCTTTGATATTTGAGGTAGCCAAGGGATATTTTCTTATTTCTACTTTATCATCTTGGGAATATCGAATCCCCTGCTGTAAATTTTTTTGAACCTAATGTGAACCATCCTTCTCACAATTTTGATCATTTCAAAAATTCTAAGACCTCTTTATTCCTCTTAAGTGCTTTTTTTCTTGTTTATTGGAGTTGGAAAAGTTGTACATTGCAATTTCTCCTCTATGAGATTTACAACCCAATCTACTACTTCTAGAAACATAGTGAGAATAAGATTTAGCCCTACCATATGCCTAGATAGGTATAGTCCTACTAGACCTTGTCAAATGTATTATGAAAAATGTGATCGTTCTAGCTCTTAGTCAATGTTTGGTTGTTCTTCACCTTCAAATTATCCTCTAGGTTTTCCATCATCTAAGGTTTATGAAGCTACTCTTAGGATTCCCTTTGAGCAGGTCCAATCATTTTAAGGAAATAATTAAGGAATTTGAATATTTTCTAAGTTGTGGTAGTATGTACACTCAAGCTACTCCTATTATAATTAATATGAGGAAATTAGTCATCTCATATCACAGGGGCTTTGAGTTGTTACATGCACTATCTAATATTATTGAGACCCATGTACCTTCATACACTTTAGTATTGATCCACTCCCAAGATACCCAATCGGATATCACTGGTATCCAGTTGCATCTTTTGATGCCAGAGGAATCTATACATATGATGGAAACTAATCTTTCTATACCTCTTATGAATTGTGTTGATGATCTACAAATGTTTCATTTATCCCAAAATTTAATATTGGAATAAATTTATCTCACACTTTTGAGATACAATGTTCCTCCTCTGCATGAATCTATTGGAACACAACTATCTACTAAGAGGGGGGTGAATATTTTTATCAAATTAAACTTTTCCTTTAACCCTTTTTATGCAGATTAGGAAAATATTCAGAGATCACACACATTAATAATAATAACACTAGATATGTATGGAAAACCCACACTTATAAATGCTACTATGATCTACTATCCTAATCTAGCCTCACAATAAAACGTAACTAATTACAATGTCTAAGGGCACCAACCTTAATGAGACACAATCCCTTGATTTAAGAGCACCAACTCTAAGGAAGCACTCACTCCCTAACTTGAGCACCAACCTAGCTATCTGATTGTGCCAACCAATCAAATTTACAATGAAAGTATGTGGACCAAAAACTCCAGTTACATATGATTCAAATAAATCCAACTATGTGTAATAGAATCAATCTAACTACATAATATTTTCTTTTCTTTGCAAAAATTTCCTCTTCTCTCTTCACTCTTTCCCTTAAAACACACTATGTGCTCATTTAATGCATATGCACTACTTCATTCTTCAATTACACACCAACCTTATGCATTGCATTCTCTATCTTGGTGCAAATAAATCTTAGGGTTTTTTATGAATTTGATGCCATTCATGCTTGATCAACCTCTTCCAAATTTTGTGACTGCATGTGCATTGATGAAGTTTTCTATTTCTTCAATTCAATCAAAAAATATATCGCTAGAGTAGTTACATTGATGAATTTCATTCTTTATGTCAAAATAAAATTTTCCTAACTAGAAGTTCCACCATTTTGCAACCTAGTCATTGTCAAAAAAATATTTAAATGTTGGTGATTGATGACACCATTATCCATCAGTTAACAATTAAATTCCTTGAGTTACTTAAGCTAATCAACAATCGCCACATGTCACTAAAGGACACTTGTCATCTTCCATACTTGCCGGGGGTCAAGGATCACTAATCCCTCTTACCATTTACTTGTAATGCATTGTAGATCTTAACAAGCAAGCGTGAACACCAATATTTGATTCTCCTTATTACTATAGGTATGTGTAGGAACATGATGGGCCAAAAAGTGGCGATATGATTGGTATGTGTAGGGTATGTGGCTAATGACTTTTTTTTTACCCAAAATTGATGAAACGAAAAGGGATTTTAAAGGATATTCTCAAATTTCCACCAATATAAATAATTCTTTACTTTGAATTTAATAAATAATTATTATCCATTTTCTATTTGAATTACAACTAAATTCTTGATTGATAGGCTAATTAAAAAATTCTATAGCTTTCAAACAGTATCACATTTTTTGAATCTGAAACATGTGTCACATTCTATGCTTCACATACTATAAGATTTAAAAAAAATGGATTTCATGAAGTTTTAACCAAGCTAAGGTGGTCAGACATTCAATTTTTTATATTTTTTAAAAGATGTAATAAAAAAATTCATAATTAATTATTTACTTAGAAAAAAATTACAAAAAAATATGCATCAAATTATGACATGAGTCCTCTACTTATATATAAAATCTTATAAAAAAATATTATTATTTTATTGTGGTTGGGGTGGTTAGATAGACACCTACTTCTTATTTTTTCCCTAAAATTTAAGTACAACTGCATTGGAATTTCAAATTTTTACCAAATAGTTTTTTTCTTAAAATAAGCCTAGTAGTTTAGAAAATATATTCAATTTGCTACATATTCTATTCTTACATATTTTTGAAATAATATAGATAACTTATTCAAATTTTTACGTCAAGTTGCCTAATTCTGTTTTTTCTAAATTGTTTGCCACTTAATGGCCTATTTTTTCCATGATGATCTTGCACATACCCCTATCCAGTTTTGGCCATTGGCCTTATCCTTTACCATTTTCCTTCCTACAGTTCAATGAAAACCATCACATCAAACTTGAAACTTTGAAACACCATTACTTTGTTAGAAGTCAGTGTTCACCCTTATCTCTTGCCACTTACTAGCCTTTCGATAAGGCATATGCCTTCCTATTGAACTATGATGCTTGAATATATCCTTCACAATATTTTCCAAACATAACCCTTTTGGGTGTTAGGGTTCGCTCTTACTTTATACTGGTTATTTTCCTGTGCAAGACTTAACCATTTCAGGTCTCGACCTTCAGGCTTTTCTCTTACTGCTTACCTATCTTTTTGTAAGGTGTAAGCCAACCTTCAGATGTTTGATGTCAAACACCTTCTCTGACTTAACACATGTAAAATTCATTTTTATTTGTGTAATCATTATAAGGTATTACAAATGCTCAATGCCAAACTCCTTTTAGACTTTATACATTTTGTCTGCATTTCTTTGAAACATTTGGTAAAAGGTACAACTGAAGCTTGATATCCAATCACTTGTATTAAATGGTAAGCCTCAAGCCTAAAGTCTGATGCCCAATCAAACTTGGCATAGAAGGACTAACTCTTTCCTTCTCTAGTAATTGATATAAGGTATGTTGGAGGCCCAATTCCCAAACTTCTACAACTCTTCAATACTTGCATTAATGATTCCCTTTTGAAATCAATCAACAATCTTCCCATTTGATATTACTCATATCTTCCTTAAATGGCATTAATTATAATAAAATTTCCAATAATCTTCCCCTTTGGCATTTATGGAAAAAATAAATGCTCCAAACAAACATCTTCTTAGCAAACATTCACCCCCTTGGGCATATCTCCCCTTTTTGACAAACATAGGGTATATAGTAAGCCTCAAGCTTGAAGTTTGAAGCCCAATCAGACTTGGCATAAAAGGAGTAACTCTTTCCTTCTCTAGAAAGTGATATAAGGTATGTTTGAGGCCTGATTCTCAAACTTCTACAACTCTTAAATACATGCATTAATGATGCCCTTTTGACATCAATCAACAATCTTCCCATCAAATATTACTTAGATCTCCTTTTGACATCAATAACGATCATATTGTAAACAATATCCTCATTTGGAATTGATGGAAAAACTAAATTCTCTGAACAAATATCTTCTTATCAACCATTCTCCCCCTTAGGCATATCTCCTCTTTCGATAGACACTAAGCATTTTTCTATCTTTCTCTATAATGAAATAACTTGCACAATAGAAAAATATGATATGAAATATGTTGCAAATACTTGATGATAAGTAAGAATAACAAGCCGTGCTTCGAGGGGGAAAACCTCCAAATATCTCTAATGAGAACACACTTCATAGTATGATGATGAAATAAGAATCACAACCTCCTATATATACCTATTTCTGC
Organism: Sequoia sempervirens; assembly: GCA_007258455.2. NCBI lineage: Eukaryota > Viridiplantae > Streptophyta > Pinopsida > Cupressales > Cupressaceae > Sequoia > Sequoia sempervirens. Next base: position 214,466,095 of record VDFB02379711.1, on the reverse strand, counting down.
CTAGGACATCACCTAGTCCAACTTAGAAACCCCTATATAAGCCCTAGGCGGACATAACCAACTAAATAATAATATAATAATGATAACATGACTTAATTAGAAGTTAAGATAGCCACAATGTGACTATTCATAACCCGATGTATGCCAATATTAAGTGTGTAGCATGCCCCCCTCTTCAATGAAGAATTGTCCTTAACACTTATCACATGTGGATTCTTTTGAATGGACTCCTTGTCCTCTCATGTGGCATCTTCAACTGGTAAATTCTTCCATTGGATGAGATACTTAGTGAGAGTTCTATTCCTCAGCTTCTTCATGCACATTTGACAAATGCACTCTGGTTCCAAAATTATTCTTCCTACTTAATTAAGCTCTGGTAGTGTTGTTTGAGTTGGAATATTATGCCCAATTACCTTCTTTAAACAAGAGACATGAAAAATTGGATGTTTCTTTGTTGTTGGTGGAAACTCTAGCTTGTAGGCAAGTATGTGTAGGATCATGATGGGCCAAAAAGTGGCAATATGATGGGTATGTGGCTGAAGAGTTTTTTTTACCCAAAATTGATGAAACGAAAAGGGTTTTAAAGAAGATTCTCATCCTTCCACCAATATTATAAATTATTCTTTACTTTGAATTTAATAAGTAATTATTATTGATTTTCTATTCAAATTATGACTAAAGTCCTAATTGTTAGGCTGATTGAAAAACATCTATAGATTTCAAATGGTATCACATTTTTTGAATCTGAAATATGTCTCACATTCTATGCTTCACATACTATAGGATTAAAAAAAGAAAAATTGAATTTCATGAAGTTTTGACCAAGTTAAGGTGGTCAAACATAGAAGTTTTTATATTTTTTAAAACTTGTAATAAGAAAATCATAATTAATTATTTACTCAGAAAAAAATTACAAAAAAATATGCATCACATTGGAACATGAGTCCTCTAGTTATATCTAAAACATTATCATTTTATTGTGGTTAGGGTGGTCAGACATACACCTACTTATTTTTTCCCTAAAATTTAAGTACTACTGCATTGGAATTTCAAATTTTCAACAAATAGATTTTTTTTTTAAAAAAAAAACCTAGTAGTTTAGAAGCTACATTCAATTTTCTATAGATTCTATTCTTACATATTTTTGAAATAATATAGATAACTTATTCAAATTTTTACATCAAGTTGTCTAACTCTGATTTTTCTAAATTTTTTTCCACTTAAGGGCCTATTTTTTCCATGATGATCCTACACATAGCTAGGAAACACTATCGATTGTTTGCATGATTTGGTATGGCCCATAATACCTTTGTGAAAACTTATTACAATATATCATTATTTCACGTATGTCAGCCATATTAGAAGTTTCCTAAAAAAAATTAAAACACTGTTATTTTTCTCTTTGTTGCCATTGTATACACCTATCAATGCAACTAGGAAATATATATATATAAATAAATATACATCCTATCAATAATAAATCATATATAATTGCAAGCTTGAGACACATTTTCCCAGTTCAGTATTTTTGGTTGGCTGAGATTTTGTCAAGTACTACTTTCAGCCTATTAATAATGATCTTAGAAAAATTTTATACATCGTATTACAAAGGTGTATTGGCTAGTAATTCATTATGGAGGAAACATCCTCTTTCTTTGGGACACGAACAAAGAAGCTGCTAGCATTGATCTAGAAAAGAAGTATCCCTGATCTGAAAAAGTCTCTAATTGTATTAAGTAGGTTAATGGATAAGATATTCTAGAAATACTAGAAGAAGGCAAGAGGGAATCCATCCAAGATAGGTTCTTTATAAGCTCAAAAGAAAAAAACAAAAAATTTAAACTCTTGGATCATCGTCACTTTCCCTAGTTCCTTTAAGTTACATTTACAAATCCACCTCAAAATGATATCCAACAAATGATCTAGATCTTGAGAAGGAGGATTGAGAGTTCCTCCTACATTTAAAAAAAATATAGACACATTAGCAATGTCTTCATTATTTAGAAACTCACCATTCTCGTTCAGAAGGAAATTCATTTTATTCCTTCTTTTGTGTTTTAGTGTCGATTGGGAGAAGATTTTAGTATTCTTGTCTCTTTCATGAATCCATTACACCTTGAATTTATATTTCTTGAAAATTTCATCTTTTTTAGCATTATGGAACCATTCTTTCCTTATCTCCCTCTATTTTAGAAGTGTCTTCATCCACCACCCCCTTTTCCATCCACTCTTGGATATCTTTAAGATTATTGAGGATATTCTATTTCATATGGATGATGTTTTCAAAAAAAAATTATTCCATCCTTGAAAATTACACTTAATTATTTTTAGTGTTTTAGCCAAACAAAACATCAACATACCTTGGCAAGGAATATTCCACCAGAGCCATATGAGATCCTTGAACTCTAGGTGCAAATTCTATGTAATCTCATATCAGAAGAGACAAGGATCCTTATGTCTTTGATCCTCCCAATTCAAAACTAGAGCACTATTGTAAGGGGTGGACATAGGAAGGACACAAAGTTTCAAATTAGCAAGGATTTCTTGGGTATGTGCGGGATCATCATGGAAAAAATAGGCCCTTAAGTGGCAAAAAAATCATAAAAATCAGAGTTAGGCAACTTGACGTAAAAATTTGAATAATTTATCTATATTATTTCAAAATAATGTAAGAATAGAATCTGTAGCAAACTGAGTGTAGTTTCTAAACTGCTAGGTTTGTTTAAAAAAATAAAAATCTATTTGGTGAAAATTTGAAATTTCAATGCAAAGGTACTTAAATTTCAGTGGAAAAATAAGAAGTAGTGTTTGTCGACCAACCTAACCACAATAAAATGATAATATTTTTTATAATATTTTAGATATAAGTAGAGGACTCATGCCCCGATGTGATGCATATTTTTCAGTAATTTTTTCCAATTAAATAATTAATTATTAATTTTTATTGCAACTTTTAAAAAATATAAAAACTCATATGTCTGACCACCTTAACTTGGCCAAAACTTCATGAAATTCAATTTTTATTTTTTTTTAATCCTATAGTATGTGAATCACAGAATGTGATGCATGTTTTGGATTCAAAAAATGTGATATTGTACTAAAGCTATAAATGTTTTTCATCCAGCCTATCAATCAGGACTTTAGTCATAATTTGAATAGAAAATGAATAATAATTACTTATTAAATTCAAAGTAAAGCATAATTTATATTGATGGAAAGTTGAGGATCTCCTTTAAAAACCCTTTTCGTTTCATCAATTTTGGAGAAAAAAATAGTCTTCAGCCACATACCCATCATATTGCCACTTTTTGGCCCATCATGATCCTACACATACCCTCCCAATTTCACTAGAAATAAAAACTCTATCTAACTTGACTTGAATATGTTTATGACCATGTCATCTATTTGACCAAGTACACTTGGAGATAGCGACATCCATATCCAATATACCATTCTTTAAGATAAAATTAGCAAATTCCATCATTTTATCTAAGAAGTCCTCCACACCCCCCAATTTGTTTTGGGGCTAGACAGGGGTATTAAAATCACCTGCTAGCATCCATATCATCTTGTTATTATTAAAAAAAATAAGATAAGAAAATCCCCAAAGTTGATTTCAATTAGCTCTTATATTTGGGGCATAGATATTAAGAAGGTTCCACTTCATATTATCCCTTCCAACTTGCATAACTATTTCCAAGAATTTTTTTGCTATAATGGCCTTTATCTACAATTTTTTTCAGGAATGCAAAGAGTCGCTAAGCCTTTTGAAGCACCTTTAGCATTATTGAGACATAACTCTTCTTTTGGTCAGAAATTTTTAACTACATTTTCAAATGTTTCTGATTGTATTTTATTTTCCCATAGGAGAACAATTCGAACCTTGAGATCTATGATAGCACACTTCAGAAAATGTTGTTTTAAAGGGATATTTAGCTCACTAATTTTTCATGTCATAATATTCATAAGGAAAAACAAATGGTCATTATTTAAGAAATACTGACTTGAGGAGGTATCCACCTTGACTTTAATTATTGGGTTTAAATTAATCAAAGAGGCCTTGAAGGGTCCTCTATTTCCCTAAGCCAATCTCCCTTGCCACATTTCTTGATCTTACATCTTTTTTGTTAATTCTTCCACCTTATGATCATTTCCTGCATTCACTTTTTCTTCTTTTTAGATTTTTCATTAACTTGAATCCCAATATCCTCCATTAGTTCTTTCTTATGGGACAAAGATGATTCCAACTCCTTGAAGCCCAATAAATCAAGAGAATCCTATTTTATCTTACTATAATCATCTTGAGGAACAACATCCTCTCCATCCAAAGAAATGCACAAATTCTAACTAATTTTTGTCTTAGAGCCTTAGGGGAAAATAGTGGAGGAAACTACTTCCATAAAATGGGATTCAACATGAGAATCTACTTTAATTTGGGGCTTCGGTGGAGACAAGGAAAGAACCTTCCTAGAATCCTCCACAAAACCATCACCATCCCTAATGGTTGGCTTAGAAACTAGATCTGAATCACCATATGATATGGGAGAGTTTAGCTCTAGCATCTGAAGCCTAGCAGGGTCCCTCATAGAATGGGAAGGATTAGCAGGAGTTGAAATAGACTTGTCTAGATTTATTTTAGACACCTTTTACAGGCATGGTTAAGGTAGCCAAATTTTCCATGCAACTTATGGAAGAGGCTTACTTTCTCATGCTCAATAGGTTGTGTCCAAACCCAAAATTTAGGTTTTAGGGTAATAGAGGAAGGAAATACACTATTTATTGCCACATTCACATAAATTATAGCAAAGACTAGCCTTGAATTTTGGGCAGTAAGCTTATCAATAGCTAGCAGACTACCAAAACAGTTGGTGATCCCCTAAAAAACATTATGCTTCCTAAACTCTAAGGGTGCACCTAGAAGCCAGACCCATGTAGGAGCTACGGATCTTAGGTCAACTGAAGGATCTAAACCTAAATTTCACTAGCATAGAGAGAGCCAATTTTAAAATTTTTGTCAAGAGCCCAGAGGCCTCTAGTGAGAATGTTCATATTGTCCTCCTAATTGAAAATTTTGATAAGGATTAACTATATTTCATGGTTAAAATAGTTATGTAAATGTAACATCTTGATCCCTATATATTTTTTGACATGTTTGTATAGTTGTAAGATACTTATATTAAAAATCACTAAAATGAAAAGTAGGTATGCATTGAAGAATAGATGATAGGGCATGATATCTAGGATAAGTATTATCCATATGGATAGTAGAAGCACCTAAAGATATAATATGAGAATTATCCATAACTCCATTAAGGTGAGAAAATGATAAGTTAAATCATGTGATAAATTTATAAGTAAATGATAGAAAAAGAAATATGAGTTAAACCTTATAACTATTTAACACCCAAATGAATTATGAAGTTACTAATCAATCAACCATTATTATTTATGTAAAAAAATAGAATGTTAATAAGAAAACATATTTAAAGATGTATCTAATGGAACCTCCAAAAAAAATTTATGTTCCATCTCAAAATCTTGTCATATTTTGAATATTGGGTTGGTATCTAAAGGCTTAGGGCTTTGTTTCTCATCACTGTTGTAGGGTATTGTAATATCTTGAACCCTTCCTTAAAGTGCCCTCATGTTTTTGTTTATGCCAAGGTTCTAATTTGTAGCTGACCTTCTATTGCCCATTGCCAGTCACATTAAAACATCTTATGTCATTAATGGTCATGGGGTAGCCAGTCCCTCATGCCTAAGTCTGAGTTTCATTTTTATATATAAGGTTGAATTAAGGGCCTTTTTAGCCTTTTCATACTTTGCATTTTATGACTTAGAAGATTTTGAACACCTTTTCTTGCATAGTCCTAGAAGGTCCCCTTCATTAGAAGAACTTGTGGGAACATGCTTAAAAGTTTGCACTTCAGTCCCGTCAGCAACCTCTCATCATCGCTCATCGTAGATTGGTTCTAGAGTGTATGTTTTGAATTGGTGATAAGTGATGAGCAGTATTCCTTTGGTTTCACTCATCGTGGGTAGCTTCTAAAGCTCCTGATATCAATCAGCGATGGGCGATGCTCTTTCCTCTCCTTATATCATTAATTTTTCAATTATCACTAATTACTTTGAGCCTTGAATATTGAATTAGCGATCAACGATGGCCTCAGGTCTTACAGTCTTCTCTTCATAGCTCATCGTGGATGGTTATGTAATGGTAATTTTTCAAATAGCGATGAGTGATGTGATGTATCTCCCATGCTCCGCATATCGAGGATGGATCTTAAATGTTAAGTTCTATATTAGTTATACATGATGCAAGTGTTTGATGTAATTATGAGGATCTCTCATTGCTAGTTGCTTGCAAACTATATGAGAAGAATTAGAGATAAGCAATGGCCATGGTGATTTTGTATTTTATTTTATTGCTCATCATGGATTCATTCCAAAGCTTAATTTTCAAAATAGCGATGAGTGATGGAGTTATCTGTTCAAGTTTATTTCACTAATTTGAATAGATCTTATGTGTGATGTCTTTTGTATCATTGATTTTTATGCAGGTGCATATGTCTTAATTTGTCCTACTCACCTTATCTCCTATCGCTGATTTTATCCAAAGTTCAAAGTATGAATAAAAAATGTGGGATGGAAAGGTGAACATGATCGAGGATGGGCCATAGATCGAAGGGCTAAGATTTCATCGTGTGAATGCTTGCATCGCTGATAGAACTAGTGAAGGATGAAATGTTTTAGTGATAAGCGATGACTATTGAATGAAAAGGTGATGTGGCAATATCCTAGAAGGACATCATATAAAGCAATATGAAAGTAGCGAGGAAAATTGATAACCATTGATATAGTTTTAAAATAGAGTGATCAATGGCCAGGGTTTGAGTGTGAGTAGCTAGATGTTAGTTCGCTCATGTGAACTTACTATCAAATATTAATGATAGCATGCCCATCTCTCAACCATAAAAAGGTATATTCCTTATTTTTTTGCACATTAGGAGTTGCTTGGAAGTAGAGAGGAATACCAGAATATGAAAAAATTATGCGAGAGGCTCTGGTGAATTATTATAGCAACAAGTGTGTTGATCGTTCACCCGGGTAAGAAAATTGTATATCTCCTTCTACCTGAAATACTAAATTGCACTATTTGAGAAAGGTGATAGGGAATTGGGGAGATAATTTGATTTTCCATTTGCAATATCCTCAATTCAATGATAAATACTAGGTCAATTTGGGAAAAATTTTGTTCTGTAAGTGGTCCTTTGAGTTCTTGTACCTGGGTAGGTCTTTTTTATTGCAAGAAATTGTAAACCCTAGTTCTACTACATTATAAAAATGAGTGAAATAGAGCCCAATGAATCTAGTATTAGACTCAAAAGGAAACCAAAACAAAATAGGCTTAAAAGGCTTAAAACTTAGAATGTTTCATTTGTGGTAAATTCAGAACCACTTGTAGTATCTACCCCTACACCAAGTACTCCTGCAACATCTACTAGTTCTAGGAGTGTGAAGAAGGAAAAAGAAAGGTTTATGCAGGAGGCCTCTGAAGATATAAAGCAATGAGGGTCACAAATTGGAAAGAGACCTATGGGTCAAGTTTTTGTAACCACTAGGTTAATTGATGGTGCCGGTGAAATTGGCGAGTTGGTGTAGCATCATAGTAGGTCAAAACTATTCTGGTATGCTTTTAATAGGTAGTATTCTAGTAAGCCTGCATTTTACTTATGGGGGCTAAACCGTGGAAAGTTGGTGGTGCCAAATGACTATGTAGAGGTGGACGTGATGATGGAACTAACAAGGAACTATCATCCCATTGACATAAAAATTAGGAGTGAAAATGGTGATGTGATCCAAGTTGAAGTGACAAAGGACAAGATTGTGGAGATATTTGGGTTAAATCTTAATTATACTATGAAAATTAAGAGTGAAGAGCTATATGTTGAATATGAGAATAACATATTTACTTACAAAAATAGACCGCTTGTTCAACATAGAAAGATCAAGGAGAGATTTCTCCCTAAGGATGTTGAGCCTTTTGAATGTGAGGAGTTTGTGGATTATTTCAGAAACACTTACTACTGCCTAAAGTAGGTGTTGGCTCAAAATTTTGAGGTAAGCATAGCCCTTGAATTATTGGTAATGGTGGCAGATATATAGGCTCATAATTGGAACACTAGTTTTGATTATGCCAACTATGTTGTTGAACAAATGCATGAGGATTTACTCAATTTGAAGGAGGTTCTCCCTTTACATTTCCCTAATTATTCTTTGTTTATGCATATGCTTCTATTTGAGGGTGATTATGACTGAAAAAGGAAGTTAAAATTGAGACTAATGGACAATCAAAATAATATTTTTCTAGTACAAATATGGACATACATTTGGGGTTAGGACTGCCCCAATTCCAATTATTTCATGTTTGCTAATATTATATGGTTTGGTATCCAAGAAATTTTTGGTGTAGCACCTATTCAAAGTCTTTCTCCAGCAATCAGAAGTATCATGTTCCCACAAGATATACCTAGATCAAATTCAACACATAATTGAGCAGATTGGTTTCTCCATTTAGAAAATACTTAAATGATTAGAGCTTATGGGGATGAGGTGGCACCACATTGTTTACCTTTATATGTCTCTGACAGATTATCCTTTATGGAATTCATGTGAAATATTGATGTTATGGACTATGAAATGTCCAGGAAGCTGAGGAAGCGTACTATGGTGAATCCCTAATGCACTTTTGATTATTTTAAAGTTACTGCCCCTGAGGGGTATGAAATTTTTTGGATCATGGTTAAAAATATTATATTACCTATTGATGAGGTTAGGATTTTTGACCCAAAAAAGTTTGTGTATGGGAAGAGAAGGGATAAAAACTTATTAGTGATACATCATCATTTCTTGTACAAGGATGATGTATTAAGGAACTTGACAAGTGATGAGGCTATCATATCTAGAAAGAAGGAATGAACATCCATAATGGACATTGAAGAGAGTATCATGAAAAGGAATTTCTTTTATGTAAGTCCATATGATGTAATTGCAAACCCTTTTGAAAGAGCTTTCACAAAGCTAAGGGATTATCAAAATGGTTATTTTAAGGTGAAGGTGAATGAGGATACTGATAAAGCATAGGCTCTCCTAGGAAAGCAACCACAAGCTATGGACATCCAAGAGTAGCCTATAGATGTTCAAGAAGTTAGGGAGGAACAAATGGAAAAACATGTGACAGGAGATGAGGAGGTGGAGAAGAAATTCCCTCCCCCTAATATAGAGGAAACCCTTAGTTCAAAATTTCCCCCTAATAGAATTGTCAAATGGCAATATGATAAGGAAAGTGATGATGATCCCAAGATCAAGGAGTATGATGAACTCCTTGTAGATGATATGTTTGTGCAATTCAAGGAATTTCAAGAATTTATGGTTCAAAAAAGGATTAAAGAGATAAAGGAAAGGATTGAACTAGCTCAGGCTAGTTCCAAACCTTCTCAATTGGAAGAAGTTGAGAAAGTAGAGGAAGAAAAGATCAAGGCTAGGAAAATTGTCACAGATGGTGGAATCATGTTGTTAATAGGATGCAGTATCACCTCAACTATAGCATATGACATAGTAAGAAGAGACCTTCAGGCTTCAATATCTAAGGAGCAATTTGAGGATAAGGTGTTTGGATTTAGATATAGTCCAAATTTGCACACTCTTGCAATTTTGTCTATGACACCTAATACTGGAAAGCATGCGGTTTCTAGACCTATTGAAGAGGTTATAGATTCCTTGGTGGTTAAAAGAGCCACATATAACTCCTGACCAAGCAGCTAAGTTAACTGCTCATGCTGCAATGCTTAGTTTGGACATTGCACAAATTTCTTAGAAAAGGTATGATTATCTAGTGAAGGAATACAATAAGTCCTTTGATGAGATAAATAAGATGAGCACCACTGTTGAGGCTAGTCTGTCAGTAAGGACACTATCCCTACCATCCTCTTCTTCCTCATACTTTTCTACAAAGAATAGGGAAACCTTAGCCTTGAAAATTAAATATTTGAATGATTAGCTGAGTACTAGAAAGGAAAATTTCAAGAACGCTAAAAATTGAAACTGTTAAGGTGGAAAATGAGATCTTTGAGGATGTATTGAAGCAGAGGGTGATCAAGTTGGTCAACAAGGCTGATGATGTTTGGGCTACCTATAAGAATATTCATGAAGCAAACACAAAGTATCTATAGGTACAAGAAGCCTTCAAGAATGAATGGAGTAACTAGAATACAAGGGTGGGTGCTTTAAGAGAAATGATATACAAAATGAAAGAGGATCCTAAGGCACCTGCTAGCATCCCTGAAGTCTTGCAAACTATTGATTCGTTTAATGAGATAAGCACCTTTCATGGAAAGCTAGGTGTGCAACTCCAAAGTAAGCTAAAATTATTTAAAGAGATGGAGGAACGTGGTATGCCTCAGTTATTGAGTCCTAAAGGTGAGTTGCAGCCATTTGGTACCTAGAAGAAGGATTAGGGAGGAATATTTGCAACAACTTTGATGGAATTGACTGTCACCAACTACATCCTGCTGAATTAAAATATTGATGTGATGGTGGAGATTGAAACAAAGATGGAAATTTTTGTTAAAGATGTAGAGGCATTAATTAATGTTAGATTCTCTCAACACAGTGCTAGGGTGCAAAGTTTATTGAATGTGAAGTGGCCAACTAAAGAAGAGTACAACACCTGGTTAGAAAAGTACACCGAATGAATCTGTGTGGGGATAGATAATGGACAAGGTGAATAATGGATAGGAGAAAAATAATACATAGCCTAAATATAGTGTAGATTAGGCTTTTGATAAAACATTGCAAAATATTGTTATATCCTCAACTTAGAATGGGTGGCATAAAGTGTTGATGTGGATAAATCAATTTTTTCTTTTTTATCTGCTTTCCATGTTTTGTAATTTTTCTGATTGTATTACCCATGGGGGACACTTTTTGTATGCGTGGGGAATATTTTGAAGGTTTTGTAACAAAAAAATGATTCCTTTCTGAAGTGGGACCTGATCTTTATGAGTGAGGGTTAATTTTTCCTCATGTTTATTTTCACCACTTGAAGGGCTGACTATAACTAAAAAGAGAATATTTGTTACAGTGGTCCAATTAGGTTTTGACATGTGTGCTTCCTAGCCTGAGGCAAGTTTTTCTCTTTCGTTCCTATAAGAAAGAATTCAAGGCTAGAAGTAGGTGTTTGTTGAAAATTGAATTGACATAGTGAATTGTAATAGAAATAGAGAGCACATTTTTCATTTTGTCTTAAGTTCGTAGTTATTGTCATGTATATAATGTTGATAATAGTGTAGAAAATACAATACAGAGTGATACCAATTCTATGCCTATTGTCTCTCCTTGTGCTCATTTTATGAGTCATGAATGAAAGAAATCAAGGATTCTTTTGTTTGTCTCTGTTGTTTCTCAATGGATGTTTAATTTAATTCCTACTTATTAAATTATAACAATTATGTGCTAGGATAGTTGTAAGCAGTAATAATCATGAATATTATAAGGAAATGGTGTAATGCAGTGTCTCTTAAGACTATATGTTCTATTTTTTAGTTGTTATCTAGTCATATAGGTTCGTATTGATTGTGTGCTTGTGATAAGGGACTGGTTTATGCATAGTATTCATAATTCAGTTTCTGGGTTGATTCGTTAGCTAATCGCTTTCAATTTTACAAAATTTCAAATGGATACCACTATAGTTGTTTTGTTTTGAGTTTTTTCTTCTCATGCTCCAAGTATAAGACATTGATAAATGAGCTACCAACTTATTTGATGCACTACGTTATTGAGAAATTTCATGAAAAGTATTTGTAGTTGACAATGTATTTAATTATAGTCGTGTGAATTCTTGAGTTTACATTGTCCAGGATTACCCTCTTGGGTTTCATAGAGCCCAAAGTGTAGGAGTAGAAGTCTTGTTTCTTTACTCGTTTGTTGGCCGATCCCTTTGGAGTACCAAATATTGGAAATGGAAAAGTCCATAGGTATTTTTGGAGATCAGTTTGGTTCTTAAAACATAACCAACATTATCAAGTTTAGAATTAAAATGAATTAATGATAAACACAAAGTGAGAATGATAATATCATAATATAATAAATAATAGGAAAATGAATCATGCATATCATCTATGAACTAAAATCAAATTGCAACTATCAAATTAAAAAAATTATCACTAGTTAAAATTATATTATTCATAAGAGTTACATTGGATAAAAATGAATAATCATCATAAATTATATGAACATCTATAGAATAATGTTTAGATCACATAAATCATTGTTCTTAAATTCATAAAAAGATGCATCATTAGAGAAATATGAATCTACATGGTTAGACATAGGACTATCATAAGACACCAAAACAAAATTAGAACTAGGAATAAGTTGTAGCAACATGAGTATACATCACACAAGATGTATCAATAAAATAAGATAAGTAATAACTTAAGGTGAACGAGAAATAGTGTGTTTAACTACTTTTTTAAATCAAAGTAATACATTGAAAGTAGAATTTCAAACTAAATTTTCACCATTTATTATCTATTGTAACTATATCATTACAATTTTTAAGATGTTATGAAATAACAATTTTTGAGATTTCACATGTAAATTATAAATATAATTTAAAATAAATGAAAATGATCTATGCTTTATTTATGTAGATTTATAATAGCTTATTTGTATTATTATTTTTTTAAAAATGTGACATTTATTCCATAACTTATATCATTTGCTAAGAAAAAAAATATAAATTTTTAAGCGTAGATTGCTAATAGCAATATCTAGTTTGTAGGGTTTTCTTTTTGCATAAATTTTGAAGAGAATTAATTATAATTTTGACATAGGTTTATTCCATAATGCATTTTTTTTTTATAATATCTAAATTAACTTTTTTATTGAAAAAGGGATATCAATACCTACTATGTAGATATTGTTCACAAAAAGAAAAAATTGATTTTCTTTTTTTCATATATGTGGAATAGGGACCTTGATATTTGGTAAAAAAACTCTGCTCACTCAAAAAAAAAAAAAACTCATATAATAAATCAACTTAAATATATTGAAATTATAATTTATAGAATTTATACTCCATAGACTATAAACTTACAAATTATCATATCAATATATTTAATTTGTTGGTCCAACCCAAGGTTTGAAATAGAGATAAATGATAAAAATTTAAGGAACAAGGAGGATAGATTCATTTAAGGAACTTTATGTGAAGGTACATTTAAACAAAGGTCCTTTCCATTGAATTGAAATAATTAAAAAATTAAAAAAATTAAATAACCTCTAGACAAAGGTGTCACTTCATCCAAAGGTAGTTGTGAATTTTTTTTTAATGAAGGTACCTTTGTTTGAATAAGTTCCTTCAAATGCAGGTGTTTTATAGAAAAATCTCGTCAACCATGAAAATTTCTAATCTCCCACAATTGGAACTCATTATTGTGGAGGTAACTTGAATTCATGTTCAACACTATAAAAATTCATAGAAGACATATGATTGATATGGAGTTTAAGGAAAAATAAAAAAAAGTGAATGTAAAAAAGAGTAATTTCTCACCATCTGGATGGAGGGAAAATATGTGCATGATATGATTACATATCCATATGAAATACATCCTTTCCAATTTAAATTCATCATTAATAATAAAATTTAGTCTCACTCTTTAATTATAATAAGTCTCTAAGGGTGTGGTCTCAAGAGGGGGAATTCTCAAAAAAATTTAGTGGCTTCCTCTGACTTTGATTATTTTAAAGTGGGTGGTCCCATGCATTTTGTATCATAGTTTAAGCTCCTATATTTATGGAAGCTCGTGGTCTCATGAAGTTTATTATTTTGCATATTGAATTCAACAACTTAAATAAATATAAAATAATAAAAAATTAATTGGTGAAAATTTTAAAACTTCATATGATTGACAAGTGGCAGAAAAAAGCATATGTTGGTGGAGCAATTTCTAGCCTCGCCCCTTTTGCACCTGCTTAATTTTTGAGCTAAAAACTAGTACTATAAAATTTTCGTTTTTGGATTCATGGGACCCCTTACTCCTTCAAAATAGAACCTAAAGCCACCCCATGGGACCTCACCCTAACATGCAAATTGCAAGAATTTATTCTTTAATTAACTTAATTATAACAATTTGTTGATTCTCTGCTCTAGGTCGTTAAGGGGTTTGATATTTTCCAGACTAAGTTGGCTGAGGTCCTAGTTGAGTTGTCGGTGATCTTCAAAGGTGTTGTGGGTACTCACAATTTGGGCATTTGGTCCTTGGCTAGGCTGCTTTTGTTGCTAAAGGTTGCTAAGTGTGCTCTTTGCAGTGGAGTGTTTTCTTTCTTACTGACATTGTAGATTATGTCTCCTATTGAGGTGGAGACCTCTCCTTTTGAGGTAGAGTCCTCTCCTTAAGAGGTGGAGTTGGGTTCCGAGTGTGTAGTGGATTTCTTATGGCTCTTTAACAATTTATCTACCTTGCAACTTCTATTGAGATGGAGGCCTCTCCTATGGAAGTGGATTTTGGGTTTGCTAGTTTGTTGTTGCTACTCTGGTAAGGTTTCCCTTGGTGACTTCTCCTCTAGAGGTAGAGTAACAAGTTGGGAATGGGGGGCTTTCTGCTTCAATATCTCTACTATTTTGGATTAGAATTTTGGCTCTCTGAGCAACAAAGCTGCTACGAGCTAGCAAGCTTAAGGAATATTGTTGGGCTCAGCTCCTTTCAATATGTTAACAAACTAGGGGTTTGCATTTCTAGCCACGTTTGACTTTGTAGGTATTGGTTTAAAGTCGGGTTGTCATGTCCACTCTTGTGGTAGTTATTTGATGTATAGGTTGTCTTACCCACCCTTAGGGTGGTTGTTGTTATGGCTACTGTTTGGACAGCTTCGTGGTTGGCCTATTGGCATGTTATTTGGGTTTCAGGTCCCCTTAAAAACTACTTATAATGGTTTGATGGTTGGTTAGTTTTGTCCACCTTTGGGGTGGTTGCTATTACTGGTTGTTGTGTTGTAGCTTGTTGTGTGTGGGCTGCTATTATTTGTAGTATGGTGGGTGGCATGTAGACCTATTATGTCCGCTCGTGCTTGTTCTTCCTTTATTCTGTTGAATGTGTGATCTGTTTCACATTAATGTATAGGGTTGAGGCTCTTTAACCCCACTTTCTTAATCAAAAAACAATTAGCAAAGATATAATGAATGAGGTCCAATTCAAAATTTTGTTTTAAGAAATTAAAAAAAAGACAAAACAGGAATACCCCATTCCTCTCATTACAGGAATACCCCATTCCTTTTGAGGTGGAGTCCTCTCCTTTAGAGGTGGAGTTGGGTTCTGAGTGTGTAGTGGATTTCTTATGGCTCCTTAACAATTTATCTACCATGCAACTCCTATTCAGATGGAGGCCTCTCCTATGGAAGTGGATTTTGGGTTTGCTAGTTTGTTGTTGCTACTCTGGTAAGGTTTCCCTTGGTGACTTCTCCTCTAGAGGTGGAGTAATAAGTTGGGAATGCGGGCTTTCTGCTTCAATATCTCTACTATTTTGGATTAGAATTTTGGCTCTCTGAGCAACAAAGCTGCTACGAGCTAGCAACCTTAGGGAATATTGTTGGGCTCAGCTCCTTTCAATATGTTAACAAACTAGGGGTTTAGGTTTCTAGCCACTTTTTATTTTGTAGGTATTGGTTTAAAGTCGGGTTGTCATGTCCACTCTTGTGGTAGTTATTTGACGTACAAGTTGTCTTACCCACCCTTAGGGTGGTTGTTGTTATGGCTACTATTTGGACAACTTCGTGGTTGGCCTATTGGCATGTTATTTGGGTTTCAGGTCCCCTCAAAACCTACTTATAATGGTTTGATGATTGGTTAGTTTTGTCCACCCTTGGGGTGGTTGCTATTACTGGCTGTTGTGTTGTAGCTTGCTGTGTGTGGGCTGCTATTATTTGTAGTATGGTGGGTGGCATGTAGATCTATTATGTCCGCTCGTCCCTATTCTTCCTTTATTCTGTTGAATGTGTGATCTGTTTCACATTGATGTATAGGGTTGAGGCTCTTTAACCCCACTTTCTTAATCAAAAAACAATTAGCAAAGATATAATGAATGAGGTCCAATTCAAAATTTTGTTTTAAGCAATTAAAAAAAAGACAAAACAGGAATACCCCATTCCTCTCATTACAGGAATACCCCATTCCTTTTGAGGTGGAGTCCTCTCCTTTAGAGGTGGAGTTGGGTTCTGAGTGTGTAGTGGATTTCTTATGGCTCCATAACAATTTATCTACCTTGCAACTCCTATTGAGATGGAGGCCTCCCCTATATAAGTGGAATTTGGGTTTGCTAGTTTGTTCTTGCTACTCTGGTAAGGTTTCCCTTGGTGACTTCTCCTCTAGAGGTGGAGTAACAAGTTGGGAATGGGGGGCTTTCTGCTTCAATATCTCTACTATTTTGGATTAGAATTTTGGCTCTCTGAGCAACAAAGCTTCTACGAGCTAGCAAGCTTAGGGAATATTGTTGGGCTCAGCTCCTTTCAATATGTTAACAAACTAGGGGTTTGGGTTTCTAGCCACTTTTTATTTTGTAGGTATTGGTTTAAAGTCGAGTTGTCATGTCACTCTTGTTGTAGTTATTTGACGTACAAGTTGTCTTACCCACCCTTAGGGTGGTTGTTGTTATGGCTACTCTTTGGACAGCTTCGTGGTTGGCCTATTGGCATGTTATTTGGGTTTCAGGTCCCCTCAAAACCTACTTATAATGGTTTGATGGTTGGTTAGTTTTGTCCACCCTTGGGGTGGTTGCTATTACTGGCTGTTGTGTTGTAGCTTGTTGTGTGTGGGCTGCTATTATTTGTAGTATGGTGGGTGGCATGTAGACCTATTATGTCCGCTCGTGCCTGTTCTTCCTTTATTCTGCTGAATGTGTGATCTGTTTCACATTGATGTATAGGGTTGAGGCTCTTTAACCCCACTTTCTTAATCAAAAAACAATTAGCAAAGATATAATGAATGAGGTCCAATTCAAAAAAAAAATTTAAGCAATTAAAAAAAAGACAAAACAGGAATACCCCATTCCTCTCATTACAAGAATACCACATTCCTTTTGAGGTGGAGTCCTATCCTTTAGAGGTGGAGTTGGGTTCTGAGTGTGTAGTGGATTTCTTATGGCTCCTTAACAATTTATCTACCTTGCAACTCCTATTGAGATGGAGGCCTCTCCTATGGAAGTGGATTTTGGGTTTGCTAGTTTGTTGTTGCTACTCTGGTAAGGTTTCCCTTGGTGACTTCTCCTCTAGAGGTGGAGTAACAAGTTGGGAATGGGGGGATTTCTGCTTCAATATCTCTACTATTTTGGATTAGAATTTTGGCTCTCTGAGCAACAAAGCTGCTATGAGCTAGCAAGCTTAGGGAATATTGTTGGGCTCAGCTCCTTTCAATATGTTAACAAACTAGGGGTTTGGGTTTCTAGCCACTTTTTATTTTGTAGGTATTGGTTTAAAGTCGGGTTGTCATGTCCACTCTTGTGGTAGTTATTTGACATACAGGTTGTCTTACCCACCCTTAGGGTGGTTGTTGTTATGGCTACTATTTGGACAGCTTCGTGGTTGGCCTATTGGCATGTTATTTGGGTTTCAGGTCCCCTTAAAACCTACCTATAATGGTTTGATGGTTGGTTAGTTTTGTCCACCCTTGGGGTGGTTGCTATTACTGGCTGTTGTGTTGTAGCTTGTTGTGTGTGGGCTGCTATTATTTGTAGTATGGTGGGTGGCATGTAGACCTATTATGTCCGCTCGTCCCTGTTCTTCCTTTATTCTGCTGAATGTGTGATCTGTTTCACATTGATGTATAGGGTTGAGGCTCTTTAACCCCACTTTCTTAATCAAAAAACAATTAGCAAAGATATAATGAATGATGTCCAATTCAAAATTTTGTTTTAAGCAATTAAAAAAAAATATAAAACAGGAATACCCCATTCATCTCATTACAGGAATACCCCATTCCTTTTGAGGTGGAGTCCTCTCCTTTAGAGGTGGAGTTGGGTTCTGAGTGTGTAGTGGATTTCTTATGGCTCCTTAACAATTTATCTACCTTGCAACGCCTATTGAGATGGAGGCCTCTCCTATATAAGTGGATTTTGGGTTTGCTAGTTTGTTGTTGCTACTCTGGTAAGGTTTCCCTTGGTGACTTCTCCTCTAGAGGTGGAGTAACAAGTTGGGAATGGGGGTCTTTCTACTTCAATATCTCTACTATTTTGGATTAGAATTTTGGCTCTCTGAGCAACAAAGCTGCTACGAGCTAGCAAGCTTATGGAATATTGTTGGGCTCAACTCCTTTCAATATGTTAACAAACTAGGGGTTTGGGTTTCTAGCCACTTTTTATTTTGTAGGTATTGGTTTAAAGTCGGGTTGTCATGTCCACTCTTGTGGTATTTATTTCACGTACAAGTTGTCTTACCCACCCTTAGGGTGGTTGTTGTTATGGCTACTGTTTGGACAGCTTCATGGTTGGCCTATTGGCATGTTATTTGGGTTTCAGGTCCCCTTAAAACATACTTATAATGGTTTGATGGTTGGTTAGTTTTGTCCACCCTTGGGGTGGTTGCTATTACTGGCTGTTGTCTTGTAGCTTGTTGTGTGTGGGCTGCTATTATTTGTAGTATGGTGGGTGGCATGTAGACCTATTATGTCCGCTCGTGCCTATTCTTCCTTTATTCTGCTGAATGTGTGATCTGTTTCACATTGATGTATAGGATTGAGGCTCTTTAACCCCACTTTCTTAATCAAAAAACAATTAGCAAAGATATAATGAATGAGGTCCAATTCAAAATTTTGTTTTAAGCAATTAAAAAAAAGACAAAACAGGAATACCCCATTCGTCTCATTAGAAGAATGCCCCATTCCTTTTGAGGTGGAGTCCTCTCCTTTAGAGGTGGAGTTGGGTTCTGAGTGTGTAGTGGATTTCTTATGGCTCCTTAACAATTTATCTACCTTGCAACTCCTATTGAGATGGAGGCCTCTCCTATGGAAGTGGATTTTGGGTTTGCTAGTTTGTTGTTGCTACTCTGGTAAGGTTTCCCTTGGTGACTTCTCCTCTAGAGGTGGAGTAACAAGTTGGGAATGGGGGGCTTTTTGCTTCAATATCTCTACTATTTTGGATTAGAATTTTGGCTCTCTGAGCAACAAAGCTGCTACAAGCTAGCAAGCTTAGGGAATATTGTTGGGCTCAGCTCCTTTCAATATGTTAACAAACTAGGGGTTTGGGTTTCTAGCCACTTTTGATTCTGTAGGTATTGGTTTAAAGTCGGGTTGTCATGTCCACTCTTGTGGTAGTTATTTGACGTACAGGTTGTCTTACCCACCCTTAGGGTGGTTGTTGTTATGGCTACTGTTTGGACAGCTTCGTGATTGGCCTATTGGCATGTTATTTGGGTTTTAGGTCCCCTTAAAACCTACTTATAATGGTTTGATGGCTGGTTAGTTTTGTCCACCCTTGGGGTGGTAGCTATTACTGGCTGTTGTGTTGTAGCTTGTTGTGTGTGGGCTGATATTATTTGTAGTATGGTGGGTGGCATGTAGACCTATTATGTCCGCTCGTCCCTATTCTTCCTTTATTCTGCTGAATGTGTGATCTTTTTCACATTGATGTATAGGGTTTAGGCTCTTTAACTCCACTTTCTTAATCAAAAAACAATTAGCAAAGATATAATGAATGAGGTCCAATTCAAAATTTTGTTTTAAGCAATTAAAAAAAAAGACAAAACAGGAATACCCCATTCCTCTCATTACAGGAATACCCCATTCCTTTTGAGGTGGAGTCCTCTCGTTTAGAGGTGGAGTTGGGTTCTGAGTGTGTAGTGGATTTCTTATGGCTCCTTAACAATTTATCTACCTTGCAACTCCTATTGAGATGGAGGCCTCTCCTATATAAGTGGATTTTGGGTTTGCTAGTTTGTTGTTGCTACTTTGGTAAGGTTTCCCTTGTTGCTATTTTGGATTAGAATTTTGGCTCTCAGAGCAACAAAGCTGCTACGAGCTAGCAAGCTTAGGGAATATTGTTGGGCTCAGCTCCTTTCAATATGTTAACAAACTAGGGGTTTGGGTTTCTAGCCACTTTTGATTTTGTAGGTATTGGTTTAAAGTCGGGTTGTCATGTCCACTCTTGAGGTAGTTATTTGACATACAAGTTGTCTTACCCACCCTTAGGGTGGTTGTTGTTATGGCTACTATTTGGACAGCTTCGTGGTTGGCCTATTGGCATGTTATTTGGGTTTCAGGTCCCCTTAAAACTTACTTATAATGGTTTGATGGTTGGTTAGTTTTGTCCACCCTTGGGGTGGTTGCTATTACTAGCTGTTGTGTTGTAGCTTGTTGTGTGTGGGCTGCTATTATTTGTAGTATGGTGGGTGGCATGTAGACCTATTATGTCCGCTCGTGCCTGTTCTTCCTTTATTCTACTGAATGTGTGATCTGTTTCACATTGATGTATAGGGTTGAGGCTCTTTAACCCCACTTTCTTAATCAAAAAACAATTAGCAAAGATATAATGAATGATGTCCAATTCAAAATTTTGTTTTAAGCAATTAAAAAGAAAGACAAAACAGGAATACCCCATTCCTCTCCTTATAGAAATACCCCATTCCTTTTGAGGTGGAGTCCTCTCCTTTAGAGGTGGAGTTGGGTTCTGAGTGTGTAGTGGATTTCTTGTGGCTCCTTAACAATTTATCTACCTTGCAAGTCCTATTGAGATGGAGTCCTCTCCTATGGAAGTGGATTTTGGGTTTGCTAGTTTGTTGCTGCTACTCTGGTAAGGTTTCCCTTGGTGACTTCTCCTCTAGAGGTGGAGTAACAAGTTGGGAATGGGGGGCTTTCTGCTTCAATATCTCTACTATTTTGGATTAGAATTTTGGCTCTCTGAGCAACAAAGCTGCTACGAGCTAGCAAGCTTAGGGAATATTGTTGTGCTCAGCTCCTTTCAATATGTTAACAAACTAGGGGTTTGGGTTTCTAGCCACTTTTGATTTTGTAGGTATTGGTTTAAAGTCAGGCTGTCATGTCCACTCTTGTGGTAGTTATTTGACGTACAGGTTGTCTTACCCACCCTTAGGGTGGTTGTTGTTATGGCTACTATTTGGACAGCTTCGTGGTTGGCCTATTGGCATGTTATTTGGGTTTCAGGTCCCCTTAAAACCTACTTATAATGGTTTGATGGTTGGTTAGTTTTGTCCACCCTTGGGGTGGTTGCTATTATTGGCTGTTGTGTTGTAGCTTGTTGTGTGTGGGCTGCTATAATTTGTAGTATGGTGGGTGGCATGTAGACCTATTATGTCCGCGCGTGCCTGTTCTTCCTTTATTCTGCTGAATGTGTGATCTGTTTCACATTGATGTATAGGGTTGAGGCTCTTTAACCCCACTTTGTTAATCAAAAAACAATTATCAAAGATATAATGAATGATATCCAATTCAAATTTTTTTTTTAAGCAATTAAAAAAAAAGACAAAACAGGAATACCCCATTCCTCTCATTACAGGAATACCCCATTCCTTTTGAGGTGGAGTCCTCTCCTTTAGAGGTGGAGTTGGGTTCTGAGTGTGTAGTGGATTTCTTATGGCTCCTTAACAATTTATCTACCTTGCAACTCCTATTGAGATGGAGGCCTCTCCTATGGAAGTGGATTTTGGGTTTGCTAGTTTGTTGTTGCTACTCTGGTAAGGTTTCCCTTGGTGACTTCTCCTCTAGAGATGGAGTAACAAGTTGGGAATGGGGGGCTTTCTGCTTCAATATCTCTACTATTTTGGATTAGAATTTTGGCTCTCTGAGCAACAAAGCTGCTACGAGCTAGCAAGCTTAGGGAATATTGTTGGGCTCAGCTCCTTTCAATATGTTAACAAACTAGGGGTTTGGGTTTCTAGCCACTTTTGATTTTGTAGGTATTGGTTGAATGTCGGGTTGTCATGTCCACTCGTGTGGTAGTTATTTGACGTACAGGTTGTCTTACCCACCCTTAGGGTGGTTGTTGTTATGGCTACTGTTTGGACAGCTTCGTGGTTGGCCTATTGGCATGTTATTTGGGTTTCAGGTCCCCTTAAAACCTACTTATAATGGTTTGATGGTTGGTTAGTTTTGTCCACCCTTGGGGTGGTTGCTATTACTGGCTGTTGTGTTGTAGCTTGTTGTGTGTGGGCTGCTATTATTTGTAGTATGGTGGGTGGCATGTAGACCTATTATGTCCGCTCGTGCCTGTTCTTCCTTTATTCTGCTGAATGTGTGATCTGTTTCACATTGATGTATAGGGTTGAGGCTCTTTAACCCCACTTTCTTAATCAAAAAACAATTAGCAAAGATATAATGAATGAGGTCCAATTCATAATTTTGTTTTAAGCAATTAAAAAAAAGACAAAACAGGAATACCCCATTCCTCTCATTACAAAAATTAAGGCCAATAATTACTAGATCTCTTCCCTTGAAGTCAAAATAATAGTTGTTTGAAAGTGATGCATGACTCTCACAGCCATGCACAGTGCTTCTCTAAATTTGTATGAAGAAAAAATCATGAAATAACTATAATCTGAAATGAAGATAACAATGTTTCTAAATATAAAATTTGAATGAGTTTGTAATCTGCATGATAAACTGTTTAAAAAAAAAATGTAATTCAAACCCTCATATGTAATTGTTTTAATGATTAGAGAAAAAGAATAAAGCTGTTGTGTGTTTTCTTGGAGGAATCTAGGTAATAATTTCTCCACTTTTTGTTTGTCCGTTAGATAGGCTATATTCTGCTAGCATTTATTTTTTGCATGTTCTGTTCTGCTGTTTGCATGTGTTCTGTTCTGTAACCGCTCTGTTGGTGTTATTGCATTCCGTTTGGACACTTATTTTAGAAGATTCTATGTTTCTGTAAAGTCCTCTATATAGAGGCACCTTGTAATGTACTGCTAATTCAATCAATTAATCTATGAATGCCATAGCATTTGGCGTGAATTCTGTGTTTTTGAATATTTTTCTGTTTCTGCATTTTCTGCACCTCTTTTATGTTTGTGTCAAAAGAATTCTATATCTGCTGTTACTGTTTCTTGTTTTATAACTACAATAGGTTCATGTGACACGCCTTCAGTCATTCTCACTAACGATAGGTTTTTCAATTTCATGGTCGGCTTGCACCGCTTTCCTAGATGGAGAGAAAGTTATATAAATGAAGGGAAATATGGAAGACATTAATACTGCTACATCTTTATACTAACATCTGAATCGAGTTAAAGCGCCAATCTTCCTTGGACTTTGGCTCTTCACCACGATCAAAGTTACCGGTACCCAATCAAGAATTAAAAAAATGGCTACTAACGATGCACGCGCAGATGGTGCCGCTCTTCTTCTCCGCCTCGTTCACATTAGCGACCGCCTTCACAACATATGTTCGACTTTACGAAATTTACAGCGTCCACTCGATGACCTTCAGCATCTTCATAGTCTCTCAATAATTCCTTTACTAAAGGAATTCCATCGCTTAACAAGGGAATTTAGTGGATTGCCAGACGGCGATTCTTTTCTCGAGCCCATCGAAGCAGTTTATAACAGTTTTAGAGATTTAACTGAACTGATTGGCCGGATAATTGGAGAAGCTCGCGAGTCTATGTTAGGTGAGTCGCAAGCGGATAGAGAAGCGGTGGAGGCGCTACATAAAATAACTATTTCAGCTAAGTATGTTAATGCAGAGTCTCATTGTTCGGTCTGCACCGAGGCTTTTCAATTGGGGGATGATGCACGACAGATGCCTTGTCATGAAGCCCACATATTTCATTCTCACTGTCTTCTGCCATGGTTGGGAAGGCGTAATACTTGTCCCATCTGTAGAGCGCCCTTACTCAAACCGAAAATTTCAAGTTCAACTTCAGTTTTTCCTGGAAGAAGTGAAGATTGTGGAAATTAGTGAGATCTCCAACATCTAATACTGGCTTGCATATAACCACAGCGTGTTTTGTAGGCAGCATTTCATATGAGAGGGACGAATCCAATGATGTATAATTTTGTGGTAATGGGTGTGTTAAGTTTTTTGGTTTTGGTCTACCATCTTTGGTTCTCTATTAATTGATAGGTTATGTAGAATGTGAGATTTGTGTCTGAAACAAGGTTTACACCTGCAAACAATTGTTGAGTTATTGGAAAATAAGTTTCAGCTATAATTTAATGGTAATAGCCTCTAAGATATCAAGTGAAAGGCTCCAAAGTATCATTTATGTAAAAACTAGTGAATATTGATTTATTGATTTGTCAATTGAACGGGACCATTCTATTTGTATTTAGATGGCTGCTTACCTTTTTCATTTGTTTTTGTGTATTAAATCTACATCATATTTGATCAATGACCCAATTTCTTAATTTCATATAGATACATATTTGCTCCTCCTTACAAATGCTTTATTACTAGTTGTGTTTTCAAGGTTTATATTGTATGCTTTTAAAAAATAAAAATATATTTTTTTAATATTATTTTAGGTTTTGTAATATTAGTCAATTTAGTTTAATTAAAATTTATAATTAGATTACATAGTTAAACAATTAAAGGATCTTTTGAGAAAGTAAATATGAAATATTGGTTGGGGTACTTATTTTTATCATTAATGTGTATGAATAAATTTTATCTAATTTTATAATTTATATGTTCTTTTTCTTGGAACCACAATATTTCTTAAAATTTATTTTGGGTTTATTTCATATTTCTAGGTCATTTTTATGGGATGTGAACTAGTCTTGTGACAAATGGATTTGATCTAGATTACCACAAAGCTCTACTTCCAATTTCATCAATTTTTTTCCTTTGCACTAATTATCAATGACTATCAATTTGACTAGCAGTTCCATGTAGAAACATGCAACAATGAGTCACTAGGAAGAGATGTATAGAAAAGGGAAGGGACATGCAGAGGCTGAGTATGGGAGAGTTTAGAGTGTGTTGTGGTAGACGCAGAGAAGATCAGGACATAGCAATACATACTGGTGCATACTTATTGTAATGAATAATTTAGAGATGAAATAATAAAGGGCAAGGTGGAGAGCGAGAATGAGGAAAGCATTAGAGAGAGAAAGATAAACTGCACAAGACTAACTAACGTATCGAAAAATCTAGACTATTAAAGAGAACCAAATCAAGGATGCAACAGTATATTAACATATATTGTATAAAACAAGCTACTTAGCCCAAGACAGAGAACAATAATCAGTAATACCTAATGTAACCAAACATAGTATCAACAACATAAATTATTTTATTTTGTTCCAACCATAACTAGAGAATGAAAGCCATCAATCAAACAACATTGATTTCAACATCCACCTAGATGCGAAAAGCCACAATATAGTCTAAGCTATACAATAATAATCAACAAAAACTCGATAACCTCAACAATTTAATTCTTATATATATGTTGATATTAAAATATACCCAATATAGTGTAAGGCAGAGAATAATAATCAATAATACCTAATGTAACCAAACATAGAATCAACAACATTAATTATTTTATTTTGTTCCAACCATAAACAGAAAATGAAACCCATAAAATACAGCCTTTTCAACAACACCTTCTACAAAATGAAATAATATAACTTAAGCAACAGAACTGTAATCAACAATGCCCAATTGAAGCTAACATAAAGTGTATAGGATTTACTATTTTATTCCATTGCAACCATAACCACAAACCAAAAGCCATAAATTAAACTATTTTAACATATATTGTATAAAAGAAGCTACAAATCAAGTTCTATCGGTTAGAACAATGAAAATGTACTCTTTTTAGAACATAACCTTATCAAATATCAAAAGAATCTTGGCTTTACAACAACACCCTATCAAAAATTGAAACAATATAGCGTCTACAAGAGAACCCTATAAAAAATAAAAACAATGTAGGCTAAGATAGATAACAATAATCAATAAGCTTTTTGATATTTCCTCAATAGCATGGTTTTGAAAAATTTAAAGAATGTAGCCTTTTGAAGAGGAGCCCATCAAAAATTAGAGAATATAGCACAAGGTAGACAAGAGCAATTGGAAAAAACTATATAATGTTAATAAATTTTTTGGATCATTAGAGGGATCATGGCACAATATAGCCTTTGCAACAACCTCTTCTAGAGAATGAAACAATAGAGCTTATGCAAAAGAACAATAATGAGCAATGCCCAATGGAACCTAACACAAAGTGGATTAACATTAACTATTTTATTCCATCACAACCATAGCCTGAAACATATGAATTCTATTTGAATCTTATGTTAGAAACATAGAGATTTTTACATAAGATATATAAAATAAAACACAACAAAATGAGTCATGGTTTCCACCCTTCCATATTGGGTCATCCAACCTCATGGACTATCACCAAACACCTGAGCAAGAATATACATTGTCCACCACTCTAATCAGGGGTTGAATAAATTTTTCTTATCACAATCAACATAGAGTGTATTAGGATCTAATTGTCTATTTGACATTGCAACTAATTTTTCATTTAGTTCATCAAATTTTCCATTATAGTTGGAGTATGGTTTGGAAAAATAACAAAAAAAAGTGAAGTTTAGTGTGTTGAACATCTATATTTGATAGAGAATATGTAAATCAACTTATTTAAAGAGCTTTATAATGTATAGTAAAAAATATACAATACACATGTAATGCAAGGTATCAAAAAAGTAAAATTTAAGCAAACTTGTGCATGCACTACATTCGAGTAGGTAAACAAGAAAATGAAGGCTGATGTGCACCCTACCATATTAACTCATGGGGCGCCACATGCTCTCACCAAACCTTTGAGTAGGAAAATAAACTGACTGCCACTATGATCAATGGTAGAAGCAATGTTTTGGCCACTAATGACTATAAATAAAATCAATAGAATCCACATTATGGCTTGAGTATGATCTAGAAGAATAAGAACAAAGTGTGAATATTAGTGCAGTGGTCATTTCTAATTCATAGCCAACATGTAAACCAAGAGATATCAAAGTTGATGATTTTATAACACACAATTTGATATGTACTTGTAATGCGAGGAATGAAGTAAGCAAAACTTAGAAATAACTAGTGCATGTCATAGAATGCACTCTCAACATAAGAAAGTAGCACCTGATGTCCACCATACCATATTGGGTCATGGAGTATCATGCGCTCTCACCAAACCCCCAAGCAAGGAAAAAATAAATTGTCTTCCATTGGCATCAATGGTGAAAGCAATGTTTAGGCCGTTGCTTACTTAATACAAGCTCTAAATGCATTGAAAGGTCCACGTATGATGATTGTTTGGGTTGAGTATGGTTGCAAACATGAAAGAATAATGCAAAATTAAGTTAACTAAACAC
Organism: Sequoia sempervirens; assembly: GCA_007258455.2. Classification (NCBI taxonomy): domain Eukaryota; kingdom Viridiplantae; phylum Streptophyta; class Pinopsida; order Cupressales; family Cupressaceae; genus Sequoia; species Sequoia sempervirens. The sequence goes on along the minus strand of VDFB02379711.1, from coordinate 214,438,703 downwards.
ATACGATTGGTAGATGATAAATCAATCAAAAAATATAAAGACTTATACAATTCATTACAAACTATATGTAATGAAGGTGTAGTAGAAGATTGCAAGCAAATAAAATGTAGCCATACCTTGCGTAGGGAATCAATTGGAAGTTTGAGAGAATATGGGAGGTCTACTTTGCACCCTTCCACATTATGGAATCGAGTGTCACGGATTCTCACAAAACCCCTGAATAGGGATATTTTTTGTCCAAGAGTTTAATCTATATCTTAATACATACATTTACAACCAAAAATGTTTTTAACAAAATATCATTAAACACAAGGGAAATTATAAGTTTAGTAGAACAAACATGTGTCATTACTACACAATATTTAAATCAACAAATATAAACAACTATATAGTTAGTAACAAATAATATCTAATATATGTGGAATAAAATACATCATATAAATAGGATGGAGGCATACCTTTTGAAAAGTGAAGCAAACAATATGTGGAAAATTGAATATAATTGTCTTCTAGAACCTAGCAATTTTATTAAGTAGAAATCACTATTATCATTTTTAAAAATTATATAGAGTTGCAACATTTGTGACAAAGAATTTTGAATGTAATTATAAAAGAAGAGATGGAAAGAATGAGATACAACCTTACCTTATATAAAAATAGAATATAGTTCCAACTCGAACACCATGGGAAACTTGTGAGCATGAAAGTATTAACAATTGTGAAGATCTGCATTAATAGCTGGAAGTGTTCCCAATTTAAATTTGTTAGAAAGAAATGATTCAAGTGTGATAGCTATGGAAGAAACACTATTCGGTAAAGTGGATGAAGCTATTGAGAGAAAAGTTAAATTTAGATAATTTACATTTGTTGGTGGGAACAACGGGTAACATAAACCAATAGTTGAGTAGCAACTTCTTGTAGTGATGACTATATAAGTAAAACCTTCAGAATGTTGGATAAAGTGATCAAAAGTGGGAATGAAGGGTACTGTGAAAGAATTGAAATGAAAAGGAAAAGGAGAAGTAGAGTAGTTACCGTGAAAAACAAAAAGATTTCAAGATGGTGGTAGTGCAAACAATTGTTGGAGATGGTCCTCTTCTTTGATTCAAAGTGCATTGTATTTGTTGGAATGTAGTCTAGAATACCTATCAAAAGAGAAAGGTGGATCTATGTGTATTCCTACTAGTGATTTAACATGAGAGGGAGTTGTGAATGTTAGTCCTTTCCTTTCTTTAGTTCCAATATTTATTGTAGATTTCTCTAGTGTTAAGCCTTGAAATTTATGGATTGTTATAGCCCAAACCATTGTCAATGGGAGCTGTCTTCGGCTGCCTCGTGTGATTGGGATAATTGTGATGAATCTTGGATTGTCATTAACAACAACATATTCAGGTAGATGAGGTGGTTTAGCACCCTTAGAATATACAATAGCCTTCACTAAACCCAATGATCCATTGACTAGGGCAACTGCCACCCAAAGATTTGTTGTCAACATTATTTGTTGACCAATTGCAAGCAAGAGTTCTACTTGAAGTTGTTCATCATCGCCATAATCATTTTGTTGTAAACATTCAACAACACTAATTGCAATTGGAACGTTTAATTGTTGTAGCATTTTTCTATTGTGCAAAGCAACCAAGCTCAGATTTGTTGATGCAATCATGGATTTTGTTTAATTCATAAGTTGACTGGTGCAAGCTAGATTGTTGTTCATCAGCGCCATAATAAAAATTTTGTTGTAAACATTCAACAACACTAATTGCAATTGGAACGTTTAATTGTTGTAGCATTTTTCTATTGTGCAAAGCAACCAAGCTCTTTGTTGGGAATAAGTGGATAGCCTCATCAAACTCTTAGTTTTTCTTAGATGCAATCATGGATTTTGTTTAATTCATAAGAATTTTACAATCAACTAGGGATGCCTGGAAATTTCTAATATTCATAAGGAGCATACGAAATTGTTGTTGTGAATTAGATTGTCCATGTTGGCGAAAGATAGTGTCAAGCGTGAAAACAATATAAAAAGTGTGCCAAAGTGCCAGTGCTATGGGCCAAGAATTATAGATAGGAATGTTAATAATAGGGGGAAGTTGTGCCAAGTCACCCACGAGTATAATAGAAACACCACCAAATGGATGCATATGTCTTCTAGAGAATGCTTGCCACAATCAACTATTTATTTTAAGCAACAACTTTGGACCCAAGAAACTCATTTCATCAATTAGTATGTACTTAATATGTTTGAAGTCTTCTTGAAATATGGTCAGTGGTTGTCCTTTAAATGGATTCATATCTTTTATTAGTATTCGAAGATCAGTATGCACTGTGGAGGCACAAACATTGTAAGCAGCACCACCCGTTGTTGCCAAAACAAGCAAAGGGTTCATTTTTTGACTCAACAATCAATTTAGTGCTCTCTATATCTTGTCAATCAAGAATGATTTACCTGTGCCAGTGGTTCCTTGAATGATCATACAAAGTGGAGGCAACGAGGGCGGGCCAAGGTGGTGTTGTTCAATGATTTTCAAAGCAAGCTCTTGTCTAGGAAATAGTTGATGGAAATGGGCTAGCGCTACAAATGACCAAAGGGTATCCTTAGTTGTATGCAATTTACTTGTTGAAACAAACTGTTCAACAATGCTATGAAGATTCTTTGGAACATGGTGGTTATCCCACCTATGGTGCGGGTCAATGTCCTGCCGACCCAAGAGTTGTTGCTGGTCAAAACAAACATTGTTTGTGGCACCAAGTTGAGAGAGAAACTCACATTCATATTCATCTATATGCGGAAAATATTGTGCATCATCAGCGTCGCTATGATTTTTCTCCCCATTGGCAAGGGGGTTAGTAAGTTTATTTACATGCCAAGCAACATAGCCAACAACATAAAATAGCCTCCAATTTTGTGTTATGATTTATCTTGTAAGGCTTATGTTAGCCTCAACATTTTGAAAAGTTTTATATAGTAATAATTTTGAACAAAAAAATGTTTTATAGGCATCACTTTGTTCTGGGGGTATGGACTTGAAAAGCGGGTAAACAATGATGATTGCAAGTTGTGGCTAAGCATGCTAGGCTACACCTTTGCAATTTTTCTGATATTTATAGAGTTGTGCAGAATGAATAAGGGATATTCCCTCCATTTTAGGTGGTCTTTGCATGTAGGAATGAATATAACCACTGGCAAGCTCATCACCATTGCCCACTATTTTCAAACAATGAATCGTTTGCATGCTAAGGTTCAAAGACAAGAAATGTCAACTTGAGATGACAAGGGGAAACTTTTGTAGCATATGGCATGTTTCTTATGCACCAATGTCACAATCAACAGCCAAATTCATCATGAATTTTTGGTATGCAAGCAACGCTTTATCCCGAAATGAATTTGTATTTGCAAGCCTCTGCAAGATATCAATGCAGCTTTCAATTTTTTTCTCAGATTTTGATGCATATTTGGAAATGTAGTTTAGCACAATTTATCTAGACAATACTAGATGGAAATCAATATTTTCTCGCTAGATTGAAAGCATCTTAGGGCTGTGGATATTAACACGCTCATCATTTCTTGTTGGTTTGTATGATTTATTCAATTCACTGTCAATTGTCAATGTCGAAGATGGTTGTGTATTCCATGGAGCTTTGTAGCGACATTGTAATTGTTGGCTTTTTTTCCTTAGCAAATTGTATTGAGTGCACTTGGTATGCCTTTGAACCTTGTTTAACAAATGTTCATTGTCCACCATTGGATCCATAGAAGAAATTTGCATAGTATTAAGCAAGCATTGGTCATCCAAAGCTAAGTGGTGGATCCTTGATATTAGTTGGTCTGGGGCACGAGGGTTCCATGTTGAAACATAACAATCAAATATTTTTTTTTCTTGTTGAAGCTCATGTGGGTTGGACCAATCAAGCATGTCCATGTTTGGGGCATTTGGGAGCCACAAGAAACCATGTACATGTGTTGACTTGCAATTTTGTCACTCATACCTATACCAATAGTCCTTTGTGTGGAAGAGTCTCTCAATAACCTCTTCATGGAAAATAGTGAATCACATGTGCATGTACAAGGCTGTTATGTGTGGGTTCTGCACAATTTTCTCTGTGAAGTGCCTTTAGGAGTATGGAAAATCAAATTGGATATGAGGTTCAATCACCTTATGTAGATTAGACCATTTTGTATCTATAGAGCTGAAAGTGAAGAAAAGATTCAGTGTACCAAGCTGGTGGATCATTGTTGCAAGCTCTTGTTAGCTCTTCACCCAATATGAGCAAGTTCCTTGCAAGAATGAACCAAAGCGAACAAGCTAGTTTTCTATCTGGGTATCTGGTGCCTCCCGAAGTAGTTGCCACAAAGCAAGAACTAACTTTGGGATTCTTTCCTCCAAGTTTGTTTTCATAAAAATTGATGTTGATTGTTGGATTCAATGTCTCATTATCAAATTATAAATGTAATATCTAAATTTTACATGCCTCCCAAATCTATTATAACACTATCTCATCAAGTGCAAGGCATATTCATGTAAGTGAATTTGTATTGTTCTTGATTGTAGGGGAATTTCCATGCCAATGGGGAACAACGTTGGAAAATTTATACTTAATAACCCTTCTGTATTATATTCATTGATAGGGCTAGAATTTATTTCAGGAAAAGGCAAGGTATTTTGACTGGTGTCTCTAATTTGTAAGACATCTCTAATTGATTGCAATTCTCAAGGAGGGTTGGGCATGAATGAAATAAATGATGATGAGTCTTGAAGGTCACCTTCCTCATTAACAACACTTTCTACAGTTTCCATTGGTTCATTTGGGTCATGCCTCATTTCTTCCATTACGTGCAAGTGATTAGAGATGTCAGTACTTGTAGAAGGAAGAAAATTTAAAGCATCACAATCTATTCCAACATCAATATAGTATGTTTCATTCTCAATTTTATATATTAATGCAATGATGACATTATGTTTGTCAACATAGCAATCATAGTTTGTCCCCTAAATGCCAATTCTTCACACAATCAAAACTTCAAGATCATGTAGCTGACGTAGCAACAAAGTTGCAATGCCCGTGATGTCTTGTGGGAAGCTTATAGGTTGGCCACTATATTTGTATTTGCCTCCTATAGCATGGGTTACTTGTAAAATAGGAGCAAATTTGGCTATAATAATTTCTTCGACTTGAGTAAGCTTTGCAAGGACAGATGGTTGCGACCCTGCATCCATTTTGTTTTCTAGGCTATATCTATGGACACATTTTTTAGAAGCACAATGCAAGAAGGCAATGCCAACACTGGATGCTTGGACTTTCATGCCAACATAGCTCTCATTGTAAATAGAATAAATTTTCAGTTTAGACAAAGCATTAATGTGTCGGTGAAAGGATTGCATTGCTATGTGGAAAGGTTCACCAAAAATGTTTCCTGAGGGTTGGGTTGTTGAAGATGTGGTTGGAAAGGCATGCCTAGTAATGGTCTGTGATAATGCAGAGCCAGGTGTTGTAGAGGTAGATTCATAGCGATGGGTGTGGTGCAACTACGAAGGGAGGAAAGTTGAGAGGAAGCAATAGTGAGCAAATGTTACTAGCGATCTTTCTTGCAATGGTCATGTGCCTAGCTAGGCATGGGGTGGCAAGCCAATTAGGTCTAGAGCACATTTTTGTTGTAAGTACTTGGCTCATCAACCTGTGCAAATCTGGTCTTTGTGGCGTGCATAATAAAGTTGGTTTCTTTCACACTTTGTTGCCTTTTTACACTCCACACTCGATATAGCGTTGAAACCTATAGAAGGTTGTGATGCCTACAGTAATAATATTAAGAAAAAAATAAAATGGTTGCAAACACCAAGTTAAAGGGAAATGGCATAGTTAAAGCAGTCAACCTAATTGAATATCTAAGAAAGTAGCCAAAGGCACATAGCAACAATCAATAATACCCTATGGAAAGTAATATAAACTATATAACATGAACTATTTTACTATGTTCCAATCATTAATGCAATATGCAAGCCATAAAGGAAAGAATATTGGTTTGAGCAATGGCCTAGATGGAAGACTCACAAAATAGAAGAATCCATAGCAATAAATCCATGCACAAAGAAATCAAAACACACACATGGGTCTTTTTTTATTCAATAATTCTTTATGGAAAACAACCAAAGCATACATATATGTATATGTATACATAACTGTAGCTATCCATATGTATTGTATTTAAAAGTTCTTTCAAACTCCAACTAAAAAAATAAGAATGCAAGCAATCAATCTCATTGGGGAAGTGGCTAATTCAAAAGGAAATGCATCAATTGCATTACTAAATTTGTGTATGGACATGAATTAATGGTAACACCATGCATTGACAAGACTTCTTTTCAGGAGAGCATTATTAGTGTTAAACCATGTCACATAAACTAGTAATTTGTGAAGTATAATATGATACATAGTTTAATACTTAAATACTCTTCTGAAAAAGAAGTCTTGTCAATGGTATTAGGTCAACTATGTCCACAAATTTATGCCCTATGATCAAACATGAAATGAATGTTGCTCATTATTGCCAATATATCACCTTTCATTCTAACGGTTACTTTTTGAGCCTACAAGGAATAAGACCCAGGGTATGAGAATTGGCATTATACATTACATGAATATTTACAAATTTCCTCCTTGTAGATGCAAAACCATGGTGCAAGGGAGGGAAAATTTAGAAAATAAAAAAATTGCATGAAGACAAACTATTCCCTATTCTCACTTATTGACAATAACCAAAATAAACATATGGGTATGTGCAAGATCATCATGGATGAAACAAGCCCTTAAGTGGCGAAAACTTCAAAAAAATCAAAGTTAGGCAACTTGACATAAAAATTTGAATAAGTTATCTATATTATTTCAAAAATATGTAAGAATAGAATTTGTAGAAAATTGAATGTAGTTTCTAAACTACTACATTTATTTATTTTTTTTAAATCTATTTGGTGAAAATTTGAAATTTCAATGCAGTAGTACTCAAATTTCAGGGAAAAAATAAGAAGTAGGTGTCTGTCTGACCACCCTAACCACAATAAAATAATAATATTTTTTTATAATATTTTTGATTTAAGTAGAGGACTCATGTCCCAATGTGATGCATATTTTTTTGTAATTTTCTCCCAAGTAAATGATTAATTATGAATTTTTTATTACAAATTTTTAAAATATAAAAACTCATATGTCTGACCACCTTAACTTGGTCAAAACTTCATGAAATTCCTTTTTTTTTAATCCTATAGTATGTGAAGCATAGAATGGGACACATTTTTGGATTCAAAAAATGTGATACCGTTTGAAAGCTATAAATATTTTTCAATTAGCCTATCAATCAAGACTTTAGTCGTAATTCAAATAGAAATGAATAATAATTATTTATTAAATTCAAAGTAAAGCATAATTTATATTGGTGGAAAGTTGAGAATCTCCTTTAAAAACCCTTTTTGTTTTATCAATTTTGGGTAAAAAAAAAGTTGTTAGCCACATACCCTACACATACCCATCATATCACCACTTTTTTGCCCATCATGATCCTGCACATACCCATATATGGAAATGTGTCTACAAATGTATATATGCATATGCAATCTGTATTCAATGCAAAGTGTCATGAATGGAAAGTATGATGCACTCTTTAAAGAAGACTGTACTATTTTTGTTGCCTATCATTGTGTATCGTCCCTTCCTTCATGACACTCTCCATCAAATATAAGTTCACATTTTTCATTGCACATGCATATATACATATACATATAGTAAAATGAAGACAATAATTTCCAACAATTTACGGGTGTTGCTACTTGGAAATATAAAAGGATGTCTATGCCAACGAAGAAAGCAACAATGCAATCAATCAATAGTTAGTCAATGCAAAATGAAACAGACCAAAGAAATACTTACTCGGCACCATAGAGTTATTACTAAGGCATCACAATCAACAATATGCATCAGATGCATATCTAGTGATTTGCTAGTTGTAAAATATAAAAAATTGTAGAAAAGTTTAAAAAATTGAAAATTACAAACCTACACATTCACAAATATTTTCTGCAATAGTGATACATTGACAACAACCAAAGCATGTGCATATGTAAATGTATTTGCAAATGTAGCTATACATATGAAATGTTTTCAATGGAGAATGCAACAAATGGAAAGTACAATGTACACTTTAAAGAAGAGTTTAAAGTTGTTGCTCCTATGACTTTGCATCGTACCTTCATTCATTCCAATCTCCATCTATAAAAGCTTTGTGTTTTCCATTACACATGCATATATACATACACACATATATATATACATATACATAGATTACAATGAAGATAAAGCATGCTTGTAAACACCCAAACAAAAGAAAAGAAGATGTACAGTCCACCCTATCATACTAAGAACACAATATTTTGAGTGAACATTTATATAAACATACACATATACATATGCACCAGTTTTAGAGTTTTTCGGCAACACAGGGCAGGCGCCAAGGTGCTATTTGGTTTTGGTGAAGTTTGGTCAGGATTTTCGTCACCCTTCCCAATTTTTTGAGCCCTCCAAAGTTGGGGAGAGGGTCCTGGATTGTTTTCTGATTTACATATATGCATATGTAAATGTATACATGCATACAACCATGCCCACAACTACCCAAAACATAGCTAAACAATGAATAGGAAATTTTAAATAAAAAACAACAAAATAAGGCCTTCTCTCCATCCCACCATACTGGGTCATGAAGCCCCATAGGCTCTCACAAACCCCCGAGAAAGAATATAGATTTTCCATCACTTTTATCAATGGTGGAAGCAATATTTCTCATCACACATTCCATACATCCTATTATTGCAACAATTCCTTTTATGATCCTTTAAGAAATAATGAACAACAAATAGAAAATATGAAATGAAAAACAACAAAAGAAGGCCTACTTTCCACCCTACCATATTGGATTATGAAGCCCCATGGGCTCTCACCAAACCCCTAAGCAAGAACATAGATTTTCCATCACTTCTATCAATGGTGGAAGCAATCTTTCTCATCACACAAGAAATAACTCCTTTTATGAGCCTCTAAGAAATAAGAACCTAATAAGCATGCTTAACAAATATGCCAACAAATACAATCCAACATCATTGACTGGATGCATATAGAGGAATTTGTTGTTAGGAAATATACATACTAAATAAGTACATGTAGAAATGTAAGTGCATGGCATTACGTGTAGACAATATAGATATATAGATGAATGAGAACTTATAGATATAGACACACAATGATACATCTATTGGAAAGGGCAGATAGACTTCAACCTTCAAAGAAGCTCGCAATTTTGGCTCATAGCTATCAAAGGAGCTAAAGTCAGAGAAGAACACCCAACAATTCCTTATTGAAATTTGTAAAGCCTTTCATTATTTCTGCTCACGTTTTTGAATAGCAGATATTTCCACAGCCATTGCCACTACATAGACAACATACAATAGTAAATGTTGATGCCAAGAGGATGACCTTCTGTGAAGGTGCAAGTCCAACCACCTACTATGAAGTTTTTTGTGAAGATGGAAGCAAAATATTTTCCATTTTTTTCATGGGCCAATGACTCCAAAAGCAATACAAAAGTGTTGGAAATGACACTAATAATTAGAGTGATGCACAATGTATGTGCCATATGTACAAATATATATCTCTGCAAAGGAAGCAAAAAAATGTGCATACGAGGAGTACCCTTTTAAATATTGTTTCACTTGTGGTTTGCAAGTTACTACAAGCTATATTGCTTGATCTTTGTTAATGCACTGTTGATTGTTCCAAATTTTGATAGCCCGGTGTTGTTGAGAGAAGACTATTTTTTTTTTAATAACAAATATTGTTTAATCTATGGTCGACGTCTTATGCCTATCATTTTGCAAGGATATTTTACTGTGAATATTTGTCTTTAATGGTTTTTTTCATCTGGCTTGTTGTTGAAACAAATATTGTTTGATTTATGGCGTCCATTTTCTAGCTATGGCTGCAATGTAGAAAAATGCTTAATGTTATATAGTTTATGTTTCATTGCATTAGGTATCATTCATTACTGTTCTTTGCAATGGAATAAAATAGTCAATCCTATACACTTTGTGTTAGCTTCCATTGGGAATTGTTGATTAAATAGTTTTGTTGCTTAAGCTATATTCTTTCATTTTGGAGAAGGTGTTGTTCAAAAGGTTGTATTCTTTCAATTTTTGAGCAGGTTTTTTCTTAGAAAGGAGTGTTTTTTTGTATGGGTTTGTTATTGTGAATCTTCGATGGGTTTCTCTTTAATGTTTGCATTTTGTGAGTATGCTTGCAATTAAATAAAATTGTTGAGGTTATCTAGTTTTTGTCGATTGTTATTGAATAGCTCAGGCTATATTGTGGTTTTCTCCATCTGGGTCACTATTGAAACAAATGTTGCTTGATTTATGGCTTTTATTTTCTGGTTACGGTTGGAACATAATAAAATAATTAATGTTGTTGATTCTATACACATCCATATATATACATAAAAAAAATCTCCATACACACACACACAAACACACACACATATATATATGTGCACATATATACATATATATAGATACGTATATATATATATACACACACACACATATATACATATCATCATTTTTTCATAATTTTGATGGTCAGGAAAAAGGTGGTGGATGGGTTATAACTTTGGTAGAAATTTACACATATATATACATATATATATACAACCACAAGTGAAACAATATTCAAAAGGGTTCTCCTCATATGCACGTCTCTATTCTTCCTATACACACACACACACATATATATATACACACATATATCTACATATACATACATATATATATATATATATATATATATATATATATATATACATACATATATATACATATAAATATATACATATACATATATATACATACATATATATACATACATATATATACACATGAATACACACACACACATATATATTGTTTGAATTTTCCTTGAGGAATTGTATGCAAAAGGCTATTTTGTTTGTTAAAAGCAATATTCTTTCATTTATGTTTGGCATTTTCTAGCTATTCTAATTTTCATAAAGTATTGTTGAGAAAAGACTATATTGCCTGTGAAAATGACTATTGTTTGGTTTAAGGTTCACACTTTGTGTGTATGGTTTTGCATGGGTTCCTAGCTGTCATTTTTTGTGTTTTGTGGGTTTCTGAGCCATCTAGGTTGGTCTCCCAACTAAAAATATACTACTTTCTAAAAAAAATCTTATGACAAATAGAAACAATATAGCCTTCTCAACAACATGCTCTGAAAAATTAGCAGTGACAAACCCATGAAAAAATATACTCATTTTTGAACAAAAGCTTATCCGAAATTGAATCTCAACAAAAGCCTATTAAAATTAGAAACAATATAACCAAGTCTCAATAACACCCTGATGAAAATTAGCAGTGACAAACCCATCAAAAAATATACTTGTTTCTGAACAAAACCTTATCATAAATTGAAACAATATAGCCTTTTCAACAACACTTTATCAAAAATAATACAACATGGCAAGCACATTCACATAAATTCCATAGCTGATGAACACACTTGCACCTTCACACAAGATTTCCCTCCTCGGTCACAACCAACTTGGAGAAGAACATAAACCCAATAAATGACACCCAACCATGCATTGTCAAAAAATGCACAACCGTTCACTTTGTTTTCCAAGGAATTTTAAGATAGATGTTACCTACACCATAACCACTACAAGGAAACCATACACCAATTAATGTTGATACTTTTTTGCTGGTGTCCTCTATCATCAAGAAAAAACATTTTCTTTTTTAAGAAAAAAACAATCCGCCATATTTTCGATGGTGCTGGAGACCTAAAAATCGGGAAGGCTGATGGAAATTCCAACCAAAGTTCACCAAAAAGGGAGGACAACCTGCCACCTTTTTCACACTGCCAAAGGGGTACAAAACCAGATAGGCAGACAAGAATTCTAACCAAAGTTCATACAAATAGCCAATAATATTTAAACATATTATCTCATTTATGATTTCCATGTGGTTGGGTAGATGAAGCCACACTACCTACACCTATCCATATATCTACTTGTGGACATAGTTGTATGTATGTCTACATTTAAATATGCATATAGATAAATATACATGCATGTAATTGAAATCTCCCAGTGTATAGAAGTTTTTGCTATATATGCATGTAGCATAGAATATCTTGACAAAGTTATGTGTAGATATATGTGTCTATCATGTATTTGTGTATGTAAGTATCTACGTCTGGGTATCCATCTAATACTTACTAAGTGTTATTATTACTACTTTGCGATCTCTAATGATAGTACCATGTTGGATATTGATTTCATATGGTTCTTGGCTATAATTTTTGTTACATATGTCATACAGCTCAATCCAGAAACTAGTGTTGAAGAATGACTTATTGAAAATACCATAAACTACTCAATTAGTTTGGTGATTTTTAAATGCAAAGTATTATTGCAACCATTCCCAATATATCTAGCACATACATGAAACATCTACAACATTGTTTCATTTACAGTGTGCAGCTTGTCGCACATTAATTCGTGTAGCAAGTGGCAGATGGGTTATAACTTTGGCTAGGATATTTTCGTCAACCTCCCATTTTTTTCCTTCCAATGGCTATGTAGAAGGGGTATAAGTAGTTATTGGCTGCCTTAGGAATAGGGCGGTACATTCCCTATCGAATGCGCAAAGAAGGCTAGCAAAATTGAACATTGGTTCGTATCAAGATTAATTGTTCTATGCTTTGCATGCACCGAGAATGGTTCTAACAACACCTTCCATTTAACGACTCAAACAACAAAAAGAATGACTAGTAAAATTTCCATAAGGCATTTTTTGGTGTCATTTTGTTGCTATACACACTATCAGAGTCGTGAGCAAGCGCGCTAAGCTTCTATCAGAGTGCAAGCTCGATCAACCTTTGTGCAACTCTTGCAAAGCTGGGTACAGGTTATTTTGTGTTTTTTTGCATGGGGCAATGGTTACAAAGAAAAAGAAAATCATCACCTATGATAACACACCCCTTTCTCAACAAATCCTTATGGAAAAATGAAACAACATAGCGTTCCCAACAACACCTCAGAAATTAATAGTAGCAAACCCATCAAAAAATAGAGTCATATATATGTATACACACATATATATGTATATATATGTATATATATATACATATATACATATTTACATAAAAAAATCCACATATATACACATAAATATATATACATATACATATACTGGGAAATTTTCAATAAGGCATTATTTGGTGTCATTCTATTGCTATACTTGATATGAGAGCCGTGAGTGATGAGGGTAAGCTTCTATGAGGGTGCAAGCTAGATTAAGATTTGTGCAACTTTTGCGAAGGTGGGTGTAGGTTATTTTGTGTTTTCTTAATGGGCTTGATGGTTGGAAATGCAAAAGAAAAGTGTCACCTATGATAATATTTTTCCCATTTTTGTGCAAGAAAGTTAGTGAGAAGAGGTGCATTTGAAGCAAGTGGGAAGAGGTCCATGTCGAAGAAAACCTTGGCGATATTGTCTAATTTGTGGTTTGTGTACTATGCCAGGCTATATTGCTTGATTTTCCATAAGGTAAGTTGATTGTTTCAAATATCTTGTCTCATTTATTGTTCGGGTTTTTTCTATATCATTTTGCATGGATTTGATATTGTGATTTTTTGTGGGCTTCATATATATGTACATATATATGTGTCTGTATATGTGTGTGTGTGTGTGCAACTCTCACCACTACAAGGATATCATAAATGAGTGAGGAGGGAATTCTTCTTTAAAGATGCAAGTGCATTAATTAGCTGTGAAATTTCTCTAAAGTTGGTTGGAGGAAATCTTGTGCTTTTTGCATGAGTCGATGGTGGAAAAAGGTGTGGGTAGTGACAATTCTTATATATATGTATATGTTGGAAATGTGTGCCTCAAACAATACAGGCTAAAATCTCCACTAGAGCCAAGTCGGTGTGATAGCTCCAATGTCTGGCCGACAAGCAATTTGTATCATCATGTTTGCACAGGTCGCTATGACCTAGCTTTTGTCTTGCCGAACGTCGTTTCCTTTTGAGCATGTCGCTGTGACAAGGAGTGTTCGGTATGACCTCTCAAGCATGAAGGATCTTTGGCTGACAGGCCATTCAATCAGGCATCGGGGAGACTCTTGGCGACCATGGACTTTGGGGTAACCTTTATGTCTTAGAGAAAGGTCACGGCGAAAGACATGAGTCTTGCCAACAGCTTGGACTTCGGGGTAACCCTTATGTCTTGGAGAAAGCTCATGGCAAAAGACATGAGTCTTGCCAACAGTATGTGACTTTCGAGGTTACATGAGATGTTCGCTATGACATCTTGGGGAAGATGGTAGACCATTCAGTGCAAGCTTTGACTTTTGGTATGACGTCTCACCAAAACCATGAGGTCTTTCTGATAGTAGTATGGCTTTGGTGTAGTATAAAGTGGTCGATGGAAAGTCTTGGCGAGAATGAAGTGTCTTGTCGATAGGATAACTCATCGTTGTAACTCGAAGACTTCGATATGAGGTCTTGGGGAGATCGGTATGTCTTGCTGATGGAATGTGTGTTCATTGTGACTTATGGTTTTCAATATGAGTCTCGCCGATAATAGAAACCTTTGCTGATAGGAATGAAATGGACATTGATGGTTTCAGTATGACATGTGACACTCGTTATTGTGTCTTGCTGATTGTTGAAGACTTAAGATGATATCGAAGTGATTACTTTGTGGCATCGGGGCGACACTGTTAGTGTCTCACCAATATGCCAACAAAGTTGAATGCCTTTAAATGGTTTGACCATTCTATGGGGAGCATTGTGGACAAATCAGAGGAAGCAATTTTCAAACAAGATGATGGTTGATTTTTCACATTAGTTGTAGCACTAGAAAAACTGCATGCAAGGAAAAATCATCTGCTCGAAAGGAAACTGTCTATGATTAGCAATGGTGGATAAGGATGCAGTGAAGACAAAAAATTAGAATGTGAATAAAATAAAAGCAGATCGATTCTGATTTGAAATCATGATGAGTAAATCAAATTATTGAGAGCTTGTTCTGAAACTGGATGAATAGTGAATGAAGCTACTGTGGAATACCAGAGAGTTGTATTTATGATTGTATGTAATTTTTGTTGTTACTGTAATACAAAGAGATTCAGCTTGGTGTGGTGGGTTTTTTCCCGAAAGGGTTTTCCCACGTAAATCTGTTGTTCAGTTGTCTTTGTGTATTTGCTCTATTTCTACAAATCTTGCATGTGTGTCTTAATTAGATTGTAATTTGAAAATTAAAAGCCCTGCATTGCATTCTTCCCTGTGGATTTGACATTAGGAAAGTGTTTCTGCACCTTTGCTTTCCTTACAAGTGGTATCAGAGCCTGGCCAGTTGTGTTGTCCTCGTGAGTGGGTTGGGTTTTTTGTGTCAATTCTTTTCTAGTGGGAGTTTTGTAGAGGTCTGATAATTTAATTATAGATTGAGATGGAAAGCACATCCGGAAGAATAGAAATAGAGAAATTCAATGGAAGCAATTTTGAGTTGTGGAAACTCAAAATGAAAGATATGTTAGTTGATCGAGATCTTTGGACTACTGTGTCTGAAACAATGCCTCAAGGCATGAAGCAATAGGATTGGGACTTGGCAGATAGAAATTCTAAAGGGATGATAAGGCTCTGTTTGGTAGACTCTGTTCTTCTGAACATGCATGAAGAAAAGACTACCTCTTCCATGTGGAAAAGACTGGCATCCATTTATTAGGGCAAGTCCTTGGTGAACAAGCTATTCTTGCGGAAGAAGCTGTACTCTTTGAGAATGTAGGAAGGAGGGTCTATTGTTGATCACTTAAATGCTTTCAACATGCTGATTGCTCAGTTAACATCTGTTGGTGTGAAGATTGAAGATGAAGACCATTGCATTCTATTGCTATGTTCTCTACCTAATTCTTGGGATCATTTGGTGATGGCCATAGGGAGTACAACATCCACATTCAAAATAGAAGATGTTGTTGCTTCTCTGTTATCAGAAGAAATGAGAAGAAAATCTTCTGAGATGGAAAAGGAGGCTTTGGCTATCAAAGGTAGACCAAAGATGAAAGGCAAGAAGAAGGACAAGAAGTCCAAATCGAAATCAGAAGGGAGATCAAAGTCTCCTAGCAAGAAGTCCAAGGTGAAGTGCTAGAATTTTTGGCAACCTGGTCATGTCTGAAAGGACTGCAAGGAGGAGAAAAAGAAGAAGAAGAACTCTTCTGGAAATGATTCTTCTCGAAGTGATGCAGATTCCTTCATTGCAGCCTTGGCTACATGAGAATCAGATGATGTCTGGCTGATTGATTATGGAGCATCTTTCCACATGATATCTCATAGAGAATGGTTCATGAAGTATGAAGAATACAATGGTGGAAAGGTGTACTTGGCTAGTGATTCATCTTTGGAAATTGTTGGTCGTGGAAGAGTGAAGGGAATCAATGATGTGATGCATATACCAGGTCTGGCTCGAATCCTATTTTCTGTAAGTAAGCTGAATGATATTAGAGTGCAAGTCACATTCTTTGGAAATGGCTGCAAGATGAATAGAGGCTCTATGGTGCTGGCTAGGGGTGCTCGAATTGGTACCTTGTACAAGCTAGATGCACAAGTTATTCAATGCAATAGTGTCTCTGCAAAGTCACTTAAGGCCTCTCATGGAGAAAAGAAGGAAAACATTCCTGATGGAGTAAATGCCATGGAGGTTAAACTTCCAGTAGAAAATACTATGCTCTGGCATCATAGGCTCGGCCACATTGGTGAAAAAGGTTTAAAAACCTTGAAAAATAAAAACCTGGTAGAAGGGCTTGAAGATTGTAACCTTGAGTTCAAATTTTGTGAACATTACATATATGGAAAGCAACACAGTGTTTCATTTTATTCAAGTCCTCACAAATCTTCTGGTTTGCTTGATTATATACATTCTGATGTGTTTGGTCTAGTGAATTTTCCTTCTCTATCTAAATCTAGATACTATGTGTCATTTATTGATGATTATTCTAGAAGGACATTTGTATATTTTTTGAAAATTAAATCAGAAGTGTTCAGTCAGTTTAGGGAATTTAAAAACCTTGTTGAAAATTAGACTAGTAAGAAAATAAAATGTTTAAGGACTGACAATGGCGGTGAGTTCTGTTCAGATGAATTCGAAAGGTACTGTAAAGATCATGGGATCAAAAGAAACAAGACTACACCTTACACTCCATAGCAAAATGGAGTTGTTGAAAGGTTCAACAGGACAGTAATGGAAAGAGCACGAAATATGTTGAGCAGTGCTGGCTTGGAGGAGAAGTTATGGGCTGAAGCAGTATCTACATCATGTTACCTGGTAAATCGTTCTCCTAACTCTGCTCTTGTTGAGAAGACACCTTTGGAAGCATGGTATGGAAGGAAGACCTCTCTAAGACATATTCATGTCTTTGGCTATGAGGCATATGCATAGGTTCCATTTGAAAAAAGATCTTTAAGTTGGAAAATAAAGCTGTGAAGTGTATTTTTATTGGCTATAGTGCTGGCATAAAAGGATACATGCTTTGGAACCCTGAGACTGAGAAGGTTTTGTACAGTAGAAGTGTCATCTTTCATGAGCTGAAACCTTCTACATTGGATATGCAGTCAGAGAAGAAATCAAAAAATGAAAAAGATGTAGAAGAAATTCCTCAAACACCAAATAAAGAGGAATTGAAAAATCAAAATGTATGTGATACTGAGGAGAGCTCAAGCAGTTTTGAAAGTTCTGAAGAAGATGAAGAACCACCTCAGCTTCAGCCTATGAGGAGGTAAACTTGTGAAAGAAAGCAACCTGAAAGGTATGGGTTTTCTTTGATAGAGTCACTTGTACCTATGCTTTAATTTCTAGCACTGATGAACCTAGGACTGTGAAAGAGGCATTTAAAATGTCTAATTCAAACTCTTTGTTGGAAGCCATGAATGAAGAAATGGCATCACTAGAAAAGAATGATACCCGGAGCTTGGTTCCATTGCCTAATGGTAGAAAATCTGTAGGCTACAAATGGATATTCAAAAAGAAAATTAGTCTAGATGGCAATGTAGAAAAATATAAAGCAACGCTGGTTGCAAAATGATATTCCTAAGTAGAGGGAATTGATTATGGAGAAATCTTTTCTCCTATAGCCAAACTGACATCCATTAGATTTCTTTTGTCACTTGCAGTAGTGTATGACTTAGAGATTGAATAGATGGATGTGAAGACAACATTTCTTCATGGTGATTTTGAAGAAGAAATTTATATGTCCCAGCTAAAGCATTTTGTGGAGAAAGGTAAAGAAAGACTGGTTTGCAAGTTAAAGAAATATCTGTATGGTTTAAAACAGTCCCCTAGAATGTGGTACCAAAAGTTTGACATGTTTGTTTTTTCATTAGGATTTGTAAGATCAAAGTGTGATCACTGTGTGTATTACAAAGCTGAAAGTGATCAAGTTCTTATTATTGCACTCTATGTTGCTGATATGATGTTCATAGGCAATAGTAAGCTAATGATTTCTGATCTTAAGTCTTAGTTGTCTGCAAAGTTTGAGATGAAAGATCTTGGTGCAGCAGGGTACATTCTGGGAATGGAAATAACTAGGGACATAAAGAATAAAAAACTTTGGCTCAGTTAGAGCAAGTATGTCAAGACTATTCTGGAGAGATTTTGTATGACTGATTGCAAATAGCTAGTTGTTCCAGTTACACACGGAACAAAGCTATCTGTTGAAGATTGTCCAAAATCTCCTACCAAGATGGAGGACATGACCAGTGTGCCTTACGCAAGTGCAGTTGGTAGCCTAATGTATGCTATGGTCTATACCAGGCCAGACATTTCCCAAGTAGTGGGAGTTCTTAGTCGGTTTATGGATAATCCTAGGACACATTGGGATGCTATGAAGAGAGTGTTTAGCTATCTAAAGGGTACTTCAGACTATGCTTTGTGTTACCATGCTAACTTGGTTGAATCACATAAGACTCTCAGCATTCAAGGTTATGTGGATTCTGATTGGGCAGGGGACATTGATAGTAGAAGATCCACTAGTGGATATATTTTCATGATGAATGGTGGTGTAGTAAGTTGGATGAGCAACCGGCAGGCTATAGTAGCTTTGTCCACTACAGAGGCAGAATATATGGCAGCAATACATGCTTGTAAACAAGCAATCTGGTTAAAATGTTTGTGTTCTAACATTGGTTTTGATGCAGGAAAAATTACTATCTACTATGATAGTAAGAGTGCTATATGTTTGGCAAAGAATCCTACTTTCCATGCCAGGACAAAACATATAGATGTACAATATCACTTTGTACAAGATATGGTGGAGGATGGAAAGGTCTCTTTGGAGAAAGTGGATGCTCTGGAGAATGTTGCAGATGCATTGATGAAGCTAGTAAGCATAGACAAGTTCAAGTGGTGTGCCAGTTCAATGGGCCTTAGTGCCCATGATTCTCAGTAAGTTTTTTAATTGTGCTCTGGAGGTTCCTGTATGATCTTCATCAAGTGGGAGATTGTTGGAAATGTGTGCCTCAAACAATACAGGCTAAAATCTCTATTAGAGCCAAGTCGATGTGACAGCTCCAATGTCTAGCCAACAAGCAGTTTGTATCATGTTTGCACAGGTCACTGTGACCTAGCTTTTGTCTTGCCGAATGTCGTTTCCTTTTCAACATGTCACTGTGACAAGGAGTGTTCATTATGACCTCTCAGTGTATGAAGGATCTTTGGCCGACAGGCCATTCAATCGAGCATCGGGGAGACTCTTGGCAACCATGGACTTCGGGGTAACCTTTATGTCTCGGAGAAAGGTCACAGTGAAAGACATGAGTCTTGCTGACAGCTTGGACTTCGGGGTAACCCTTATGTCTTGGAGAAAGGTCATGGCGAAAGACATGAGTCTTGCCGATAGTATGTGACTTTCGGGGTGACATGATATGCTCACTATGACATCTCACCAAAATCATGAGGTCTTTCCTAGAGTAGTATGGCTTCGGTGTAGCATAAAGTGGTCAGTGGAAAGTCTTGGCAAGAATGAAGTGTCTTTCCGATAGGATAACTCATCATTGTAACTTGAAGACTTCGATATGAGGTCTTGGCGAGATTGGTATGTCTTGCCGATGGAATGTGTGTTCATTGTGACTTATGGTTTTCAATATGAGTCTCACTGATAAGAGAAACCTTTGTCGATAGGAACGAAATGGACATTGATGGCTTCGGTATGACATGTGACACTCGTTATTGTGTCTTGCCGACTGTTGGAGACTCAAGCCGATATCGAAGTGATTACTTTGTGGCATCGGGGAGACACTGTTATTGTCTCACCGATATGCCAACAAAGTTGAACGCCATTGACTAGTTTAACCATCCTATGTGGAGCATCGTGGACCAATCAGAGCAAGTTGTTTTTAAACAAGATGACGATTGATTTTTTGCATCAGTTGCAGTGCTAGAAAAATTGCATGCAAGGAAAAATCATTTGCTCAAAAGGAAACTATCTATGATTAGCGATGGCGGATAAGGATGCACTGAAGACAAAAAATTAGAATGTGAACAAAATAAAAGCAGATCGATACTGATTTGAAATCATGATGAGAAAATCAAATTGTTGAGAGCTTGTTCTGAAACTGGATGAACAATGAATGAAGCTACTATGGAATACCAGAGAGTTGTATTTCTGATTGTATGTAATTTTTGTTGTTACTGTAATACAAAGAGATTCAGCTTGGTGTGTTGGGTTTTTTCCTGAAAGGATTTTCCCATGTAAATCTGTTGTTCAGTTGTCTTTGTGTATTTGCTCTATTTCTGCAAATCTTGCATTTGTGTCTTAATTAGATTGAAATTTGAAAATTAAAAGCCCTGCATTGCATTCTTCCCTATGGATTTTACATTAGGAAAGTGTTTCCGCACCTCTGCATATATGTGTCTATATATGTGTGTGTGTGTGTGCAACTCTCACCACTACATGGATATCATAAATGAGTGAGGGAATTCTTCTCGAAAGGTGCAAGTGTGTTAATCAGATGTGAAATTTCTCTGAAGGTGGTTGGAGGTACGTGTGGGAAATGTTAGTATCAAAATGAAACAATAAAAACACAACAATGCAACATTAAACTAAAGAAAGCAAGATAAATTGAAATGAAATCAAACAAAAGCTTCTTCAAAGTCTTTCCATTGTTCTCTATCTCCAGTGATTCTCTTGAAGCTGTTGCTCTCATATTGTATAAGCAAAGCTTCTTAGAATGGAAACCTACAGAATGAGTATGCAAAGGGAGAATAATTCTCTATCCTATATGCTGGTGGAGTGAAATGTTGATATACAGATATGCATAGGGCCTGTAAACTATGCACAAGGGTTGTGGATTATGGATGCTATTGAAACTATGATATGAGGATGATAGCGCATGATATGGATTGCTAATATGCTAAGCTATGCTATGCTATGATTCTAGAGGCTATGGATGTTGGAAGGCTAATTGACCATAGTTTCCCTGTATGAAAGCTTCTATGCTTTTCAGAGACCCGACAATCATTTTTATAGATTTTTACAGGCAAGAGCTTGGCTGGCAAAGATCAATGGTTGTGAGATTGTCTGATAATTTTGAATGGTGAGAGATGGAGAGGTTGAGAGGAAGATAGAAGATGTTGGGAGGTTGGAGAGAAGAATGGAGGCTTGTCTACAAACCATGGGAACAACTTTGCATAGAAACAGAGAAATTAATTTTTTGTTTTAAAGTTTGTTTCACAGTTGCTGAAGATAATCCAAATTAAATAAATAGATTTATTTAATTTAATGTGAGTTTGATTTTTGATTTTAGGACTATAGAAGATTTAATTAAATATTAATTGCAAATTTAAATAAATATTTGGAATATTTAATTATGAATGGAATTTAGAAGAATTTTAGAAGAGAAGAATATTTAATCTTTATTTGAATAAAATATTCAAGCTAAGATTATATGATAATTAATATAAATAAATCATAATTTTTATTTAATTAATTAAGAAATGGATAAGAAAAGTGATTAAATAAACTTATTTATTTAATCGAAATGAAAGAATGAACAATATAAATAAATTATTTAGATTTGTTTATACACAGATTGAATTCAGAGATTTAATTAAATATTAAAAATATTTAATTAATTACCAAACTATTGTGATGTGACCATTTTTAGGTGTATATATTTTTCCCCTCTTTGAAATGATGTGTTTTACGCATTGCTTCAAAGAATTTTGAAATTTTCCCCAAAAATTTGCCCCAAAAATTTGCAGAAGATGCTGATTGTCGAATGTTGATAGGTATATGCCCCCTTGGATGATGAATCAATAAGATTTTGACTTTGGTTATTTTTTTTTTAATTTTTAGATTTTTTCGCAATTTTTTTGATTTTTATGATTTTTAAGATGTCGATTCATCATTCAAAAATTATGATGTGAAGAAATTGACGTGGAAAGATGTGAAATGAAAAATTAATGATCTAAATTTCCCCTGCTTTGATAAAATGTGATAAAATGCCCCAATTTTTCCTTTAAATAGGTTTAAAATGTCATTTTCCATGTCATTTTCCCATTTTAACCTGGTAAAAATTGCAATTTTTGAGCCCTGGAGCAAAAAAGATGGCATTTCCTATCCACCAGCACTGTTTCAGGTGCATCCAATGATATCAGCGGCCGACGCATTATGGACCTACGGTATGTACCCCATTAAATTGTCAGTGTTTGAAAAATTTCCATTTATGGCACATTTTCCAACTGTTTTGTAGCTTTAAACATTCTTTTAGCACCCTTTATGCTTTTTATAGTGCCCATTATGTTTTTCATAGAGCCCATGATGATTTTCATAGAGCCCATTAGGATTTCTGGAGCGCCCATGATGATTTTCATAATGCCCATGATTGGATGTTGCTTTGTGTGATAATTTTGTTCGCAAGGTTGTTGGAAAACAAAGAGTAGCTGATAAATTTGCTTTCAAGTTGTTAAAAACAAATAGTTGTTTGATAAGTTTTCTTCTAAGGTTGTTAAAAACAAACAGGATTTTGATAAATTTACTTTCATGAAAATGAAAAACAAATAGGTTGATATGTTTGCTTCTAAAGTTGTTAAAAGCAAACTCGATTTTGATAAATATGCTTTCCATGAAAATGAAAAACAAATAGGTTGATATGTTTGCTTCTAAAGTTGTTAAAAACAAACAAGATTTTGATAAATCTGATTTTCATGAAAATGAAAAACAAATAGGTTGATATGTTTGCCTCTAAAGTTGTTAAAAACAAATAGGATTTTGATAAATCTGCTTTTCATGAAAATGAAAAACTTGAATAGGTTGATATTCAAATTTGATTGATTTGGCATGATGATTTGATATTGATTATTCTTTGACTTAATGATGTTTCAATAGGAGAGATTGGGAGTCTTGCAGTTATGGGAGACATTCCCGAAGACATGGAAATTGATTCTGCAGCTTGTATAGGCAGATAGAGATGTGATCGAGGCATGTGGATTGACCTCGTTACTTGAGATGCCTGAGGTGCATCTCAACAGGGGTTTATTGACATCACTTGCAGAGAGGTGGCACAGTGACACAAACACCTTTCATTTGCTGACAAGAGAGATTACTGTGACTCTAGAGGACGTATATCACATCTTGAGGATTCTAGTGATGGGTGAGATAGTGAGATTTGACGGTCGGGAGGCAGGAGCTACTGATGCTTTGAGGCAGATATTCAGAGATGATCATATTGCAAGATATTATATCTCATGGGCAGAAATGACAGATTCATATTCGCCTTTACCCTCTATACTTGCAGGCTTCATTGGAGGTGTTTTGTGCCCCGACCATAGGTCGAAGGGTTTTGCTGTCAGGTGGGGTCATGTACTTGAGAGTATGGTAATGCAGGGTACATGATATGCTTGGGGATCATGCATGCTTGCAAACTTATATGATGAGCTACACCATATTGTGTATGGTGGAAGTTGGAGTTTTGCTGTCGGTTGTTCACTGTTACAGATATGGGCATTGGAGCACTTTGCTGTTATGCGTCCATTGACTCGTGGACGACGACCTGTTGGTCAACTGTACAGATTTAGATATACCAATGTCATTGCTCAGCCATGGTTGGGTAAACTAGATAATTGGCAATGTCTTTTGGATGATCTCGAGATAGTATGTTGGTGGCCCTATGTAGATTGTGAGGCATGGCTAGAGGATGCTAGGGAGATGCCTTTTGTCTTCACTTCCAAATATCTGATTGGTCGTACTCCTGGGATTATTGAGAGATTTCTTCTTGGCCATGTATGGCAACAGTATGGTTGGCCTTAGGGTATGCCACAGGGTTCATCTATTTATGTGCATCGGCAACAGGAGATTACAGTGTGGGGTCCGCAGATTTCTTATGATGCAGCAGTGGCAAAGTTCACCAGTTTGGGAGTATAGAGAGGATATTCTTGATGGGGGGATGACTCCAGAGTATGGTCAATATGTGTTGGAGCATCCTGCACCGTGATTATTTGATCTTGATGAGCCTACTACTCTAGTTGCAGAGCAGAGACCACATAGAGGCGAACATAGGCAACAGTGAGAGGAGACTTCAGAGGGTGATGACTTTGAGGACGATGATGATGATGAGTTAGATGGGGATGGAGATAGTAGTGATAAGGAGAGTGGGGATAATAGTGGTGGAGGAGGTGGCAGAGGTAGTGGTAGAGGTGTTAGCAGAGGTGGACCATGGATGAGACATTCAAATCCATCATCTTTAGTGGATCCGGTGGTGTCGAGTCAGATGTCTCCCTTGCAGAGTATAGTGCAGAGCTTACAGGGTTAGCTAGCATAGGCACATACCTTGATTACATAGCTTCAGGGATAGTTGAAAACAGTGATGGCTAAGAGAGATACAACTAGATGATAGGGTGAGGAGGCCATGGCCTTAGCTAACAGTCTACAGACAGTAGCAGCAGGTGATAGCATGATGAGAGAGCTAACCAGAGCCATTTGGGAGGCAGAGTTCTATAGGATCAGATACCATGATGCAATGCCACCCAAGCAAAGAGTGAATTATACATAGTCTCGGTCTACACATAGTCACTCTCGGGCTATGCGTAGGGGTGTATTGCAGCCATTACCTCTAAGAGGATCATTAGGGGTAGGTGGAGCAGGTCCATCAGGTGTAGGTGGGACAGGTCCCAAACTAGCACCATCAAAGGATAGCACTGCATAGTGCTTTTTTCATGATGTTTTATCATTGTGAAAAATTTGTATACACACTGATATGATCCCATTTTTGATGATGTTATGTCATATATAGTTTACATCTTTGTACACTTTTACATTCATTTTTGAGATATATGAAATGTAGCGATGATTTATCATGTGATGAATGTGTCTATTTTCTATATGCATGATGCTTATGATATGATGGTTTCACGATGTTAATTCCTATGATATATATGTATGCATGATTTATGATGTGAGTGCAATGTTATGATATGATTGCAATGTATTGATGAATGATTTTATGAATATGAAATGATAGATGGTACAACTCATGAATGCTTCTGAATGTTTTGATTATGATGTATACTTTGTTTTTTTGATTTCCTGATGCAAATATGTATGAAAAATGTATGAAATGATGTTTTTGTGAATGTCAAAATGTACTCAGTCATTTTATTCAAAAGATATGAAACATTTGATACTTTGCCAGCTATTGGAAAAAAAATCTATAAATGCAAAATGCAAATTCTAGAATGGATGTAATCTATACTAACCATGCAGGGTATTTGTACAATATTGCCATTTTGAGAGCCTATTTGTGCTTTTTGTGTCATCATAGAGCATTGAAATGTTGAAAGTTAATACAAGCATCAAAGGGTATGTTAGCACCAGTGATGACCTGAGTATTGCTTTCATGAATTTTTGTTATAGAAAGTTAATACAAGCATCTAGGTATAATTGAATCGAGATGACTCGAGTATCACTTGCATAAATAGACAAAAGTTAACCCGTTTCCTATGCCAATTCTGAAATGTCATCAATGATACGCAGTAGAGCATGTCTCGCGACCAATTTGCATAGTACTAATGATTCACTCACAAACAACAAACAAAGAAAAATCATACTCCTTCCTTGCTTTTCTAGTTCAATACATCATCGAATTGCTCCAGAGATATGATAGAAAATCAACCAACAATTCAAATTTTTCCTAAAGTATTCCAAACATTATTCAAGTTAAGATCATCCAACTTGCTTATCAACATTGTTGTTTGTGTTTTGATTAACGTTTTTTTGACCATGTTGTTTGATGTCATTGGCATTGAATGATCGTTTTGGTGTTGTGGTTGATTTAATGTGTCAATGTATGTTGCGTTTTGGCAAACCATCATTTTTCCATTTGTGATGTTCTAAAAGCTCGTTGGCCCTCTCTTGTTTAGTCTGTGTTTTTGCCTCTAGTGTAAACATAACCTAAATATTATGGATATGTACAAATTTCATCAAGCCATGATGAAACACAAGGATTCCTGTTGCATGATATGGATATGATAGATATGTACGAATGATAAATATGGATAGATGATGCCGTAAAGTGAATGCAAGACATAAGCTAATAGATAGAGGAGCCTATTTTGATCACAAGTAGCGCCTATTTGGCAAGTTTTCACCACTTGTTTTTATTGCACTTTTTCATAACTTTTTCTAATTTTTATGGATTTTTTTAGGACTTTTTCTGATTTTTGTATGTATTTTTTCAAGATTTTTTCTAATTTTTTAATGGATTTTCTTAGGACTTTTTCTAATTTTTTTTGGATTTTTTAGTTTTGATGATTCAAACATAGAACTTATTCAAATGAATGATGTTGATTGGTTCTTCAAATACGTGCCCTTCTGACATAGATAACTGATATGCTCTAGAACCGTATGCTGCAATGATGACAAATGGACCAAGCCAATTGGGTTTAAATTTTCCTTTCTCTTCTCTGTCTGGCTGATTATGTGGATTTTCTTTCAAGACTAAGTCACCTACTTGAAATTTCCATGGTTTAACTCTATGATTCTAGCTACGAGACATAACTTGTTGATAACCCTTCAAATGATCAGCTGCATGTTGACGTCTTTCATCTAACAGTTCTAGCTCTTGCAAATGAGATCTACTCTGTAGTCTTCATCATTTATCAATCCTTTGAGTGAGACCCTAAGCAAAGGTATTTAAACCTCTAATGGTAAGATCGCTTATGCTCCATATACCAAGGCATATGGGGTAGCTCCTATTGGTGTGTGAATGCTGGTATTGTATGCCCACAAAGATGGATTTAACTGGACATGCCAATCATGACCGACATCATTTACCATTTTCTTCAAGATTTTCAAGATTTCTTTGTTTGAAGCTTCTACTTGACCATTTCCTTGTGGATAGTAAGGTGTAGAGAACCTATGTTGGATGTGAAATCTTTCACAAAGTTCCTCAACATCCTAATTCTTGAAAGGCCTCCCATTATCAGTGATAATAGAATTAGGAATTCCATATCGACAGATGATGTAATTCAAGATAAATGAAGAGATTTGTTTACCAATCACAGTCATCAAAGGAACAACTTTGATCCATTTTGTAAAACATTTTGTAGCCGTGATGATGAATTTATGCCCATTTGATAATGAAGGATGAATTTTTCCAACAAGATCTAGTCCCCTTTGAGAAAAAGGCCATGTCAGAGTGAAAGGCTGCAGTTCCTGTTTAGGTGCATGAATAAGATTCCCATGGATCTGGCATTTAGAACACTTCTTGACAAAAGTAAAAGATTCTCTCTCCATGGTAGGCCAATAATATCCCATTCTTACAAGTTTCTTGGCTAAGGTTAAACCACTTGAATGAGTTCCACAAATACCACCATGAACCTATTGTAAGGCCTTTTCAGATTCATCATGTTCAAGACATCGAAGGAGCGTACCATCAAGACCACGTCAGTAAAGGATATCAACGATCAAGGTATAACAGGATGATTGGTGAATGAAATTCCTTTTTTGGTTTCGGGATAAATCCGAAGGTAAGATGTTATTTTTTAGATAGGTATAAATCTTGCCATATAAGGGTGAATCAGAACTAGTTAAATGGCATATGACTTGGGTCTCAGGATTATCATAGGTGGGAGAAAACAATTGTTCCACCAAGAATTCGTACCATTTTTTATTTTCTGATAATTGTAACAAGGCAGCAATTGTAGCCATTGCATCTGGAGCTTTATTATCAATCCTTGTGATTTGTGAAAACTTGATTGCCACAAAATACTTTTTATAATCATCGACCATGTTCTTGTAAGGTAGCAGCTTATCATCTTAAGTCTGATAATCATCATTGATTTGATTAATGACAAGTTGTGAATCACCGTAGACTCTGTAATCTTCCAGTCCAATGCTATCTTTATTCCTATGAGCAATGCTTCATATTCAGCCATGTTATTGGTTCAAGGAAACATCAACTAATATGATTTTTGAATGGTATGTCCTTCAGGTGTGACAAAAAGAATCCCTGCCCCCGATCCATGTTGCGTGTAAGATCCATCAAAGTACAATGTCTATGATTTCTTAATCATTGTTGTGAAGACGTCTACATCAGGAAATTCAATGTGCATTTGGTTTTCTTCTTGTAAAGGTGCTTCGGCCAATTGATCTATGATGACCTATCCTTTGATAGCTCTTTTATCTACATAGTGAATGTCAAACTCACTTAAGATCATTACCCATTTTGCAAGTCTTCCTGTTAAGGTAGCTTTGCTTAAAAGGTATTTTAGTGGATCGATTTCAATTATCAGCTTAACTATATGAGTCAACATATAGTGTCGCAACTTTTGAGAAGCAAACACTACTGCTAGGCAAGCTTTTTCAATGAAAGTGTAGTTTAGTTCATGACTTGTTAAAGTTCTAATGATATAGTATATAACCCTTTCTTTTCCTGTAGAATCCTCCTATGCAAGTAACGCTCCCAAAGATACTTCTGTTGCTGAAATATAAAGTATGAGTGGCTTTCTTAGAACTGGTGGAATTAGGACTAGTAGATTTATGATATATTTCTTGATTTGATTGAATGATGCTTCACACTTTTCCTCCCATTTGAATGGGACATTTTTATGCAATAGATGTGTAAATGGTAAGATTTTGTCTGCCAGTTGAGCTATAAACCTCCTGATGGATTGTAGGCATCCTTGCAGTGATCGAAGTTGACTGATATTTTGTGGTGGCGGCATGTCCATTATAACTCATACTTTTTCTGGATCAACCTCCATGCCTTTTTCTGAAACAATGTATCCCAGGAGTTTCTGGATTTAACACCAAAGACACATTTCTTTGGATTGAGTCGAACATTGAACTTCTCCATTCTAATAAAGATCTTTGACAAGATTTCTAGATGTCCTACTCTTGTGTTGGATTTGGCAAGAAGATCATCGATGTAATCTTCCATGAATGTATGCATCATATCATGAAAAATTGTTGCCATTGCTCATTGGTATGTAGCTCCTGCATTCTTTAACCCAAATGGCATGACATTCCAGCAATAGGTACCCAAAGGGCACATGAACGCTATTTTATCTTGATCCTCTAGTGCAATCTTGATCTGGTTGTATCCTGAAAACCCATCCATTAGTGAATACATTGCATGGCTAGCAGTTAAATCAACAATCATATCTATGTTTGGCAAAGGGAAGTCATCTTTAGGACATGCTTTGTTCAAATCTCTAAAATCTGTGCAAATTCTAATCCTTTCGTTTGGCTTTGAAACAGGTACGATATTGGAAATCCATTCTGCATAATCAATAGACCAAATGAATCCAACATCTAAAAGCTTCTTTAACTCTTCTTTAACCAATAATGCAACATGTGAATGCATTTTTCTGAGTTTTTGCTTCACAGGTTTTTCCCCTGTGTTTATAGATAAATGATGCATTATCAGATTAGGATCTAACCCTGGCATATCGGCATATGACCAAGCGAAGTTGATTTGATTCTCCTTCAGGAACTCTGTGAATCTTAGTACTTCTTGCACTGTTAATGATGCTACAAGTTGCAATATTTTTGGCTACTCTTTTGTACTTATGTTTATTGATTCTGTTGGCTCTATCAAAATAGAAGATCTTTCTTGATAATGTTTGGGAAGAGTGTCAAGTTTCTCATCCTTCAGTGCCTCAAAAAGGTTTTCAACATCAAATTTGCTCTTTATTTTTCTCTTGTTGTGATCTACCACTGCCATTTTTTGGTTTTCACCGATAGATCTATCTTTTATTTCATTTATTTTGTAGCTAAGAGACTTGACACCCTCCCTATAAAAATATTGAGTATGAGATTCTCTAATGGAATAATTGTTATCTTGACTAGATGAACAAAGGAAATGTACAATATCCTCATCATCATGAAATGTAGGGATATGGATAGGTGTATCATTGTCCCAATCAATAAGTTCTGGATAAACTAAAGGCATGGGATCATTAGGTTGGGTAGGGTCTTGAGCTATCAAAGTCATGATATGGTTGTCATTTTCATGATGGGCAAGGTCTATGATGGTATTCCCCTGTCGATTATCAATCTCATTAAAATCTGAATCATCCTCACTTGAGTCATGATCGCTTTGTAAAACATAATCAAGTGGAGGCCTTGAGCCCTCTCCTTGTAAGAATGTGGGTGCAAATTTGTGTATGAAATCCACCCTTTTCTCTGTTAAGAATGTATCATCAGAGACATCATCCCATTCGTATTCATTGGAATCAGTGTCTGAACTGTTCTGCAATTGGAAAATTGATCCATAAAATTTTTGCAGAGTGACATCTTCATGGGGTTTATCTAAAATTGATTCTCCTTCATGAGTTTGTTGTGCTTGCTGTGAAGTTGACTCTTCTGTATCCTTACCATATCCAAGTCCTATTTTATCTTTTGGATGTATTGAAATAGGTTGAATTGGCTCAATGATTCCTTCTTTTCTTTTTCCTATAGGACCATTTGCTTCATAGCCCATTCTTTGCATGATAGTATACCCTTTGCCATATTGTTCAGTAGGTAACTTGATGTGCAAGAGAGATTCATCTTCATCTTTGTATAGCTAGCTTAGGATGTCCCTATCTTCATCTTCTTCCTCGGTGGTGTTAGCTTTAATGAATTTTCCATCAAAATTTGTGATTGGCATAGAAGCTTGGGATGTAGAGGCTATTACGATCTTTTGATTTGATAGGGTTGGCTGACCATGTGACCTCAGAGAAGGAGCTAAGTTAGAAATGGATAGTGAATATTCACCTATTCCTTTGTCTTTAAAATGTAGCTTGGTGTCAAGATTATTTTTCAGTTCTTGCAATTGGCCTTGTAGATTGAAAGAAGAATTAGTAAAAGCCTCCCTATTGTGTGGAACAAAGGCGTCTTGAGTTGCTCGAAGATTTGAACAAGTTTGGGTGCTATTGTAATTAGCTTGTATAGTTATTTCCTGTCCATCATATGGAAACTTGAGGCATTGATGGTACGTTGATGGTACTGCCTGCATATCATGAATCCATGGGTGACCCAAAAGTACATGTTATAGGAAAGATCATGATCTAGAACCTAACAAAATGTATTTTTCACAATAGGTCCCACTCTGATAGGTAGCATTATTAGTCCTTTAGAAGCTCTTTCTTCATCATAATATGCCTCGATAGTTATTTTCCTTTGTGGATCAATGGAATTTTTTGATATTCCTAAGGCATGTATTAGCTTTAAGGTACAAATGTTTAAACCGGCTCCTACATCTATCAAGACACATCTAATTCGGTGTTAATGGATCATGACTTCAAGATAAAGCGATGAATTATGTGGATGTGTCATGGAAGCATCATCTTTTTCAGAGAATTAAAGACAAGTGGGGGAAGAAAAATGTCCCACCATGGTTTGAAATTTGTCTACATCTAGATCTATGTCGATAGTTGTGTTTACTAGAGCTTCTTCCAAAATATTCTTGTGTATGGGGGATATTTTGAGAAGATCAAGGATGAAAATTTGAGCTGATGTTTTTCTCAGTTGATCAACTAAATTATAATGACTTGGATAAGGAATAGCTGCCTTAGATGAACTACCTTTTAGTAAAACTTTTGCTTGTCCTCTCATAGTCACATTAACCTATTGATATTCTTGTTTTTCCTTGATTTTGATAACATCAACATGTTGATCATCTACATAGATGTGGCAGATTACATTGTCTTCAACATTATTTATGCTTTTTTCTTTGGTATCTGATGTTTCCCCTTTTTGATAGTTTGGTAAAGGGTCTTTGAATGCTGGATGATCGTCATTGGTATGATGTCCTTCAATTTTGATGGTGCCATTGTCAATTAAATCTTGTACTAGATTTCGCAAGGCTTGACAATTATTTGTTCTATGACCTTTACATTGATGATAATTGCAATAATACAACTCATTCCATGATGGTGGTTTGACTCGTGGCTCATAGTCTCTTTGTGGTGGTAAGGTGATAACCTTATTATCGAGAAGCTTCTTGAGAGCAGACTCAAGAGATTGACCCAAAGTGGTAAAATTCTGTCGATTTGAAAAGAATGAAGGTCTGGATGGATTCAATGTTTGGGTATTGCCAAGATTGTTATTAAAATTACCACGATTTTGATTGGTCATGCTTTCATGATTGGAGTTTTGTCCTTGTTGTTTGTTGTTTCCTTATTGGTTGGTATTCCCTTGTTGGTTCGTATTTCCTTGTTGGTTGTTTCATGGAGCACTTGATAGGTTGAAGATAGATGGTCTTGTTCATAGATTGTTTGCATCCACTATACCATCATTGACAACATTTTTATTTCTATTCCAAAACCTTGTTTTATCATTGTTGTTATGGTTGGATGAACTCGGATTATCAAGTTTTATCACTCCTCTTTTAACCAAGGCCCCTTCAATGGTGATTGTGTTCTCAATCAATTTTTCAATGTTATGAGGACAATGAAGATTAAGCTTGTAGCTTAATTCTTGATCTAGGCTATTGATGAAGATATCCATCTTTTCCTTTTCAGGAATAGGATGGGAATATCGTGCAAACAACCTTCTCCACCTTTGCAAAAACATAGTGAAGGATTTCCCTACTTTTTGTTTCACTTTACAAAGATCAAGCATTGTTATCTGGTGTTGGATGTTGTAGGCATATTGTGATATAAACTGATTTATTAACTCCTCAAAGGTTTTGATGGGGGGAGTGATCTTGGAAAGCCACTCCATGGGTTGTCCACCCAGACTTCGTGGAAACAATCGCATAAAGTAGGTATCTTCATAAGCAAATTCTAGACTCATATTTTGAAAATCCCTCACATGTTCAATGGGGTCAGTTTTTCCATTGTACCTATCAAATTTAGGGATTTAACAATGTTTTGGAAAAGAGATCATTTGAAGAATCCTATCAAATGGATAAGGAGATATGTCATCCAAAACATACTTCTTTGTTGTGCCCCCTTGCATCTCCTTTATTTTCCCTTGTAATTCTTTTATCTGTTGATTAAGGGCACTAAAATCATTAGGAGTTTCAGGATTCTCTTTAATCCCTTCTATATCAAAATTGAAAGGTAACTTAGCTCCTTGATTAGCTAATGAATGAAAATATCTTTCTTTGTTTCGTTCTAAAATCCTTTCCATAAGAGTATGGAATTCGGGATCTTGCTCTACTTCTTGAAGCTTTTCTTTTGTTAACTCTTCAATATTAAATGTATTCTCTTCTTTCTCACTATTATCACCCATTTTTCTTTTGGTAGTTTCTCCTTCATCTTTTTCTATGTGTTTTCAAGATCTCGTGACAATAGGCTTTGCCCCAAATTCTACTAACTTTTGATCAAAAGAATGAAATAGTGCAATTTTTGATGGATATGAAAGTCAGGATAGAATGAAGATTCTATGACTTGAAAAGATTTCTAGTCTTTAGCTTGTGTTTTTCCCTAATTGAAAGGATAAAATTCCTATTGGCGGGAATTTAAGCAAAAGATAAAGAAAAGGATGATTTTGCACTTTATGAAGTTTGATCGTAGCTTCGTAAAAGGATGGATTTGTGATAAATACCTAATGTGATTTAGTTTCTCTATTGCAAAAATTGATTGGGACGAGTAGAATATTCAATTGCAGGTTGGGGAATATAACAAGAACGAATACGCTGACTATGGTTGTGCCTTTGAGAAAGGGCTCTTCTTTGAAATAAAGCTCATGAGTATAATGGTTCTACAACATAATCATCAGTGAAACCTCTAACACAATCATGATATCGATGGATAAAGGTTCTATGTTTAAGTAAAACCTTTCGGCTTTGGTACAAGAATCATCTTTTCTTCAACAGTTTCTTGTAACTAAGTGGTTTCTTTGGCTTTTTTATTCGTTTGAGAATGGATTTCTTAACAAAGGTTGTGGATTTCCAATCTCGTAACATGAGAGTAATCAATGTAATTGTAAGTTTTGGATGATCTTTACTGAATTAATGTATTGAAAACACATCAAGCAAGTTGTAGAATAGTTGTTTTTAAGTCCTATTCTAAACATTAAGTGTATGATCAAAATGTTTTTCAAAAATTGTTGTCACAGGTTTTACACATGATAGATAGATCAAACAGACTCACTCTTAGTACTCAAGTAGTTCATCATAATAATCAACAGCCCACATCTTAGAACTGCGTCGACTCACACAGCTGTGTCACCCCTAAAAGGGCACCCATGTTTTTGTCTTTTCCAGGCACGTACTCAAAGTGATGGAAGTGGATACTGGATCCCCTGAGCAAACGGTCCTTGGCAGTTATATGGTGAGTGTCTTGGGGGTAGATTCTTCCCTCCCCTACACTATGATTATTAGGATGGTCAGAAAATGACTTCGGTTGGATACTACAGTAAGTTCATAGTAAGGGTTTCCGTTTGGTGTGGCAAATGATAGACTCCCTCAAGAGACCTCCAACCTTTAGAACAAAGGCTTTGGGGATGGTTATCAATCCACACTACCATCGAATGGGATTTCCATCAACCATCTACATTTGATTAAAGTGGGCTGGAAAACTTGGCTTTAGTTGTTCCCACTTAGGTCGTTCCCGTAGGGTGAGTACTTTTTCCCACTACGACAGGCCTTCTAAAAGGTTGTAATTAAAATAGTAAATTTGCATGAAATTGAAAAGGAAAGTTTGGTATTTTGATCACCCAGTTAAGGGGAGAGCATAGACCTATTGCCATGAACAAAGCAAACAAATGTTCTTTCTAAAACCCAAATCACAATGATCTAATCTAAGTGAAGATTTTGCTTCACAAAGACATGGTGTTCTTTTTAGTCCAAAATAAAAATGAAGCGACTATCCTAGGATTGATTCATTCTTTTAAAGCTCTTACTAGCCGTGGTCGCGTCGAATCCAGTCAAACCTTACTTAAGTTACAGATTACAATTGCAGACTTTTTTTTAAAAATGCACTAAAACAGACATCAAGGGCGCTAAAACAGAGTTAATGGGCACTGCAGGATGACTAATGGGCACTATAGAATGCCTGATGGGCGCTGCAGGATGCCTGATGGGCACTGCAAGATCCCTGATGGGTGTTGTAGGATTCCTTATGGGCACTGCAGGATTCCTGATGGGAATTGTAGGATGCCTTATGGGTGTTGTAGGATGCTTTATGGGCACTGTAATAGAGTTAAAGGGTGCTAAACAGGGTGTGAACTGCGTTGAAGTGTGTTTAATGTGCTAATACGCTCTTCTAGCTGTAACCCGTCAGAAAAATCTAAAAAAAAAGATGTTAAAATTGGGGCAAGAGCCCCATGGTGGGTGCCAAAAATGTGTGTGGGAAATGTTAGTATCAAAATGAAACAATAAAAATACACCAATGCAACATTAAACTAAAGAAAGCAAGATAAATTGAAATGAAATCAAACAAAAGCTTCTTCAGAGTCATTCCATTGTTCTCTATCTCCAGTGATTCTCTTGAAGTTGTTGCTCTCAGATTGTATAAGCAAAGCTTCTTAGAATGGAAACCTATAGAATGAGTATGCAAAGGGAGAATACTTCTCTATCCTATATGCTGGTGGAGTGAAATGTTGATATACAGATATGCATAGGGGCTGTAAATTATGCACAGGGGCTGCGGATTATGGATGCTATTGAAACTATGATATGAGGATGATAAGCCATGATATGGATTGCTAATATGCTAAGCTATGCTATGCTATGAGTCTAGAGGCTATGGATGTTGGAAGGCTAATTGACTATAGTTTTCCTGTATGAAAGCTTCTATGTTTTTCAGAGACCCGACAGTCCTTTTTATAGATTTTTAAAGGCAAGAGCCTGGCTGGAAAAGATCAATGGTTGTGAGATTGTCTGGTAATTTTGAATGGTGAGAGATGGAGAGGTTGAGAGGAAGATGGAAGATTTTGGGAGGTTGGAGAGAAGAATGGAGGCTTGTCTTCAACCCACGAGAACAACTTTGCACAAAAATAGAGAAACCAATTTTTCGTTTTGAAGTTTGTTTGACGGTTGTTGAAGATGATCCAAATTAAATAAATAGATTTATTTAATTTTATATGAGTTTGATTTTTGATTTTAGGACTATAGAAGATTTAATTAAATATTAATTGGGAATTTAATTAAATATTTGGAATATTTAATTATGAATGGAATTTAGAAGAATTTTAGAAGAGAAGAATATTTAATCTTTATTTGAATAAAATATTCAAGCCAAGATTATATGATAATTAATATAAATAAATCATAATGTTTATTTAATTAATTAAGAAATGGATAACAAAAGTGATTAAATAAACTTATTTATTTAATCAAAATGAAAGAGTGAACAATATAAATAAATTATTTAGATTTATTTATACACAGATTGAATTCAGAGATTTAATTAAATATTAAAAATATTTAATTAATTACCAGACTATTGTGATGTGACCATTTTTAGGTGTATACAGGAGGAAATCTTGTTCTTTTTGCATGAGTCGATGGTGGCAAAAGGTGTGGGTAGTGACAATTCTCATATGTGTGTGTGTGTGTGTGTGTGTGTGTGTGTGTGTGTGTGTGTGTGTGTACACCCATACCAATATTCTTTAATTTTTTTGTTTACAGTCTGTGCCAAGCTATATTGCTTGATTTGCAACAAGGTAGTATTGATTGTTTGAAACCTGATAAGTTGTTGTTCACAAAATACTATATAGTTTCTAAGAACATAATATTACCTCATTTATGGTTTGCAATTTGTGTGTATGGTTTTCCACGTATTTGAGATTGTGAATTTCTACAGTTTTTTCATTTATGGTCTCCATGTTCTGGCTATGTTTTCAGGTCTAGAGAAAGAATGTAGGCTAGAGAGATCCAACAAGAAGAGGTGTGTTTGAACCAAGCGGGAAGAGTTGCATACCAGTAATACCATTTGACGTATTGTTTCATTTGTGGTCTATGGTTTTTGGAACCCTATATTGTTTTATCTACAAAAAGGCACTGTTTATTGCTTCAAATTTTATAAGCTATAAAAACAAGTATATATTTTGGATGGGGTTGTCACTATTAACTTTCAGAAAGGTTTTGTTGAGAAGGCTATATTATATCAATTTTTTGATAGGGTTTTGTTGAGGAATGATTATATTTCAACTCCATTTTTTTTTCGCGAGTCTTTGTGGGTTTCTGTTTATGGATTTCATTTTGTGGCTATGTTTCAAATCAAATAAAATTGTTGATTTTATGTAGTGTTTTTTGGTTGCTCTTTTGTATCTTGGGATATATTGTCTCATCCTCAAAAAAAGGTGTTGTTAAGAAGTCTTCCAATTCTCCTTAAGGTGATGTATTTGTTGGCTTTTGTTTTGTGGTTATGGTTGCAATGGAATAAAATAGTTAATCCTATAGAATTTGTTTTAGATTCCATTGGGAATTGTTGATTATTGTTCTCTTGCTTTTAGCTATATGGTTTCATTTTTGAGAAGATGTTGTTGAAAAGGTTGTATTGTTTGAATCTTTAATGAGGTTTTGTTGAGACAACAATATATTTTTGAATGGGTTTGTTACCATCAATTTTCTGTGGATTTTTCTTCAAGGTTCATGTTTTTGTGCCTATGAATTTCCATCAGTTTGTAATAGTGTATTTTTGTGTTTTGTAGGTTTCCATGAGTGGGCCAATGTTCAATCCAAGGGCATCTAATTTTTCATTTCCATTGTGTGGTTATGGTTGCAATAGAGTAAAATAGTTAATGGTATATAATTTATGTTTCATCCAATCAACAATTGGGTTTCCTAGTATGATATTTTGTTTGATGCTACCATTAATTACAATGCTGGACAATATATTTCCCCTATGTGCAGATACATATAGTTGTCATTGTGGATGCAGACAATATCCATACACACTGATACCTATGTTTATTGGTATTTCTACATTTTCCAAATGGCAAGATGTATTGCAAGTTCCATATGCAAAATTTATGCCACTCTTCATGTAACTCTAACAACTCACATGCAATATAGGCTATTATCCCCTATTTGTGAGAAATTTGGTTGGAATTTTTATCATCCTTTCCATCTTCTAAACCTTCTCATGTAGGGGGTTTGGTTGGGATAGCCCTGGTTGATATATTTTTATTTTTTAAATGATAATCATTTGGTGCACCAATAGAGAAGGCCAAGAAAATTAAACACTGTTTGAGATTAGCACTCATTTGCATATAGTTCCTATGCAGTTGCTATTCTCTGAGAGCAATAAAATAGTCAATGTTCTTGTTGTAGGATAGTTGCTACTTGTCCAAACCTCAATAAGGGTTTGTTACAATGGAAGGTTGTATATCAACAGTGACATGGAGCATTGATCAAACCATTATCAAGGCCTACACAAATAACAACCACCCTTGAAATTATATAAAAATAATCAACAATAGTCCATTGTGAAGGACATGCACTATTTTATCACTTTGCAACCATCCCCATTGGACAAGAACCACAGATCAAATAGGAATCATCATTAAACTATGAAAAGAACAAACATATCAAGCATGAAATATGAATATTGTTTGCATCTGATTTCACATTGATACATGTCTACACACACAGGTGAATAATGTGTCTCTAATTTCACAAAAATATATATTTGCAGTACATACAGATGGTTACTACATCTAATTTGACATACACACATATCCACAATGGAGGAAATAAGAATAAAACACTACAAAAGAGACACACAATTTTTTCGATGCATGTATCTCTAAGCAACAAATCCATACATATACATCCAACACATGGAATAGATGTATTTTGAGTTGTAAAAAAAATTCCACATCAATCTATATGTCTCAAAAGTTAGTTGCATCGACATATATGGACATTAAAAAAATCAGTATTCTAAAGTCACCAAAGCAACTAAATAGTCTATGCCATTTACAAAAAGGCATTCTTAACTATAGGTCTATAGCCCTAGATTATAATCAAAGTTAGAGGATGATAGCCAACAACACCTTGCAGAGTACAATTAAGGCCAGCAGCCTCTTGGCTAGCAAACAACCCTTTCATATCAAAACTATTCCAATGGACGGGGGGAAGGTGGTGGAGGTGGCTAGTAAACGCTGAGAAGTTATAGAACAACTGTCAACAATGCCTTGTAGAAAAAAACATAAACTGTATAGTGGTGCAACCATGAACACAAAGAAAAAAACTTTGATGACACAATCATGATTTGAATAAAGATGCATAAAGTAATTTTTCAAACTGTGACCAATCAATAGATGCAAAACCTATCAACAAGTCTAATAACCACTGGATGTTGCATAGGACATATTGCAACAAAGAGAAAGCTATGTAACACCTTGTCGTGTGAACCCCAAAGGACAACTAATGCAACAATTACCACACAAATATTTTTTTTTAGTAAACATACATGAGATGCTTAATAAGTTATGACAGGCAATTCATTTAAACCAAACCACTATCACTTACATCCCTTGTGGTACATGAGGAGACATTATAAAACTTAACTCCATACAACAATTATAAAGAGTGAAAGCCAAAATATAAACCATGCCAAAGTATACATTTAAATTCATCAATAGGAAACCACCTGCTTAAATAACCACAACATTTAAAAGATTGATATTAATATCATAACTCAGTGGGGCATACTTCTATAGATACAACAGATCAAATAACATCTACCATGGATCAATATCCACACAAGGTTTATCAGGAATAGAATAATACATTGCATCCATTCCATTACATTACAATGTTCAAGAATTACAATAATACAAAGGTGTTCCCTATCATGAACGAGAACCATATAACAAGATAGAATGATACAACTAATCCAATGAGTGCAAGGTATCATAACCAGCTCCAAGTCAGATATAAATCTAGAGTCACCACATGTACCTCAAATCTGCACCTCTCGATCCTCGACTGGGGACCCAATGGGGTGCTCAACACATTCCACTCGACCACATGGGTCTGAAGACCCACCCTCCATGCTAAGGAGTTGACAAGAAAGAATCCTCAACCAAGATAATCCAACAGAGAACCACAAGACACAATGCCATACAAGAGTGACAAAAAACATAGGGATAATCACAACATCAATAAACCACGATCAAAACATGACATCAAAACATGAGAATAATAAATCACTTCATAACAACAATAAATCACTTCTAAAAACATAGAAAAAATAAATCATATATCATAGCATCAATAAATCGCTATAACAACAATAAACCACTTTTGAATCATAACAACAATAAATCTTTTTTGAAACATAACAATAAATCACTTCTGAAATATTATAACAATAAATCACAAAACATATCATCAATAAATATCAAGTCATAATATCAATAGACCACTTCCAAAGGCTTGCAAAGATAAAAAATCATAAGGGGTACTAGGGGAGAGTGTCATCACATAGTCCTACATGTGTTATCTTGGCCCTTCCTCCAAATGTCAGCTTCTCTCAGCTATCTAAGACACAGACCCCCATCTATGGTTATCCTGGCTCTTCCTCTTACCTAAGGCGCCGAACCTATAGGGTGACTCATGCAGAGCCATTAAACTCTCATGAGGACGAGGTAACAACCTTGCCAACCATGGACTTATCAGTCCACCATTAGTCTGTGGGAGCCCTAATGAATAGACGAGGCATCCATATTTATCTTATTAATGTTATTACTACCCAAACCCCTAAATTCTTTAATTAAGTTTTCACTTTTTACTCTAACTCTTGTGTGGGTTATCCTAGCTCTTCCTCCTATCTAAGGTACCAACCCCCATGAAGAGCCACTCTCCCTAGAAACTCGAATCATAAAACCAAAGCATCAAGAGGTTGTACCAAAACTAAAGAAAATACAGTATCTCAAAATTGAAACACACGTGAGGCATTTACCATCTCGCCACTAGCCACATACATAATTGCTCATAAAATTAGGTACAACCCATGTATAAACCCAAATCCACAATTACGATCAACATTTTGGCAAGATCAAATCAATGAAATTCTATCAACACAACTTTCCTCAATACCTCTAGAAGTCCAAGAAGATCAACTAACCACAAATGAAGGTAAACTAATTAATACCAGTTCTAGCATGAAAAATTAACATTTGAAAATCTCTTCAACCAAAATGACTTAAATGGGAGATGAAAAAATAAAGAACCCTCAAATCAATCATTAGTCCAACATGAACTCGATGAAAAAAATCACCTCCAAACCAAGCAACTCAAGAGGGTAATCTCAACAAAATGACAACCCTAATCAACCATTAAACACACAAATACACACTTTGACTAGGCCCAAAGCAATAATAATAAATTAAAACATTTTTTTACACATCCCTTTTAACTCTTAACTAATTATGAAACTATATGTTTAGATATCAACCTATATCCCACTACATACATATAAATATATTTCAAATTCAAATAGGCTATTGTTAAAGAATTCCTTTTAATTGGATAACTATAAGGAACCATTTTAATACTCATTTACATTCTTTTCAAAATATGTATAAATAATTCAATACATAATTACACCAACCAATTCCATCCACTAACACATCCAAATAATGCACTTAAAAGAAGAACATTAAATATTTATTTACATTTTATTTACCCGCCAATTTAGAAGTTATTGCAACTAGTTGGAGAACATATTTTATAACTTAACCCTACATAAATATTTACGCAAACAGATTA
This sequence comes from Sequoia sempervirens, assembly GCA_007258455.2. Lineage (NCBI taxonomy): Eukaryota > Viridiplantae > Streptophyta > Pinopsida > Cupressales > Cupressaceae > Sequoia > Sequoia sempervirens. Next base: position 214,396,442 of record VDFB02379711.1, on the reverse strand, counting down.
CTTCTATCAACATGTTCAAGCAATAAATCCTAAGGAACATTTGAAATCATTACAAACAATTTCTTTAACAATTTGCTCAAGCTCAAAGATTATACATCATGTTAATAGAATTACCTAATTCCAAGGTTAAACATATAGCCTAAGCAATCAACCACATACTATACAAGCAATCAAGCACATTAACCAAAAGTATAATTAATCTTGTTTATTATATCATTATACTTCCATCTATTTCCACTTACTAAGAGCTATCAAATTAAACTATCATCTTTAAATGATATCAGTTACAACCATTTAGACCAGTTGCCACACACCACCCCCCCCCCCATTAACCTTATTTACATAACTAACACTTCCAATCACTTATTACTTGTAATATTTTTCCCCTTTACGTAAAAGTTTATCATAAATACACACAATACTTATAACACAAGAAGTTGTAGTATATACACATATAAACAAACGTACCCACTTAACCTGGCCAATCATCCTTAGAATAATGAAGCTAACCAAGTTTGCAATCTATATCATATGGTATCTCCTATGGTTGTCACAACGTAATTCGATGCATAATATACTAACTACTAGAAAGACATCTCTTGTAGCATCAATGTACATTGCATTTATTTTCATCAGAACAAGACACTCGAGCTCAATCCGCAACACTATAATTATTCCTAATTGCTCCACCCAGAAGCACCAACTATGGATAGGTAGACAGCATGAGAAGCATTGAAAACTACACGCAGATGAATGCACAGTGGGCAGTAACTAAAGGAACAATTTTCACAGCATCAGATACAAACCTATCAAGTGGAGGACAATATTAGGCGTATAAGTGGAATCTCCAAACACCCAAAAAAAAACGCTGACCATCAACATTGCCAAACCAAGTATACTACAATAAATTTACATCGCAACTTTCCCATAATTTCAAAAGTCCTATATATATAAGAAACAAGAAACACTAGAGAATCAATCAATTTATAGCTCCTTGTGCCACTAAAATAAAAACATGTATCGGTTAGAAGAATAAACCAAAGAGGGATATAGAAAAGAAGAAGCTGGACACTATTCCACCCCTTAGACGTCGGTCCTACTGTCAAGGCAGCGATGCAAGAAGAGAACAAGGTAGCCCACCAAAGGAAATCCAACCAATAAAGTCGAATACAAAAAAAAAGAAGTAAAGTATATCCAGACTGCTAAGATTAACAGTCATGAAATAATACAATATCTTTGAATAGGAGATAGATAACTATTGCAGCGATGTACAAATGGCTTGACGTGCAAGGGCAGTCGGGTAAATCATGTGGCGAAATCAAATTCCAACGCTATAAACATTTATCAGCACCAGGCACAATGTGATTGATGAGAATATCGACGATGCTAACTGATACCCTCTGGAAACCAAACGTTGAATATAAAGAATTAGAATCTCTATCAAAGTTCATAATAGCAATGGAAAAGGGGGAAGGAGTGCAGCCCTAGCCTTTGAAGGTTTTGGAAACATCAAGAAAAAGCAATTCAAATACCAAGTATAAAACACAACTCCTTCAAGCGAAAATTGGATACCAAGTACAAAATTGCAATGAAAGTAGCAGTCAGGTAAAAAGGTTTCAAATCAGACATTTAGAGACTCTAAAATTGGCATAGCAGGCTATGAAGCAACTCGACTTAGGGAAATATTGAATAAGTTGCAATTTATGGGATGGGATTGTTGTCTACAGTCCGCGCATGAGATCGATTTTCAATAGGGCCCAACTGTCACGAGCAACAACATGTATAGAAAGAAAATAACCCCATGGAAACACAATCAACACATACATCCATCGATCCCCTTGGTGACACAAGTTTATTGGATTTAAAAAAAATATATCAAAAGCCCAGACCTACAATACAAACATCGAATTCTAAATGCAGGCTAATCTCTTCAGTAACCAACATTAATTGGAATCATCAATTACAAAATATGATGCAAGGAGGAAATGCATAATGTAGCATCACCGAACAATGCACCTATATTCATTATAGCTAATATGATACAATAAAATTTTTAAGGTGAAAAAATGAGGCAGAATTTACACAGATTGGATTTATTTAAAATTTACTCAATAGACGAAACGATTATATAGTCAAACAATCGAACAATAACGTTTAATAACGTATACTCATCTGTAATTCCGCTCTCTCCAAATTGAGTGAATACGAAGCTTCTTCTGCCTCCCCAGCTCGGTATCTCCCTTCCAAGTATCAACATTAGACAATGTAATTCTCTTTCCTTTTCCCCCAAATTTTCTTCTCAACCCCTATTTTACTTTCCTCCCAGAACATTCCCCAAAATTGCCAGCCCCCTAAACTTCCTATTCTTTTCTCATTAAATAATGAACTCTTTTCATTTTCGAAAACCCAAAAATCAATCAAAATACAAATTTTACATTTCCTTCTTAGTTTTTGAAAAGAACCTGAACATGCATTCGTTCTTTTAATTATTTTTCCAATTTTTTCTATTCTCAACAAAATCTTTAACTTCTATTTCAGTTCAAAATCTTATCATCTTTATTTAATTTAAAATCGTATTATTTTCCTTATTTAAAACAATATTATTTTTCCATAATTAAATGATTATCTCGACAAAACATCATAAAATAATCAAAGAAGGAAAGAAAAAAGAGGATGGATACATCAAGTGGAATGATCACAAGAACTAGGGCCAAGGCGGACTATGGGAATATTAAGCTTAGTCAGGGCAGGAGATCAGAAAAATAGCAAAGGGAACATGGAAGCCTTCAGGATATTACGGATGGGATCTAAATGACCATCCTGGAGATACTTCAAACCTCAGGTAAGAAATGAAAATCATGTCTTGGAATATAAAAGGGCTAAATAGCCGTCATAAAAAGGATGTTTTGCAAAATTTTGTTAGGGACCACAAACCTGACATTCTTCTTATTCAAGAAACAAAAATGCCTAAAGATAAAGTTGAATGCTTTAAAAAAATTTAGAACTGTGGGGCTCATGGGAATAGTTCTGCTGGTGCTTCGGGCGGAATTGTTACTTTTTGGAATAAGTTGTTTGTTAGAGGTGAGCCCTTAATGGAGAATGGTAACCTTGTGCCTACTAGATTTACCCACATAAGAGACAAATTTTGCTGGATACAATCTAATATATATGCCCCGAACTGTAAAAATGCTAGAAATTCCTTTTGGTGTGAGTTGTTTGCTTTTCAAAAGTGTTTTGCTAATGAGCACTGGGTGGTTATGGGAGACTTCAATACTCCTCTCTTGAATGTTGAAAAATTTGGGGGGTCTCAAATTAATTGGGATGGCAAATCAGGTCTCTCTAACTTCATTAATAGTAATGCCCTGATAGACCTTGACCTGCAAGGCGCTTCTTATACTTGGACTAAAAGGAGGATTGGGCCTGATTTGATCCAAGTGAGACTTGATAGGGCCCTTGTTTTTGGTCAATGGTTTATAGACTATTTTTGTGCTTTGAGAACTCTTTCAAGGGTGGGATCTAACCATTTTCCCATTTGTCTTATGGCGGATCCTACCAAGGTGAAAAAGAATTCCCCTTTTAGATTCAAAAAATTCTGGTTATCTCATCCTCGAATTTTTGAGGAAATCAGGAGATGGTGGAATATTGATATTTCTGGTACAACTATGTTTAGGATTGCAAAAAAATTAAAGGAAGTTAAAGTTAATTTGAGGATATGGAAAAAGGATGCCTTTGGGAATATCTTTAGAACTAAGACGGATATTCAGGGTAAACTTTAGGAGATCCAGGCAAAAATCCAGAAATGGGGGTGATAACTACAGAGAAAAGAAAAATGAACTTCTCACTTAGTTGCATGATATCATTGCTAAAGAGGAAGTTTTTGGCGTCAAAGATATAGGGTGTCTTGGCTGACTGAGGGGGATAGGAACACCAGATTTTTTCATTTGTCTGCTTCGAAACATAGGGCTGCAAATAAAATTGCTTACATTGATGTTAATGGAACTAGGTTTGAGGAGGAAGATGATATTAAGAAACAGGCTGTCATTTTTTTCAATAACCTTCTTTCTTGTAATGGAGAGATTGTGCCTGATGCTCAAGACTCCTTGCTTGAGGCTATACCCCAGGTGATAGGTCATAATGAAAAGTCTATGATCACTACTATCCCTTTCAAGGATGAAATAAGGAAAGTTGTTTTCTCTTTTGATGGCAATAAAGCTCCAGGACCTGATGGGTTTCCTCTATTCTTCTTCCAAGTGTTCTAGGAAATTGTTGAGCTGGATGTTGTGAAGGCTGTCAACGAATTCTTTGGATCAAGATGTCTTTTGAAAGAACTTAATACAACTTTTGTGGTCCTTATTCCAAAAAAACCTGGGGCTTCGAAGTTTCAAGCTTTTCTTCCTATCAGTCTATGCAATTCTATCTATAAAATCATTTCAAAGGTCTTAACTACAAGAATGCTTTCTTTGCTTCCTCAATTGATTTCTCCGCAGCAGAATGGTTTTGTGCTAGGTAGCTATATTCTAGACTTTGTTATCACTGTTCATGAGAATTTACATTTTTTAATGGTCTTGAAGACTGAAGGGTTCATTCTCAAACTGGACATTTCTAAAGCCTATGATCGGGTAGATTGGAATTTTTTATTTAAAATCCTGGTCAAGTTTGGTTTTAATAATAGAGTCATCCAGCTGATGAACCAACTTATTTCAACGGTTACTACTTCTGTCATTATGAATGGGTCACCTTCAAGGTTTTTTCAGACTTCCAGAGGTCTCAGACAGGGAGATCCTATCTCTCCTATTCTGTTTACAATTATGGCTGAATGTTTGGGAAGAAATATTAAAAAGCTTATTGATAAAAAATCCCTTGATGGTCTAAGGCCTTCCTCTTCTCTTCTAACCTGTTCCCACCAACAATTTGTCGATGACACCATTCTCATGGGAAGATCTACTATGAGTGAAGCTAAGACATTCAAAAGGATTCTGAATCTTTATGAATCTACTTCTGGGCAAGTTGTTAACAGGGCAAAGAGTTCTATTTTTTTCCTCAACACTCTTGAGCATAGACAAGTTAAACTTGCTCGAATTCTTGGCTGCCAGATTGAGCCTCTACCATCAACCTATCTTGGTTTTCCTTTATGCTCTAAACCCTCGGACTCATTCTGGATCTCTTTGGTTGAAAAATTCAATAAGAAGCTGTCGGGATGCAAAGGGGCTCTTCTAAGTCAAGCTGGAAAAATCCAGCTCCTTAAGGCTTCTTTGCAAAATTTACTTGTGTATGCTCTCAGTTTATTTAAAATTCCTGCTAAATATGCTGAGGCTATTGAAAAAATTCAAGAAAGGTTTCTCTGGTTAGGGGTGGAGGATAAGAAGAGATTGCCACTTGTAGGTTGGGATTTGGTGTGCAGACCTAAATCGAGAGGTGGCCTGGGCTTAAGAAAAATTAAAGTGTTGAATCTGTCCCTTCTTGCTAAACAACTCTAGAGAACTCTTACTTTGAGAGGGGAGTGGGAAGATACTTTAAAAGCCAAATACTTTAGTAACTATCAGTCTCTTAATGATGTTATTAATTCCTCTTTATTACCTCGTGGGTCTGTCTGTTGGAATGATATGAGTAGAGGTAGAAAGGTGCTAGAAATGGGGACTGGTTGGCTTGTTGGAAAAGGAAATAATTTTTGATTTTGGGAAGACAGATGGCTTTTCAAGGATCCTTTAATCAGAAATGAGAAATTCAGTAAATGGATGGATGAGTGTAAAAGGGAATTCGGGGTCTTGGTCAAAGATTACTGGAGGAATGGGGATTCGACAGATTTGAAAACCATCAGTTTGGATCTTTGCCCTATTCAGTCTGCTTTCAGGGCCCTAAGATTGGGTCAAAACTAAGTGGATGATCTTGCTATTTGGTTAGACAATCCATCTAGCATTTATTCAGTTTCTTCTACTACTTCTATGATGGTTAGTCTGTAGGATCCTCCACCCTTCTGGGCTAAGGCTTGGATTAATCTCTTGATTCCTAAAATCATTATATTCTATTCAATTATGCTACAGAATAAAATTCTCACTTTGGACAATCTTGGCAAAAGAGGAATTCAATTACCTAATAGATGCTATATGTGTAGGAATGATGTTGAGACTGTTAATCATCTTTTCCTTCATTGTCCTTTTGTTTCGCACATTTGGGGCAAAATTCTTGTGCTTCTTGAAATGGCTTGGGTTTCCCCCATTTCGGTCGAAGATTTTTTCTTGCAATGGAAAGCTCCCTCAAAAAACCCTTTTGTGCGTAGACTTTGGTCTTTTGTTCTACCTTTTGTGTCATGGAATATTTGGAAGGAAAGGAACAACAGAGTGTTTAGGGAAAAAGAGAAGTCAGAGGGGGACTTGTTTGAAAAAATTGTTAGGGCTATAAAGGAAAATTTATCTTTAACCTCTAGAAAAATGGATGATAAAGTTACTTGGTCTTTTTTTGATCTTGCTATTGCTGAAAAGTGGAATTTGAATTTAGTTGCTGTAAATGTCCCCACGTTGGCCTTTTGTGGGAGGGAGAATGCTAGTTGGATTTTTTCACCTTTGGGTTGGGTGAAAGCCAATTTTGATGGTGCTGTAAAAGGCAACCCCGGGAAAGCTGGTAGTGGGTGTGTCTTAAGGGACAACTCGGGGGATTTTATTGCGACTTTTGCTATGGACATTGGTACCCAAACCAATCATGTTGTGGAAGCTGTTGGGGCTTATCATGCAGTTAAATTGGCTTTTAATATGAATACTAAATGTCTTTGGCTAGAGGGTGATTCGAAGAATATAATAAACTGCATTTTGGGGATTACCCCTCCTTTGTGGACCATTAAAAAGTGGATCGAAGATACAATTGCCTTATTAAGTAAATTTGACAAAGTGAAAGTGTCCCACACCTATAGAGAAACCAATAAGGTGGTGGATTATTTTGCCAATGAAGGGGTTAAGAAGGGCGGGGAAAACACGTGGAGGAAGAATGATTACCTCCATTCTGAGGTGAAAGCTCTAATTTACTATGATTCTATGCATGGTAGAGAAGCTTGTCTGCGCCATGATGAAGCAGATAAAGGTTAGGTACATCGATTTCATTAGATTTGATGGGACCGACATCATTTTCCTTTTCAAGAAGAGTCTCCGGCACGCTTTCTGGGTGTCTGGAAAAATATGCTTAAACAGGACCCAGGGCATTTGTAGGGTATGGTATAACAGAGCTGTGAAGATGGGGGAGAGAGAAAACATGTTGAGCCGAGTAGCTTTCAAGAGCACAAAAAGAATGCTAAAGCTTGGAAAAAAATTGAAAAGGGAGGTTTAGTCCTGTTTCTGGAAAAACTCCATGGTACTGATGAGGTGGCGCTGGACTATTTTGCAAAAAATTGGAAAAATGGTGAAATTGTGTTGTTTGGCAGGATTGTTAAGCTGAATGAGCAAATCATTGGTGAGATCACTAGTCTTTCGATTGAGGGCATGAAATTTTATCAGGACTGTCGGTTATCTAATGAAGCAGTTATCAGATTTCCCAAAAAAGATAAGGAAAAGGCTAAACTAGTTAAGGTTGCCAATAGCTACTTTGATGTGGAGACCATTAAATCAATTCGGAGGAAGGTTCTGAGAGTAATTATGGAGTACATCACGGTGGACGGGTGCCTCACCAGGGCGTATGGTTATCACTTTGCCATTTTGAACCACTTTCGTCACAAGGTTCGTATCTCTTTGCCTTTTTATTTATTCTCTTCTATGAAGAATTTCCTCGATGAAGTTGAAAGAAACCCTAGGTGGAAATCTATTATTCACCATGGTCTTGTCAAGCTCATCTATGAGCATTTTCAAAATTTACCTGCTTTGCCTAAAAATGTTGCTATTGAGGAATTGGAAGATGAGGACACAGAAAGTAGCAGGGAGAATGATCCCTTGGCCCCTCCTGCTTTTGCCCTTGTTGGGTCTAAAACCACTGTTCCCAAGTCCCTCTCTTGTCGGAAAGTCCTTATGGGATCTGCTCCGCCTCTTTTTCCTAGTCCGCAGCCGTCGCTTGGTGGCCCCATCTCGGGTTTTGCTTCACCGTCTTGTCTTAATTCCCAGCAGTCTCCTAGTTGCTCTACCCCGGGTTTAGTCTTTGGTTTTAAAGGTACCTTGGTTACGAAATTGGTTTCATACTCTGGGAATTCTCTGGAAATTCATTCTAATAAACCTATGGTCAGTAAAGAGTCAAACCCTAGTGCTTCTGTGTCTAAAAGATTTGTGAAGGCCCCTAATTAGGGTGATATCAATTATGCCCTAAATAACTGTAGGCCTGAGGACATAATGGATGTGGTGGAAAAAAGTACTGATGGTTTTTTAGCTATTCTTAAGTGGGCCTAGAAGGAAGTTAGAGTTTTGAATGATCGTAATAGGGATCTCAGCAACAGAGTCAGGGATCTGGAGCAGAAGGTTAGCTGGAGTGGCAATGAGAAGGATGGATAGGACACCTCCTTACCAGGGAAAAACAACAGCTGCAGGAGGAAAGATTATATAAGCTGGAGGGCAATATGTCCAAGATTGTCCAAAACATCAGGGCCACTGTGGCGAATAATTATAAAATTGCTAGGCACAACACCATTATTATCAATGCTATGGTGGAAAAGTTGGAAAAAAATCAAAAGGGCTCATTGGTTGTGGACTTGGATGTGGACAGAGGTTGTAGCAGAGCTACTGCTGAAGGGGTTTCGACTTGCACCTGGACTAATACGAAGAGGAAGGCCCCTGCTTCTCCACATACAGTTCAAATCCTCAAGCAGGGGTTAAAGGATATGAGCGAAGTTGAAAAGGAAGCCGAGGAATTGATGAATACCTTGGAGTAGTGCTGCTGTTGTTTTTTCTGGACTTTTGGCGGTCCTTTTTTGGGCCTTGTTGTCTTTCTTTGCTGTCATTTCCTTTTTTGGGACAGCTGTCTATTTTGTTCGAACTTTATTTGATCTATCTTTGTTTATTTTAACTATGTGGTTTCAGGTCCCTGTAAAACCTATTTTTTCCTTTTCAAAAACTTAATATTATATTATTATTTTAATTATTTATTAATAAACCTTATACTTTATATTCCCTAATTTAATTTATTTTAAATCACTTAATTGGAATAATTATCTTCTCTCCATTTAATTTGTTTACTTACAATTATGTTACTTTCATCCTTGAATAATTAGCTTCCAATGATAACACAATTAGCATTTATTATTAAATCTAATTCTTTATTTAACTCCAAATAATTCCAGTGACCTTATAGTTAAATTAATTTGATTAATCAAATATAATTATAATATTAGTGTTATCAAATCACATAACCCAATCACAAAAAATTGTCATATCATCACAAGTCAACCAACCACACTTACTCAATAATACTTTTAACAAAATAAAATGACATGACCACTCAACAAACAACTTACTTGCATTTCAAGGATGATCGAAATGGAGGGCACTACAAGCTATATGCAATTCCACTAAAATGGAAGACACATAAATAGCTACACATAGGCTACTCCCAAATAGCCAACAAACAAAAATATGAAGGGCACAAACATACGTCAAATATAAATAAGTCAGACTATACAACAGAAAGGCTACAAATGTAAGCAAAGAATGTTTGCAGTTTGCTTAATACACATGGGAAACAACCAATACAAGTGTCAGGAACAAATAATAAACAAGGAACAAACTTACAGGATTGGTGTCTGACAGTTGTCGAGCAGCCTGGAAAGAGCTAGAGTCTACCGACATTGCTGGAGTTGTTCTTTGTAAAAGACAAAGCTACAACGCCGATAGTTGGCCACAAGATCTATTGCAAGAACAATACAACTACCAAAAATTCAATTAAACCATCAAAAACTAACAACGTCCATTCTCAATTTTTAAATTACAAATCTTTTTACATTTCAATTTTTTTTTGTTGCAACATCTAGAATATGATTGAAAAAAAAATAATATAAAAAAATGCACATTTATAGATCTCTCCATAAATAATTTCAAAAACAATTTATGTTCCTCGAAGAGAACCAACCTAAAACATACACTATCCACCAATGCGATCAATGGCAACATCAATCTTCCATATATCAGCAGAAATAATACTTATCATTCCAAGAATGAACCAACGAAAATTAACATAGCAATCACTTTGTATCAATGTTGTTTGCATCCACTATGACATACATACATATCTATGCATAGGGGAGGAACGAATTTATGATTCATGCCCTTTCTTTTTTGTCCATCATTCCAATATGGAATTCTTCATTGTTATACTCTAGCCTAGGCTACATTGCATCAATTTCAACAAGGTGTTGTGAGAATGCTATATTGTTTCAATTTTACATAAGGTGTTGTTAGAAAAGGTTGTATTGTTTGTTAATATAAATATTGTTCCTAGACTCAAGAACAATTTTTTAGAATGATAGCCTATATCTTATGTGTGACAAGGAAGATTCATTTTACCATTGATGAAAGTGGTGGACAATGTATCTTCTTGCTCGGGGGCTTAGTTTCAAGTTATGCTTGCAATGGATTAAAACACTTAATCTTATACAAATTGCATTAGATTTCATTGGACATTGTTGATTATGACTGCTTTATAATAGTATTTTATGCATCTAACACCATACATGTAGATTTTTACAAATAGTAAAAAAGAAATCAATCGATCTGATCATCAAGAATGACTTTTGGATAACAACATTAACTCTATAGTATTAACTATTTTATTATGCATTGCAAATGAAAGTATATAGCCAAAGCTATAGAACAACAATTAGCATTGAATTATGGAAAAGAACATAGACTATTTTAATATATTGCAACCATTTGCATAGAACGTAAGCCATAAATGAGATGATATTAAATTTTCTTATCCATAGATTTGTATGTATATCAAAGTAGATGTGAGGAATGTACATACGTACTCTTCCCAATGGTTATTATTTTCTAAAAATAAGATCATCTATTTTACTCTGTTGCAACCATAACCTAAAAAATAACATTTTTTCCTGAATCCTTTGTTAGAAAGATAGCAATTTGCACATAAAAAATATAAAATAAAACTCAACACAATAAGGCATGCTCTCCACCCTACCATAAAATTATAAAAATTGTATAATGTTGATTTCCATTGAACAAATTTTTTCACCATTGGTCACATTTGTGATCAATTTATTTTCCTGCTCAAGGGTTTGGTAAGAGCACACAATGCTCCATGAGCCAATATGGTAGGATGGAAATCAGGCCTTGTTTTGTTTAGTACATACCACATTTTTCTGCATGCACCAGGATGGCTAAATTATAATTACTCCATTCATCCCATTGCAAGTATAGAGCAAATTATGCATTATAAAATTTAGAACTTTGATATCTCCTAGTTTACATATTGTGTATGAATTAGATATGATCACTGCTCTAAAATTCACACTTTGTATACACAAAAGATGTATATGGTCTAGTATTTCCAATAGAATTTTTGCATATAATAGTAGTTGTGAGTTTTAGCGTTCTGCTGCAATGGCTGCAATGGAATAAAATACTTTTAATGTTATGCAGTTCATTCCATTTTTGCATAATCACCACACTAAACTTCACACAATTTTTTTGTTTTTTTTGTAGACCATAGCACAACCATAATGTGGTATTTGATGAACTAATGTGTTACAAAAAACCTTTCAGAATAATGATAGTGACTACAAAACCAGTAGCAATGGCTGAATTGAGAATCAAATCCTAATGTACTCTATATTGATCGTAATAAGCAATATTCATTTAACTACTAGCGAGAGTGGTCGACAATGTATATTCTTTATGTTACATTTTTAATAGGCTATAGTATTTCATTTTTTATAGCATGTCATTGTAAATGCCAAGGTCTATCAATCGTTCTCAAGGGTCCATCCATGAAAGGCTACATTTCAAATACACATATACATATATACACATACATATACACAACTAGATATATATACATACATACATCTCTCTCTATATATATATGTATATATATACATATATACATATATACACACATATATCTATATACATATACATATACATATACATATGTATATACATATACATATGTATATACAAATACATATTTATACACACACACCCACACACACATACACACACACATATATATACATATATGTACACATATCTATACATATATACATGTATACACACACACACACATATATATACAGATATAGTGGTGGATAGGTTATAAGTTTGGTCAGAATTTTCATTAGCCTCTCAGTGTTTTGGCCTTCTGATGGCCGTGGAAAAGGTGGCAGAGGCAGCTATTGGCTCCTTTGGGAATAGGCTAGCATTTTCTGGGCCACATGGATAGAGAAGGCTGTAGAAATTAAATGTTAGTTCACATCAACATTAACTATTGGATGCTTTGCATGTAGTGGCGATGGTCATAATAACAACAACCATTTAATGCCTAACATAACCAAACAAATGTTTGGGAATTTTCAATAAGGCATTATTTCAATTTTTGATAAGGTTGTGTTGAGAAATGAGTATATTTTTAATTTTGTTTTCCACTGTGAATCTTTATGGCTTCCTCTTTATTAATATATATATATATATAGAGAGAGAGAGCGTGTTTCTCCATCTGGGTTGTTGAAACCAATGTTGCTTAATTTATCACTTTGGTTTTGTGGCTATTTTTGGAACAAAATAAAAATATTTAATTTTGTTGCTTACACTATATCAATTCATTTTTGGAATAGAGTAAAATTATTAATGTTGTTGATTTGATGTTTGCTTAATTTATGTCTTCCGTTTTGTGGTTATGGTTAGAACAGAATAAAAATAGTTAATGTTGTACCTTAGGCTATATCATTTCATTTTTGGAACAAAATAAAACAATTAATGTTGTTGATTTAATGTTTGGTTACATTACATAATATTGATTATTATTCTCTTCCTTAGGCTATGAATCTTTATTAGCTCAGGCTATATTGTGGCTTTCTGCATCTGGGTGGCCATTGAAACCAATGTTATTTGATTTATGGCTTTTGTTTTGTAGTTATGGTTGAAACAAAATAAAATAATTAATGTTGTTGATTCTATGTTTGGTTACATTAGGCATTATTGATTATTCTTCTCTTCCTTGGGCTATATATTGGGTATATTTTAATATCAATATATATGTGTATATGTGTACATATATGTGTGTGTGTGTGTGTGTGTGTGTGTGTGTGTGTGTGTGTGTGTGCATATATATATATATATATATATATATATATATATATATTGTTCCTTAAGCTATATCATTTCATTTTTGGAAAAGAACAAAGCAATTAATAGTGTTGATTCAATGTTTTCTTAATTTATGGCTTTTGTTTTGTGGTTATGGTTAGAAGAGAATAAAACTAGTTAATGTTGTGCCTTAGGCTATATCATTTCATTTTTGGAACATAATAAAATAATTAATGTTGTTGATTCAATATTTGGTTACATTAGTTATTATTGATTATTGTTATCTGCCTTAGGCTATATTGGGTATATTTTAATATTAGTATATATGTTTATATATATATACATATATATGTGTGCATATATACATATATTTATATATATTTCAATTTCCTGTGGGTCTCTCTTTATGGCTTGCATTTACTTGATATGGTAGCAATAGGGTAAAATTATTGACCTTAGGTAGTTTTTGTCAATGGATACTATCTAGCTCACCCTATATTGTATCATTTTCAATTAGGTTATGTTGAAAAGGCTATATTGTTTCAATTTTTGATAAGGTGTTGTTCATGAAGACAATATTATTTCTTAAACAAATATTGTTTCATTTGTCTGGCCTTCTTTATCAGTGTGCCCAACACTTTTCATTTAAAAATGGAAAAATAATCCACCACCTTTTCCTGCAACATGGTTAATGGAAGCCATAAATGAAACAATATAGCCCAATGCAAAAAACAACAGTAAACAATGCCTTTTGCAAAACAACATGAACTGCATAACATTAACTATTTCCTTACTTTGCAACCATCACCACAAAACAAAAGACGTAAATGAAACAATATTGTTATCAATAGTCACCCAGATGGCCAAACCTACAAAACACTAAAAATCATAGTGACAAATCCATACAAAAACATCCACACAAAATTTGAACCATAAATCAAACAATATTGATGTGAACAAACTATATACTCTTTTTTCAATAGAACCCTATGAAAAAGGAAATAATATACCCTAAAACAATGCAACCTGTATAACATTAACTATTTCATTCTGTTGCGAGTATAGTTTGTGATGGGAGTGGGAACAAGAGCATGCAAGCGGGAAAAGTCTGGTTTTGAATCTTCGAACAGTGTAGCAGGCGGGGGTTCGGGGGAATCTCAGGTGGATGTGAAGAATTCATCGAGTCCTGAGAAAGGAAAGTCAAGCTCTGATGAAAAGGACGTTTGTGAAAAGGTCCAGGTGGACCCAGGTGGAAAGGATGGGATTACTACCCCGAATGGGAAGTGTGATGATAAAACCAAGGCAGCTGCGGGCCTGTTGGAAAAGGGGGGTGAAAAGGGTAAAATGTGGTCTTTGTTGTTTGGTGTTAAGCCAAATGACAAATCATCTTTCCCCCCAATGCGCATTCTTTCTGACCTGGGGTCAGGTAAGTTTTCTATTTCTGTGCCGGACGAAATCATAGACCATAATATTGCAAAGATGGAGAATGTTCTGGTCGGAATGTTTATGGGGCCCAGACCTAATATTTAGGTTGTAAGGGAGTTTGTTGAGAACAAATGGAAAACCAGTGGGTTGTAAGGGTTTTTTTGCCTTTCAGTTCACTTGCAAAGAGGATTCCAGGGCTGTCAGGAGTGGTGGCCCTTGGGTTATCGGAAAGTCTTCCCTAGCCCTGAAGAAGTGGTCTTCTAGGGTCGATCTGTCTTACTCTATTTTTGAAATGGTGCCATTTTGGGCTAGATTTCCTAGTCTTCCTATGGAATATTAGAATACAGATATATTTAATGGGATTGGTAACTCCTTTGGAGAAATTTTGTCCATTGATACAATGACTGCGGCCAGAAAGAGACTGGTCTTTGCTAGAATCTGTGTAGGGGTCTCTCAAAATGTTGATCTCCCCTCATCGATTGGCATCCAATCCAAGCTGGGTGTTTGGAAGCAAGCTATTAAATTTGAGACCATACCCTTTATTTGTTTTAAATGTCGAAAGTTTGGGCATTGGGCAAAAAAGTGCCCGCTAAACAATAAAAGTGAAAAGGAGAAAGTTGCTAACCCTAAGACTGTATGGAGGAAAAATCCTGAGGAGGAGAGGCAAATTTCTGCCCTTGGCTCAAAGGAGAATCTAGAAAGACAAACTTTTGTTCCTAATCCAAAGGAGAACCATAGTTGTTTACCTAAGGATGCTTGCCCTGGTATAGAATGTACTAGCTCTTCAGATCCTAAGGATCCTAAATCCTTGATCTCACCACATGTGGTTAGTGAGGGAAAAATTTACTTAGTGGTGAGAGCCTGAGATATTCAGAAGAAGGTTGAAATAAGTTATGAAGAAATGGGTTTTTCCTCGCCTTCACCTTTGGTGTTGGCTGCTAGAGTGAATGTGCCTAGTCTTGAGGAAATACCCATTAAGGGTTTGTCCTTGGAGATAGGAATACCTTTCCCTTCCCAAATTCCTGCTGGTAGCCCTCGTTCAAAAGGGGAACATGATCCGGAGAACGTCACTCTGGAAGTTGTGAAGGATACTTTTGAAATCCAAAGAATGAAAATGAAAACACCTTATGGTAATACTCTAGAGGCCAAGAATGGAATAATGGATACCCTTCCTTGGGATCAGAGGATTTTTTCAGAGAAGGATTGGGAATCAGGAAGAGAGTTGGAAAGCCAAGATGAGACTGAATGGGAGGAGGTTTTCTCACATTCAAGGACAAAGAAGGAAAGAGAAAAGAGGGTGGACACTTCAAGTGGGATGATCACAAGAACCAGGGCCAAGGTGGATTGTGGGAATACTAAGAAAAGCTAGGGCAGGAGATTAGGAAAATGGTAAAGGGAACACGACAGCCTCCAAAATATTACAGATGGAATCCAAATGACCATCCTAGAGATACTTCAATCTCTAGGTAAGAAATGAAAATCATGTCTTGGAATATAAGAGGGCTAAATAGCCATCATAAAAAGGATGTTTTGCAAAATTTTGTTAGGGACCACAAACCTGACATTCTTCTTGTTCAAGAAACAAAAATGCCTAAAGATAAAGTAGAAAGCTTTAGAATTTTTTAGAATTGTGGGGCTCATGGGAATGGTTCTGCTGGAGCTTCGGGAGGAATTGTTACTTTTTGGAACAAGTTGATTATTAGAGGTGAACCCTTAATAGAGAATGGTAATCTTGTGGCCACTATATTTACCCACATAAGAGATAAGTTTTGCTGGATACAATCCAATATATATGCCCCGAATTGTAAGAATACTAGAAATTCTTTTTGGAGTGAGTTGTCTGCTTTTCGAAAGTGTTTTGCTAATGAGCACTAGGTGGTTATGGGACAATTCAATACTCCCCTCTTGAATGATGAAAAATTTGGGGGCTCTCAAGTTAACTAGGATAGCAAATCAGGCCTTTCTGACTTCATTAACAGTAATGCTTTGATAGACCTTGACTTGCAAGGCGCCTCTTATACTTGGACTAATAGGAGGAATGGGCTAGATTTGATCCAAGTGAGACTCGATAGGGCCCTTATTTCTGATCAATGGTTCATAGACTATTTTTGTGCTTTGAGAGCTCTATCAAGGGTGGGATCTGATCACTTTCCCATTTGTCTAACGGCAGACCCTACCAAGGTGAAAAAGAACTCCCCTTTCAGATTTGAAAAATTCTAGTTATCTCATCCTTGAATCTTTAAGGAAATCAGGAGATGGTGGAATATTGATATTTCTGGCACAGCTATGTTTAGGATTGCTAAAAAATTAAAGGAAGTGAAATCTAATTTGAGGAGATGGAAAAAGGATGCCTTTGGGAATATCTTTGGAACTAAGACAAATATGTAGGGTAAACATCAAGAGATCCAAGCTAAAATCTAGAAATTGGGGTACATTAATAATTTCAGAGAGAAGGAAAATGAACTTCTCACTCAGTTGCATGATATCATTGCTAAAGAGGAAGTTTTTTGGCAGCAAAGATCTAGGGTGTCTTGGCTGACTGAGGGTGATAGGAACACCAAATTTTTTCACCTATCTGCTTCGAAACATAGGGTTGCTAATAGAATTGCTTACATTGAAGTAAATGGGACTAGGTTTGAGGAGGAAGATGATATCAAGAAATAGGATGTTCTTTTTTTCAATAACCTTCTATCATGTAATGGAGAGATTGTGCTTGATGCTCAAGACTCCATGCTTGAGGCTATTCCCCAGGTGATAGGTCATAATGAAAATTCTATGATCATTGCTAGTCCTACCAAGGCTGAAATTAGGAAAGCCGTTTTCTCTTTTGATGGCAATAAAGCTCCCGGACTTGATGGGTTTCCTTTATTCTTCTTCCAAGAGTTTTGGGAAATTGTTGAGTTTGATGTTTATAAGGTTGTCAAGGAATTCTTTGGTTCAAGATGTCTTTTGAAAGAACTAAATGCTACTTTTGTGGTCCTTATTCCAAAAAAACCTGGGGCTTCAAAGTTTGAAGCTTTTCATCCAATCAGCCTATGTAATTCTATCTATAAAATCATTTCAAAGGTTTTAACTACAAGAATGCTTTCTTTGCTTCCTCAAATGATTTATCCGCAACAGAATGGTTTTGTGCCAGGTAGGTACATTCTGGATTTAGTTATCACTATTCATGAGAATTTACATTCCCTAATAGTCTCGAAGATTGAAGGGTTCATTATTAAACTGGACATTTCTAAAGCCTATGATCGGGTAGATTGGAATTTCTTATTTAAAATCTTGGTCAAGTTTGGCTTTAATAGCAGAGTCATCCAACTGATGAACCAGCTTGTTTCGACGGTTACTACTTCTGTCATTGTGAATGGGTTGCCTTCAAAGTTTTTTCATACTTCCAGAGGTCTCAGACAGGAAGATCCTATCTCTCCTATTCTATTTACAATTATGGCTGAGTGTTTGGGAATAAATATTAAAAATCTTATTGATCAAAGATCCTTTGTTGGTCTAAGACCTTCTTCTTCTCTTCTAACCTGTTCCCACTAGCAATTTGTTGATGACACCATTCTTATGGGAAGATCCATTGTGACTGAAGCTAAGACTTTCAAAAGGATCCTAAATCTTTATGAATCTACTTTTGGGCAAGTTGTTAACAGGGCTAAGAGTTCAATTTTCTTCTTCAACACTCTTGAGCATAAACAAATTAAACTTGCTCGAATTCTTGGCTATCGGATCGAGCCTTTACCGTTAACCTATCTTGGTTTGCCTCTATGCTTTAAACCCTTGGACTCATTCTAGATCTCTTTGGTTGAAAAATTCAATAAGAAGTTGTCGGGATGGAAAGGGGCACTTCTCAGTCAAGCAGGAAAAATCTAGCTCCTCAAAGCTTATTTGCAAAATTTACCTGTGTATGCTCTCAGTTTATTTAAAATTTCTACTAAATATGTTGAGGCTATTGAAAAAATTCGGAAAAGGTTTCTCTAGTCTGATGTGGAGGATAAGTAGAGACTACCACTTGTAGGGTGGGACCTGGTTTGCAGCCCTAAATTGAGAGGTGCCCTGGGCTTAAGAAAAATTAAAGTGTTGTATTTGTCCTTTCTTGCTAAATAGCTCTAGAGATCTCTTACTGTGAGAGGGGAATGTCAAGAGACCTTAAAAGCCAAATACTTTAGCGACTATGAGTCTCTTAATGATTTTATTACTTCTTTTTTACCTCGTGGGTCTGTCTGTTGGAATGATATGAGTAGATGAAGAAAGTTGTTGGAGATGGGGACTGGTTGGCTTGTTGGAAAAGGAAATAATGTTAGATTTATGGAAGATAGATGGTTTTCCAAGGATCCTCTAATTAGAACTAAGAAATTCAGTAAATGGATGAATGATTGTAAAAGGGAATTTGGGGTCCTGGTCAAAGATTACTGAAGGAATGGAGACTGGGTTGATTTGAGCACCATCAGTCTGGATCTTTTCCCAATTCAGTCTACCTTCAGGGCCCTTAGATTGGCTCAACACCAAGTGGATGATCTTGTTGTTTGGATAGACAATCTGTCTAGCATTTTTTTAGTTTCTTCTTCTACTTCTATGTTGGTTAGTCCGTAGGAGCCCCCACCCTTCTGGGCTAAAGCTTGGATTAATTTTTTGATTCCTAAAATCAATATTTTCTATTGGATCATGCTACAGAACAAGATTCTTACTTTAGACGATCTTGGCAAGAGAGGAATCCAATTACCTAATAGATGCTACATGTGCAGGAATGATGCTGAGACTGTTAATCATCTTTTTCTTCATTGTCCTTTCGTGTCGCATATCTGGGGCAAAATTCTTGCACATCCTCATGTGGTTTGGGTTTCCCCTACTTCAGTTGAATATTTTTTCTTGCAATGGAAAGCTCCATCAAAAAGTCCTTTTTTGCATAGGCTCTGGTCTTTTGTTCTACCTTTTGTCTCATGGAGTATTTGGAAGGAAAAGAACAATAGATTGTTTAGAGAAAAAGAGATGTCGGAGGGGGACTTGTATGAAAAAATTGTTAGGGCTATAAAGGAAAATTTATCTTTAATCCCTAGAAAAATGGTTGATAAAGCTACTTGGTCTCCCTTTGATATTGCTACAGCCGAAAAGTGGAATTTGAAATTAGTTGCTTTAAAAGTCCCAATGCCAGCCTATTGTGGGAGGGAGAATGCCAGCTGGAATTTACTGCCTTTTGGTTGGGTGAAAGCCAATTTTGATGGTGCTGCTAAAGGAAACCCTAGGAAAGCTAGCAGTGGGTGTGTTTTAAGGGATAATGCAGTGGCTTTTATTACGGCTTTTGCTATGGACATTGGCACCCAAACTAATCATGTTGCAGAAGCCGTTGGGGCTTTTCATGCGGTTAACCTAGCTTTCAATATGAATATGAAATGTCTGTGGTTGGAGGGTGATTCTAAGAACATAATAGACTATATTCTTGGGCTAACCCCCCCTCGTGGGTCATCAAAAAGTGGATCAAAGACACAATTTCCATATTAAGTAAATTCAACAAAGTGAAAGTTTCCCACGCCTACAGAGAAGCCAATAAGGTGGTGGATTACTTTGCCAATGAAGGGGTCAAAAGGGGTGGGGAAAACATGTGGAGGAAGAATTATTACCTCCATTCTGAGGTTAAAGCTCTAATTTATTATGATTCTATACATGGAAGAGAAGTTTGTCTTCGCCATGATGAAGCAGATAAAGATTAAGTACGTCGATCTCATTAGATTTGATGGGATTGACGTCATTTTCCTTTTTGAGAAGCATTTTTGGCACGCTTTCTAGGTGTCTAGGAAAATATGCCTAAACAAGACCCAAAGCAAATGTAGGGTATGGTATAGCAGAGCTCTGAAGATGGGGGGAGAGAGAAAATGTGTTGAGCTGACCAGCTTTCTAGAGCACAAGAAGAATGTTAAAGCTTGGGAAAAAATTGAAAAGGGTGGTTTAGTTCTATTTTTGGAAAAGCTCCATGGAAATGATGAGAAGGAGATGGACTATTTTGCCAAAAACTGGAAAAATGGTGAGATTGTGTTGTTTGGTAGGAGTGTTAAGCTGAATGAGCAAATCATTGGTGAGATTACTAGTCTTTCGACTAAGGGTGTGAAATGTTATCGGGACCATCGGTTCTCTTATGAAGCGGTTATCAGATTTCCAAAGAAAGATAAGGAGAAGGCTAAGCTGGTTAAGGTTTCCAATAGCTACTTTGATGTGGAGTCCATTAAATCGATCTGTAGGAAATTTTTGAGAGTCATTATGGAGTACATCACAGTTGATGGGTGCTTTACCAGGGCGTATGGTTATCACTTTGCCATTATGAACCACTTTCGTTACAAGGTTCGTATCTCTTTGCCATTTTATTTATTCTCTTCTTTAAAGAATTTCCTTGATGAAGTTGAAAGAAACCCTAGGTGGATTTCTATTATTAACCCTAGTCTTGTTAGTCTCATCTTTGAGCATTTCCAAAATTTACCCGCTTTGCCTAAAAATGTTGTTGTTGGGGATTTGGATGAGGATACAGAAAGTAGCAGGGAGAATGATCCTCTGGCCCCTCTTGCTTTTGCTCTTGTTGGTACTAAAACCATTGATCCCCAGTCCCTTTCTTATCATAATTTCCTTGAGGGTTCTACTCTGCCTTCTTATCTTAATCCCCAGCGTCTGTCTGGTTGCCCTACCCTAGGTTTTGCTTCGCCGTCTTGTCTTAATCCCCAGCCTTCGCCTGGTTGCCCTACCCCAGGTTTGGTCTCTGGGTTTAAAGGAACCTCGGTTACGAAATTGGTTTCATACTCTAGGAATTCTTTGGAAATTTATTCTGAAAAACCTATGGCCAGTAAAGAGTTGGCCCCTAGTACTGCTGTGTCTGGAATATTTGTGAATGCCCCTAAAAGAACCCCAAATCAAGACGAAATTAATTCTGCCTCGAATAATTTTAGGCCTGATGACATAATGAGTGTGGCAAAAAAAAGTGCTGATGGCCTTTTCACTATTCTTAAGTGGGCCTAGAAGGAAGTTTGTGATTTGAGTGGCCGGAATAGAGATCTCAGCAACAGAGTCATGGAGTTGGAGCAGAAGGTGAGTTGGAGCTGTAATGAGAATGAAGGATAGGACACCCCCTTAATGGAAAAAAGACAACAGTTGTAGGAGGAAAGATTGACTACGCTAGAGAGCAATATGTCCAAGATAGGCCAAAATATTAGGGCCACTGTGGTGCATAATCATAAAATTGCCATGCATAATGCCATTATCATTGACGCTATGGTGGAAAAGCTAGAAAAAAATCAAAAGGGCTCGCTGGTCAGGGACTTGGATGTGGACAAAGGTTGTAGCAGAGCTGTTGTTGAAGGGATTTTGACTCTCACCCAGGCTAACTCGGAGAGGAAGGCCCCTGCTTCTCCTCATACAATTCAAATTCTCAAGCAGGGAATAAAGGATATGAGTGAAGTTGAAAAGGAAGCCAAGGAGCTATTGAACATCATGGAGTAGTGTTGTTGTGGTCTTCTCTAGCATTTTGGAAGTCCTTTTTTGGACCCTATTGTCTCTTTGTTGCTATCGTTTCTTTTTGGGACAACTGTCTGTTTACTTGGACTTTTTTTGCCCTATCTTTGTTTGTTTAAATTTTGTGGTTTCAGGTCCCTGTAAAACTTGTTTTTTCCTTTTCAAAAACTATTTCATTCTATTGCAACCATCACACACAAGAGCATGACTTCCAATAGTGGCTCGCATAGAAAACCCACAAAACATAGAAACCTCCCAATAATAGACCAACTCAAAACCTTCACCAGAAAAATGTGAACCCTAAATGCAACAATATTAGTTTCAACGGTAACCTAGATGGGAAAATTCACCAAAAACACAACAGATTAACTATTTTTCAACCATGCACACAAAACGGAAGCCATAAATGAACCAATATTGTGAATTGTCACCCACATGCCAAAACCTACAAAACACAAGAAATCTTGATTTCAAGATTCACCAAAAACACACCAGATTAACCATTTTGCAACCATTCACACAGAATCGAAGCCATAAGTGGAACAATAATGCCAACAATCACCCACATGCCAAAACACACAAAATGATACAGTCTTTTCAACAACAATCAACACAATAAAATAAATTTTTTTCAAGACTAACCCAGATGAAAAAGACCACAAAAAACACATAAATTCAACACAAGAAACACAAAAAAAAAAAAAGTATTTCCTTCTAGCAATGGCGGCTACATGAAAACCATAAATCAAACAATTTAGACTAAGCTACATAGCAGCAATCAACAATCCCCTTTCAAAAATAACATAAAATGTTTTACAAATATTTGACAAATGATTTTTCCAATATGCACCTCTTCCTGCTTCCTTCAATAACACCTCTAGTACCGTTTGCTTTCTCCTTCCTCCATTCTTTCTCCATGGCTTGCAAAAAAATAACATAAAATTATCACAACCCATACCTTTTGCAACCATCGATGCATGCAAAAAATACAAGATAACCTTCAACCACCTTCACAAAAATTCCACAGCCAATGAATGCACTTGCACCTTCATAAAAGCTTTCCCTCCTCACTCACAACTACCTTCAATAACAACATAAACCCAAATAATGATACCCAACAATATGTTATTGATAACTGCATAGACATTCATTTATCAGCTAAAAATACTTTAGGGAGATTACTACATTATAGTTGTCATGTTCACCTAATGTGAACTTCTTAACTAAGAAAATATTATAATTGAAGAAATAACTAAAGAAAACACTCTCTAATCATTTAAAAACTCTAAAATGATGATGTAGGATTATATTTCCTTTAGTGCTCCATATCAGGAGCTTCCATGAATGATTCTTACTAATACATAAGATTTTGGATGTGAAGTAGAAATAATCCAATGATGTAAATAATGCATGTTCAAAACCTTTAAACCACTATGTAGAAATAAGTCATACAAAGAATATGCTAAGTCAAAGTAATCCTAGAAAGAAATATGTGAGCAATGTAATAGTTTTGATTTAAAAATGATGGCACTAACCTCCTTGTAGGTGCACAATAATCCACTCACACATGAGCTAATAAGTGTAGAAGGGAAGGTTATGTTGCTTGGAGCAACTCACACAACCTTCTATGAGGGCCAGGAGGTTATTGTCCATCAAATAAAAGGTTTGAGAGGCATAAAATAAGTTATAGAGACAACAATTGTGTTGTTTGTAAAAACCAAACTATTGTTGCAATTAGATATAGTGATGGTTATATGTTTCTATCAACAATTTTATATTCATAAAATACTCTAAACTCACAAACATGAATCCACACTTTCAAAACAAACTTTGTTATAAGATATTTCTTGTAGTCACATACACAATATTATAAGAACAACCACCTAAGAAAAGATAATAACCAATTTCCTTAACTCAAAAAATATAAATATTTACAATCTTTTTATATATTTGCAACTATTTTAAAAAACTTAGAGTCTAGTGTCCTCCACTTTGTCTTCTTGATGTTTGCTACAATTCCCTTTGTCTACTTTCCAAAATTTATTTTTACTTTACTCTACTACTCTTTCTCTTTATGCTACTACTTACAATCTTTTTTATATATTTAATTTGTTGGTCCATTTGAAATAGAAATAAATAATAAAAATTTAAGGAACAAGGACGAGAGATCCATTTAAGGACCTTCATTTGAAGGTACCTTTAAACAAAGGTCCTTTCCTTTGAATTAAAAATAATTAAAATATTAAAAATTTAAATAACCTTAGGACAAACGTATCCCTTTATTCAAAGGTAATTGTGAAAAAACATTTGAATTAAGGCACCTTTGTTTGAATAAATTCCTCCAAATGAAGGTGTTTTATAAACAAATCTTGTCAACCATGCAAATTTCTAATCTCCCACAATTGGAACACATTATTGTGGAGGTTACTTGAATTCATGTTTAACACTATTAAAATTCATAGAAGAGGTATGATTGATATGGAATTTAAGAAAAAATAAAATAAGTGAATGTAGAAATGAGTAATTTCTCACTAGCTCAATAAAGGGAAAATATGTGCATGATATGATTACATATCCATATGAAATACATCCTTCCCAATTTAAATGCATGAATAATAACAAAGTTTACTCTTACTCTTTAACTATAAGGGTGCAGTCTATGGAAGGGGGCTTCCTAAGAAATTTATTGGGTTTTTAAGACTTTTTAAGGACTATTTTAAAGTGGGTGGTCCTATGAATTTTGTATTATAGTTTAAGCTTCTATATTTATGGAAGCTAGTGGTCTCAGTAAGTTTATTATTTTGCATATTCAATCAAGCAATTTAAACAAATATAAAAAAATAGAAAAATGATGAATATTTTAAAACTTCATATGATTGACAAGTGACAAAAAAAAGTCTATGTAGGTGGGGTAATTTCTAGCCCTACCCCTTTTCCACCTGCTTAACTTTTGAGCTAAAAAGTAGTAGTATAGCATTTTCTTTTTTGGCTTCATGGGACCCCTTGCTCCTTCAAAATAGATACCCAAGTCGCTTCATGGGACCTCACCCTAACATACAATTTGCAAGAATTTGTGCTTTAATTAACTTATAACAATTAATGAAGATACAATAAATGAGGTCCAATTAAAAATTTTGTTTTAAGAAATTAAAAAAATACAAAACAGGAATACCCCATTCCTCTCATTACAAATATTAAGGTCAAGAATTACTAGATCTATTTCGCAGGAATACCCCATCCTCTCATTACAAATATTAAGGTCAAGAATTACTAGATTTATTTCGCATGAAGAGAAAATTATGAAACAACTATAATTTTGCATAAAGATAAAAATAGTATTTGTAAATATAGTATTTGAATGAGTTTGTAATCTGCATGATAAACTGTTTAGAGAAAATTGTTATTCAAAACCCTCATGTGTAATGATTTAATGATTAGAGAAAAATAATAAAGCTGCTGTGCATTTGTGTCAAAAGAATTCTATATCTGCTGTTACTGTTTCTTGTTAATTGTCTGTGTTCTATAACTACAATAGCTTCATGTGACACGCCTTCCGTCATTCTCACTAATGATAGGGTTTTCAATTTCAAGGTCGGCTTGCAGCGCTTTCCTCGATGGCGACAAATTTGTATAAATGAAGGGAAAAATGGAAGACATTAATACTGCTACATCTTTAGACTAACATCTGAATCGAGTTAAAGCGCCAATCTTCCTTGCATTTTGGGTCTTCACCACGATCAAAGTTACCGGTACCCAATCAAAAATTAAAAAACATGGCTACTAACAATGCATGCGCAGATGGTGCCGCTCTTCTCCTCCGCCTGGATCACATTAGCGACCGCCTTCACAAGATATTTTCGACTGTTCGAAATTTACAGCGTCCACTCGATGAACTTCAGCACCTTCATAGTCTCTCTATAATTCATTTACTAAATGAATTCCATCGCTTAACAAGTGAATTTTGTGGATTACAAGACGGTGATTCTTTTCTCGGGCCTATTGAAGCAGTTTATAACAGTTTTAGAGATTTAACTGAACTGATTGGGCGGATAATTGGAGAAGCTCGCGAGTCTATGGTAGGTGAGTCGCCAGCGGATAGAGTAGCGGTTGAGGCGCTACATAAAATAACTATTTCAGCTAAGTATGTTAATGCAGAGTCTCATTCTTTGGTCTGTACGGAGGCTTTTCAATTGGGGGATGATGCACGACAGATGCCTTGTCATCAGGCCCACATATTTAATTCTCACTGTCTTCTGCCATGGCTGGGAAGGCGTAATAGTTGTCCCATCTGTAGAGCGCGCTTACTCAAAACGAGAATTTCAAGTTCAGCTTCAGGTTTTCCTGGAAGAAGTGAAGACTGTGGAAATTAGTGAGATCTCCAACATCTAATACTGGCTTGCATATAACCACAGTGTGTTTTGTAGGCAGCATTTCATATGAGAGGGACGCATCCAATGATGTATAATTTTGTGGTAATGGGTGTGTTATGTTTTTTGGTTTTGGTCTACCATCTTTGGTTCTCTATTTGATAGACTATATATAATGTGAGATTTGATTCTGAAATAAGTTTAATATCTGCAAAGGTTATATATAATGCGAGATTTGAGTTTGAAAAAAGTTTTACACTTGCAAACAATTGTTGGGTTATTGGAAAACAAGTTTCAGCTATAATTTAATGGTAATGGCCTTTAAGATATCAAGTGAATGTTTCTAAAGTATCACTTATTATGTAAAAACTAGATGAATATTGTTTGTCAATTGAATGGGAACATTCTATTTATATTTATAGTGTTTTTTGTCCATTTGATGGCTGCTTTCCTTTTCCATTTGTATTGCTTTATTTATTAAATCTACATGCAAATATTTCAACATTAGTTAATACCCAATTTCTTAATTTGCTATACATACATCCTTGCACCTCATAAAATTGCAAATGATAATTATTACTTCTTGTGTTTTCGTGGTTTATAAGATTGTTTGATTTTTAAAAATAAAAATATTTTTTTTTAATATTATTTTAGGTTTTTTAATATTAGTCAGTTTCATTTAGTTAAAATTTATAATTAGAATTATACTAGTAGTTTCGTGTAGTAACACACAACAATGCGCCGATAGGTGGGGAGCGACATGAAAGGGAAGTGATGTGCTAGTAGTGTCTACGAGGAAATGTTTGAATGTGAATGGCATGAGTGGGCATAGTAGCTATATGCAAATGAAGATAATATAGTTACACATTAGGGAATCCAAGAAACAATACAATGGATTGCCAAATATATTATGGGCAATAATCAAAGTGATTCAGTGGGAACAATATTGTATTCCATTTTTACCTTATAGTTTAACATCATTATTTTATTTTAAATTATAATGGGGACTATAGGAGGGTGTTAACCTTAATGGGTTGAAAGGTAGATATGCATATAAAGGATAAAGTGTGTAAGCAATAGTTGGTGAAGAAATAACTTTGTAGAATATATGTGTATATATATATACACACACATATAGAGGGTTGGATGAAGAACAATTGTATTAACATTCAATTAATTATTTGGTGATAACATCATCATTATTGGTAATTGGTTTGGCGGCGTAAATAATAATATTATGTAGTTAAATTGTTTATTAAAGAAAAATATTATTATTAATTTTGAAATGATTTCATTAAGTAATACCAATATCATTAAGTTTTATAAGTTAATCAAAATATAATATTATTGTGGATAGGGTTCAATGTCTAAATTGATGACATTACTAATGTGCAATTAGTTGGGAAACAATAATGTTGACATTAAATTAATTTAATTCATCATTATATAAGCCCACCCCATAATTTATCCATTGAATCAAATCTTTATGATAAAAAATAAGGATCTTTTCATAGCTAGTAACAAAGAATGCTGCATCAATTATAGTTAAAACAATCTAAAAGTAATATCAATATGGTGCAGGAGCACCTTGTTGCATTCAAGCCTCCGTGAGGCCAATATGTAAAAGAATGTTTAAATAGAACTTAGGGGTAATTAAATAAGGTCTTTCAAGACCATATTAATGTATTTGTGTCATTTGATAGGTATTTGGATAAGTTATGTAGTCATTTTGTCTAATTTGCAAAAAGTGTCAAATGTTGTTAAATGACACATGAAAAGTCAATTGTCAAATTTGTAATAAGATTCAAGGGATTTAGATGTTGTAGGGTCCATTGGGACTATCTAATATAATTTAAATTGTTTGGAAGGTCTATGGATTCAAAAATGTAAAAATTGCATATTTTGTAAAAAGTTGTTATATTGTAAAAATGCAAAAAAAATTGCAAATGGTGGAGTCAAGTAGTTAGAAGGTTGTTTTAGGTCAGTTATATGGGTTCTTTTTAATGTTCAAGGATTATAAACAATTTTTATGGTCGAATTCAAGGGTTAGTTAAATATTTTGGTGAAAGGAAGCAAATGAAAGTTCCATTTTTTTGTGTATTTTAGTAAAATCTATTGTTCCAGAGAGTTGTATGGCCTTGTATAGTTTAGTACTGCCCTAAAACTTACATGGATGGTAAGATAATTCAATTTATGAAGTTTTTTTGTTTGTACCATAAATTTTCAAAATGTCTTTTAAGTGGTTTAATGGTCGAATCTTCCCAACATCCCTGTTCAGGAATTAAGGTTCTAATTTTGAAGAAAAATTCATATCTTAAGTTTCCATCATTAAAAACTCTTAAAAATTGGTTTGTAGCTCTATTTTAACATGTTATTTTAGATTCCAATGTTTCAGTGGTGTACGTTAATTTTTTATAAGGTTTCAAGGAGGCCCTAGTGATTTTGTGTGAAATTTGCATGAAAATGGTGGTTTAAAGCTAGGGTTTGATAAAATATTGTTGTTAAAGGTTGGAAAATGGATTTATAAGCATGTGCAGACCAAATTCAAGGTTTTTGAAGCAAAAAATAGGTGCTTAGAGGTCTGGAATGTATATTTTCAATAAACCCTCATTGGTTGCAAGCCTTTTTGGCACAAAAATTGAAGTTTGAGCATTTGATGGCTTTCTACTCGATAACATTTTCTAAGATTGTGTAATTTGTAATTTGGGAACATACATAAAATATTGGTGTTGATTTTTGTGTTCAGGAAGGTCATTTGTTGGGCGACCCTTTGTAAAATAGGCCTAATTGGCCTAGCTGCACAATCAAAGGAGTCCATTTTTCAAGGGTTTGATCTAAAGGAACCTAAACTAATTTTTGGATATGATATAAAAAATGAAAATGAGTATCTGAAAATGTTTTTAGAATCCTAATATTAGTCTTGTATCAAAATTTATAACCGTTGTTCCACTTGGAAATGCTACTAGGTTAGAGGCTAGCATAGTAGGCTTTAAATCATTGTTGTCTGATCTTTGGATGGTTGGAATGAGTTTTTGGGATGAATATAAGCATGTTGAAATCATTTACCAAGTATAATAGAGATTGGAGTCCATTTGTGTATGTTGGAGCCCATGTTGCTCAAGGTTAATGGATTGAGATTGCCTCAAGAATGAAGAATTTCAGTTGTGTACTTGATTATTGCAAAAAACATAGAAAGTTGATGGTGTGAACCCTCCTTTCTCTACATCACAATATCATTAAGTTTTATTAGTCAATAAAAATATAATATT
The DNA here is from genome assembly GCA_007258455.2 of Sequoia sempervirens. NCBI lineage: Eukaryota > Viridiplantae > Streptophyta > Pinopsida > Cupressales > Cupressaceae > Sequoia > Sequoia sempervirens. The sequence goes on along the minus strand of VDFB02379711.1, from coordinate 214,366,673 downwards.
ATTATGGATAAGGTTGAATGTCTACATAATTGATGACATTACTAATGTCTATTTAGATGGGAAATAATAATTATGGCATACTATTAGTTGAATTCATGATTATATAAGGACACCCCATAATTTGGAAAATGCATCATTATATATGCCCACCCCATAGTTTAGCCATTCCATCAATTCTTTATGATAAAAACTATGTATCTTTTCATAGCTAGTGGCAAAGAACCCTACATCAATAATAGTTAAAACAATCTAAAAATAATATCAATATCATTAAGTTTCATTACTTAATCAAAATACAATATTATTATGGATAAGGTTGAATATCTAAATAATTGATGACATTACTAATGTGTATTTATATGGGAAGGAATAATTGTGGCATACTATTAGTTGTATTCATGATTATATGAGACCCCATAATTTGGAAACTGTATCAATTCTTAATGATACAAACTAAGGATCATTTCATAGCCACCAACAAAGCACCATAGACGAATTTTGGTTAAAACAAGTTATTTATTTGTGTGATGTAGACTGTAAGCAAGAGAAGACTAATCAACAATGCCCAATGGAATCTAACATAAAGTGTATAAGATCAACTATTTTAGTCCATTGTAACCATAAGCTTAAACATATAAATGTTTTTTGTCCCACCACGTTAGAAAGATAGCGATCTATACATACAAAATATAAATTAAAAGTCAACACAATGAGGTCTACTCTCCACTCTACCATATTGGGTCATGGAGCCTCATGGACCCTCACCAAACCCCCAAGCAAGAATATAGATTGTCCACCACTGTAATTACTAGTGAAATTAATATTGCGTATTACAATCAATTTAGAGTACATTAGGATATGATTGTCTTTTTGATCATTGTTGCTAATTTTACAATCATTATCATTATACAGAAAGGTTGTTTGGAACACATTAGTTTATGAAACATCGTATTATTGTTGCAGCATGGTCTGCAAGAAAAAAGGAAAAAGTGTTAGTGTGATAGAGACACACAATTGGTACACAATAAATAAATCAAAAAATATAAACACTTATACAATTAAATACAAAGATGATGCAATATAGCTAGAATAGAAGACAATAAGTAAATCAAATCTAGGCATACCCTCTATAGGGAATGGATTGAAGTCTGGACAGAGAAAAGTAGGTCTTCTCTCCAACCTACCATATTGGCTAATGGGGCATCATTAACTCTTCTCCCTTGGGAAAGAGAGTTCAAGAAGTGGGATGTTGATTCATAACCACAATTACAATCACTTCATCTTGATAGTTGGTTGAACTTGATTCACAAAGGTCATCCATTTGTTTACCATATAAACTCGAATATTAACACCCAAGTTCTTGAACTATCTCTCCCAAGGGAGAAGAGCAATCAGATGATCGTCAAGGAAATTTTAAAATTGAAGCATAAAATGCAAAGCATAAAGGGAGAGAAAGAGGGAATTGACAACAACTCAACACAACACTATCAAATATTGAAACAACATAGCCTTTTTGACAACACCTTCTCAATAATCGGACGCTATAGCTTAGGCAAGAGAACAATAATCAACAATGCCCAATGAAATCTAACATAAAGTGTATAAGATGAACTAGTTCACTATGTCGTAAGCATACCCTAAACCATATGATTTTTTTATGAATCCTATGTTAGAAAGATAGCAATTTGTACATAAAAAATATATAATAAAACTCAACACAATAAGGCTTGCTCTCCACCCTACCATATTAGGTCATGGAACCTCGTGGACTCTCACAAAACCCCCAAGCAAGAATATACATTGCCCACTACTCTGATGAGTGGTGAAATGAATATTTCTTATTACAATCAATATAGAGTACATTAGGATCTCATTGTGTAATTGATAAATGTTACTAATTTCCCAGCCACTATCATTATTGTGAAAGATTGCTTGTAAGAAAGTAGTCCATCAAATACTGCATTATGGCTAGAATATGGTTTGCAAAACTAGCATAAAAGTGTGAAGTTTAGTATGTTGATTATGGAAAAATAGAATGAAATGCATAAAATTAACTATTTTATTCCATTATAGCCATCACAAGAGAAAGATAAAAAATAATAGCCACATCCCTATGCAAAAATTTTACTGCAAAGGATAGACCTTCTAGTTGTAATGCATTGAGGTGTGGAGAGAGAAAAGGTGTCATGCTCTCCACCCTACCACTTTAGATCATGGAGCATCATCGACTATCAATAGACTGTTGTAATTACTTACCATAGAGAACAGTAACTTTTAATGATGATGCCAATGAACACTATTGGTGAAGAGAGCAATTCAGTTGTAAGTGTAGCAAATACAAAATGGAACAGAACAAAATGATGCCTACTCTCTAATATTGGGTGGGAAGTACTATGATAAATAGTGAAATCAATGCTCCCATTGTATTAGACAGTCTTATAATCTCTTCATCTTCATAGTTTTTTGAAAGCTCATTCATCTGTTTAGCAACTATACTGGAATATCAACATTCCACTTCTTAAACTACCTCTCCTAAAGGAGAAGCATGTTCTCTAGAGAAACTGTGAATATGAAGAGATTATAGAACTAACTAAGACCAAATAGATGATGGGGGAAGAAGAATAAAAAATTGTACATCTCTTGCTGCTTCCTTCAATTACATCTCTACTCGCTTGCTATCTCTTTCCTCTATTCTTTCTCCACCGCGTGCAAAGAACAAACACAAATTTATCAGAACCCACAACTTTTGCAACTATGAAAACATGCAAAGAACACAAGATAACATCCAACCACCTTTGGAGAGATTCCATTGCTAATTAATGCACTTGTACCCCTGAAGAAGCTTGCGATGCTCACTGATAGCTACCTTCAACAACAACAAAAACCTAGACAATGAAACCAAACAATACGCTACCAATAACTGCACAGGAATTTGTTTTGTATGATGAGGAATTTAAAACAGATCTTACTTGCACCATCACCACTACATGGATACCATACAACAATTAATGTTGATTCTGTTTTGTTGGCCTCTACAATGGCCTTCAACAAGAACATAAACTCAGAGAATAAGCCTAAGAAATATGCTATCGATAACTGTACAGATAGTCATTTTGTTTTCTGAGTACTTTAAAATAGATGTTACTTGCATGATCACCACTACATGGAAACCATACAACAATCAATGTTGATCACATTTTGCTGGCCTCTTGTACAACCATTCTATATTCCTGACCTCTTCTATGGAACAATATAGCTTAAGCAAGATATCAATTATCAACAATGGTAAGTACAAGCTAACATAAAGTATATAAGATGAACTATTTTAGTACATTGTAACCACAACCTAAAACATTTGAATTTCTTTATAAATTTTATGTGAGAAAGATAGCAACCTGTACATGAAACTATAAAATAAAACTCAACACAATAATGCATGCTCTCCACCCTACCATATTGGGTCATGGAGCCTCGTTGGCTCTCACCAAACCCCCAAGCAAGAATATACATTTCCCGTCACTCTGATCAATGGTGAAATGAATATTTCTTATTACAATCAATATAGTGTACATGAGGATACAATTGTATATTTGACCATTGTCACTTATTTTCTTGTCACTATCATTATTTGGAAAGGTTGTTTTTAATAGATTAGTTCATCAAACACCACATTATGGATGGAATATGGTCTGCATGAATAACAAAAAAGTGAGAAGTTCATTGTGGTGATTATGCAAAAATAGAATGAAGCACACAATGTTGAGTATTTTATTGCATCACAGCCATGGTAGTGGGAAGGAAAAACTCATAGCTTCAGTCCCATTGAATGGAGTGATTATAATTTAGTCATACTTAGTGTGTGTGGGAGAATACACTATGTGCAAAATAAAACAAGACCCAATTTCCACCCTACCATATTGGCTCATGGAGCATCGTGCACTCTCACCAAACCCCCAAGCAAGAAAATAAATTGTCGACCACTATGATCAATGGCGAGAGAAATATTTTGGCCACTAATGACTCAATACAAGATCTAATCGCATGGAAAGTCCTGCAAAGGACAATTGTTTTGATTAGTAGAGAATAAACAAATGACAAAATATAAAGATTTATACAATTAATTGCAAATGAGAGGCAATGGAGTTCCAATAGAACAAAGTAATTAAATGAAATGTAGAATTGTTTTGTGTATGGAATGGATTGGAGTCTACACATAGAAAAGGAATCCTACTCTCCAACATTGTCTATGACCAAACCCCCGAGCGATAACATTTATTGTGCACCACTTTGGTGAATGTTGAAGGCAATGCTATGGCATCTAAGGGAATTTGTTCAGTGGAAATGAATGTTATACATTTTCTATAAATTCATAGGAAATTATAAAATGAGAAATGGAAAAAAAGATACGTAGGTTTACATTATTTAGAGATGGAATATAGGTGAAGGACATACAACATGTAAATGTGAAATTGTAAAGAAATTTAGCATTTTTGGGGAGCACTGCATCTTGTAAACAACAACAATGTAGCTATAATCTGCAAAGAAGAGTAACTTTTGATGATGATGATAATGTCTAGTTTTGTTCAGAAGATCATCTATGTTTGATTTACACTGCACTTTAATTGTTGATATGTATCTTGCAGTTTGTAGCAAAATACAAAGGAAGGTCTACATAGTTGAGCTGAGCAATTCAATTGCTTGCTATTCGGTGCAATGTTTTTGTATGCCTAACCTTTACGGAAAACTTAAGCGTTTCTAAAGAGGCGCATATATGTATCCATTGTTGACTGCACAAAGCACACAAAGATTCTTACTGAAAAACCAATGGGTGAAAAAAACCCAAGGTAGCAAGCAACAAACCATAAAAAGAAGACTAGATTATGTAAAGAATTTTATCCTATTGCAAAAAAAATGTGGAGATTCAATGCCATACCAAGAATCATACAAACAAATTGATGCTCAAAATCCCATGCAAACTGCATGCTTTTTTTTGAAGAGAAGCACTGAAAAAAATTTATTAGAGGGGATGCATTGGAAAAGTGGAAAGGGAAAAATATACCCTAATTTAGAGAAGAACATTCAAGTCTCACTTATAGAAAAAAGGAAACCTCTATAAGTTGAGCTTTTTTATTTGCATGCATAGTGGAAAGAATTGTCACTTTGCACAACCTATGATGTGAAGATTTTCTAATGTATGTGCTACATATATTTCTAATGGTTGCAACAATACTTTCCATTTAAAACTCACCAAAATAATTGAGTAGATTGGGTTAGTTTCAAAAATGCATTGTTGAGCACTAGGTTCTAGATTCAGCTGCATAACATACATAACAGGCATTATAGGCATGAAGCATACTACATCCACATCTAGTATGACACTACCATTAGGGATCACAAAGTAGTAGCAAGAAGACTTGGTAAGCGTTAGATGGTTAGCCAGACATGATAGTTACATAGACAAATACATCATCGACACATATATCTTCACAAAACTCTCTCAAGATATTCTATGGACTAAGAACATTGTAAAAAAAATAAAAAGAACATTATCTTTAGAACAACTCATAGGTAGTTGTAAATATTGTGTATGCATATATGCATAAATATCTAACACATGAACCAATATCTACACACATTTGTACTAGGAAGTTGTATAACACAGGGAAATCTAAATTGCATGCATGTATATTTATGTATATGCATATGTAAATGGACACATACATACAACTATTTCCACAAGTAGATATATGAGCAAGTGTAGATAACAATATGTCTACTAAGAAGAAAAATAACTCTATAAATAAACAGTATAAAATTTAATAAAAAATATACACTTAAAACATAAGGAAATTATAGCCAACATAATCAATAGAAAAAAAAAACTATATCTTTTTTACTTAGACATTATAAGTTATACTTCATTGTCCTAATATATAACCACTCAAATAGATGATAAAGCAATAGTGATAAAGAGCAAAGGCTTTTTTGATGTGACAAGGAGTGGGAGGGAATTAAACAAACATAATGTCCAACCAAGATGACTTTAAATAAGTATAGAAAGTCCTAATTAGCCATGCTTGTTTTGGTCTTCAAAAGGAAATACGAAAACTATCTTTGGAGCCTGTTGTATGGTGGCATAAGTAGCAGACAAATGTGATAGTAAGAGCTTGCAATCAGCTTCACAGTCAAGCTTAGCAACCTTCACTATTGTTGCTTTTAGTCTTGGTATTGAATTATAAGTTTGAATTTTGATTAGAACTGTGAAAAAAAATGATGTGTAGGTGACAACACTGATAACAGACTCGACACTTATTTCAACGATAGAATCATATTGCAACATGTAAAATTGTTTTGCTAAAATTTGTAATAGGCTTGTTGCAGCCTCCTCAAAAGAAGTTTCCCAAAGCTCGCCTTTGTGGTCTTCGATCTTTAGTTGCAATAAATATCAGAAGTCATAGTCATCTATCATTCTCTAGCATTTTTGGCAGAACCATGTATTTTGCTCAGATTGTTCACACTTATTTTTGCACTACCTACCATTCACCTCCAATGGGCATTTAGCATAACAAAATGCATCAGTTTTTATAAATTTCACTGTTGACTTGAGAGTACCTTGCAAAGTCTCTGGCAAGCCAAGGTAGTGCTCGAACATATATGCAATAATGACTCTCCCATTTCCCAAAGATACCTTTTGAGGGACTGGATGAGGGTGCTCAACAATAGGTGGAGTTATATAGCTTCTCTCGATCAATGGTTGTGCCTCTGGTATGTCAGGATTTAAATATAGAAGAGTCCATGTGGCTATGTTGAGAACAACTCCATTGAAGTACTCAACACATGCATTTTTCATAGCAAGGATGAGAATTGAACTAGGGGTGTACAACCTCTCTAACTCATGACCCTTTGCTTCCCAATTTGAGCCCCAAAAATTAACATCAACTGAAAAAGATGACAAATCATTAAGTTTAATAATCCTTCGAATTGTTTGGAACTGATCTTTTCTTTGTATGGTCAAAACCATTCCCACATGCACCACAGTGCCAATAACATCAATTAAACTATTATTAGTGTAATCTGCAATTTGATTTAATGGTGTGAAATAAAATACTTTCTCTGGCACAAAGGCCTCATCATCACAACACTTTAACATTGAACTTTGATCTAGAATTATTTCCATCTGGCTATTTAGCTTATTAAATTTTTTGTCTACTTGTCTCACCGATCCCTTTGACACATAATAAGTACATCCCACCTCAACCTTATCAGAATGGATGTATGCAATCTCATTAAAGCATGTAATCTATATTTTTGTGCCCTCATCATCAATGATATCAAAGTTGAATACCTGCCCCTCATGCCTTTACTTTCTATAATGGTGCATATCCCTCTTTGTTGTTACACGACCTTTTATCATCCATCTAGTTTGGTAAACATTCAACCCTTTAACAGGGCTGATTTTTGCAGGGACATCTTACTGCCTTGGTGATGTATTAATTCCAAAGATGGAGGCTCGTTTGGATGGGGAGGGCAAATAATAGCCAACATTTTGTTCTTCTTAATCTCTAAACAAATATTTAGGTTTTCCAATTAGCTGGAAATCTATCATCTTCACATCTAGGGATAGTAGACAATTTCCTTGGAATGAAATGAACATTAAATACTTTAAAATGCAGCCCCCACAAATAAGGAAGTAGGAAACTACAAGAACAAGCAAGGAAAAACTATATCAAACCTTGATTCTCGCAGCTTTCTAGACAAATTTTTTGCCAAGCACACAATCAAACCTATAAAAAAGTCATTATATTTTGTAGGAAAAGTTCCCATCTACATGTGGGTTCCATCAGATAGGATGACTTTGTACCGATCGACTGGGCTTTGATCACCTCCTATTTTTTGGTAAGACATTAGTTGGAGGACTAGAGATGGGACAACATCTCCAACATATATAAAGCATAGTGCATCTTTTGTTAAGGTTTGATTCACATTTGTAGCCTACAAGATAATTAAACTCACCATAGTGGCAACAATGACATGTCTATGACTATGACTCAACTCTAAAAAGAAACAACAATATTGACGCATTTGGAAACCAAGAAAAATTTCCCTCTAAGATCTAAGTTACTCCAAAAATACCAATAAATTGAAGGGGAAACTAGACATAAAGTTCAAATATAAATAAGTTAGAACATATATCATAGTAATTATTAATGCAAATAAAGTATTTTTTTATTTGTTTTGTGTACTTGAGAAATTGACAAGAAAATTGGCAACAACAATAAACTAAACAAAAAACACACTTATAGGAGTTCTTGAGGATTGTTCCCCAGCCTCAAAAGAGTTAGAGACCACCGACATTGCTTTGTCTGCTCTATTTAGGAACGAAGACCTACAACGTCGACAGGTGGCTAGAAGGTCTATGATTTCAAAACACAACATTGGAACTTAATTTTTTTACACATCCATTAACAATATGGGAGAAAATAATTAATAATAAAAAGGTCTTCAATGGTTCAAATAATACTTAACATACAATTTTTTATTCTAAGTTCACTGTATCAATTTTAGAATTACGCCTTTTTTCCCCTAGAAACACCAAGAGTATGAAGGAAAGCAAATAATTAGCAAAAAAGGATTCAATGTTGTATATAACAGTTGATATGAAGTATAACATTTGAAGTATGTCACATCAAGATTCATAGAAATAACTATTTTTAGAAAACAATAAACATTGGGAAGAATATAGATGCATATTACTTACATCTACTTTGGCTTACATACAAATCTAAAAATAAAAATATAATATTGTCTCATTTATGGGTTTTCTTCTATGTAAATGATTACAATATATTTAAATAATTTTTGTTGTTCTACACAACACAATCTAACTATTGTTCACTAGCTTTGGCTATATTCCACTCTTTGAAATGCATAATCAAATACTTAATATCATACAGTTTATATTGCTACTCAAAAACACATTCTTCACTATCATACATATATATGTGTGTGAGTGTGTGTGTGTGTCTCTCTCTCTCTCTCTCTCTATATATATATATATCAATATATATATATACACATATACATATATACTGACATAAATGTATTTACCAAGACCCTATAAGAAATTAAAAATTCAAATAGTACAACCTCCAAAGCACTGCCATATCAAGAACAGTTCCTTTGGAAAACAACATTGACTCTATAATTTCAACTATTTTATTATGCATTGTAAATGAAAGTATATAGCCAAACCTAAAAAACAAGAATTAGCATCGGGCCATGGGAAACATTGGTTGGATTTTTTCCCAGTCTGCGTGTGTCCAGGCCTCTGGCATTGTATAACAAGTGTTCTATTTTTTTATTTTTTTTAAATTTAAAAAGAGTTTTGCGAGGTGATAGAGGAGGCCAACAAAATGGAAACAACATTAATCATCATATGGTTTCCGCGTAGTGGTGATGATTCAAGTAACATCTACATTTAAAGTCCTTGGGGAAGAAAGCAAATGTCTGTGCAATTTTCAACAATGTATTGTGCCTATGTATATATATATGTACGTATCTATATATACATATATATGTATGTATCCATATATACATATATATGTATGTATCTATATATATATACATACATATATATATATATAGATAGATATATAGATAGATATATAATCATTATTGCAACCCAAACCTTTAGCAACCATCAAGGCATGCAAAGAACAAAAGATAACATCCAACCACCTTGGAAAAATTTCTACAGTTGGGGTGGGTTGCGATAGTTCTATTTCATGTTTAGGAAGCCATCAAGAGAGGATGGAGGGAAGGGAAACCAAGTGGGAAGAGGTGTAATTTAAGGAAATTGGAAGAGGTACATATTAGTAAAACCGTTTGTCTAGTATTTCTAAAATAGCTTAGCTTACTTTCAAAAGTGGATTATTGATTGTTTCTTTGTAACTCACTTCAATGGCTTGGTTTCTTAGTTTTGTGTAGCTGCCATTGGGTGCAACCAATATTGTTTCTTTATTGTGTTTGATGTGTTCCATACATTAAGTATAGTATAAAGGAACACCAATCTTACATCTCACACTTATATACAATTAGATAAACAATAGCTACAATCACAAGTATTGCAAGGACACACAAATAATACAACAAGCAATCTCGAAACTAGCTAGCATTCAAGAGACCAGACATCCACACAACATTTTCCCTCACTTAACTAGTTGAGGAGGATACGAATTCAAAGCTTTTGTCACCTATAATAATTCCTTGCTTTGGGCTATGCAAAATATTATAGCCAACAAAAGGTTTGAATTCCTAGCCTTCTCGTTTAGGCAAATGAGGGAAAATTTAGTTTGGATGTCTATGCTCTTTTTACAATGATTAAAACAATAGGGGCTTATGGTATTTTTGGCATAGATATTTTTTAAAGGGAAGACCATTTGCGACCTTAGCCTTGGTTTGCAAGAAGCTCAAAAAAAAAAAGGCTTGCAAGGATTCCAACCAAAGTACACAGAAGAGAACTAGCAGGTAAGAATACAAAGGACAACATTCAAGATAGACTATATAACAATGACTATTTGATTGGATTGCAACCATAATGAGTAAATAAAAAATATAAATCAAACATAATAGTTTTTAAATTTAAAAATCCATGCCAATAAAAAAAATTCTTGTAGCACCTCTTCCCACTTACTTCAAACACACATCTTCTCACCAACTTCCCTGCACAAAAATAGGCAAAATATTATCATAGGAAACACATTTCTTTTGCATTTCCAACCACCTTCCCTTACAAAAAACATAAAATAACCTCCACCCACCTTCACAGAAACTACACAAAGCTTAATCCAGCTTGTACCCTCATAGAAGCTTACACTCGTCACTCACGACTCTCATATTAGGTATAACAATAGAACAACACCAAACAATACCTCATTAAAAATTTACCAAACATTCATTTTGTTCCCTGAGGTGTTAAAGGGCAACTGTTGTTACGACGATCCCTAGCAATAAACACAAAGAATACAACAATTAATGTTGATGCGAACCAGCATTGAATTTATGCAACCTTCTCTATGTAACACCCCTCCAGTTTGAATGTTTGGATCAGAAGTGTTCTTCCTTGTTATGTTGTTTCTGTTTATGTTGTGACTTCGGTACTTGGTTACTATTTGATCATGAACTGTTAAGCGATGTGAATCTTATATTTTGATGTGATGTTATTTTATTCTGATGTTATCTTTATGGCCTGTTTTGGATTAACTTAGCAGATATTTGATTTAATGATGTTTTATGCTTTTGATCATATCATTGATGTTAGAATCATCAGTTAGTAATTTTGTATTGGTGAAGGGGATGGGATTGTATCACTCGCTTGCGAGCACCTTACGATTCTGAGATTTCCTCTTCACGGTGAGTTTGATCATACATATTATATATATGCATGTTCGATGTACTCTTTGTTCATAGGTTGACAAGTACATGACATTGACTCCACCTAGTTCACAGGTTTGAGCGTGTCCAGTGGCCAGCGGCATTCAATTGGGAGATAGTAGCTAGGTTTTTCGTGTGAAGTCATCACCCTAGGCATAGTGTGTCATCGGGTTGTTGTTGGGTTTAGTTGTTTTATTATGGTTCATTCCTCCTCGGTTATTTATTTAATTTCAAATTATAAAGGTTATTAAATGGCAGGTGTAGTTAAAATGATGATTAAATATATTTAGTTACTATGTTGAAATGTTATTTATTTTATTGATTAATTAAGTTAATGGTGATAAATTAAATAAAGTTAGTTGTTTTGGCATCATTGGATATTAAGATTTAAATTATAATAAAAATGGAAATCATGTTTGGATATTTAAAGTTGAATTAAAATAAAAATGATTTTGTTTTTTAAATAGCATTTTTTTGGAAAATTATATATAAAATAAATTCTTTACAAAATTTGAATTCTTTTTGTTAAAAAGAAATTTAGAAATGCATGAAATTTCAATTGGAAAGTGAATTGGCTTTAAATTTTAAAAGAAATGAAAATATCCCCAAAATTGCAATAAATTTTGGTGGATGGGATATTTTAGGGGTTTGACTAAATTTGGAGAAAACTCTATTTGAGGAATTTCAATTTCATATATTTTTCAATTTTTCAATTTGGGGGAAAAAGTTTTTGTTATGGCTTTGTTTGGATTTGAGGAAGAAGGTTGAATTTCTTGGTGGGCTGGAAAAAGATTTGGAAGCACCATTTGAATCCTTCAAGATTTGGAGAAAAAATCAGGTTCTTATTTGATTTTTGTTTCACTTTGAAAGAGTTTTAAATCCTGTTATGCTGTTGGAAAATTTCTAAATGTTGTTTGAATTTGAATGGAAAACCATGTCAATTTGTTTCAAAACTTGTAAACGTCTATTGAAATTTTGGGAAAGAAAACAAAACAAGAATCACACAATGAAAAATTGAAAGAAAACAAAAAGAAATTTGCATTTCAAATTGAAATTTAAACCCTGTTATTGTGTTGACAAATTTATTGTTTTATTGCATAATTATGTTGTGCAATTTCACAATTTGGCTGAAAATGGAGATTTTTGATATATTTATTTATAAATATGCCTGTGTATATATATATCCCATTATATATATATATATATACACACAAGTATATTTAAAAATATACTATGTTTTTATTTTTTACAGAGTGAAGTTCTCTGTTTGTATATTATGGGGAGTTTATTTTAGATATTAAAATGTTAATAAAATAAAATTTTATTTTGTTGAATTGGGGGGGGGGAGGCCCTGCTCCCATGGCGCCCATATGGGAGGCGCTGTGTGGAAGTAGCGTCGCTACCTTCACAAGCAGCGGCATTGCCCACACAACAACCCTATATGCGGGGGCTGCGTAGCAGCTACCTCTCCCTTTTGGGAGGGGCTGCGCCCCATAAAGTAAGTTCTATTTAAAAAAAAAAATTTTAAATTTTCTTTTTATTATTATTTTAATATTATATATATATATATTATATATAATAATATTATATTATATATATAATATATATATATATATATATTATATGTATATATATATTATTATAATATTTTGTTTTTATTATTATTTATTTATATATATAACATTGTATATACATTAAGTATATATTTTTATGTATATATTTAATATATATTTGTATCCAAGTATAGTTAATTCTAAGTTGATTATTTCCCTATCGTAGTTGAAATAAAGATTAATTTATTTTAATGAAATGATCTTATTTATCAAGTTGTTTTGATTATTGAGTATGATTAAGAAACTCAGAGTTATAATATTGATTTTAAATTCCTCAACGTCGTGAAATAAATCTTATGTATTTTTTTGGATAAATGCCAGTAATGTAGATTGAGTTGACTAGATTTAGGAAATCCTAACCTTAGTTTATTTAATTGCCTGAAGTGCTTTCTAGCGATGTTTTGTTCATTCTCGATGTTGGGGCAATCGGGTCAATTGTTCTGAAGTCTTCCAGATGGGGTTTTTAATTATTTGGGATTGTCGTAATACGTTAGTCAACCTCTGTTTTGCCTTGGGAAGTGTGTATAGTGGTATCTTGTTGTCTTACCTGGTTTTCTCGAACGGGGATGGTTTGTGCCTCCTTTGGATTAGGAGTGGCTTATGTGGTTTATGCCTCCTTTGGAAGGAGTGGATCATATACTTTTGTTTCCTCCAGTGTTTGGAGTGAGTTTCCTTTGTTCATTGCCTCCTTGGATTAGAGAGGTCGTCTTATCAAGTTTACCCATTAGATTGTGGTTTTGTACCATGCATGTTGTCGATATGAGAGTGGCTCTTTGTGGGGGTCCGACACACAAAGGGGCACCAGGGTAACTCACTTAGTGTTTAAGTAAGTGATAACTTAAAAAGAATTAATGAAAAACTCTCAAAATAATTAAGATAATGAATGCCTCTCTCATGACTCATTCGCTTTTAAGGTTTGAGATGAGAGGAGAAGTGCAGTTTGTATGAGGGTCTGGCGGCTAGTAGAATTGAGCCAGGTAACCCAAGATGGGGTTCTGGTAGCCTAGGACAACTGAGCCTGGGTAACTCATAGAAAATGATGCGTGACACTCTCTATATCAACTAGAAGTCAATTTGTTGGACAGCGTAAATGATCCTTGTTCTCTGGAAGCATTGTAACCTTTGTGTTAAGTGATGTTGTACTTGTATCCTTTTTAGTTCAGTTATGTATTAGCCTGTGTCTAGAGGTAGATGGTCTTGTTTAGGAATTCTTGGTTACTATCTCCTAGCATGGGGGTGAGCCTTCGAGTATCACATGGTTGGGTGGAACGTGCACCTTAATCCATTTGGTTTTCTTCTTGTTCGTGTGGATGAGATTTCCAGTTGGAGAGCTCGTGGGAACCAATTTCATTTCATGCTTTATTCTTTCTATAATTATTGTAATTTATTACCCCTCATATGTTGTTGAGGTGGAAGTTGTATTATGTAATCATACTTATTGGATTTATCTCATTCGGGGAATGAGAGTTGTAATCATATTGTTCAATTATGTTATTTGAAAACATGTGGCATCTTATTCTTTGTTGTAATTTATCTTTTATGGAATGTATGCGTTCTCAATTCTTTAAGTAATTAAATGTTATGGTTATAATTCATGTTTCTTGTTTGGGTTTAAGTAACTTAGCCTCGTAACCTTAGGGGATTGGTTGGCAATGGTTAGTGAACTTGCATGTTATTGTTCTTAAACAAAACAAACAAACAAAAAATTATTGCATTTGAGTAGTTAATTGCAACTTCCCCTAGGGTTGCGTGGTGGGGTGTTACACTCTATCCACGCAACCCGAAAAACACCTCCCTTTTCTCAAAGCAGACAATAACCGCCTCCTCCACCTTTTTGTTAGAGTTATCATACATTAGCTAATAATTAATTAATTTTTAATTGATTATTAGTCTAATTTATTCTCACACACTTTAGCTAAACTTAGGAATACTTTATCAGTTGAGTTAATAGTATATCATTATGTCTCATCTCATGTGATGTTGACACTTGTCATGATCTAATTGTTTCTCATTTAGGGATTTTCTCTTATAATCATTCAAGCCTTATTGTAAATAACACTCAAATATTATTCACGAGAAATATCACAGCCTTTATATCTTCTTGAAAGCTTCTATTGTAACTTTTCCTTGTTGATGAATTTAGCAATTCTTGTTTGTAGATCTCTTGTGTGGAAGGTGTATTAGTTTGGTGTTCGATCCTATGGCTTGTGGTTTTGTGCTTGTTTCAAAATTTTAACATGGTATCAGAGTGTGGATTCGTCGAACTCCTTCTTGATTTATGAGATTTTCTTTCTTCAACAAAGGGTGTGGGCTACAGATTTGAATCCCCTTTTGCTTGTTTTGCAAATTTTGGAGGTGGGAATATTTCTAAGCATTTTTTTTTGTGAAAATGACCTTGTTGTTGGATCTAGAGTTGTCAAGAAAGTCAAATTTGGCTTTTATTTTGATTGATTTCAAATCTGGAATTGAGATCTACAAAGTTTTGAAGCAGTTGCTTTCTCTCCAAATCCAGAGGGTAGCTATATTTTTGGTGTGTTTTGAGTTCAAGCAGACATCACCATCATGCTCAGAAGGCCCAAAAACCATAATATCGCCTATCAAATCATTGAAATATGAGTAGTTGACCTCTAAGGCAAATTATTTTTGCTGTCTAGACCCATACAACCTTTTCAACGCTTTATGAGGTATTAAAAAAAAGATTCTTCAAAAATATTTTCCATGCATGAAATTTTTAATATGTAGTTTTTTATTTAAAAAAATAAGTTTTAATTTAATTGTGGGGGAGGGGAGAATTTAAAAAAAAGGCTAGTGCATTTATTATGGTACCCGCAGGGTACCTACATTGGCAAGCCCTATGGGCCCAATGCCTACCTCCAATAGTTTTATAGTCGTCCGATGACAACTCTAACCATTGACGGTGGCTTCCAAACCACTGGCACCAATGAAAATTTATTTAATATAAAACAAATTATTAATATATGTAAATTTTTTATTGTTTTTTTGTAAAAAAACATTTTTTTCTGAAACAAGGAAAATTGTGCAAAATCTATGATGACTGCTTGGCCTTCAATTTTAAGTTCAGATTTTTTATGCAAAAGCCATTTGGACATCAAATTTAATCTTGCATACTATGGTTTTTGCACTTTTGGAGTTGTTTTCTTCTGGAGGCTATAACTTTTTCCCACAATGTCAAAATTGGGAAAATAAGATATCGTCTGAAAGAGGATTCAGAGTACTTTCCAGTGGTATAGGTATTTTTTGGAGATTTTTTCTTAGGTTCCTAATATTTCCAGTTTAATTCAAATCTTCTTTTTTGTGGTTGCCTTCTATATTTTCGGCATAACTTTTGCATACAATGTCGAAAAAGGGAAAATGAGATATCGTCTAAAAACTATTTCCAAGCTCTTCATAGTGGTGCAAGTGGTTTTCAGATTTGATTTTTGGTTTTTTCCAGAAATCCTTGTTCTCAGCTATTGTCTTTTCTGAACTTTATGGGCTCACATTATATGTACTTATGATTTTGTAAATGCACTAAGATAGAGTTCCTCAACATTGTATGTGTAGTATTGGGATTCTTGCACATCACTTTGTGCCTTATTGTACTCACACTATGATATAAAGTGTCATGGGGGTTGATGTTTGTCTTTTTTTTTTGTCATACCTTTCTCGTGTGTATGTGAATTTTGTTTCACATCATTTCTATCAGCTTCTACTTTCATGTTTGCACCTTTAGATGCTTTTAGTTCCTCTTCATGCACTACTTTCAAGCATTCAGTTTTAGTGTACCTATCATGCCTCTCCCTTTTTAGCATTATGGAGGGTTTCTACTATTGGTGCTACTACTTCCTTGGTTTCATGTTGGAGTGAGCTATGTATACAGTATTTGTTCCTATGTACTAGGTGGATGTAGTAGCTAGTTACCCATGCATTTTGGTGAGATGGAACAGTTACCATATGGAAACTCTTGCATTCCTATTTCTAGAGGTGACCTTCCATTTTCTTAGGATCAGTTCTTCAGACTTTTGGTACCTTTTCCATCTGTATCTTTGACTTTCAGTGTGTTCCTTTGTTTTCCACCTTATTTGAGTAGTGTCATTGGGGGAACTCATACAAATTCTTGTCTTCTTGATCCTTATCACAATGAAAGTTCTCCTTTCAACATTTCAACAGATATTCTTCGACAGTGTTTATAGCTTATTCATGCTTTTGTGGTGTTCTCTTTGCTCTTGTATTTTGGGACAACCTTTTCTTGTTTGGAGGCTTCTTCAGTCCTTCACTTGGATTTCATATTTTTTTGGAGTAGAGTTTTTCCCATGAGGTTTTCCCTATTTCTCCACATTATAGAGTTCTTATGTTTGTATATGGATACCTTCTTGGCCGTGTTTGTTGGGACCCATCTTGCATTCTTTTTCAAGGTTTTTAGCTACTCCCTAAGTTCATCTTAAGGGAGGGGGTTAGAGTTATCATACATTAGCTAATAATTAATTAATTTTTAATTTATTATTAGTCTAATTTATTCTCACACTTTAGCTAAACTTAGGAATGCTTTATTAGTTGAGTTAATATTAGATCATTATGTCTCATCTCATGTGATGTTGACACTTGTCATGATCTGATCATTTCTCATTTAGGGTTTTACTCTTATAATCATTCAACCCTTATTGTAAATAACACTTGGATATTATTCATGGGAAATATCACAAATTTTATATCTTCTTGAAAGCTCATATTGTAACTTTTCCTTGTTGATGAATTTAGCAATTCTTGTTTGTAGATCTCTTGTGTGGAAAGTGTATCAGTTTGTTGTTTGATCCTATGGCTCATGGTTTTGTGAAACATTTTGAAACAAGAACAAAACCACGAGCCACGGGATCAAACAACAAACTAATACACCTTCCACACAATAGATCTACAAACAAGAATTGGGTATGTGCAGGATCATCATGGAAAAAATAGGCCCTTAAGTGGCAAAAAAAATAGAAAAATCAGAGTTAGAAAAATTCACATAAAAATTTGAATAAGTTATCTATATTATTTCAAAAATATGTAAGAATAGAATATGTAGCAAATTGAATTTAGTTTCTAAACTACTAGGTTTGTTTATAGAAGAAAAAAATCTATTTGGTGAAAATTTGAAATTTCAATGTAGTAGTACTTAAATTTCAGGGAAAAAATAGGAAGTAGGTGTTTGTCTGACCACCCTAACCACAATAAGATGATAATATTTTTTTATAATATTTTAGATATAAGTAGAGGACTCATGTCCCAATGTGATGCATATTTTTTGTAATTTTTTTCAAGTAAAAATTAATTATGATTTTCTTATTACAACTTTTAAAAAATATAATAAACTCGTATGTTTGACCACCTTAACTTGGTCGAAACTTCATGAAATTCAATTTTTATTTTTTTAATCCTATAGTATGTGAATCATATAATGTGACTCATGTTTTAGATTCAAAATATGTGATACCGTTTGAAATCAATAGATGTTTTTCAATCAACCTATCAATCAGGACTTTAGTCATAATTTGAATAGAAAATGAATAATAATTACTTATTAAATTCAAAGTAAAGCATAATTTATATTGGTGGAAAGCTGAGAATATCCTTTAAAAGCCCTTTTCATTTCATCAATTTTGGGTTAAAATAAGGTCATCAGCTACATACCCATCATATTGCCACTTTTTCGCCCATCATGATCCTACACATACCCAATTTCTAAATTCATCAACAAGGAAAAGTTACAGTAGAAGCTTTCAAGAAGATATAAAAGTTGTGATATTTCCTGTGAATAATATCTGAGTGTTATTTACAATAAGGGTTGAATTGTTATAAGAGCAAAGCCCTAAATGAGAAATGATCAGATCATGACAAGTGTCAACATCACATGAGATGAGACATAATGATCTAATATTAGCTCAACTAATAAAGCATTCCTAAATTTAGCTAAAGTATGTGAGAATAAATTAGAATAATAATAAATTAAAGATTAACTAAATATTAGGTAATGTATGATAACTCTAACACTATTCATGGTTATCAGGAGGCCAAAAAATCCAGGAGGCTAAGGAAAATTTTGACTGAAATTATAACCTGTCTCCCACCTTTTCATCGGTCACCGAAAACCTAAAGAACGACAAGGCTGAGAAAATTTTTGGGCAAAGTTGACACAAATAGCCTATCAGCTATACATCTATACATATATGCATGTACATAAAATACATGTTGTACACACACACACACACACACACACACACATATATATAGGGTATGTGCAGGATCATGATGGGCCAAAAAGTGGCAATATGATGGGTATGTGGCTGATGAATTTTTACCCAAGATTGATGAAACAAAAAGGGTTTTTAAAGGAGACTCTCAGCTTTCAACCAATATAAATTATGCTTTGATTTGAATTTAATAAGTAATTAATATTCATTTTCTATTCAAATTATGATTAAAGTCCTAATTGATAGGCCGATTGAAAAACATCTATAACTTTCAAACGGTATAACATTTTTTGAATCCAAAACATGCGTCATATTCTATGCTTCGTATAATATAGGATTAAAAAAAAAAAAATTGAAGTTCATGAAATTTTTACCAAGTTAAGGTTGTCAGACATACGAGTTTTTTATATTTTTTAAAAGTTGTAATAAAAAATTCATAATTAATTATTTACTTAGAAAAAAATTACAAAAAAATATGCACCACATCGTGACATGAGTCCTCTACTTATATCTAAAATCTTATAAAAAAATATTATCATTTTATTATAGTTAGGGTGGTCGAGAAAGACACCTACTTCTTATTTTTCCCGAGAATGTAAATTACTATTGTATTCAAATTTCAAATTTTCACCAAATAGATTTTTTTTGGAAACAAATCTAGTAGTTTAAAATTAAATTCAATTTTCTACATATTCTATTCTTACATATTTTTGAAATAATATAGACAACTTATTCAAATTTTTACATCAAGTTGCCGAACTCTGATTTTTTTGAATTTTTTGCCACT
This sequence comes from Sequoia sempervirens, assembly GCA_007258455.2. NCBI lineage: Eukaryota > Viridiplantae > Streptophyta > Pinopsida > Cupressales > Cupressaceae > Sequoia > Sequoia sempervirens. The sequence continues at coordinate 214,346,610 of VDFB02379711.1, read as the reverse complement.
TAAGGGCCTAGTTTTTCCATGATGACCTTGCACATACCCTATATATATACATATATTTACACATGTGAATGTACATAATATACATATACATATACATATAAATATACACAGGCTATACAATTTCTGTGAAGGTGGTTGAAAGCTATCTTGTGTTTTTTGCATGTGTCGATGGTTCCAAAAGGCATGTGTTGTATATATATATACATATACATAAATATACATATATGTATCTACATACAATACATATACACATATATACATATATGTATCAATATATGTGTATATATATATACATACACACATATATACCAAAAGCTACAAAAATTATATATACATGTATATATATACATATATAAATACAAATCAACATATACATATATATGTATACAAATAAGTTGTGTATGGACCAACCTCTCACACAAAATACTTTGCATAGGTCTATAACTATGAATTTCAGCATTGTATGGCAATGGTTACAATGGAATAAAGAAGTTAATTGTAATGCCCGCCGTGCAAACCCCAGAGAACACACACAATGCAAATAATTTTTTTTTTAAAATAACAAGAGTGAACATGCAATAACATTAACCATAACCACATAAAATATTACATAGCATTAACACACTTGGTTCTCTGGGGCATGAGAGGTTACTTCGCAACACTAACCATAAATAAAAATAAAGATTACAACAATATCATTTATAATGATAACCAAGGATAAGGATACATCCAATAACCATGATGCGAGAATAATAAACATCGCATAATTACATCCATGATACATCTCTTAATAGAGTTACAAATAATCCTAACTATTACATCATCGTTATAATATTACATTACAATCTCTGATAATAGAATTACATTGAATTTCCCAACATGGGGATTGATACAAGGACAATGAAATATGAAGTACAACTGATCACTGGTACAACTCCACTGCGGAAAGCTGAGAAGACAAGACGCTGATGGGGAACCCAACGGGTGCGGAGCACGTTTCCACCCAACCATGTGAATTACAAAGTAACTCACCCCCCGTGCTCAGAGGTGACGAGGAAGTGAACCCGACCATGAATGTCAACCGACTCAACCACAATATGAAATGAAACAAGTACAACTCAAGTATGCAATGCAAAACCATCAACGTTCACAGACCATGAGACAAGTTAAAAACCAAGAACCTCATCATAATAACATGAAGTACTATCAATTAACAATCATGAAACAATTCACAAGAATTCAAAGAAATATCACAAAGAGATAACATCCAGAGGCAACAACAACGAAACAACAAGGGTGTCAAGTGGAGAGTGTCATCGCATAGCCCTCATGGGATTTCCTGGCCCTTCCTCCAACTGAGGCGCCGGCACCCATCTACGGATATCCTGGCCCTTCCTCCTAACTGAGGCGCCGGCACCATAGGGTAGCTGATGCGGAGCCAATAGTCTCTCGTGAAGACGAGACTATGACTATGCCGACCACGGCCTTCTCAGTCTATCACTAGTCTAAGGTAGCCCTAATGCATAGCCGAGGAATCCAAAGTTTTATTATCTTGTGTGTTTAAACTACCCAACCCCCTAAATCTATTGTTTAGGTTATCACTTGTTTACTACTCTTTCAAGGGTTATCCTGGCCCTTCCTCATCCGAGGCGCCGGCGCCTACGAAGAGCCACTCTCCCTCCTATGACCCCTAACATATCTCAAAACAGGCAAGGGTTGGACTATAATAAAATAACAAAGTACCAAAACAAGAACCATGCGAGGCATTAGCCTTCTCGCATCACTCATAACCAAAAGATCTTACAACGCCGTTCAACCCTTCCTAACATAAACCATTCAGTATCAACTCCCAAAGTATAACCAAGATGAAGAGAACATTAAAATTAAACAAGCCTTTGGAACAAGGTTACAAAATCAACAACGGGTTCCCACATCGAAGAGTAAGGTTTACAGTAATTAAATGAAAAATGACAACTGAATCACGCAATTTCATAACTTAAGGCAAACAATTAACTCCATTACACGAAACACTCTAATTCTGAGTCCATATGAAGAACACAACAAGTTAACAATCCTACGTCAAAATAATTAATTCTTAACAAAGTACATTCGATAAATATAAAAAGAATACATGCAATAACTCCAACCAAGGAACTCGAGAAACCATTGAGAATTAAAACATGCGATAACAATTTCACTATCATATCTAATTTATTTCAATTAAAAACTCATAAAAATTCTAATTTACAATTTTTATAAACACAATCAAATCCATAACTTCTATACTTACAAACCATCTAAATTAATAAAACTTATTACAAAAATATTATATATATATATAAATCTATATACATACTCACCTATATATCTATATATATCTACTAACACTTTTCTTTCTTATAACTCTCAAAAATCTTACAATAAACAAAATGAATGTACTCATACCCAAATTATGAATATACACATTATATATATATATATATATATATTAAATCAAACTATACTAAATATATAAATCAAATTATACTAAGCAAATATATAACAATATATATTAATAAATATACACAATTTAAATTTAAAACAACCAAACTTTAACAAATTTTAATCATTAATAAAAAAAAAAATTTAAAAAAAGCAAGTCCGTCCCAAAAGGGACTCCGGCCAGTCCTACGGACTGTGCGCGCTGCAGTCCGTATGACTGCTGCGCCAGCAGTCCACGGACTGTTGTGCCAGTCCGTGGGCTGGCGCAGGGGCAGGGAGGGGGTACGGCCTGCGCCGTCCCTCTCCTCTCCCATATTAAAACTTAAATAAAATTTTATTTATAAATTTTATTTTATTTTATTTTATTTTTTTGTTTATGCTTTTTGTTTAAAAATATAACTCCGTCCTGGTACGGACGCTGTTGAAACTCAGCTAAAATTTTATTTTCAAGAATAACAAATTTTTGACTATTTAAAAAATAGACTTTTAATTTAAGAACAATAATATAAGAGTATATGAAAAAATGTATATATATATATATATGTAAAATATATATATATATATATGTAAAGATACAGAGAATTATTTTTCTTTTCTGTGTAAATACAGAAATATATTAGAACTTTAAATAAATATAATCTATATATATATAATATTAAAGCTACATAATCACAGAGAATTTAATGTTCTGTGTAAAATACAGAATACTCACAGGTTTTAAAGCAATACATATAAATGATCATTAAAATATAATATTTCAAAACTATTAAAATACACAGATTGATCTCTTCCACAGTAATATAACAGAGAGAAACGTATTAATATGGAATTTGACAGAGTTCCTTTTCAGTTTGCTTGCAAAAGAAGATTTCTAATTTCAACATGCATTTTATTTTCAAAGAAAAAAACCTATTTGTTCATTCATTTTCCTAATCAAAGGAAATCATTTAAATCTAGATCACAGACATATTCTTTTTGTTTATTTGCCACACAAATTCAATCAAATCATATCCTTTATTTATTTATTTTGCAGATTCAGAAAATCAAAGGTAGAGACGGAAACCTGGAATCCTGCGCTTCTTAGAGAATCTGAAGAAGTTGGTTCCTGACGGCCTTTACGAAGAGGCCTCCTCCTTCTTGCTTCGAATCTCCTCTGAGTCACCGTGCTCAAATCTCGAACCCGATCTTTTCTTCAGAAGACTCCAAAATAACTAGTAATAGATTTCCAAAACCCTCTCTCTAACTCTCTTCCAATTAACAAAAGATCCAAAAACCCATATTTTTTTTAGGTTCAAAATACCGAATAACTTGTGCCCTCTCTCAATCCCTAATCTCTTGTGTGAGAAAAACTTCCAAAAATTCTTAATTAATTAAAAGATAATATCCCTCTTTTCTCAAAAACTCTAAAAATCAAGAATAAAAGAAAACTCATTCTTTAAAAGCCAGCTTTTTAATTAGATCTGTATTCTCATTGGTTCAAACAATCCTTTCATTCTTTTATTTGTTTTATTGTTTTAATTTCTATTTTTACCACTTTTCTTGCACATCACATTATCTATTTAATTTAAATAATTTATTCTAATAATTATCTTCAATCAGATAATTAATTGAAATAAATAACACACATTTAATATTTAATTATCATTTAATTGAAACATATGACTTTATAAAAATTAAATAACACATTTAAATATTTTCATACCAATAAAACAACATTAAAAATGCACACTTATTAACCACCTTTAATTAACAAATTCACAACTTGTAAAATATCAACATCAATTAAATAATCATAACTTATAAAATACCACATTAAACAAAAGACGACAAAATGCAAAACACAAACCACAAATGATGACAATTACAAAAATGAACAATACCAAACAACGAGACGACCTGACATCATGGGACGGGAGGACTTCATCGTCACCTCTGTATCAACATTTATCCGTTGGGTTATTTGGTGCTCGCCCTGTCCTGCCGAAGCAGGTGGAATCGAGACTTATACCTACAATTCTGCATACAAACGAAGTTGTGTACATGTGCATACATGTATATATAATCATCAAATCATTAAATCGAAGTACTGCATTGTGAGAAGGAATCGCAACATAGCAGGGCAGTCGCGAACGAGTGATGCCATATTGTCCTTCATCACACCTATTCTAACAATTATAATCTATCTGATAAAATAACATTTCTAAACTAACAATTCATCTTATAACATATCTAATTAAATCACTGCATCATATCATAATTTTGAAAATCAACTAACATCTAACCAACCACAATGTCCAATGAAATAATTAAATCCTCAAGTGCATAAACATAATCACCAACAGTCTACTAATGGAATACAGCATCATCAAATGTCTAACTATCCAACTCAAACACTATCATCATTGTCATAAGAAGCAAACAACCGCATTGAAAAATACTAAATCCTACCAGTAAGAGGAGGGCTATTACATCCTCCCCCTCTTAAAATCGGCTTACTCCTGGAAGCCGGTAAATAAAAGGAAATAAGATTCCCTAATACGGGAGGCATCCACCCACACCAAGACAGTGAACTAATCACCAACAAAAACTAGTATCAAGCTCACACAAGAAGTAAGAAATAATAATACAAGCATTAGTAACATGTGGGTATTACATCCTCCCCCCCAAGGATATGGCTTACTCCAGGAAGCCATTAAATAGATAAGAGTAAGCACACAACAAACATGCAAAGATCACGCCAAAAACCACACACATAACTCACATCACTGGAAACCACATCACACAACGACACAAGGGTTCATAGTGCATCCTTGATAGGAAGGATATCGGTGCATTGCGCACTACACCGAGGGTCCTATCCTTTCCATCAGTTTCCTGCACCATTGCCCTGAGACCGACTAACGGAAGAAACTTAGGTTCACAACAAACACAACAAAACAAATGAAACTCTAGACTCTAGGGACAAAATGCAAGGTTACATAGTGAGCACACATAGTGCCCAGTGTATGAACCTAGGCTCTGATACCAAGTTGTAATGCCCGCCGTGCAAACCCCAGAGAACACACACAATGCAAATAATTTTTTTTTTAAAATAACAAGAGTGAACATGCAATAACATTAACCATAACCACATAACATATTACATAGCATTAACACACTTGGTTCTCTGGGGCACGAGAGGTTACTTCGCAACACTAACCATAAATAAAAATAAAGATTACAACAATATCATTTATAATGATAACCAAGGATAAGGATACATCCAATAACCATGATGTGAGAATAATAAACATCGCATAATTACATCCATGATACATCTCTTAATAGAGTTACAAATAATCCTAACTATTACATCATCGTTATAATATTACATTACAATCTCTGATAATAGAATTACATTGAATTTCCCAACATGGGGATTGATACAAGGACAATGAAATATGAAGTACAACTGATCACTGGTACAACTCCACTGCGGAAAGCTGAGAAGACAAGACGCTGATGGGGAACCCAATGGGTGCGGAGCACGTTTCCACCCAACCATGTGAATTACAAAGTAACTCACCCCCCATGCTCAGAGGTGACGAGGAAGTGAACCCGACCATGAATGTCAACCGACTCAACCACAATATGAAATGAAACAAGTACAACTCAAGTATGCAATGCAAAACCATCAACGTTCACAGACCATGAGACAAGTTAAAAACCAAGAACCTCATCATAATAACATGAAGTACTATCAATTAACAATCATGAAACAATTCACAAGAATTCAAAGAAATATCACAAAGAGATAACATCCAGAGGCAACAACAACGAAACAACAAGGGTGTCAAGTGGAGAGTGTCATCGCATAGCCCTCATGGGATTTCCTGGCCCTTCCTCCAACTGAGGCGCCGACACCCATCTACGGATATCCTGGCCCTTCCTCCTAACTGAGGCGCCGGCACCATAGGGTAGCTGATGCGGAGCCAATAGTCTCTCGTGAAGACGAGACTATGACTATCTTGGAGCCGCGGCCTTCTGGATCTATCACTAGTCTAAGGTAGCCCTAATGCATAGCCGAGGAATCAAAGTTTATTATCTTGTGTGTTTTAAACTACCCAACCCCTAAATCTATTTTTAGTTTATCACTTGACTGCTTTGAGGGTTATCTGGCCCTTCTATCAGAAGCCAAGCATACACAAAAGGCACTCTCCCTCACAAGCCCTAACGCTATCTCAAAGCGAAGCGGAGTTGGACTATAATAAAATAACAAAGTACCAAAGCCGGGAACCATCTGAGGCATTAGCCTTCACCATCACTCATAACCAAAAGATCTTACAACGCCCGTTCAACCCTTCCTAACATAAACCATTAAGTATCAACTCCCAAAGTATAACCAAGATGAAGAGAACATTAAAATTAAGCAAGCCTCTGGAACAAGGTTACAAAATCAACAACAGGTTTCCACATCGAAGAGTAAAGTTTACAATAATTAAATGGAAAATGACAACCAAATCACGCAATTTCATAACTTAAGGCAACCAATTAACTCCATTACACAAAACACTCTAATTTTGAATCCATATGAAAAACACAACAAGTTAACAATCCTATGTCAAAATAATTAATTCTTAACCAAGTACATCCGATAAATATAAAAAGAATACATTTAAAGTCTCCAACCAAGGAACTCGAGAAACCATTGAGAATTAAAACATACGGTAACGATTTCACTATCATATCTAATTTATTTCAATTAATAACTCATAAAATTCCAACTTTACAATTTTTATAAATACATTCAAATCCATAACTTCTATACTTACAAACCATCTAGATTAATAATACACTTATTACAAAAATATACTATATATATATATATATATAAATCTATATACATACTCACCTAATATATATATATATATATCTACTAACACTTTTCTTTCTTTCCTTTATAACTCCAAAATCTTACAATGAAACCAAAATGAATGTACTCATTAGATTATGAATATACACATTATATATATAGACATATATATATATATATATATATATATATATATTAAATCAAACTATACTAAATATATAAATCAAATTATACTGAGCAAATATATAACAATATATATTAATAAATATACACAATTTAAATTTAAAACAACCAAACTTTAACAAATTTTAATCATTAATAAATAAATTAAAAATTAAAGGCAAGTCATTCCCCGAAGAAAGGGACTGGAGGCAGATCCCTGATTTCTTCGCTTCAACAGTCCATGACTGTATGCGGTCAGGTAAGGAGACATGGCTTGAGGAGAGTCTGGCTGTGGCTGTCCCTCTCATATTGAGCTTAAATAAAATTTTATTTATAATTTTTATTTTATTTTATTTATTTTTGTTTATGCTTTTTGTTTAAAAATATAACTCCGTCCCGGTACGGACGCTGTTGAAACTCAGCTAAAATTTTATTTTCAAGAATAACAAATTTTTGACTATTTAAAAAATAGACTTTTAATTTAAGAACAATAATATAAGAGTATATGAAAAAATGTATATATATATATATGTAAAATATATATATATATATATATGTATAGATACAGAGAATTATTTTTCTTTTCTGTGTAAATACAGAAATATATTAGAACTTTAAATAAATATAATCTATATATATATATATAATATTAAAGCTACATAATCACAGAGAATTTAATGTTCTGTGTAAAATACAGAATACTCACAGGTTTTAAAGCAATACATATAAATGATCATTAAAATATAATATTTCAAAAATATTAAAATACACAGATTGATCTCTTCCACAGTAATATAACAGAGAGAAACGTATTCATACAGAAATTGACAGAGTTCCTTTTCAGTTTGCTTGCAAAATAAGATTTCTAATTTCAACATGCATTTTATTTTCAAAGAAAAAACCTATTTGTTCATTCATTTTCCTAATCAAAGGAAATCATTTAAATCTAGATCACAGACAGATTCTTTTTGTTTATTTGCCACACAAATTCAATCAAATCATATCCTTTATTTATTTATTTTGCAGATTCAGAAAATCAAAGGTAGAGACGAAAACCTGGAATCCTGCGCTTCTTGGAGAATCTAAAGAAGTTGGTTCCTGACGGCCTTTACGAAGAACCCTCCTCCTTCTTGCTTTGAATCTCCTTTGAGTCACCGTGCTCAAATCTCGAACCCGATCTTTTCTTCAGAAGACTCCAAAATAACTAGTAATAGATTTCCAAACCCTCTCTCTAACTCTCTTCCAATTAACAAAAGATCCAAAAACCCATATTCTGTTCAGGTTCAAAATACCGAATAACTTGTGCCCTCTCTCAATCCCTAATCTCTTGTGTGAGAAAAACTTCCAAAAATTCTTAATTAATTAAAAGATAATATCCCTCTTTTCTCAAAAACTCTAAAAATCAAGAATAAAAGAAAACTCATTCTTTAAAAGCCAGCTTTTTAATTAGATCTGTATTCTCATTGGTTCAAACAATCCTTTCATTCTTTTATTTGTTTTATTGTTTTAATTTCTATTTTTACCACTTTTCTTGCACATCACATTATCTATTTAATTTAAATAATTTATTCTAATAATTATCTTCAATCAGATAATTAATTGAAATAAATAACACACATTTAATATTTAATTATCATTTAACTGAAACATATGACTTTATAAAAATTAAATAACACATTTAAATATTTTCATACCAATAAACCAACATTAAAAATACACACTTATTAACCACCTTTAATTAACAAATTCACAACTTGTAAAATATCAACATCAATTAAATAATCATAACTTATAAAATACCACATTAAACAAAAGACGACAAAATACAAAACACAAACCACAAATGATGACAATTACAAAAATGAACAATACCAAACAACGAGACGACCTGACATCATGGGACGGGAGGACTTCATCGTCACCTCTGTATCAACATTTATCCGTTGGGTTATTTGGTGCTCGCCCTGTCCTGCCGAAGCAGGTGGAATCAAGACTTATACCTACAATCCTGCATACAAACGAAGTTGTGTACATGTGCATACATATATATATAATCATCAAAGTATTAAATCGAAGTACTGCATTGTGAGAAGGAATCGCAACATAGCAGGGCACTCGCGAACGAGTGATGCCATATTGTCCTTCATCACACCTATTCTAACAATTATAATCTATCTGATAAAATAACATTTCTAAACTAACAATTCATCTTATAACATATCTAATTAAATCACTGCATCATATCATAATTTTGAAAATCAACTAACATCTAACCAACCACAATGTCCAATGAAATAATCAAATCCTCAAGTGCATAAACATAATCACCAACAGTCTACTAATGGAATACAACATCATCAAATGTCTAACTATCCAACTCAAACAATATCATCATCGTCATAAGAAAAAACCGCATTGAAAAATACTAAATCCTACCGGTAAGAGGAGGGGTATTACAACAAGACTATAGGGGTATCATCCATAGATAAGGTTCAACACATTTATTACAGTGGTTGAGATTACCTTTGGTAGTGCCCATAAAAGCAATTTAAATATCATCAAAAGAGGGGAAATGTTCTAGGAGAATCATAGGTTGAAAGGAAGTCTTACATAACCACATTTTTTATTTTTGTTTCATTTAGTAGGAATATCAATATAGTGCATTTCATTTAATTGCATAATACCATTTCAAATCATATTAGTGAACTAGATTTGTGTAAAAAATCATGCACATCATATCTATAATTCAAGATATTTGAATGGGGCGCCGGTCCAGCCCAGTTGGTTAAGGTGTTCCCTGTCGCAGGGTGCCCAACATGGGTTCGACTCTCAGCGCTCCCGTGGTACCGGTTGGTGTGTCCTGCCAGCACTGTCGGTCATGGTAAAAAGTTTACCGGTGGTGGGGGGTTATATGGGGGGCCGTGCTGCACCCGATTCCCCTCGTTAAAAAAAATAAAAAATAAAAAAAATTCAAGATATTTGAATAATATTTCAGATATTTATCATCTCTAGACATGGCATTAGGTTCATGGCTTAGAAAAATCAACAATTAGTTCAATGTGTGTATTTTGTGGTACCTTCCCATGACTTGAAATATTCAAATAAATATCACACAAGATTTTATGGGACTAAAGGAACCTTCAGTTGGAATGGAAAAAAAAAAATCTTGGAGCTTCATTATTAGATTTAGGTTAACCTACACTTTTCATAGGACATTGAGATTTGAGACATCTTGTTGCCAACTTGGATCATTCATAAATCATGCAACTATTATATAAAAGCTTCTTAGACCCATTCAAACGAACTTATTTAAAATATTGAGTAGAGGGATGTAGGACATTTGAATGTTACCAAGGGAGTGCTAGCAAAAGAACATAGAATAGTGCAAGGAAAACATACATTTAGGAAGAAATTATTCAATCACCATGTTTAATAATAAATTAGAGGAGGGTGAATCATTTGTAATGTGAAGAGATTTGTTATAGAAAAAATATTGAGGAACTAGTGCAAAGTAAAAAAAATCAATATGAAAATCAAGAGGTAGATATTTTCAAATTTATCAAGTGCTATGATGGTAGTACAAATATTTTGGTTTCAAAAGATATGAAAAATAAGTTGAGTCTGAAGAGGATGAAACATCCAAACCCAAATAGGATGTTATGGATTCAAGATGAACATAAGATACTTATAAGTGAATTTTCTTTGGTGAAATTTTATATAAGATTGTATAATGACAAAGTGTTGTGTGATAATATTCAAATAGATTATGTCATATATTTCTAGAAAACCATTGAAATATGATAGGAAGAGGATTCATTAGTAAATAAAAATACCTACACTAAGACCTTAAATGGAAAAAATAACATATCCTTATACCTTTAGAAGAAGAGAGAAAAAGTGATGTGTGTGGTTACACCAAAATCTATTTGGTGGATGGAAAGAAAAATTTGGATGGTTTGACACATGTGAACATGTTCTTTGTATTTATTTAAAGGAAGTGTGACACGAAAAGTAAAATGAATGCTACCAAAAATGAAGAATAACCATCACCAAAGGAAGTAACCAAATTGTTGATGGAATACCAAGGTATTGTGCTAGATAATGTACCAATTTTTTTTTTTTCGATCTAGAGCATCAATTATCAAATGTATCCGATACTAGGATCCACTTTTTTGAGAAAATTAGTGTAAAGGATGACACCAACACAAAATAAAGATAAAATTTCAATCTTGAAATAACATGTATAAACATAAAATCAATAATTGACCAAAACCTAGGTGTAAATTGGGAAAACCATTCTTAGAGAAAGATCACACACTCCAAATTATCCCAATATATTATTTAGTAGGAAATATATAATAATAATACACTTGAAGTGAAATAATTCGTAGGTGTATCATCAACAAAATATTTGGAGGAATTTTGATAAATTAATAATATCTACATAACTCTAAACACAACCTCCATCTAAAGCACCTAATATATACAAGATATAATGCATAAAACCATACAATGAAAATTAGAAAATAATGAGATAAAAGACCCAAAACATGACACACATATCCCAAATATTAGGATTGGTCCATAGGCTAAAAATAACATATTTCTTCCACCTATCATAAATTTTTATAATCCACTCATCAAATTGGGCATTCCATTTTGTCCCCATTAGTTCCAACGAGTTATGTATTATGATATGTAATAACATATATCATATGTTGTTCAACAAGTGTAACTCCACTTTATAGCTCTATTATTTATCCATGTTTTAATATTTTCTATGAAAAAATTCAGATGCCATAGCTTTTAATATGATATGTCAATTCAACCTATGTTTTTATGAAATATATATATCAAAGAGATCTCCACAATAGATTCTACCCTTGGTAGTGATAAATAACATGATTTTTATTGTTTTTTTTGTCAAAATCCAACCGTATAGTCCATAAATTGAGTTTTTGCATTTTATAACCTAAAAAATAAACTCCTAGTTTGATCAATATGAGAAATATTCAGAGACCTTTTCTAATAAAAATTGTAGTAAAATTTCAACAAATTTAACCTTTAATAATTGACTTAATCAATGAATTTAATTTTTTAGAAAACAAATTTAAATATTCACATTAAAAGATTAAATTTTAACATTCTAAGAATGAATAGACACAATTGATCTAAATTATATTCATTTACACTCACAATTATTTACACCCACTCAACTACTAACTTTAGCTATCATTTTTTACATCTTAGCTTAATAAGTTTTTATTTCTCAATTTTGGGTATGTGCAAGATCATCATGGAAAAACAGGCCCTTAAGTGGTGAAAATTTCAAAAAAATTAGAGTTAGGCAACTTGATATAAAATTTTGAATAAGTTATCTATATTATTTTAAAAATATGTAAGAATAGAATCTGTAGCAAATTGAATGTAGTTTCTAAACTACTAGGTTTATTTAAATACATACATACATATATATATATATATTTAAATAAACCTATATATATATATATATATGGTGAAAATTTGAAATTTCAATGCAGTACTTAAATTTTAGGGAAAAATAAGTAGGTGTCTATTTGACCACCCTAACCACAATAAAATGATAATATTTTTTATAAGATTTTAGATATAAGTAGAGGACTCATGTCTCGATGTGATGCATATTTTTTTGTAATTTTTTTCCAAGTAAATAATTAATTTGAATTTTTTATTACAAATTTTAAAAAATATAAAAACTCGTATGTTTGACCACCTTAACTTGGTCAAAACTTCATGAAATTCATTTTTTTTTATCCTATAGTATACAAAGCATAGAATGTGACACATGTTTCGGATTCAAAAAATGTGATACTATTTGAAAGCTTTAGATGTTTTTCAATCATCCTATCAATTAGGACTTTAGTCATAATTCAAATAGAAAATGAATAATAGTTATTTTATTAAATTCAAAGTAAAACATAATTTATATTGGTGGAAAGCTGAGAATCTCCTTTAAAAACCCTTTTCGTTTCATCAATTTTGGTTAAAAAAAAGTCATCAGCCACATACCCTACACATACCCATCATATCGCCACTTTTTGGCCCATCATAATCCTACACATACCCTTTTCTATCATTTATTATAGATCTAAAAATGTAAGGTATAAATTCATTTAATATACATTGAAGTAAACTATCATGTGATGGGTTAAAAAATTGTCCAGGTCTTTGTTTTATTTTTAGTTTATCATTACCCTTTATTCCTCAATTGTTACTATTAGTTTTATAATATTAATATGTTTATATATGCGAAAGGAATAAAATATATCTTAGGAATTAATCCCCTATAAGAACTATGCAAGTGGTTGTGTGTAACTAAAACAAGGTAAAATAAAATCTCCTATAGCTACAGTGAAAGAAAAATGAAGATTCCTTGTGAAGGTTGTTGTGAAATTTTTTTATTTATAACCAAGTATAATTTAGTATGTTATTACAAAGCTTTAGTTAGGAAAGAGTGGATGTAGGCCACATACACCCTTTCTTAACCAATCGATGTATTTAAATGTATCTCAGTTTTCAACTAGAAAATAATAACATATCTTATTTTAGATAGTTTGATAATTAGATGAAGTTATATAAGGGCCATAATATGTATAACACATACAATTAATCGTTATCCATATTATCATAATAAATATTGTTGTTACTATTGAATTGTATTTGAATAATTTGTGAGCAATTCATTTGATTCATAGATTGGGAGGCATTGCCCACTCTCTAGCTGTTGTTTATTGTATTTATTTTTCCATTTGACTTATATGTGTGTAGGGAATGTTTGATATATTGATACTAATTTCCATTAAAAATTAGTTAATTAATTGATGCATTTGATTGCAAAATAGTTGTTTCCTTTTAACTATTTGTGACAGTTCTTGTAGTTAGAATTATTTTATTGCGATTCTCATCATTAGAACTATTTCATTATAGTTCCTATAGCTATAAATTTACTTTTATTATCATTGGTTAGTAATGTTGTTGGAGACATCTAGACAAGGGATTTTAATTATTGAACTTTAATTCAAGATAGATTGCATGACATTGGACTCATCTTGCTACTTTTAGCCTTTGAGCATGTTTCCATAATGTCTTTCACAAGCTTATGCCCTGGATTGAAATGGAGTAAACTAAATCATAAGAGGGACTATTAAATAATAATCCAAGCATAGTATTAAGAATAAATGCTTAAATTTTATACTAAAAAAAATGTTGTCGTTGTCAGGGAAAGACATTGAAAGCCTATTAGTTTAGTAGGTTGAGTTAGGACCATGAATAGATCCATCTTCTTTATGATACTATAAATCATCCAGCATAAAATTCTTAATAATATCGTCTTATGTGAACATATAATAGCAATTTATAAGGAATAACATCACCATAAGATAATAAAAATATGGTAAAAATCAATGACACAATAGTAACACAAAACAAATGATTTATGTAGAGAAACCCTTGTGGGGAAAAAAAATCCACCAAGAAGAGAGGCCAAGTATCCATTATCTTCAAACAAATCATATTAAAATACAATCAATTCCATTCTCCTATTCTCCTTCACTATGATAGAACCTATACACCTATGAGAAATCTCCTTATGCATCAACCTATCTTTGTTCCTACAATGAAACTCTACATTTATCTATTTTTCATACTGTATACATCATGAAGGAATCTAATACACCAAAACTATCACCCAAAGATGATCGTTCATTCTAAACATACCAAACCCTTCAAATACCTTATTAGAATGTGAATAGAAAATGGTTTTAGCTTCAATACTTTCCCTCGAACTTGGGTGCCCAAACATGAGAGATAAGCATAACACTTTAGAAAATAAATAAATGATGGAATACCAAGAGAAACATGTTGCCTCATTCCAAGCTCCCTCTTGGATAATACCAACAGTCACTCATTTTTCCTTTCCTTATCTTTTATTATTGCATTATACTCATCCACATGTGGGGAAAATAATATTAAATATTTATGGACCCACAAGTCACATTTATTGCTACTACTGGACCCATCACCACTTATGGATATATTAAAAATAATGGTAAGAATTAATATTATAAAAGTATTTTCCCAATACACTCTAAGTGCCTAGAGACACTTTTCAAGAATATTCAAACCATGATATATGATTTAAAAGGTGGATGGCACCTTTATCCTAACATTCTCTCACTTGACATCAACATTGTAAATACACCCATAGGAATCAAAAATAGGGAAAAACATCCCTTAGCCATACATGTACCACCTAAATCTTCACCATGCTCATATATTCTAACAAGATACCTATAAAAGAAACTATGATAGCCACCATAAATTAAAAAACCCTTTAAATCCTCCAACATGCCACCTATTGAAGAAAATGGAACATGAGAAGGTGAAACATATCAACTATCACTAAAACTTGCACCAAACTTTACATGAATAAAAGAATCAAATTCAAATGATAACAAAGGCTCTAAGTAGCTACCTTACTCATACCATCTAGAATAGAAGCCACAAAAAATTACAACTTATCCAAGATAACCTTACCTCAAACAAGGGTATACAAATCATAGATAGAACTTTATGCCATCAACATAACAACCCAAAATTTACAATCAAGTCTTTGTATATCCATCTTCATATCTCAATGTAACATACCAATGTACAAATTTCCACATACAAGGGCAACCAGTAAATTATACATTAACACTGAAACAATCTTGTGGATATAGATAGTCCACCTTTGAGTCATCCCATTGCAAAAAAGTGGGTAGCTAATCTACAACCTACATAACTCATAGAATCAAATCTAATGAGACATGCAAACTCATCATCACATTATTAATAGAAAAACTAAGATATCAAATAGAATAACCAAACATATATCCATAAACTCCCACTACATGATTAATTTCAAATCTAAGAATATATCAAAGCATGCCAATTCTACCTATCTTCACATAGAGGATGTAGCTAAATCCTATATTACATAGTGTTAAGGAAATATTCAATGATATGAAAATATTTTAAACAAATGTTTTACAATACCTCTCTCACCACTAGTCTCCATAGCTCTCCCAAGAGCTTCTTCACTCAACCATGTGAAACCAAACATCCAAGAAGAATAGCATGAACAAAGAGAGAACCTATGAATCAAACCATATCCTTGTTCTACACTAACATGTTCCAAGTTGTATAATGTAATATCTCCTTCACCATTCTAAAAATAAAGGATATCAACATATAACATCCAAATAAAATGAAAAAATAGCAAAATAGATGTAACCTCTCATACCAAAGGTAGATCAAACCAACCAATCATTTCTACAACAAAGGTGTTTAACATATGTTGTAATTGATGTCAAATGTGCTCACTGATGTCAAAGGAGTGATGTTAGGAGATCTATGAGAATTAAATTTTATTTACTTTTGTCATGTTTGAGCTTCTAAAATCATGAGGTATTTTTGTAATGATTATGTCATGTCAGATCTTTTGAGAAAAACATGCTAGGATGAACTACACTATGAAGAACACTATGAAGTATCATGCTTGTATCTATTCATGTTGCTGGAAGTAATCTAGAATTGTTTATGGAATTATTCTATGGTTTCCTACTCATGCACTATATTACACTATAATAGTGTCTTTCTCTACATTCTACCATAGTTGAATGTTATTCCCTATGGATTGAACCTAAAGTAAAGCTACTCATGTTATATTAGATTCTAGAGTTTCAGAGGTGGAGCCTTAATAGAACAAAAGCTAGATGTAACATAGTATTGTTTTTGTTGACTTGCTAACTATGGATAACATCTACATGTTTGCACTAGAGAAGGGAAGTGTGTGCCAGTTGGAGGAAGCATGCAAAGATGAAATAGGACTAGGTTAAGACCTCTAAAGTAATTTCACATCATGTATTATTGGTGACAACAAATTTGATTTAGGACTGACCCACTACATGTTTCATATTAATTTGAATTTAGGTCCACCTTAGCCAACTTGGATAATTGCAAATGGTGTTAAGGGATTATTGGGAAACATGAAATATTGATAATACATTGAGATGTATATACTTATAATTTATACAGTGACTAATCATTATAGTTTAGGTGCAAGTGAGTGTGAATAAAATTTAGGTGATGTAATGGGAGTTGCATCCCAGTCATTGTGCACCATTGTCAGAATATCACATGTTGTCTAAAAGTGTGTTTGAATGAAGATCAGATCAAGTGCAAGATGTGTAATCACTATTGAAGATCCACATATCATATCTTTGTAATCTAGTAGAACTGGTATCTTACCTATTAATTTGGTGCTTAAATCTTTGTATTGGGGATTGGTGTCTCTAGTAGGTTGGTTCCTACTTCCTACAAATATAGTAGGGGATTGGTGTCTCTGGTAGGTTGGTGCATACTTCATGACTATAAGTTATTCATTATTTTTGTGAGGCTAGATTTGGAAAATATCTCCAAGAAGCTCTTCTCATTGTTGTTTTATCCCTTTCTAGGTTTCCATGTATATTTGGTGAACATTATGTAAATGTGTGCATCTATGTTTGCTAGCTATTTTGATGGTTTAAGATTCATGTTTAGAGAAGTGATTAATAGTAACTCATATTTAATTAAATATTTTTAAATAGATTTTATATACTAATTCATCCCCCCTCTCAATATTTTGTGTTCCCTTCAATTGGTATCAGAGCTAAGTTCCTTTGAAGAAGCTTAACAACTTGAGGTAGATTTGGGATGGCATACTCAATGGCTCAAGAAGGATTGTATTTAAATAAGGAACCACTCTTTGATGGGTCCAATTATTCCTTTTAGAAAGTAAGGATGGAAGCATACTTCATGGCCCTAGGATTTGAGGTTTTGTAATTAGTTGTGGATGGATATGAGATTCCTAAAATTCCCCCAAGAGATCATGCTATAAAGAAGGCTTGTGAGAATAATGTAAAGGTAAGAAATGTTATTTTATGCGGTTTATCTAACTCAAAATTTATAAAGATCATGGATTGTAGGACAATGAAGGAAGTATGAAGTAAGTTACACATGTATGAAGGTGATGACAAGGTCAAACAAGAAAAGCTTCAAGCTCATCATGGTCAATTTGAAATTCTAAAAATGTTAAGGAAGAAGAGAAAATTGCCACATTCCTACTATGGTTGATGAGGTTTTCAACTGTATTAGAGTTCCTGGTGAAGAACTGAAAGAAGGTATGATTGTGAAAGAGGTACTTAGATCCATTCTCCAAAAGTTTGATCTAAAAGTATTTATTGTTGAAGAAGCTAAAGCTTTAAATACTCTAATTATGGATGATATCATGGAATTCGAACTACATATGAAATGAGAATTGAGTACATGAAAAAATTGTAAAGAAAAAGTCTACATTCAAAGTGTCTAAGAAGTAAGATGATCTTGATTCAAAATATGGATAAGATCTAGAGGTTCAAGAAAAATTTGTTATGAAGTTATAGAGAGCGTCCAAAAATTTTAAAGGTTAGTTTCCTTTCAAATTTTTTAATTGTGGTGAAATAAGAAAATTCATGGCTAAGTGTCCATACAAAGAATCTAGTAATGATGAGAAGAATTCATTCTCAAAAGGGAAGATTTTTTTAAAAAAAATAGAAGAGTTTCTTTATCAATTGAGGAAGTCTACTCACATTATGATGATGACCAAGCCACTTCCAAGAGTGAAGGAGAAAATGCTCTTTTCATGGCCATGAAAACCTTTGAAGAAGATGTAGAAATGAAGTACAAAATTGATGATGATGCTAAACCTTGTGGAAGAATTACTCTATGCCAATGAGGAAATTAAAAGGATGAAGAAAAGAATTACAAAAGAAGTGAAAGTCAAAGATAAATTATCTCGTTATCTTGAGAAAGCGAAGAAGATGGTCAATGAACTCAAGATTCAAGTGGAAGAGACAAAGAGGATTGAAGAAGTTTTGATTGAAGGATTTCTATCAAGAGATAAGATAATGCAAAACTTGAATCAAAGATTGTTCCACTAAGGAAATACCTGGAAAAAGTAAATCATCAGCTAAACTTGAAGTTTTGAAAGAGCACCAAGATCTTGGATTAGATAATAGAAACTCAAATCATTGCATATCAAAAGTAGTCTTGGTTTTAGAAGAATAAGGTGACTGAGTAGCCTCTGAAGTTTGTTGTTCACTCTGGAAGTTCAAAGTTTGATCAATTTATAGAAATCAATGAAAGAAAGGTGTTCAATAATTATTTCGTCTAAATACATAGATATAATATAAGATATAAAAGACAAGCTTCAAGAGGACAAGGATATAATGCTAGTTTCAATAATTTTTTTTGTAGTTACTATTTTAATTGTAATCATTTTGGTCATAATGTTGTGAATTGTAGAAAGGATCTAGCAAGAAGAAATAATTTTGTTAGAAGAAATGCATTTACACTTTTGTATAATTTCAATTTTATTTATTATAACTTTTATGCAATATTTTTTGACAAAATGCTAGAAACTATAGAAGCAGTTTTGTGATTTCTTCTATACTGAACACAAAAGAAAATAGTTTAGAATTCTAGAATAATAAAACAAATATGGTTTGGAAGAAGAAACCAAATGAACAAAGATCAAAGAAATCTATGGTGGCTTATATTACATTACATGCCCAAAAGGAGAAGAATCAATGGATCATTGACAATGAATGATAAAGTCACATGACCAGAGACAAAAGAAAGTTCATGCACTTCAAGAAGTTTCATCGAGGAGCTATTACCCTTGGTAACAATTCTACTACTAAGATTACCGGTAAGGATATTTTGAGTCTTGATGGAAAAAAGATAAAACCTCATGATGTTATGTATGTAGAAGGATTTAATCACAATCTTCCAAGTTGTAATGTCACATAATTGCACTTAGGGGAAATTTCACATTTTAGCACTTTTCCTAGCATTTATGATGCCTAAATGCATTAATGGAAAAAATCTCATGGGTCAGAATTTCACAATTCTAGCTCCATGTGGACTAGTGGTGAAGCAACAACAACTTAATGATACATTTGTTGAAATTGATGCCTTGGACGCTTGCATGGTACATAAATGTTTGCACAGTGCACTAGCATCTTGACAGTTTTTCGAATTTGAAATGGGGAATCTTGAATATTGACTCTTGACACATGGCCCAACAGTCAAATTTTTGGGTGTAACGGCTCTTTTTTCCCCTTGCATGTAACAAAACCCATCATTTTCTCTCATTTTGGGAGTTCATTGATTCAATCAAGCTTCTTTCTTCAACTTCAATCTCTTTCACTCTTGATAGCAACACTTCTACAAGTGAAGCTCTGCTGGACTGAGGTCCCTCCAACAACCAAAGCTCTCTAGCAAGCATTCAACAGTGCATCCATGTGTTCAAGAGGGGGTTGAGGCCTATTGGTAACACTCTCTCACTCTTTTATATTTGTGAATAGATTAGATCTCTTTGTTCATTTACTACTTGGTGGTGTGGGTTCTACTCCTGAAGTAGGTTTTTCTTTCACCATTTCCTTTCTCCATTTTGGTTACACTCTCTTTCTATATGGTTTTCCATGGAGGTGGGAACACCAAAGTGGGGGTTTGACTATGGCTTGCCCCTATATAGCCCCAACATTTTCCCCCTGTTCGTCTTGTGTGTAGATTGCAAAGCAGGGCTTGGAGAGAAGACTCAGGCACCTAGTTGAGGGTAAGTTTTTTCAAGTTCCCCTTATACTTTCTGATACTTTCTATTCTCTATTTTATCATTATATTAAACAAACCTTAGATCTAGGCTAGGAAGTGAAATTTTATTTTTCCCTCCCGAGTTCCTGAGTTCTCTATTGTTTAGGAGGCCAGTGCACCATTTGGACACCAACACACTACACTAGTATCCTAAATCCGCATTGCCATCGTTTGACTAAGAGCTCCTTAGTCAGAGGAAAAAAACATAAGTCTTGTTCTCTTAGAATTTGAAGTAGTCTTCTCTAATAGTTAACATGTATACATTTCCTTTGCAATGTCTTCATTCATCTTATGTTGACGTTGATAAGGGTAGTTCGTTCCCTAGGAATCTCTTGAGAATGAAGAGACTCATGTGCAATGAATTCCTCTTATCTCACAGTTTGGTGAACCTGACATGAACCATGTCAGATATATTTTTGCAATGTTTCCATTTCTATGATAACACTTTTTGTAAGGAAGACTTTAACATGTTGGATGAAAATCTAGATGATTTCTTAGAAGCATCTTCCCAAATTCATAAATCTTCCGAGAAAACCTCTTCTCCGCAAGTTGATGAGTTGGTAAATGTTAAGCCCTCTAAAACCCATCATTTACTTGACCCTAGCTATCCCTTCTCCTAAGAAGAATCTTTCTATCTATGGGATTTCATATCACAATGACTCACCAAATTTATATTCAAGTTTTGTAAAAGCTACAGACTCTACCTCTTACAATGTTGTTGGGAACACATATAATACAAGATGAAACAAACAAAACTTGGATCAACAACCTTCTATACCTACATCAAAACCTATCCAAGTTCCTACTTCTTTACCACCTTCTCAACCAGGTCTTCCTTCAGCACCTAAACCCATGACTAAAGCACCAAGTGAATATGATCTTCTTGAGAAATTATGTGTCACTCCGGCTAAGATCTCACTTTGGGATTTGCTTCAAACTACCCCGATTTATTAGGAAATGCTTCAAGAAGCCTTGCAGAAGATTATCTTTCCTTCCTCCACTAGGTAGCTTACGGATGTGAATGCCCTAATGGCTAATATTCATGGGGATTTTCTGAATATTACATTCTATCTATAAGAACTCTCGCCTCCAAGTGTGCAGAAGCAAGAAAATCCTTTAATGATTATAGTCAATGTTAATACTATTGGTATTAGGAATACCCTCATTGACACTGATTTGACTCTCAACCTTTGTGGTATCGACCTACTACCTAAGATTAAAGTTGATTCATCTTCTCTAGCTGCTTAGATTCTTTGTACATTTGTGGGTTTGATAATGTCGGTCGCCAAGCTCTAAGCACATGATAATATTGCCTTTGAAGCTAGGCCTCGTTACCTTACCTACTTTGGTTTAAGTGATTCTTGTCCCTTTACCTTAAAATATTCTTTTGGGGAGACCCTGGATTCATACTATGGGTGTCATAACTTCTACTCTACATCATTCTCTAAAGTTTGTTGCAAATTATTGAGTGGTCACACTCAAAGTTGACCCTGAAGTTGTTCACCTTTGTGAACTAGTGGCCACTGGTTGGGCTTAGGTTGTCTCCACTCTCAAGAATTATATTCCATCTCGAACTTCTGATGCTATGGAATGTTCCTCGGTGATACCCTTTGTGGAGGTTGTCCCTGAAGTGAACATCATTAAAGATGAACCACCTAAAGTAGAAAGTCCTAAGTCTTCCGCGTCTACTTCTTTTGAATCAAATGTTTTCCTTGGTGATGATTAGGGGTCTTTGTAATTCTTTGAATTTTTTATTGGAGAATACAAAGTAAATCCCACTCATTTAGAATTTTCAATAACCTCAAATGCCTCTAATGAAGAAGTGGATGATACTCCCATAAAGGAGGAAAACTATGATCTTGTTCAGGAGACCAATCCTTCCCCTATCGAGGATGATAGTTTTGCTCTTGCAAAGGAGGTTAATGTTTGAGAATTAAGTAAAGGAGATGGTTGTGCTCTCTCAGATGCATTCGATGTTCATTGGTGGAACGAAGCTCTCTACATGGAACCACCACCTTTCAAAGTTTTACAAACTCGCTACGATTTAAGATATAGACTCACTTCTCAGTATGGATACATGAAAAAAGGCCTTGGATGTATTGAGAAAGGAATCAAAGTCCCTATCTAGTTCAAGCATCATAAGCATTATCTAGGGTTGGGATGCTCTATTAAACAATCTAAGAAAAAATCTCGGTGGAGTGTTAACATGATTTCGGTTGAACCACTTAGTTTGGTCCATCTTCAACTAATAGAGGAAGGGGTGCAAGATGAGAAATTCCCTCTAGATGTATTATCTTTGGATGAAGCACTTGAGGAATTCTTAGGTTCCTATTCCCCTTTGCCTCCTTTCCATTTGAAAAGACAATTCCCATATTGCCTGAATGAACAGACATATTTTGGAGAATCTTTCTTGAGTGTTGATGAGGAGGACCCTCTAGCTAATGTTTAGGATGGTGTCCCGATATCACATCTTTGAGATTGTAGTTCCCTCCTTAGGGGAGACACTACTAAAATATCTATGGATCCTAAGTCCTCTAAAAAGATGATTAAGATTGGAAAGTGCTTTTCTTCGAAATAAGCAAAGGAACATTATGATCTTCTACATTCTCATCCAAATATCTTTTCTTGGATGTATGAGGACATGTCCTGTATAGAAAAGTCCATAGTAGTTCACAATATCATCTTATGTCTCGATGCCAAACAATTTAAGTAGAAGATCTAAAAGATTAATCCCAAGGTCGCGTTGTTGGTTAAGATTGAGATAGAGAAGTTGTGTAAAGCAAGCTTTATCCATCCAATCGACTACTCCCCTTGGATCTTGAATATTGTCACTATTAGTAAACCTAATGGCCATATATGTATATGCATTGACTTTTGAGATCTCAATAAGGCTTCTCTTAAAGATGATTTCCACTACCTAATATAGATATGAATATGGATTCAAGTGCAGGCCATGCCATGTTATCTTTTATGGATTGTTTCTCTAGTTACAATCAGATCCATATTTTAATTTGAAAGATTAGTACAAGATAGCCTTCACTACCCATTGAGGTAGTTTCTTTTATGTGGTAATTCCCTTTGGGTTAAAGAATGCAGGAGCTACTTACCAATGGGCGATGATGCTAATATTTCATGATTTTATTCATAAGATTCTAGAAGATTATGTTGATGATATCTTGGAAAAGTCTATAACCCATTAGGATCATGTAAAGAACCTTCATCTTATTTTTGAGAGGCTTTGAATCTATAAGATGAGACTTAATCTGCTTAAGTGCGTCTTTGGCATAGACGTAGGAAAAATTCTAGGATTTATAGTCTCTCATCATGGAATCAAGGTTGAAAAAAATAAGATCAATGCAATTGTTAACATGCGTCCACCTAGGAATATCATTGAGTTGCAAATTTTACAAGGGAATATTTAGGAAATTCAAAGATTCATATCTCTACTGGCTGATTGTACCCTTCATTTCACTTGTTTATTAAAGAAAAATGCTCACTTTATATGGAATGTAGAGTGATAAAAACCAAGATCTGAAATCCAAACCAAAAAACATTCCATAGAAGAGAAAAATAGAAAAAAGCAAAGCTATTGCAAAAATATGTGCAAAATATTATTATTCAGGAAATCATAATTACATGCTCAAGATGATTTGCTTTATAAAAGCAAAGTATGCATAACCCTAATCTTATCTTGAGCAATAAGATAGCTCAACAAGATAAGGATGAGAATAATTAACCTAGGAATTAAAATATTACCTAAGTAAATTTATGCAAGTGCAAATAAATATTAATTACACTTACAACCCCCCATAAGTGCAACTTAGGGAGACTAAAAAAGCATGCACCTAAAACTAAGATGAATGCAAGAAAGCATGAATGGGTCCCGACAACAAGGCCTGATTAGGTACCCATGTACAAATGCAATAATGAGGTAGAGAAGGAAAATCCAATGGGAAAAAAACCCCCTACAATGAGATGACTGCTGCAAAGAAGCAAGGTATGTGCAGGATCATCATAGAAAAAATAGGCCCCTAAGTGGCAAAAAAATTAGCAAAATCAGAGTTAGACAATTTGACGTAAAAAATTGAATAAGTTATCTATATTATTTGAAAAATATGTAAGAATAGAACCTGTAGAAAATTGAATGTAGTTTCTAAACTACTAGGTTTATTTTTAAAAAAACAAAATCTATTTGGTGAAAATTTGAAATTTCAATGAGTAGTACTTAAATTTAGGGAAAAATAAGAAGTATGTGTCTCTACCACCCTAACCACAATGAAATGATAATATTTTTTTATAAGATTTTAGAAATAAGTAGAGGACTCATGTCCCAATGTGATGCATATTTTTTATAATTTTTTTTCAAGAAAATAATTAATTATGAATTTTTATTACAACTTTTAAAAAAATAAAAATCATATGTCGACACCTTACTTGGTTAAAAATTCATGAAATTCAATTTTCCTTTTTAATCCTATAGTATGCGAAGCATAGAATGTGACACATGTTTTGGATTTAAAAAATGTGATACCGTTTGAAAGCTATAGATTTTTTCAATCAACCTATCAATCGGGCTTTAGTCATAATTCAAATAGAAAAGGAATAATAATTACTTATTAAATTCAAAGTAAAGCATAATTTATATTGGTGGAAAGCTGAGAATGTCCTTTAAAAACCCTTTTCGTTTCATCAATTTTGGGTAAAAAAAAGTCATCAGCCACATACCCATCATATTGCCACTTTGCCACTTTTTGGACCATCATGATCCTACACATACCCAACATTGGAAGAGGATTGTGAAGTAACATTGGAACTACAATCTAACAATCAAGGAAAGATACTTCTATCTACAAGAAACCAAATCATAATCGTAATAATGTGATAACAGACCTGATGCCACGAAACACTGGAAAACTCACAAACTGGAACAACCCTAGAATCTATGAAGCAACAGTAGATGAAATGATGATAGAATCTTGAAACCGTGTATCTTGATGTTGATGCCAAACTGAGACTAAAAATCTTCCATGGAAACAAGCACCATAAAAACATGGCCCTCAAACTGAGAAGGATCTTAACCAATGTGGATCAATAATCATAAGCTCTCAATCTAAAGTGTGAATCGATCTGAATCTGATATGTGTCAAGCTAAAGAAAGATGTGGCCAAAAGAAACAAAGAAACCAGATATAACCCATGCGAGTTGTCATCAAGAAAAGATGGAGATTAAAGTGCATGCACTCTAATTCAGATTATTATGCAAGAAACCCCCTAATGGAACTTTATCTAAGTTCATTTATTACAATAGTCCAATGATTGTAAAAGGAGGGAATGTAAAAATTCATAAAAAGAAAATAAAAATAGACCTCAGATCTATGTAGAGGACTGAACCATCTTTCCAACACCACAAGAATGACGAAAAAAGGATCATCAAGTCAAAAATAGGGAAAAAACTTCATCTGAGTTCAAGGACATGCAAAATAAATTTGGTGATAAATCTAGTAAAATGACCTTCACCACTGTATTGGCGTCGGAATCAAATTTCCAATGGTATCTCATTTGTGAAAAATAGACATCATACGCAAAAAATACACCTGATTTAGTGAAAGTTGCTCCAAAAGGCCCAATAAGGCTTGCAGGGCCCCCAGGGGGCTAAAACATTTTTGGCCCTTGGTCCTATGTGCGACTAGGGGTTGTTAGTCTAGGGGCTAGGGTGGAGCCCCTGGTCATGCATATGACCATGGGCTAGTGCTGTGGGTGGTCAGGGGTTGGGTGCTTAGCCGGTCCCCATAGGACCGGCTGCAGTCTGAAGGGAGCCTACGGGGGCTGAGCGGAGGGTCCCTGGTCCTCCATGTGAACGGGGCGGAGTAGAGGTAGCCCGTGACAGATGGTACATGGGATGAGGAAACTGGTGGCAGTGGAAAACTGGTGGCCGCTTGGTGGCCGCCTAGTGGCAGGTTGCATTAAAACTGGAAGCACCGCAGAGAAATTAAAAAACCTCAATTTCTGCATTTTTTTAATTTTTGAGCCTCGAGAAGTGTGCTGGGGAGGCCATATGCCCCCCCAGGAATTTTTTTTTTGCCTTCCGAACCAACTTCACCAAAATTGACAAAATGAAGGGAAATCTTAGGGTTTTTGGCCACTGTGAATGCGATGGTGACCTCGTTTGTGCCGAAACTGCTCTAAAAATTGGCTACCTCCAGAGTTTGCAAAAATTCTCTAAGCTTGAAACCCTCGTAGATCTTGAAAACAATGGCCAAAATCTGCAAAATAAAAGCCAATCCTGATTTTTTCTAGCTCTCTGAATCTAATGGTGAAGCCTGATCTGATCCAAGATGCTCCATAGATGAACTCAAGGCATGAAAGCCTTGAGGAATTCTGAACAAACTTTGTAATGATTTTCTCAAAAATCTGAGAAGGGGTTGTAAATCAAGGCTCTGATACCATGTTAGAAACCAAGATCTAAAATGCAAACTAAAAACCTTCCACAGAAGAGAAAAACAGAAAAAACAAAGCTATTGCAAAAAGATGTGCAAAATATTATTATTCAAGAATTCATAATTACATGAGATTATTTTCTTTATAAAAGAAAAGTATGCATAACCCTAATCTTATCTTGAGCAATAAGATAGCTCAACAAGATAAGGATGAGAATAATTAACCTAGGAATTAAAATATTACCTAAGTAAAGTTATGCAAGTGCAATTAAATATTAATTACACTAACAATTGTTAACATGCATCCACCTAGGAATATCATTGAGTTGCAAATTTTACAAGGGAAGATTTAGGAAATTCAAAGATTCATATCTCAACTGGCTGATTGTACCCTTCCTTTCACTTGTTTGTTAAAGAAAGATGTTCACTTTATATGGGATGAAGAGTGCTAGAAAGCTTTTGAGTCAATCGAATCCTATTTGGCCAATCCTCCCATACTGATGTTGGCTATGCAAGATAGATCATTTTTTCTTTACCTCGCACCGTCAACATATGATTTGGAAACTTTTCTTGCTCAGTATGATGATGTTGGGAATGAGAGAGTGGTCTACTACATTAGTCATGTCCTAGTTGATTATGAAACTAGTTACTTCTCCATGGAGAAGAAATGTCTTTCTATTTCCTTTCCTATGTAGAAGCTAAGGCATTATATTCTTCATGCTAAAACATATGTCATTATAAAAAGTGACCTCCTGAAGCATTTATTCTCTAGTACTGACCTTGCTGGGAGGTTAGCAAAATTGGTGATGTTACTCTGTAAGTTTGAAATAAAGTGTATTAATTAGAATTCAATAAAGGGTCAAGTGGTTGTGGATCAATTGGAAGATTCTCCCTCCTTTCTCTCCTACTTGAGCTTATATTTGTTTCTTGATGAGAAAATTCTTGCAATAAATTATGACCTTGAATTGAAAATGTACTTCAATGGGTTGAGATGTCAGACTGGTTTTGGAGCAGGTGTGGTTCTAATATCACCTGAAGGTAAGTTAGTCCCTCTCTCCTTTTGATTGGACTTTCCTTGCACCAATAACATCACTGAGTATGAAGTCCTCATTGCTTGCTTGCGTGCTGCGATTGCACTAAAAATAAGACATCTCAATATACTAGGTGATTTTGAGCTTATTGTGAATTAGATTACGAGAACCTATCAAGCTAAGAAAAGTAAGTTATCTCTATATCGAGACCTTTCTTTGTCCTTTCGTAAATGGTTCTCCTCTTTCACAATAGATAGTGTCCTTGGGAGGGAGAATACACATGTAAATTCCATGGCAAGCACTACTTCCTTGGTACCTTCAGATGAGGCTATGAAATAATACCACTTCATGGTTCAGGTTCTTTGGTCCCCAACTATTTCCAACCAACCTAAATCCAATGATTTTGTGTGTTCTCACGTAGACTTGGGAGAATGGTTTTATAATATTTACAACTACTAGGAGATTGGAAACTTTCTCAATGATGCAAAAAAAAAATGATCACACTTGTATACGAAAGCTTTCAGTTCGTTATGTTATCTTGTTTAATGTTCTCTATGAAAATATTATAACGAATTGCTTCTTTGATGTCTCACTAAAGTGGAAATTCCCCTTTCCCTTAAAGAAGCCCTTTTAGGCTCTAGGGGTGGATACTTTGGTGGTAAATCCCTGGTGAGGAAATTGATACACAGGGGGTACTTTTGGTAAATGATGGAATAAGATTCCTTTGATTTTGTTAAAAGGTGCCCGCAATGTCAGTAGCATAGTCATCTTATCCATGCACCATCACAGGAGTTACAAAACCAAACCTCTCCTTAGCCATTTGAAAAATGGGGGTTGGATATTATTGGAAAAATATCACCTCCTTCTTCTAAAGGTCATACTTTTATTATCATTTCTACAGATTACTTCATGAAGTGGGTTGAATCCATCCTGCTTTGATCCATGAATGCTGAGGCTATTTGTAGTTTTCTCTAAAACAACATTATTTCTTGTTTTGAATTTCCTACTACACTTGTTTCTGATAATGGTATGCCATTCAAAAACAAGGAAGTAAATTAATTCCTCGAGAAATTC
Organism: Sequoia sempervirens; assembly: GCA_007258455.2. Classification (NCBI taxonomy): domain Eukaryota; kingdom Viridiplantae; phylum Streptophyta; class Pinopsida; order Cupressales; family Cupressaceae; genus Sequoia; species Sequoia sempervirens. The sequence continues at coordinate 214,316,822 of VDFB02379711.1, read as the reverse complement.
CACATTCAACATAGATTTTCTACACCATATTATCCTCAGTCTAATGGCCAAGAAAAAGCATCTAATAAGACTCATGAGCTCATTCTTCGCAAAATAGTCAATAGGCACGGTAAGGATTGTCATATTCAATTGACATATGCTTTATGGGCCTATCGTGCGAGTGTTCATATGGAAATTGGAATGATGCCTTACAACCTCGTGTATGGTGCTGAAGCTATCATGCCTTTAGATTTGGAAATTCCATCTTTGCGGGTTTCCCTTAAAGGGCTAATTGATGACAAAACTTATCGAGTTAACCATTTGCATCATCTAGAGATGCTCGATAAGCATCGATTATAGGCCCTCAATCATCTTAAATATTATCAACAATGATTATACATACAATATAATCAAATTCTACTTACTAGGACTTTCAAGATAGGTGACCTAGTTCTCTACGAGAATTAGAGAAATTTAAATGTGTTGCCTAATCAGAGGGGAAAATTCAGTCCTAACTGGTTAGGCCCTTACATTTTCATCTCCATGTATGGTTTAGGTGCTTATGGATTATTGTCTATGGATGGAATGCCTCTAAAAGAGCCTATTAATGTGATGCATATTCATCGATATTATGCGTAGTGTCTAATATTTCATATGCATGGTGTTCACTCTTTAAGGGTTGTAGCATTGCATATATTGACATTATTCATTAACACATTATGAAATTGTTTTGTGTTATGATATTATCATACATGTGTGTGTGTGTCATACATACATGTATCCTACTATGATGTGTATTCATGCATTATATTATATCTTTTAAGGAAATTAGATCATTATTGTATTTAATTAACATACATCCATGCATGTTCATTAAATCATCATAGAATCTAATGTAAAAATAAATCCATATACATGCATAACATCCATAGCATCAAAATATATGAAAATAAAGAAGCATAAACATTAAAATACACAATTCCACAATGTCAGAATCAATATCTCATATATATATCAAATGTTTAGATAGGGCTATCCACATCCCCCTGGTCTCTACCTGAAGAGAGCATATCTACATCTGTGTCTGCAACAACTCCTATTATAGCTGCTAATCATCCTATGAGGTCATCAAGAAAACTCTGAAGGGTGTCATGCACCTCCTCAATAACATCAACCCTTATCATGACCATGTCTCACTCTGTGAGTGTTATTTGAAACTCCCCCGATAGCTGGTCATGCTGCCCCTACACTATAGTGACATTAGCTATCCTCTACACCAGTTCTACTCGCACCTCCTCGTATGTAGTCCTGAGACACTTTACCAGCTTGAAAAGGTGGACATGTCATCCCATTGAAGCCAACTAGTAGGTGTCTAGAACTATCCCATGGATAGGCATATCAGGGGCCACCTCTGATATGCACTAGGGGAAGAACCTAGCCCATCACTGAGTATCCACTGCAACCACATAAGCATAAGACACATCAATATCATGAAATATATGAAATCAAAATATGATATGTATACACATGAGATAAAATATGGAGATGTTGAAATGAAATAACATAAGTAACTATCATACTTGGGTTCCCTGGCTGCTAGAATGGGTCAGGGGAGGAGGTGCACTCGATCTTGCATTACCAGTGCCAAGAGTTTCCCAGATGTGACAAGGGCTAGTGGGGCTAATGAAATAGGTCTAGCTAGTGGAGGGGATGACATCCTCTATTGCCTCTCGAATCTCGGTGGCATCTCCCTAGGCTCCTTCTCTTGCTCCTCCTCACCATTGTTCCCTCTATGCCTCTAGCTTTGTGGTACTCATAATGAACATACCAACCAAGCTCTTGATAGAAGTGCGCCAATATGCTACGCCCCTAGGAGAAGGTACACCACTCCATCATTTCCCTAATGTTGTGGATGAGGCCCCCATGTAGGTGAGATCCTCGTGCATCAATGGTGACCCTCATGGCAATCGTAACAACCATGAAGCAACATAGTAGAGGGCTAGTGGTTCGGGCTTGGTAAAACCACCTAGTGTAAATGTGCTCAGTCCTGTCCTTGTTGTCCATCCAACCATAGCAGTATAAGACCCCATTTGATTGCTACTGTGTCGAGCGTGTATCATCAATCACCACCTGTTGACAATGGATGGAGAGCCCGATGATGTGGTAAACATCCTCTAGTGTGATGGTCATCTCTCCAGTTGGTAACTGGCGGTTGGAGGTCATGGCATCCCATCACTCCATCAATGCCATCAACATGCAATCATGATAGAGCATCTCTGGCATGGTATATACATGCCAGAGCCTGACTCATTGTAGGTGGGTGACCTCATCATTGGTAAGATGGTCCCTCTAATCTCAGAGTAGGCACAACATCCACCCTATGGGATGCTCCCAAATCTCTGAATAGTCCTATGAAAGAAAAAGTAAATATGTATTAGTGCACAACAAGTTACAAAAAAACATAAGTAAAAAGTATCTAAGGATGCATGTGCGCCATGCAAACATCTGCACACTATGCTTGACCACCATTAACGGCATAGGGATGACAACACGCCCCTTGGATGTCAATGTGTCATCAATATTCCAACACCTATCCTAGATTCCAATGGATGTCAAAGACGTGTGCACGTGCCCAAGACTCCTGCACACCTAAAATTGAAAAAAATGCAAAAAATCACTCAAAAATGACTAAGGATGTGGTTTTAGGGCCTACCTAGTCAGCCTCGATGCCATTGGCGATGTCTGCATGTAGCTGGTCTAGCCTTGGATCCTCATAACCTTGTCTGCTTGGAATTTTGATGAATTTTCTCTGACAAAATTCAACAAAATCTTCATGATGAATAGTGCAAATGACCCTTCTCGGGGCCCACTTATGGATATATAGGCCCCTAGGGTCCCATTTTTTCTGGAGTTTGTGGCTCCCTAGTTTCTCCTAATTTTACCCCACCTAGCCAGGGGAAATCTTAGGAGGGGGAATATAGTCACCTCTTCACCATTTTTTTCTTCTGAATCATCAAATTTTTCTTGACCATTCTTCTTGCCATTGTAGCTTCTACTGATTTTTTGAATCTGACTTAAATTTGAGTTTTGTAGAGAAATTTTTTGTGCAATTTCCACAACTAGTCTTACATTTCTGGTTGAGTCTTACAACTCAATGACCTTTGAGGCACTCTCCTTTGGCATGCAAATCCTTAAAACTTCAAAATTTGGGTGAAATTTTTTATTCTCTACTTTAGTGTGGCTAATTTTTCCCAAAATTGAGCGCACTAAAGTGGGGGAAAAATGTAAGGTCGTAGAATTGCACCTAGGGGAAATTCCACATTTTAACACTTTTCTTAGTATTTATCAAACCTAAATGCATTAATGGAAAAAATCTCATGGGTCAAAATTTCATAATTCTAGCTCCATGTGGACCAGTGGCGAAGCAACAAAAGCCTAATGACATGTTTCTCAAAAATTAATGTTGGACACTTGTGAAACATGTAGACGTCTATGCGGTGTGCTAGTGTCTTGGTAGTTTTTTGAGCTTGAAATGGGGAATCTCGAATCTTGACTCTTGACACGTGTCCCAATAGTTATAGTTTTGGGTGTAATGGCTCTTTACCACCCTTGCATGCAACAAAACCCCTCATTTTCTCTCATTTTGGGGGTTCATTCATTCAATCAAGCTTCTCTCTTCAACTTTAATCTCTTTCACTCTTAATAGCAACACTTCTACAAGAAAAACTTTGTTGAACTAAGGTCCCTCCAACAGCCAGATCTCTCTAACAAGCATTCAATGATGCATATGTGTGTTCAAGAGGGTGTTGAGGCATGTTGGTAATGCTTTCTCACTCTTTTCTATTTGCGAATAGATTATATCTCTTTGTTCAATTACTACTTGGTGGTGCCAGTTGTACTCCTAAAGTGGGTTTTTCTTTCACCATCATCTTTTTCCATTTTGTTTACACTCTCTTTCTATTTGGCTATCCATGGAGGTGGGAACACCAAAGCGGGGATTTGACTATGGTAGGCCCTTATATATCCCCAACATTTTCCCCTCGTTCATATTGTGTGTAGGTTGCAAAGTAGGGCTTGGAGAGAAGACTCAGGCATCTAGTTGAGGGTAAGTTTTCTCCAAATTCCCCTTGTACTTTCTCATAGTTTATGTTCTCTATTTTATCATTCTGTTAAATAGACCTTAGATTTGATCTAAGAAGTGAAACTCTATTTTTCACACTTAAGTTCTCTATAGCTTAGGATGCCAACATGCCATTTGGACACAAGTGTGTCATGTTGGTGTCTTGAATCTAAACTACCATCCTTTGGATGAGAGCTCCTATGTCAGAGGAAAAATTCCAAAATTCTTGCTCTCATAAACTGAAGTAGTTTTCTCTGATAGGTAGGGTGTATACATTTCCTTTGCAATTTCTTCATTTAGCTTATGTTGAGGTGGATAAGGGTAGTTTGTTCCTTGGGAATCTCTTGAGAATGAAGAGACTCATGTGCAGGGAATCCCACTTATCTAACACAAGTGAATTTCAAATGTGTGATAAAGGCTACAAGCTCTCATTTAGTGCTAAAGTTTATGAAATTAGAAAAACTAGTATTAGTGAGTTCGTTGTGGAAGGAAGGAGGACTGATAATGATGTATATCATCTCAGTGAAGTAAATAGATAAATTTTCTTTGCAATCCAAAGAGAAGAGAGTTGGATCTAGCACAAAATATTGGGGCACATCAATTTTGATGATCTTGTGAGGATCATTTGAAAAGAAATGGTAAGAGACATACCAAAGATCAAGAAGCCTCATTCTACAAGTTACAAACCATGTCAAGAGGAAAAGCAGATAAGGAACATATTTCCTACTAAGGAATATTCTACAACAAAGCCATTGGATTTGATTCATATAGACCTATGCGGATCAATGAGGATAAAGATCATTCAAGGTGACATGCATTTTATGATGGTTGTTGATGATTACTCTAGAATGACTTGGATTACTTTTTTGAAAGAAAAATAAAAATATTTTGATATGTTTAAAGCATTTAAGACTATTGTTTAGAATGAAACTAGAAAATAAATGAACTTTTTGAGATCAGATAGAGGTGGAGAGTTTACTTATGATAGGTATGATGAATTCTATGAGTTGCATGGGATCCAGACACAATTTTCAATCCTAGAACTCTGTAGTAGAACAAAGTAGCTGTGAGGAAGAACTAGATAGTACAAGAGATGGCCAAAACAATGTTAATTCAAAAAAAGTTTTCAAATATGTATTGGAGAAAATAAGTTCAAACTATAGAATACATTTTGAATAGAGCTCAAATCAGACTAAAGGCTACTATTAAAGCAACATATGAGTTGTGGAAAGGAAGATTGAATTCAGTTAGACATCTCAAAATATTTGGAAGAAAATGCTACATCAAAAGGGATGAAGTAAATTTTGGTAAGTTTGATTCTAGATCTAAGCTATTTTTCTTGGTTATTCTATGAAAAGAAAGGCATATAAGGGTATGTGCAGGATAATCATGGAAAAAACAGGCCCTTAAGTGGCAAAATATTCAAAAAATTAGAGTTAGGAAACTTGACGTAAAAAAATGAATAAGTTATCTATATTATTTCAAAAATATGTAATAATAGAATCTGTAGAAAATTGAATGTAGTTTCTAAACTACTAGGTTTGTTTTAAAAAAGAAAATCTATTTGGCAAAAAATTGAAATTTCAATGCAGTGGTACTTAAATTTCAAGGAAAAAATAAGAAGTAGGTGTCTGTCTAACCACCCTAACCATAATAAAATGATAATATTTTTTATAAGATTTTAGATATAAGTAGATGACTCATGTCCTGATGTGATGCATATTTTTTGTAATTTTTTCCAACTAAATAATTAATTATGATTTTTTATTACAACTTTTAAAAAATATAAAAACTCGTATTTTGACCACCTTAACTTGGTCAAAACTTCATGAAATTCAATTTTTTTTTAATCCTATATTATGCAAAGCATAGAATGTGACCCATGTTTTGGATTCAAAAAATGTGATATGTTTGAAAGATATAGATGTTTTTCAATCAACCTATCAATCGGACTTTATTCATAATTTTAATAGAAAATGAATAATAATTACTTATTAAATTCAAAGTAAAGCATAATTTATATGGGTGGAAAGTTGATAATCTCCTTTAAAAACCCTTTTTGTTTCATCAATTTTGGGTAAAAAAATAGTCGTCAGCCACATACCCATCATATTGCCACTTTTTGGCCCATCATGATCCTGCACATACCCATAAATGACATAAAAAATACTATAAAGGATTATGGAAATTGTCCATGTAAGTATTGATGAAACAATATAATCCACTGATACTCTAGGTGAAGAGGATAATGAATATATATTATCCTATATAATTCTTAGCAATGATGAAGACTTAGAGATTGACTTAGAGAATATAGTTATAAAGACTCTAAATAGGTATGTTTAGAATAATATTTTTGAAGATAAAATTATAGGAGATAAAGATAGTGGAGTCTAGACTCAAAAAAGAATTAATAAAGAAAATAAATAGGTACACTTTGCCTTATTATCAAAAATTGAACGAAGATCCTATGTGGAGGCAACCAAAGAGAAATTTTGGTTAGACTCCATGCAGAAAGAATTGACTTAGATTAAGAAAAATGAAACTTGGAAATTGGTTTCAAGACCTAAAGACAAAAAAGGAATTGGTACCAAATGAGTTTCTAGAAATAATTTAAATGAAGATGGAGAAGTGATTTAGAACAAGGCTAGACTTGTATGCAAAGCATGCACATAGGTTGAGTGAATTGATTTTGAAGAGACATTTGCTTTGGTAACAAGGTTAGAAGTAATTAGAATGTTTTTGGCCTTATCAACATTCAATAATTTCAAGGTATATTAGATGGATGTCAAATCTATATTCCTTAATTCTCAAATAGAAGAGGAAGTCTATATTGAAAAACTAGAAGGATTCCAATGTTCAGACAATCCAAATTTTGCGTGTAGACTAAAGACATAACTTTATGGACTCAAACAAGCTCCTAGAGAATGGTATTCTAGATTGGAAAGATATTTGCAACAACAAAAGTTTCAAGATAAACAATATAGATAGTACATATATATAAAAACAAAAGGTGATTAATTATTGATTATTGTTGTTTATGTTGATAAAATTATTTTCGGTGGTAGCATTGATGCTATTTGTAAAAGGGTTTTATGATGTAATGTTGAATGGATTTTAAATTTCATTGCTTGGTGAGTTGCCTTTCTTTCTTGGTTTACAAATCTCTCGATTAGACAAAGGTATATTCATTTCTCAAAAAAAGTACATAAAAGAGATGTTGAGAAAATTTATGAGGGAAGAATGCAAATTGGTGAGTACACCTATGGTTATTGGTGTAAATTTAGTAAGGATGATGAATTTGTTCCAAAAAACTAGACTTTGTCAATGACTGGTAGTTTAATATTACACACTTGATCCCATAATACTGGTTTACAATTTTTGGGAGATCCTAATTTTTGTTGAAATCACATATTTTTAGAAAATATAATGATTTAAGCCTTGAAAAGTTCCATTTAAAGGATTCCAATGGAAAAAGGTTTGATTGAACCACCTTAGATAAAACCCCATTAGTTTTAAACCATACCTATAACGGAGTCTCCTTTACACCTATCAAAATGTTGATAAAAAACCACTTTTGATTTACCTTTTGGGGGATCAAATGAATTCATTTAAAATTTATATTTTGTAAGTATTTATTCCTTATTATAAACTTCCCAAAAAGTATAATTTTAAATAAATTTAATTTAATTATTATATTTATTTTTTATTTCTTATGAATGTAGGTTTTTCACTAAAAATCAAGATCTCTATTCTCCACGTGGAAAAATAGAAAATTGTCAAATTTTTTTTTGAAAAATATCAATGCACTAGATATTGAAGTCCTTGATCCAACAAAAAAAATTAAATTAAATTTTCATACTATCAAAAAAAATTATATTGTATAGAATCCACCTATGTCTCAATTGTAATTGGTTTGACTTCAAAACTTGATTAAGGAAAAAATATTCAATAAAACACTATGAAACCAAATAAAAGCACTGGATATCATAGTTACAAATCTAAATAAAAATATATATAATTTTATCCTTCACGGAAATTTTTTTATGTTGCATACGGTGAACATCACTCCTTAAAAATGGTGTTTACTGAAGAAAAAAAACTAGTTTACGAAGGAGAGGGAAAAAGAAGTGCAATTTGATTCCAAAAAAAATGAAAAAATATATTTAGAATCTATAAACAAAATTTCACAAATCACTAATTTGCATCATCTTCAAATTCCTCATAGTTTAGTGCTATAGGTTCCTGAAAGTGAAGATTTAGGTAGAAAAAAATAGTTCAGTGTCTAGTTTGGCCAAAAATTGTAAACCAGTATTGTGGGATCACAAGTATGTGATTGTATCAAGAACAAATATAATGCAAGTAGTTGGGATGGCAGCTAGGTTTTAGGAAATGCCTAAAGAAACTCATATCAAAGTTGTAAAAAGAATATTAAGACATTTGAAGTCTACAATAGATTTTAGCCTATGGTATTCTAAGAGTGAAAACATAACACTAACTACATACACAAATTTAGATTGGGTAGGAAGCATAGATGAATGGAATAGCATAAGTGGTAGAGCTTTCTTTCTTGGTGGCAATCTTGTATCCTAGTTAAGAAAATACTAGGATTCATTAGCCTTATTTATAGTAGAACGGAAGTATATTATTGTAGCTTCATTTTTCACTCAAGTATTATGTATAAAGAAAAAATCGAAGGAGATGAAAATAGAGATTGATGAACATATTTCAATTATTAATGATAATAATAGTGCTACAAATATTTTGAAGAATCTAGTGATTCATTCAATGAAAAAGCACATTGCAATAAAGTATAATTTTCTGAGAGAAAAGGTTGCAGAAAAAGAGGTAAAGTTGGAGTATGTTGAGACTAAGGAGAAAATAGTTTACATTTTCACAAAACCTATTCCAAAGGAGAAATTGAAAATAGTTTACATTTTCACAAAACCTCTTCCAAAGGAGAAATTTTAGTATCTTTGGTAGAAGTTGGGAGTTTTCACTCTCTCCTCTTGAATAAAGAGGAAGTATACGGAAAGAGGGACTGTTGAGTCCCTACCACGAGTGTGCTTGGTGGCCTTGAAGAACAATTATTAGTCTAGACATGACACAAGAAGAGACAAAAGCTCAAAATGAAATGAGGAATGAATCCGAAGGATTTTTAAATTGCTATATCCTTCAAGGGAAGTGTTGACCTTTTCCATTGATGTAAAAGGGGGAGAAAAGAGTTCAAAATCCTATATCTGTAAAAAGCTCACGAACTCTAGATTGTATCACATGAGAGGAGTTTCAGATTAAGGGTGTTGATGTACTAACAATATTTAGTTGTTTTACATCAATGAAAAAATGAGATATTTTTGAACATATGTTGTCATTGATGTCAAAGGAGTGATGTGAAGAGATCCGCAAGAATTAAATTTTAATTACTTCTATCATGTTGGAGCTTTTGAAATTGAGAGGTATTTCTATCATGGTTATGCCATGTTAGAGCTTTTGAGAACAATGTGCTAGGATGAAATACACTATGAAGAAGATTTTGGGAGATTGTTGGAAATTGGATTGCATAAAATGGTTTTCATTAATGTCAATAGGTTGCCATTGATTTCAATACAGTTATATGCGGTCCGGTATGCTAGCTCGTCTAGTGTGTTGGTTTTTAGGTCTGGTTTCTACTGTGAGACAAGCTATGATTAAGATCTTGGCCAACTAAGCATGTGCACTATATTATGTGTACTAATTATGTTTTATGGATGCTTTGGCCAACATAAGAAATTCATTAACCTTATATGATGCTGAACTAATTGATATAGATAGATAGATAGACAAATAGATATACAGAATGAAACTTGAAGAAAGCAAAAGCGTGGGAGAGAATTTGAAATTAGAAATTGAACAAGGCAAGGTAGAGGAAGGATGCTTAAAAGAAATTATCAATCAAAAGATATAAAAAATGTGATAAGCTTGAACAAGAAGTAGTAACGCTTAAATTTGATTTGGGAAAAGAGAAATCTCATGAAGAAAGGTTCAAGATAAGCTCTATAATGCTCGATAAGTTGATTTCATCTCAGAAACCTGCAAAGGATAAAGGTGGTCTAGGACTTGAAGAATGAAAAAGCTCAAATACTAAAATAGCTTTCAACAAGATGAGCAATCAAATGATCAATACCGGAAGTATACCCATCCAACAACCTAATGTTCAAAGGTACCCATATTTTAATGTCTTTTGTTTCTCATGCAATAAATTTGGACACAGGGAAATAAAATGCAAAAGTAGGATGAACCAAAATAGAATGAGATAGAATGTTGGATTCTTTGTTGGAAAATGTTATGGTTGCAACAAGTTTGGACATAGAGCTACCAAATGGAGAAACCATATGATGATAAATAGATTTGATACAAATAGAAGAATTCAATCCTTTTAAGGCTATTGTTACACATGAAATATCTTTGGATAGAAGGCTAATCAATGCAAGATAAAGATAAAAGTAAATTCATTTGATCTTGGATATGTTATGTGCTACACTTGCAATAAAAGAAGATATATCTCAAAATTCTGTTGGAAAAAAGCTAATCCAAAACAAAATAACAATCCTATGAACAAGGTAGATCCAAAAGAAGTAAGGAGAGAAATGGAAAAAAATTGGAGAAAGAAAGAAGAACCTAAGAACAAAGATGAATCAAATGACCTTGTATTTGCATCTACTGTAGATACCTCTTCTAAGGACTGAACCCAATAATGGTTTCAGGGGGAGCAGTCATAGAAAAATCTAGAAAACCCCCAATATATGATGTGTCATGTGAAGAAAAATGGATATATGATGTGAATGTCTATTTTGAAGGTGTTGAAGAAAATTTCACCATAAAAGATGCAAATCAAGAAATTTGTGGAGGCCTTCTTGGCTCACAGTGTTTCTCAAAGATAGTTGTTAATTTAAATTTTGAAAAAGCAATAAATGCAAAATTGATCTAGCAGTATTGGCTGAGAAGGAGGTACTAACAGAGTGAAGTATATATGATGATTTCATAAGCAATAAATTACCCTTTATGATGAAACCCTAAAAGTGACAAGCTAAAGAATGATGATTGAGTGGTCACTTTTCACATTATGAATCAAATGAGCTAAGGAGTAAAGTGTAGCCAAGAAATAAGGAGTTATGGTTATTGGCAAGTGAAAATATGGAGAACAAGGATAAAACAACATAGTTGAAGGAAATGGTAGTATTTAATCTGCGTAGCAGCGGACTGCAAAAATTAAGTTACAAATCAATGAATATAATCATGAAAAGATTTGAAATATCAAGGGTTCCCTTTCAGTTGTGCAAATAAAAATGGTCAAGAATTTAAGGCAAAAGGGTTTAGATATTTGGAGCGAATTTCCATACTTTTCAGATGTAGACATTATTTGATTTGTCCTAAGTAGAATTCAAGGTGATCAGATGATCTTTGAAAAACCCTATGTGATCATGAAGGAAGCAATTGTAGCAATAATAGTTTTATGCAATAATGGACCCATTCCAGTAAAGAAGTTTGTAAATAAAAAATTAGTTGAAGGCCTAACTGGGGTAATAGGAGATCAAAGGGAACTTCTAATTCATACTATAATCGACCCTGTGATAAGGTATGTGACATATGACATTTCATATAAGATTTATTTCAGAAATAGGGAAGGCTCTACTTTAGTAATTTTTGTTTATGTTGTGCATCAAATGGTTGAGAAGAATGAGGATTTTGATTTCGAATAGTTACTAAGGAATCAATTAATGGAGAATATAACTGTGACAAAGAATGGAAATTACACTTTTAATTTTGAATCTTTGGCTATATGTTTTATGATGTATTTTTTGAAATCGTTACTGGATTGAAAGAGAATGTTGTGTGAAAGTTATTTATAACAGTTGGGAAGTAGGTCTACCAGTATCTGGAATGTCTAACAAAGAAGGAAAATATTTGTAAAAAATACTTTGAAAACAAAATAAGTGTATGGAGTTCTGGCATGATTTCCAGTCCAATTGGGATATTTGAAGTAGGATCCTCCTCCAGAAAGAGGAAAGCACGAAGAATTATCTCAAGTTCTCCAAAAATAAAGAGGTTGAAGATAGAGGAGAAGAAAGAAGAAAAGGAATAAAATATTATAGAGGTAATTGATTTGGCATTAACTGATGATGATGATGATGAAGATTTCATTAAGGAGAAGGTGTTAAAGATTCTTAGGCAATCTAATGGACTGAATAATATTGGAGATGTTTGGTTGTCATGACCATCATATGAATAGGATGAGATTATGGATGCCTTGGCTATTTGCATAATTCATAATGATATTGATCTAAGTGAACCCATAATTGTTTTACTAGAAGTATTGATTGAGCAGATTGAAGATAGACTATAGGAATAGTCACCTAGTGAAACAACAAAAAAAGATGAGATTCAATTGGCCATGGAAGAAAGATGCAAAAATGCACAAAAAAATTGACTGAGAGCATAAATGAATTGGAAACATGCATCAATAATGTAAGTAGTTTGTATAGGTATTGTCTCTAGTGGCCTACTACTATCAGAAACTACATAGCAAAAATTGATGTTATTGAGCTTGAACTGAATTCTATTGGAAAGACATATGATATCCTTAATGACAAGGATGGAGCACAACAAAAAATGATCAAAGTCTAAACTTGCACTCATTGTGGTACAAACTGATGGTATTGTGAAGAATTTTTGGAAAGTTAAAGAGATAATTGAGTTGAGATTGGAACAAATTTTTGGTCTCTTGGTGGAAGGTGAAAAACATGAACAAAATATCACTATCTAAGATACTCTTCTAGAAGAAATTGATTCAATAGCAAATAACAATAGTATTTGTTTAAACATTAGGTTGGAAGTGGATTCTTGAAAGACATGTATTCCAAAACTCAAAGAAAAATACAAGGAGATATTTTAAGGGAAGAAGGATTGAGGTAAAGAACCATTTTCGATATCATTTTTTAAGACTATTTTTGTAAAAAAAAAAAAGTCTTGAAGTAAGGGGAGGTAGAACTTTTTTTCTTTTCCATTGATGTCAAAGGGGGATAGGAAGCATGTGAAAATAATGAAAAACATTTGAGCTCATCAAAATGATTACAAAGGTTGTTGTTGTCTTTTCACATCTTGTGTTGCCATCAATGACAAAGGGGGTGATTGTTGGAAATTGGATTGCATCAAAAGGCTGTCATTAATGTCAACAAGTTGTCATTGATGTCAACATAGTACGAAATGTATGAGATGATTATTGGAAGCTATTTCCTATTGAATATGACTATTATATGTGGTCTGGTATGTTGGCTAGTCCAGTGTGCTAGTTTTTAGGTCCGATTTCTATTGTGAGACAAGTTATGATTAAGATCTTGGCTGACTAAGCATGTGTAATATATTATGTGGACTAATTATGTTTTATGGATTCTTTGGCCGACAAAAGAAATGTGTTAACCTTATATGATGCTGACCTAATTGATAAATAAAATATACTTACATACATACATACATACATATATATATATATATATATATATATATATATATATATATATATATATATATATATAACTCTAGAAAAGAGAATAGAGATATAGATAGATAGAAAAAAATAGACAGATAGAGAGATAGAAAGAAAGAGAAAGAGAGAGTGGAACATAGTAGAGTAAGCAAAGAAGGCAAAGACAATAAAGTGTATGTGCATCAGTTAAAGATTAGAACATAATTATTGAGCACTACTGAAATGTAGTACTACTTATATAGAGCTTTATTCAAAACTAAACTCAACACAAGAAATGTGTAATCCATCAGTTCACACTTTTGGCAGTAAGCCATAACTCTTGTATTGTAACAGTTATCCATATTTTGTATCTCCAAGCTGTAGCCCAATGGATAGTGAGTCTAGACAATGAGTCCTTATTTTAGGTAGTGAACCTTATCTTAGGAAATGAGCCTTATCTCAAGCAGTGAGCCTTTTTGTAATCGGTTTTGATATTATCTATAGTGTGATTTAATCCTCACTATGGTTTTTCCCTCATTGTTTTTTCACATAAATCTGGTGTTATTGTGTTTATGTATGACTCTCACTTTTCACTTAATGTTTAATCAATTAAGCAGTATGAAGATCTTATTTCAGTGAATGATTAAAGTATCTAGTCTGGCGACATCTGATTCACCCCCCCTCTCAGTTGTCCTATTCAAAAATATCATGCTAGTATTTATTCATGTTGTTGGAATTGATTTGGAAGCATTTGTGGAAGTACTATATGGATTACTATTCATGCAATGTATTACATTATAATAGTGTCTTTCTCTACATTCTAATGCAGTTGAATACTATGTGCTACAACTTGAATATAAAGTATTTATGCTACTCATGTTGTATCAAATTCTAGAGTTTCATAGGTGGAGCCTTAACAAATGAAAATTTGGATGTAATAGAGTATTGTCTGTGTTGATTAGCTAACTATGGATAACATCTATATTTTTTTTCCAAAGAAGGGAAGGATGCACCAACTAGAGGAAGCATGTGAATATGACATAGGACTAGGTTAAGATCTCTAAAGTAAGCACAAAACATCATGTATTATTGACGAAAAAAATTGATTTAGTATCAAACTGCTACATGTTTCATATCAATTTAAATTGAGTTTCACCTTAGCCAGCCTAGCTAATTGCGGATGGTGTTAAGGGATTCCTAGCTGACATGAATATTTTTATTTATTTTTAGTGAAAGTGGTAAGCCACTATTATATTTTATTATATATTAAAATAAGGTTAAAAAAACTGGTTCTGGGGGGTATACTGATAAGAAAGAACTTGTAAGAAAACCTTTGGTTATAGCCCTTGAACATGAAAAAATATACAAATTGTTTTTACAAAGAGAGTTGAAACTTCAAAATTCAGCATAACCCCAAACTAGCCTATGATACTACCTGAGACGAACTTCCCAATGAACCACATTACTAGATGTGAAACTATTCAAAAAATTAAAAAACCCAACCCTTACATAACGTCGCCAAATGATATTTGATCCAACCCTTACAATTATAAGTGCTTTAAGCATATGAACCCTTACAAAACATTTCAGTAGTATCATCAACCTAACCCTTTGAAATATTTAAAACTCCACAAACATTTGAAACCACATATACAGCTACCCAATACAAAATTATTATTTTCCCAAAAACCATTTCACAGAGAACCATAAAGCTATCAAATGTTTCCACTTGTAGCTCTTTCATCTTGCGAATTCTCATCCATTCCTTCTGCATGCATATTATTTGGAATGTTTCTATTTATATCCCTTCAAGCATAGAATTGAGAGCCTTAAGATTCCATGTGAGATGGCGCATGAGGCATAACTCTTGTAGAAGAAGACATATGACTTGGAGAATTAACCCTTCATTGCAAGTCCAGCTTCAAATTTTGGTTAGCAAGATGTGGAATGTATGCACAAAGAAAAGATAGAGCATAAAATTTCTCCTTAATTTCTAGTTCCATTAGCATGCAAACACTCTGCCTATTTTCCTTAAAGCCCTCAACAAAATGTTTTCATTTCTGTGTTTCAAAGCCAGCCTTAAGACATCAAAAATTTCTTCAATACCTTGACATTTTTGCACCAATCTTCTGGGGAAAAGGCCCCCAACAAATCTTTCCCCATTATAAAAATTATACTACTGGACAACTCTAAGAACAATATTATCCAATCTAAATTGAAACTTAACATAACTCCTAGCCAAATCTTCAATTTCATTAAGAGATTGAAGCATATCCAATGCATTGGAAAGAAATATAGAAATCACATGTGATGGGAAGAGGAGATGGTGAGCATGAGGATTGGTTACTTCTATACCCAAGATGATATAGATACATTCCTCCACTCTTAAACAGTTAATTTTGAACATATAATTCAATATTTCCTATGAAATGTACCCTTCAATGGGTTTTCCCACAATTTGACTGGCAATGAAACTTTGTAATTCCAAGGGTGGAGCACCATTGCACAAGAAGTAATTTCTCACAGAAACAATTCACTAGCTATCAAATGCTACAAACATTAAGACATGATTTCTAAATTTAAAGAAGGTTGTTGCTATAAATAGAAGTTCAAGGAGCTAAATGCATAGAACATAAAGGTCTCATTAATGCCCATACATGCCGAATGAAAGCAAAAATATTTCAGTGTTAACAAAACATAATTACCCTATACCCAAAGGCTACTACCAACTTGAGGAAGCATAAAGGAATGTAGTGATGTGACCCTGACCAAATATTTAAACTGAAGCTAACATCATATAGGTGATAAAAAGTAGTCCTTTAAGAATGGTGCAAGTATCCATAAGGAGTTAGAAGCCATCATTAAAATTTATTATTTGTAAAATATGCTTCAAAATATTTCCTTTGAGAGTAGAGCAAGTGCAACATAAGCCATCATTAATATTATATACTTCAAACCATTCAAATATAATGGATGGAATACCTGGTGATGTTAGCACCAGTTTAAATATGAGGACGTATGCATATTTCCTAGTCAAATAATTGTTAATTGGAATAATCGAATTAATTATGCTTCTCATATTTTCCAACTCTTGGATACAAGTGTAATCATTATTGCTATTTTTATCATGAATATAAATAAAATCCTTTTTATCACAACCTAGATTAGGCAAATGGTCTGCTAAAACATTCCCCTCTCTGTAAATATGGGAAGTTTGAATTTTATCAAAATCATCTAAAAGTTTCTAGACATTCTGCAAGATATATTTCAAAGCCCAATTAAAGCATGGTCTCTCTTTACAAGCATTTATTATTAATAATGAATCACCCTCTATGTGCACTACTTTGATTTGTAATTGCTTTTCCAAGATCAACCCATAATGAAGAGATAATGATTCTTCCATATTATTCGTTCTAGGGGGTAAAGAGAAAGCTCTGACAACCATGAGAAAACCTTTATTGTCTCTAATACAAAAACCCACTCCCGAAATTCTAGGGTTATCTCTTGATGCTGTATAAAAGTTCAATTTTGAGAAATTTTGAGATGGGGGTGACCATTTAACAGTGTTCCTATCAATCTTTGTATTGTGTGGTTGTTTCAAACTTCCCTTAAATGGAAGAACTATATTCTTCCAATTTTGTAAAATGAAATTATCCCAATTTGAAAACAGTGAGCCAACATTCTTATGATTCTAAACCCAAGCATTAACTGAATCGGAGATATATTTTTCAATCAAAACATGAATCAAATTTGTAGATGAAACTATTTTTCTAAAAATTCTTTTGATTCTTTCCCACTAGATAGCCCATGTTACCATTGCTGGAATAACCTGCCATATGCATCTAAAAAGGGAGTTTTTGTGGAGTATTGGCCAAGCAGATAAAAGATGCCAAATTGTATTAGGGAGAGGCATTGAAAAATTCATTTTCCTCAAAACAAATGACCAACAAGATTGAGCAAAAGAGTAATGCAAGAATAAGTGATCATGATTTTCAAAATCTTAATCACATAACACACATTTAAAAGGTTCTGCAATGCCTAATTTAGCTAGTCTATCTCCTGTCAATGCTCTCTTTCTCATAACAAGCTAGGAAAAACTACTTGCTTCTGGAAGGATTAATGAGCTATTCTAGCAAAAGGAAAATTCTCTTTGAGGCTAAGAAGGATCTCTTCTATTAAGAGTTGCTTTATACCCCAGTTTTATTGAATAAGAACCATCTTTTGAAGGAATCCAAATTATATGGTCAGGTTTACTAGTTATGAAAACTGCTTTATTTTGGAGAATGGTTGATAGTAAATCCTTTTGTTCCCTTGATATTTGTGAAGAGGAGAAGTCTTTCCATTTTACCCTCCCTCATGAACGTTCAATAAAACTTACATAATCTATTAACTTTGTTCCCCATAAATGTGATAAATTTGGAATGGTTGGTTGCAAATCATTATTTTGGCTCAATGGAGGATGACCATTCAAAGAATCAGACCAAAAATTAACTTCATCACCTTTATTGACCTCCTAGGAAATGTATGCTATTACTATTTTTCTAAATGATAGCATGAAGTTCCCCATAGTTGAACCTTTTGAAGGATTTGAAATTGTAAAAATTCTCTTGGGATCTTGACTATCCAAATATTTATCTCTCATCAAAGAGCACCATTTGGATTTTGGTTTAGCATACATTTGCCATATTAATTTTCCCCCAAAGGCTTGATTATGATTAGATAAATCATGCAAACCTACACCACCTTTATGCTTTTCTGAGACCATATTTTCCAAAGAAATAAGAGGAATTTTCTTTGCATCATTCATATTCCCTTTCCATAAGAAATCTCTTATGATCTTTTGAATCTGCTCAACTATGCAACGTGGAGCCCTTAATACAAGGATGAAGTAATTAGGTATTGTTGTCAAGAAAATTTTTACAAGAAGAATTATGCTTGAAAATGATAGCCACCTAGCTTTCCAAGCACTAATATTTTGCTTGATTCTATCTATGATTTTAACCCAATAAGAAGGTTTATTAGTCCCCATAAAAAAGGAATACCTAAGTACTTGCAAGGTAACTCTGCCTCTTGAAATCCTAGAATTCTTATAATTTTCCTTTTTATTGTAGATTTGGCATTAAATATATATATTTTTTGATTTTTGAGCATTTATCTTTTGCCCAGATACTAGTGAATATTTATCCAACACTTCCTTTATTTGTTTTACTTATGAAACATAAGGCTTCCCATAAAAAGGGGTATCATCTGTAAATAGATTGTGAGTGGCTAAGATATCAGTTTGGGGGATGCTAACACCTTTCCATAGACCTTTAGAGTGCTTATCCTTTATTAACCTACTCAAAGCTTCTTCCATGATTATGAATAGGAATGGTGACAATGGGTCACCTTGTCTAACCCCTTGCATTGCTTGAAAGAAACCACATGGAGAACCATTAATTATGATTAAGAAATGTGGGCCTGAGAGACAACAAATTTTCCATTGGCGCCATTTCTTTGCAAATCCAAAATTTTCAAGCACTTTTATCAAAAATTCCCAATGAACTCTATTGCAAGCTTTCATCATATCCAATTTCACTATGAAGGAGGACAGATGATTTTCCTTGATAGAGTGAAAAATCTCATGTGCCACTAAAGCCCCTTCTACAATTTGTGTTCCCAGAACAAAACCTCCTTGTTTTGAAGAGATAAATTTTGGAATATAGGGATGTAATCTTAAATAAATTGCTTTTGTGAAAATCTTATAAATTGTGTTGCAAAGTGATATAGGTCTAAAATCTGCAAAAGTTTTAGGTTCCTTAACCTTTGGAAGTACTGTTATGTTTGTAGTATTAAAATGATTTATAATTTTACCAAATCTGTGAGATTCCTCAATAGCCATAAGGAGGTCAGAACTCACAAAATCCCAACATTTTTGAAAAAATAGTGTTGTATAACCATCAGGACCTAGAGCCTTATCTGGAGACATTGAAAAAATGACACCCTTTAATTATGCTAATGTAAATGGCTTGAGAAATGCTTGATTTTCAATTGAAGAAATGAGATTAGGAATCACAGAGAATAACTCCTACTCTTTGTGTATGGCAGTATTAGTAGACTTAAGATGGGCAAGGAGGTTTTTGAAAATTTTTACTCCTTGAATTTCCTCATCATTATTGAGTTGTTTTCCTAAAGATGTTTCTTGGATTGAGAATATAGTTTTACCATCTCTTTTATGTTGTGCAAATGCAAGAATTTTTTTTGTGTTACGATCACCTTCTTTTAACCATAATTCATGAGACTTTTGTTGCCAATATAATTCTTCCCTCTTATTGAACTCACCCCACAATTCTTGGAGTTCTTTCTATTTATCATATATAATAGCATTCATACCATTCTGAATTGTAAATTCATGAATTTGTGCCAATTGTTGAGCTGTCGCTTCCTTCTGTGCAAAAATATTTTTAAACACATTCTTATTCCATTCTTTTATTTTCCCTTTTGTATATTGCAACTTTTTAAATAGTTGAAATATTTTTGTGCCTTGGTGAAATAGTGTGCTTTCCCACCATTGTTGTAATAAAGGGAGAAATGTTGGATCTCTTAACCACATTTTCTCAAACTTAAACGAAGGATTGTGAGTTGAAACCCCTTTTGGGCAAGTAATAGATAACATTATAGCATAATGATCTGATACAACAAAGGGAAGGATTTCTAAGGATAAAATAGTAGAAGCAACTGCTCATTCTTGAGATACTAGAAACCTGTCTAATCGACCAAGTATTTGTGAGAAATCTCTTCTTTGATTTGTCCAAGTAAATCAACCCTTTTCTGGTAGGATATCTTAAAGAGCATTGTCTGATAAAAAATTACCAAAATCAAAAATTGTTCTATGGGGTAGGAATATCCCTCCTTATTTTTCATTGAGTGATAAAGTCACATTAAAATCCCTAATAACAATTATTTTTTGATCTTTGAAATTATGAATTAAGGCTGTGATTACATCCCATAGCCTTTTTTTTATCTTGAGTTGATGTAGGTCCATAAACACTAAAGAGCTTAAATTGTAGATTAAAGCTTTGAACATTTAAAAGTTGTCAATTATTGTCAGCATTTATAGGCTCTACTAAAACTATTCTTGGATTCCATAAAGATACCAGACCACTAGAAGCCCCTTGAGTAGGTACAGCTATGGATTTCCATCTTCCCCATTTGGAAATAGAAGATTCAAATATTTTTGTAGAGAGTTTAGATTCTTGAATGAGAAATACATCAACCCCACTAGCATCAATTTGACACTTGATTTGGGCTCTTGTGTTAGGGGAATTAATGCCCCTGACATTCCATGAAAAGATCTTCAATGAACTCAAGGAGAGAAACATGCCTTCCTCGATCTCTTATTGATTGAGCAATCAACATCCAAAGTGCTTTGCATACACACTTCTATTTCTTCTTTGATCTTCTCAGCCTTATATTTCCTCCCCCTTTTAGATGGAGTTCTTTTAGGCAACACTTGAGAGATTGGAGTTTGAGCAATTGATAAGTCCTGAGAAAAATCAAAACCCACCTCCATCTCTCCATTCATCTCCTTGCTATCATCTATAAATTCTTGAGGAAGAGGGAGAACTTCTAATAAAGAATCTGGTTTTTTCCTATCTCCTCATTGAAAATTTCATTAGCTATCTCATCTATAAGTTTAGAACCTATAGATTCTAATAGTTTCTATGCAATATCATTTAGCATATCATCTTGGAAGAGTAATTGCACAGATTCATTATTTTTTAGAGATGTATTCTGATGATAACATCCAAGCTCCTGATTGAAGCCTTGAGATATAGACCCAAAGGAGACAATCTAAAGAGGTTTTTTTTATTAGATGGTATTAGAAAGCAAAAAGGATAACCTTCTTCCAAATTGTTGAAATATAGGATAGGGCACTTAAACTTTTGATTTTTAGAATGCATAAAAAATGAGACATATCACCCTTCAACATAAACAATAGATTTTATGTGTTTTTTTTTGCAGAAGAGAATTGTGCTTGTGCTTAGAAGGAGATACTATTGATAAATTCTGAAGTAGAGGAGTTTTCTCATCCATCATGTCTGACAAAGGAACAAATAATGATTGCTCACTCTTATTTGAGGGTGAAAGTATAGTCTTCTTAAGCTTACTATTCAAGTTTCCTTCTGATAGATCCTATAAATATTTTTGGAGCCCTTTTACTTTTATTGATTCTTGGGAAGAAGAGCAATACAATAAAAATGACCAAGTGTTCTAAGGAATGAAGTATCTAGTAGTAAAAAACCCTAACTAGAAGATGGATTTCCAAATAACTCCTTGTCATGCTTCAAAAATATCCCTATTTTATTTTCAATAGATTCTATGAGATTTAACTCTCTATATCCTAAGGGTAAAGAATGCATTTACACCCAAATAGGCAGAAATTTAGCATGAAAAAGGCTTGGTTTAAAATTCGACATCCATAAGCTCATGCATAAGCCAAATCTCTTGTAAATCCAAGATTTAACTTTGAAAATTACATCTCATTGTCCTTTATTATGAAACAAAACAATGAAAATCCCTTCCTTTTTATCTAAATAAAAAACTTTTAAAGCCCCATCGCATTCTTCAAAAAGAAAATCATGAAGCAAATCTATTCAAGAACCCTATCGAAAACTTACAGTTAGGGCACACTAATGTAAATCAGAAATTTTATCTTGAAGAAGGTCCCTGAGAAAGTAATGTTGGATAGTCCCAGATTCTTGGTGCTTGTTTGATTTTTACCCTCTTTTCCTTCCAACAACAATCGTTGTTGTTACGGGTTAAGGAATTTCTTGATGCCTAAAGCATCATATTTTTATCAAATCTATTTGAGAGCTTTTGGGGCTTCCTTTCTTTTCCATTGCAAAACACTTTTCTTTTTTGATTTAGCATTCTTTTTCTTAGCCTTCTTCTTTGGATTTGATTATGTTATAACAAGCAAACTAAGAGATTTTTGGCAGTGCTCCAAAGCCGTAGTCCTAGGATATTTTTTTCAATGCTCCAAAGTTGTAGTCTCGGGAGGTTTTTGTCCATGGTCAAAATCCCTAGCCTCATTTTTGGTATTAGTTGTTTGCCAATGCGTTCGTGAGTTAGTGACCTTAGGCAAAACCCTAGTATTGGCTTGGCTATTGGAATCATTCTGCCTTGGATCGAAGGGAGCCCCATGTACATGTTGAGCTTTATTTTCATGTGTCGTACCTTCGATATCAAAGGGTTTTCTATTCTTAGTAGATTTGAAATCAGCCTCTGCCTCCTAATATGATCATTTCAAAAAGTCCAAATTTTTCTCATGAGGTTTACTGTTGAAATCCCTATTAAACAATGTATCACTTTCATAGATATCAACAATAGGCTGGTTGTTTGTAATGAAAACCCTATGTGGCTAAATTGAAGCCTAGTCTGGCCAAGAGAACCTTTGTCCTCTTATGTTTGATTTGTTTTCAAATCAATTAGTGGGTCCTCGAGGATGATGTTGATTATTCTGAGGTACTTTGCCACGAGGACTAGGGACCCTAGATTTTTCAAAGAAATAGCTATTATTTTTCCATTGTTGCGCTACCCGTGCCATTGTGTGATAATACTATAAAAATAGCTAACATGAAATATTGTTAATGTATTATGATGTATATATTTATGGCTAGAATTCATTCAATGACTAATCATTATAGTTTAGGTGTGAGAGTGTGAATATTATTCAGGTGATGTACTGGGAGTGTTATCCCAATAATTTTTTTCCATTATTAGAAGATTATATGCTATAAAGTATAGTGTTCAAAGAAGATTGAATCAAGCACAAGATGTGCAATTAGTATTGAAGATCTATATATCATATCTTTGTAATCTAGTATGAATGGTATCTTACTTATTGAGTTGGATCTTAGATCTAAATGTATTGGGGATGGGTGTCTCTAGTAGGT
The DNA here is from genome assembly GCA_007258455.2 of Sequoia sempervirens. NCBI lineage: Eukaryota > Viridiplantae > Streptophyta > Pinopsida > Cupressales > Cupressaceae > Sequoia > Sequoia sempervirens. The sequence continues at coordinate 214,293,283 of VDFB02379711.1, read as the reverse complement.
TGGTTCTTACAAATATGGTACTGGATTGGCATCTTAGATAACTTCATTATTGTAAGTTATTCATTACTTCTGTGAGGCGGGATTTGGATAGTATCTCTTCTCACCATGGTATTTTACCATTATGGGTTTCCATGTATATTTGGTGTTCATTATGTGAATGTGTGCATCTATGCTTGCTAGATATTTTAATCATTTAATATTCATGTTTGTAGAAGTGGTTAATAGTAACTCATGTTGAATTAAATAATTTTAAATAGATTTGATATATTGATTCACCCCCCTCTCAATATATTATGTTCCCTTCAAAAGGAAATATTCCCAAATCCACAAACCACTTCATGTACCTCTCTAAATAAGTCCTTAGAATGAAATCCATATCTCAAGAACAAAACAAGGATAACAACGAAAAACCATAAACCGCAAATATTCTTCTGAACAATTCTCCATAATGTTTATATTCAAGACTAACTCATATAAGAATAGAAGATACAAAATAAAGAATGCATTTGATATTTATGCAAGAAATAACTCTCAGATCCTTCACCTATTGAGTAGACCAAGAGTGGGATACAATATTATCTAATGTACACAACACCAAGAAATGAAATCTTATCTTTGGGTCCACAATGGATTCATATCCATAACTAGGTGTAGGCTCCTTGATATTTCTATTGAAATCCTCATCAAAGAGTATCCATATAAACAAATTATCCCATAAATAAGAGTTATCTTATCCTAATAAAGGTCTCTCTAGTCTCCATGAGCATCCACCAATCAATACTCAAAACTAAAGAGAACAAACAATATCATTATCAAATCTCCAACTATAGAATTGAGAACATATCATGACATCATGATTTAACATCCCCTCATAGGAGATCACATGAAAATATCCATCCATCATCAAATTATGAATCAAAATCATTTCCAAATCTCCCACAAAACTATGTAACCAAGATCTCCAGGAATCATGATAACCATATGTCATAAATAAAGATCCTCCATATCTCCAACACAATAAAATAACTCAATATGATGAGCTCTCAAATGGTAAATTACAACCATTATCTCGGCATGTAGGATCATGATGAGCCAAAAAGTGGCAATATGATGGGTATTTGGCTAACAACTTTTTTTTTAGCCAAAACTGATGAAATGAAAAGGGTTTTTAAGGGAGGTTCTCAGCTTTCCACCAATATAAATTATGATTTACTTTTAATTTAATAAGTAATTATTATTCATTTTCTATTCAAATTATGACTAAAGTCCTAACTGATAGACTGATTGAAAAACATATATAGCTTTCAAATGGTATCACATTTTTTGAATCCAAAACATGCATCACATTTTATGCTTCACATACTATAGGATTAAAAAAAGAGAAATTGAATTTCATGAAGTTTTGACCAAGTTAAGGTGGTCTGACATACAATTTTTTTATATTTTTTAAAGTTGTAATAAAAAATTCATAATTAATTATTTACTTGGAAAAAAATACAAAAAAATATGTATCACATTGAGACATGAGTCCTCTACTTATATATAAAATCTTATAAAAAAATATTATCATTTTATTGTGGTTAGGGTGGTCAGACATACAACTACTTCTTATTTTTTCCCTAAAATTTAAATACTACTGCATTGAAATTTCAAATTTTCATCAAATAGATTTTAATTTTTATAAACAAAACTAGCATTTTAGAAACTACATTCAATTTGATACAGATTCTATTCTTACGTATTTTTGAAATAATATAGATAACTTATTCAAATTTTTACGTCAAGTTGCCTAACTCTAATTTTTCTGAATTTTTTGCCACTTAAGGGCCTATTTTTTCCATGATGATCCTGCATATACCCATCTCAAAGCAAAGAAGATTAAATTTTCACACATTCTTTGTAAATAGAACCAAAAATGTCATTAAACTCTCATTGTTATCTAAAGGAAAAATCTAAGAACTCCTTATGATAGCACCAACTATTGAAAAAAACCATCCATATTCTAAGAAAAGATTATCCATGGCTCACTACACATTACAACAACTTAGAAACAAAATTTTGAAAAAAAGAAGATAGAACACATTTTGTAACTTTATGAATCTCCCACTAAAAGTAATATTGAGTTATACATGGAATCATGACCAATATCATTTCCAGCACTTTATGGAAAGTGAACAAATATTCTCATGCACCATAAAGTATTGTTAAATATTTAAATGGATTACTATATTAGGTACTCTCAATAATAATCACTCATTTCAGTAAGCATACTAATGTAATAATGGCGACCAAGAATATGGCCAACCAAAAATATCCACTTTAGAAAATTTTACACGATCTACACATATGCAACATCCCAAAGGAGAGATACATAATCCATTCTCCAATCTTACATAACTAAAAAATAGATTCAACTCCACATTAGTATCATGTAAAATATAGATACTTAGTTATAACATATGGATTTACAAGACTTAAACACCAAGATCAACTCTATTTCTGATTTTCTAAAAAAACCCACATAAAAGTAACCATAGATCAGTAAGAATTCTCCAAGCAACCATGCAAACTTGTAACTATATTCATATAGAACACCCTAAACATAGTCTTATCATAGATCTACATTCTACATATTTTAGTTAACATGTAAAACATGCAAAACCATCTTTGTAAATATGAAATCCATTTAAACATTCACATCATACATGTCATTTGGATAATGGAATAAGCACATATCTACAAACCCACAACTGAAAACAAGAGTAAATTGCAACCCAATAGGAAAACCAATTTGTCCAAGAGCTTATAACATATGAAACATATCATCTCCACAAATCACAAAGAGGTTAGTGGCTTATCTTCTAGTGCTTTCATGTAACCAAGGGCTAAAACCATGAAGCCAACATAAACACTAAATTATGTAGTCCAAATTGAGGGTGTTTCTCCATGTGACTAGGATGTCTCTACCCATCCAACATGAACACCTTCTAAGTGACTATTACCACAAGGTAAAGGAAAAAACACTAAACAAGAGGATATACACATATTATCAAACAAGAACTCCAAGTTACCAAAGCACAACCAACTCTGTAAAGATCCATAATCATGAGCTTCTAATGCCCAACATAGATCACATTGACAATATCCATGGCTTCCAATCTCACAAATCTAAAAAACATAGTTAACTCATAGAACATTCATTGCATACCCACAAGCCTTCAAACAACCTCTAGTTTCTTCTAAAAAATTCCAACAAGATTTCCAAGCTAAGAAATAAAAAAATAAGGAAAACCTAGAACCAAATTCACCTCCAACTCTGATACCAAATGATGTGAAATAAACATGTTCTTATACCAATTATTAGAATATTTAATCTCTATGAAACTATGGCTTCAATGGATGAGATACAAGGCTTGGAATGTAACAACATGAAAATCTAAAACTTATATAAAAATTTAAAAATTAAGTTGCTTTAATATGAAAATACCATGATTAGATGTATCTTATTTATGATGCTAAACATTAGCCAACATAAGATTCTTAATAACACCATCTTATGTGAAATTATAGCAGAAATATATAAAGAATAACATCACCTCAAGGTATCAGCAATGAGGAACAAATCAGAAACCCAATATCATCACATAACATAGGTTTTATGTAGAGAAAACCTTGCGAAAAAAAACTCCACCAAGAAGAGAGACCAAGTATGCTTTATGTTAAAAAAAATGAGATTCTAACAATACAATCAATTCAATTATCCTTTTTTCCTCCACTATGGCAAAACCTATGCACCTATGAATAACCTATTTATGCGTGAACATACTTGTTCCTACAATAAAACTCCATTTATTTGTTGCTTATACTTTCTACATCCAAGAGGTTGAATTTATAGAATTGTGAAGGAATGTAATGCACCAAAAAATGGTGCCCAAAGATGACCCTTTATTCCACGCATCCTCAACCCTTGGAATAACTTCTCAAAATGAAAAAGGACATTGGTTTGGTGTCCAATACTTTCCCTCCAACCTGGGTGCCCAAACTTGGGAAATAAGCATTACATTTTAAAAAAAAATGATGGAATACCAAGAGACACCTATTGCCTCATTCCAAAATCCCACTTAGAGAATAGAAACATTTACTCATTTACACTTTACTTATCTTTTATTATCCTATTCTAGGAATCCAAATTTAGGGAAAAAAATATTAAATATTTATATCCACAAGTCAACTTTACTACTTCTAGTGGAGCCATCACCCCTTATCAATATATTACAAACAATTGTGAGAATTAATGTTACAAAAATATTTTATAAATAGACCCTAAGTGCTTACAGACACTTTTCAAGGGTATTGGAACAATGACGTAGGATATACAAGGTGGATGGTGCCTTAAACCTAATAGAGACTTTCCAAATAATTTATAGAATTATACAAATTGTGAAGTGGTAAAGCTTTGAAAAATAAGCCATTTTCATCATATTGAACATCTTGGGAATTTGAAACAATGGCTGATGTGAATAGATTTAACAATAACAATAATTGAGCCTTGGCTAATAATGATCCCATTACATTTGAAATTACTATTTTTAATGTGAAGAAGCACCCATGAAAAATCGCTCCATTCAACTATCCAAATTTTTTGAGGACTTTCTATTGAGGATCCTAAGATGTTCTTATTTGAATTTGATGCATTATGTCATAACTATGATTACCAAAGTGATTCTAAAAAATAAACTTTCCTAGAGCTACATTAAAGGATGTTACATTATGGTGGTTCATGGGATTTGTATGACATTCTATCCATACATGGGACACTAAGAAGCATCAATTTCTAACAAAATATTAGGACTATTTCAAGACAAAGGAAGTTCAAGATGGAATATTTGAATGACACAATGAGAAGAGGAAACATTAGTAGACTTCCTTGAACTATTATCATTTAGTATTCAAAAAATAAGACAAACATGGTTATCTAATGAGACTGTTAAAATTCTTTTTGATTGAGCAATTCATGATAAAAGTATGAATGCTTTAAATCTTATGGGTGGTGGAGATATTTCTAAATTAATATTTGATGAAATTTGTGATAAAGTTTGTAGAAATTAATCAAGACACCACCTATATATACAAAGTTATTCTAAAAAAATACTTTTGAAGGAGGCACAAGAAGTATTACAAAGTGACAACTAGGTACATTACTTGATGAGTTAAAAACTAATCTTTTAAGTCACATGGGGAAAAAAATGGTATTCTATATACTCATAAAAAATAGGAAGACACTAAAAAATCACTTGCTATTTTTTGTCCTATTTGTCATAAGAAACACTCTATTAAAGAATTCCTTTATAATAAAAAAATATTTCTTCCTTAGAGGATGTTATTAGGAACACTACCTTATGAACTCTACCATTAGATATGACACAATTACAATATATAGAACCTATTTACTATATGACTCAATAGAGGCCTTGGTTACCATTAGCTATGCCACTAGGTATAATCAATGATTGGAATAACCTTACACCATGTGGTCTAGTATTCAATCTATCTCTTTTCATATTCAACATGGGTGGTATGGAGGTTGTCAACAACCTCCATTCTATTCACAATGGCCAAATCAATACCAACATGCTCCGTAACCATGGTAGAAATCATGGATAATATCACCACTATAATTTCCACAATACCCATAATATCTAGTACCACACATTATCAACACATACCAAAAATAATAAAAAAACACTCTACCACCCATACCATCAAAATCTACTAGTCAACCATCCAATCTAGTGTTGTTTATTCAAATTATATCCATTTGAGCAATTTTGATCCACAAATTTTCCAAAATCATATGTTTTGTAATGGTTTAATCCAAAATTTTATATTAAGGCTTTGAAAAAACACCAAACCTTCATAAAACCCTCTTATAATTCATTATTGACTATCGATACTAGTTTCCTAGCTTTTAAGTTATATCTTTAAGGCCTTTGTCTCATCTATTTACCAACCCCATTTTATAGAACACCAAATGAACCCACTACCTTTAATATATTTTAATTATAGCTAAAACCTTTATGCTTTACCAGTTCCCATAGGACACAACATCATTCTGCATAACCTCTTCTATTGCAAAAGCTTCTTGTGTTACTATCTTCTCGTGAGCCTACAAAATGTTCTTTTTCTTCTTGATGAAATTGACATATATGGTTCATAAGCTAATCAAATCATAAGGTTTTTGTTTGCATGTTAACTTAAGTTTTCTAGCAATGTCCCTTTTTATCATGCTCTTTCAGCCCACTTTTCCCTAGTAACTTATTTTATTTATTTATTTATGCATGTTCTTTAAAATGTTCTTAAGTTTCCTAAAGAAAAGAATGCTAAGAGTCCCACCTTTATATTAGTTAGCATCATGTGTCAGCTTTTGGTTAAGTCACTCTAAATATATGCATCATGAAGCATTTTATTCTAAATGAGTTCTCTTCGAATGAGAAAAATGCTCTTGTTTTGTGTCATAAACATGAGTTTTTTATTTTTCTACAAAACTAAACCTTTGTAGAGTAATGCAAAGTTGAACTTGTTTTCCCTTGAACTCCCAAATTCATAACACATGTCTTGTTTTGTTTGTTTCTAATGTTTCACAGAGGAAAGCACTATCAAGGAAGCATAAAATATTTTTATTTTTCTACTGCGAGTCCCTAAAATGGTGACACATGTCTGAGTTCTATGCAAAAGAAAGAAATATTTATTTTTGCAGAAAGGATTCAAATTCCTCTAATCACCATTGATCTTTGGTGAATCAATGTTTTATATTCAAAATTAAAAAACAACTACCATTGGTCACATGTTCAAGCATGTGAGGAAATTGATGGTCGATTTGATATGTTCTACAAAATTCTCAATGGTATTAGCTTAATAACATTCATTTTCATTGTTTAAGGAACAAAGTGAAGAAATCAAAGTGAAATTGTTGTAAATTTCTATATGAATGAGGGTTTTTCACAACATTTTAAAGGTTTTCAGCAAGCAAATAACTAGTAAGTAATTTTGAACTATCTTTGTGTGTTTTGACATAAATGGCTATAGTTTTCTACTGTATCAAAATTGAAAAGTAACTTTAGGGCTCTCAAAGTATATTGTGAAATTTTTTAAGGAAGTATTCTTCAAAGTTATAAAATTTTAAAGCCCTAGTTTATAAATACTAAAATCAAGTTTGGAACATCTAGGGGTGTGAGGATGGGAATGGATGATGATATTATGGTCCAATTTCCTAGGTTATTCAAGAGACATAGAATTGTAAAAGTGTTGAGAATTCTGGCTAATAAGGTTATTGATAATAATGAGAATTGTAGGGATTCCATCATCCAAGTTTGGGATCTTGCTCTATTCAAGAATGCCTTGAAAAATTTCCTAGTATATAGAATAATTTGTAATATCTAGAGATTAGGGTTGCGAATGTTGGTAGTGCCTAACATGTTCATCAATTTTGACCTTATTAGAGGGATTATACAAGACTACAACCCTAAGAAGAGGGTCTGATTGTTCACAACAAGTGGGAAATTATGGACACACTTGGCTAGAAAGCTACATTTGTTAATTGTTTAATTTAAATCGTAATATGCCCAATTATCAATAAATTTTTGGAGTCCCAACTAGAGAATATTAGAGGCATTGAGATAGTTATAAGGTAAATTGGTTTCCATGCTTCAAGCCTAGAGGGCCTAATAGAGAATTGAGGAGGTTTGATAGTGGGGAGCTAGATCCCTTGAACTATGACATTTTTGAGGATTACTTTGTGAAAAAATACATCTATAATTAATTGTTGGGATTGGATTGCAAGATTCAGATGCCATTGGATCTAATGGTACTATCAGTTGATGTATAAAGAAGATATGTGAATAAAACCTATGACTATGATGACTACATTGTTGAGGAAATTTAGAGAGCTTTAAGCACAATCAAGAAGGACAATAACATAGTCCATTTGAAAGGTACTCCTTGATGTTTCATATCATTTTGTTTAGTGGGGTAGATATTTGATCCCCACACATGGAGATCAAGGCGTTTGATGAGAAACAAATTTTTTTACTAGTCCAATAATGGACTTATATCTAGGACAAGGATTATGAGAAGTCTAATTATTCAATTTTTGAGGAGTGTTTTATTAGGACAGTTCTTATGAACTTTGGTCAACCTATGGATTGGTGATTACTAGTTCAAGAGAGAATATTTTTGAGACCAAGTGATATTATCCCAAAAGAATGGATAAATCACAATTAGAGTGATTGGTTTTTCTATTCTAATATGATTGTAATAAGAATATATGGATCCCTAGTAGCACCACATGTGCTTCCTAGGAATGTGCTAGACATAATTGTTTTTCTAGAAATCATATGGAATTTAGATGAGTATGATAAACCTCATTTAAAAAACAATAAGAAGCATGCCATCCTCCCCTCTACTATTATATTTTCATACTTTCAAGTCACATCAAGGGAAGGATTGGAATTGATTTTGAATAAATTTCTCTCCTATAGAATAAAATTGGAAAAGATTAGGAGATGTTACCCACAACATTTCATTCATGATCAAAGAACTAGTTTCAAGGTGGTAGCATTAATGCACGATCCTAAAAAAATTGAGGATTTGATTATAAATTACTCAACAAAGAAGGAGACTACACAAAGAAGACCACTATGGGTCAAGATCTAAATTGCTAAAAACAAGAGCAAGAAAGATGATCCATATTTCAAGTGATAATTTTCATACATACATGAACCCCTAGTAAGAACTATGATAATGTTGGATAATACCAAAAAAAATCTTTCAAATGTGCCTACTCCAACACCAAGTACCCCTATAACTTCTAATTCTAAAGAGGATGTAGCACATAGTCAACAAACAATTACCCCTTTGCAAGAAATAGATCCTACATTAGGACCTTTGGTTGATTATCACATATTCCTCGAGATGAGATGATGGATAATGTAGATATAGCCCAGGTGATGAATCCCCCAGATAGGGTGATAATTTAACTACCCTTAGATGATAGGTTACTCATCAATTTTAAAATTGGAGGGAAAGTAGTGGATGACATAAGGGCAGAAGCCTACTCAGAGTCATGCAAGATAAATAATTAATTACTACAAAAGAGTGAAAGGAATTTTTCCTTAACAATAAAGGAGAAGATCTACAATAGACAGTGCAAGATAAGATCCTTACTAAGGAAAAGAAAAAATATATAATTATAGAGTTTTGGGGATAGGTCAAAATAGAGATTAATTATATGAATCTTGTAAGAGGTAGAGAATTGGTAAGAATTATTGGATTCCTACTCTTTCTAAGGTGAGATATGTCATCTTCCATTGCATTTGACATCATTAGGAGACAAGAACAAACTGACCGAATATTGCAATCTAAAGATAAATTTGATGCTCTCTATTTTTGGTGAGGGTTGAACCCAAGGCATGAGACACTAGCTATATGGTCTATTTTTCCAAAGAGCAATAAAACCTAGGTAATAACAAGTGAGATCATTAGAAATTTAATGGTTAGAAGACTACGTGATACTAGCTTGAGGTAAATCTGAAATGGAACATGTATACATTGAAAAATGTCTTAAGTTTGTGAACACTAGGTTTTTGCATCAATTTCCTCTTTTCTAGGAATAATTGAATAATTTTAATTATTTGATTATATTCTAAAGTCACATTCCTATATTAATTAAATAATTTTAATTATTTAATTTATTTATTTCCTTTTTCTTTATTCTTCTTCAATAAATTAAATAAATTAAATATTTATTTAATTACATCACTAATATCATTTTCCTTTCTATAATTAAATAAATCCTTATTTATCTAATTATTCATTCTTCATTGTTCATCTATAGTTAAATAATTATTTTAATTATTTAACTATTTGTTTAACCTCTTCCTTCCACTATTAAATAATTAATCTAATTTAATTATTTAATAGCTTCAATTGCATTTCTTTGACATTTAATTAAATGGTTGCATAATAATAATTTTAATTAAATATCATTTCCCTTTTTCTCCATAAATGAATAATTATTTTGATTATTTATTCCTCCATATCCTCTCCCTAAATAAATAATAAGAATATTTAATTGCCAAGATTCCCTTCTCAAATTAAAAATTATTATTTAAATGCCTCCACTTTTCCTCCACTTCCTATTTTGAATTTCAACGGTTGATCATCTTCGGTCTTCTTTCAATCTTGACATCTATCCTTAGCCATCCCTAACCCTACCACTACATGCTGCATGCAACCATTACCATTGATCTTGGCATCTTTTTGGCTTTCGTTCTTGACTATCCATTCAAGAAGCTTTTCTATAAAATAAGGTTTTCTCCCTCATTCCAACCTTACAACCACTCTCTCCAAAGTTCTTGCTGCCATATCACTATCACTTGCAGGTATTCAAAAACAACAAAATCTGAGGGCAAGCTTGCACATTGAGAAAAATGGAGGAGATGCAAGGAAGGTTAATCTATTTCAGCATGGGAAGTTTGGTATAACTTTAGTTTTATTTGATTTCCATTGTTGATTGTACTTTCTTGTTTGGATTGGGATTCTAGGCTTGGATTTAGGTAGTTGTGGTTGCTATCATTGATATTTTCTATTTCATCACAATTTTTAACCCTTCCTACGTTGGTGAACCTGATGTGAAGCTAACAATTTCGCAAGAAATATATATGTTTTTATTTTTTGTTGTTTTGTAGGTTCGTGAGTTGTAATTGCAAGACATAGTGACATGAATAATTAATGAAGTGACAAAAGTACAAAAATGATGCATTTGCAAGTTCGAGCAATGAAACTAATAAAGCCAGAGTGATGCATTTCTAGAACCGTAAGCCACAGTCACAGAGGAGAAAGTCCTAGTCGCCAAACCCTAAGCCGCAATCAATATTCCTTTTGATGCATCTACTGAGATGTATCTACAAATAGTGTGACACATTCACCTATTCTTGGGTAAAAATTCAATTGATTTCATAAATTTTTAGTTTTCCTTTTATGCTTGCACTAGAATAGATAATTTTTTGATTGCTAACATTATGTTTGGAGCAAGTGGCATATGTTGTAGAGAATAAATTATCATTGGGACAACTTGATGGCACCTTAAAAAATTTCAAATTTTGAGTGCCCGTGTTGAAAATTTTGATTTGGACACTCAAAAGTACCCTTGAAAAATCTACCCAAGTGACCTACTTTGGAGGGTCATAAATTGAAGCCCATTGATTTTCATGTCAAATCATTTGGTGGGTGTTGTGCCTATAGCACACATGCTCCATTCGGAATGGGGACCCCCTCTCTCCTTTCGCCTTTGTTGGGTCACTTTTTTCCTTCGACAAATTTTGTGTGCCCTAATTTTGAGCTTAAAATGGTCAAGATCCCTAAAGTCCTCATTCCTAGTTGACCAAAATTCACCACCCTAAAATTTTCTAAGTCTCGGGCCCCTGTGGAGGTTCCCGTGCAGACTTCCCTTTGTCTTTACTCTAGCATCCTTCAAGTCCTACAGGTTCACGATTGTGGGTTTCCTCTTGCGTGATGTTGTCATTTGTTCACTATTCAAACTGCAACTGACCTGAGTAGTCCGCTACATGGTGGGTCCCACACTCTTGCTTGTCATTATCCCTTAGCCGCTAACCAACGATGAAGCCTTAGGGTCTCTTTGCATTGTGGATTCCACACTTCCTGCCACTGGTGCATTATTCCCCATGCCTGGCTACTTCACCAATTATCATACTTGCATTTATTGTGAGTCATTACTGAGGTTTTTCCTATAAATAGGCACTCTGACCTATCATTTTCACAGTCAAAAATTTGAAATTTGTGAGAGAGAAAAACAATTGAACATCCTACACCCGTATTACCCCTACTCGATGCAAGATCTGGATTCTCATTGAATTCCTTCATGCTTTTCCAGGTGAGTCCACTACCATCATCTTAAAATGCATCTTTTGTGAGTAAGGTTTTAAATTAATCATAAAAATATTAAGAAAAACCCCTTAAAATACTTAGCGGCCATCTTGGAAATCTGCTTTGCACCAAAATCCTTTATAAATTCATTTAAAACATTCAAACGACACCCTTTAAAACCATGCAAAATTTTCTCCCTCATCGTCATTCTTCACAGAGTGTCAAATTCTTTGCAGCCCACAACGTCCCCATCATCGTCCCAATTGAAACCCAACTGTCAAAATTTAAATGAAAAACTAAAAGTCTCAAACTCTTGCGATTCCACCCTTGTGGGCCGCCACATGCAGGTGGTTGTAACCTTAATTCCTGAAGCAAATGGCTTCCATTAACCAGCTTCCCGCATTGTGGGCCCCAATGAAACCATTTCCACCAAGTGAAAACAACTAAGTCATGTCTTGCAGACTGTCCCTTGTGGGCCATCGTCTTCTCTTTGCCATCCCCTTAACCCCACTCACTAGCGATGAAGTCATTCCTCCCACCTGCCTTGTAGACCCTACAGTTCACTGTGCTGTCCTAAGTTGCCAAAATGAAAATGCTAAGGTAAAACCCTCCATGCAGGCCTTTCCTTGTAGGTTGTTGTCTATGGCCCACTGTTACTCAGTTGCCATTTATTAGTGGTAGTTCCTTCTCTTCTATCCATGGTGTAGAGTATGTGCCCTCCTCTGATTTCTAAACTCATCTGAGGAAAAATGAAAAAAATTAAAGTGTTTTGCAAGTCTATCTATGTGAAATGCTGCATGTAGACCAGCGGCTCATCACCACCATTCCAAATGACCATCACAAAGTGATTTATATTAGTCCTATCCCACAAACAACTAAGTTCATTAGACTTTGATGCAACAAGCCTAAACCATCTGGAGACCTTGCACTGCCCACACTGCGGACTTCTCCTTACAAGGCATTGTGCATTATTTTTCATTTTTTAATGGTAGAGTTTGAAGCGTCCATGAAGCCTCCTGCCTCCACACCCCTCAAGCTTACATAAACATGATAACCAATTGGGTGACTCTGAAGACCTAACAGTTGATTTCCCCACATGCCAAGTGACCTCCTAAAGACATTGACCACCAAATTCCCTACTGCAAAATTCTAGTTGCGGGTGGCTATATGTGGGTCACTGTGACCCCAGTGTCATTTTGCTCTTGATTACTCCTGACAACCTCCAGCTCAGTGAAACCTGCATCTCTGGGCCCACATTCATGTATTTGGTCCAAATGAACCTGAAACAATGAATATTGATGAATTTAATGACTTTCTAAAGATGTATTGCTAGATCTAACCCTCAGTTTGTAGGATTTAACTAATTCTTCCCAAACTTTTATGTGAATGCACTTACTACATTTTTGCATGCAGGATTTATGAAATCCGGTGCGGGTCCATCTGGAAAGTATGTTGAGAAAGAGAAAGGAAAGAAGTATGTATGCCTGCCAAGAGGGAAGTAGGAGAAAGATCAGATGAAGTACTAGTTCCATGGGGTTGTGTGCACCTCCAAGATCACCTCCACCTAGGATTCAATGTTAGATACCAATCTTGGGCGGGTGGATATAGATGAGTTTCAGTATAGGGTAATGATCCACCCCACAACCAAAAATGCATGAAAAATCATAGCAAGTGGTCTCACCAAGGTAGCTGGCTTTCCACCCATGCTCATTGTTATGAAATTAGTGATGGTATGTAGAGAATGTTACCATAGTAGCAAAAAAAATCATTGACCATGACGACAGAGTGTTAGTATATTTGTCAGCCAAATCCATAGGCCAAACATTCCATATTCCCACATTTAATGTAATGGAGGAAAAAAAAATGGATATGGTGAAAACATGTGGAAAGTAGGCCCTCTAGCATGTGAACCATCAATTTTTGTGGTTCTATGTACTTCTCTTGCACTATTAGGGTTTTTCACCTAAAAGGAGAGAGATAGGCCCAAAAAATAAGGTGGTTCACTCAAGCTAATGCATGTATTATGGAATTATGTCTAAATGTGATAATCCAGATGTAGAAAAATGACAAAATTAATTGATTATTTATGCAAAACCTCAAAAAAATGAAGTGTTTGAAAACATAGTGACATTTGCAAAAGACCTCAAAAGATTAACAAAAATGTAGATAGAACTAAATAGAAAGTTGTATCTCAGAATGTGTACATTTGTAAGCCTAGTGAAGATTGGAAACTACTTTGAAAATCTAGAAAAGTTTACTTTTTGACTAACTGGGACTCATTCGCCACCCTAGGAAAATTAGTCCCAAGTTAGGGATCTCTACCCAGAAACTGATTTCTCCCAAATGGGTACTGGAACCTACATTCAACTTTGATAGGCACCTCCAATGGGACTCATTCACCATCCATGGTGAATTGATCATTTTTTAGTTTTTTGCAAATTCAAGTTTCAGATCTGTACCTTGTCACCTACACAACACTTCTTAATAGAAACCCAGAGTTGAATCTTGGAAAATACCTACAAAACAACTTAATGTTTTTTTTCTAATGGGGTGTGTGTCTTTTTCAAACCCCTAATTTGGTAATTAAACTTTGAATGAATAAAATTTGCATAAAACCCTAGCCTTAAGTGTGTCTAAGACTAGGAAAATATGAGGTAGGACAAAACCCTATTCTAATGTGCTAGAATAAGATGAATAAATGTAATTTGAATGATTCATAACTTCAATCCAAGAAACCCTACAACATCTCAAATGAATGTAAATGACACGCAAATGCAATACAAACCTTAAATTTTAAGATAGAGAGAAAATAGAAGATGGAATCACTTTGAAAACAAGTCTTTAGGTGTGATTTGATGGCTAGTTTCATCTCCTCAATCTACATTTCTCCATGGTTATCCATAGGAATCTATTAGCAACTCTTTGCAATGTTGATTCTTTAATGAGAAGTGTGCTTGAAGACCTGCAAAAACCCTAGTTTTCTGTCCTAAAGCTTCAACTTTGTTGTGGAAAATGCTAATGTTGTGGAAGACTCTTGATACTTAACTTTTGAAATTTGTTTTTAAAAATGACTAGGAGATGTGAAAAATGATTTAAAATGTGTATTTATAGGCAACAATACCTAATTTTCTCATTATTTAGACCTAAGAGGTTGGAATCCATTGAAATATTAAATTGAATTGGTGAAATTCCTGCTAAAATTTAAAATTTTCCCCAAAAGGGACTCATTCACCCAAGGGGACGAATGGGTCCTACTAGTGGCTATTGGAGGTGGGTTTTCGGGATATGAATGAATTAAGTGTTGTTTGTCATGATTTAGATGATTTTTAAGTGAAGTGAGCCTCTAGATAAAAAATAATGGGTCTTAGGGGCCTATAAATGTTGTTTTGAAGAATGAATAATGCAGGGGTACTCAAAAAGTAGGTCCAAATTAAGCGTGAAATTGTCTCTTTTCTCAAGAGTGTCCAATTTTCTATGCCACAGCATGCAAGAAATTGATTAGCCAACACTGGTTGAAAGAAAAGAGGGGCAATGCTGGTAAAGTGGCATAGGAGCTGTTAAAAAGAAACTTCCACAAGGAATACCATGATTTAGTCACCCTACTAAGTAGGTTAATGGGCCTCCCTATGGCTTCCTTCTTTGAGGAGTGGATGTTCTACTTCATAGAGGAGATCATCCAAGGCGAGACAAAGTTCCACTAGGAAAAGATCATTAGTGACAACATACATAACTAGCTTATGGCTATGAAGTAAACATCCAAATTCTACATGACCTCCTACTTGGTGTACCTCCTAATAGAGAAGTTCTCGTACAAGGGTCTCTTTGTTACAAATAACCTGGAACGTAGGAGAGGAGACCTCAAAGTATACGACCGCTACCCTCAACTACAGTATCAGAACTTCAAGAGGGAATATCGAAGGGTAAATGATGCCTTCATTAGGCATATCATCAGAATTCTAGGGGGAGACTTTGAAAGAATAGTCTTGCAAAGTGCTATAGCCTTCATCTAGCGCTTTGGGTATTTGTTCTTATAGTTCCCAAAATTTACATACATCATAACAAAGGGGTTCTCCAAGAGGCCTTATAAGTTGTGATATCCCAATGATTGAATGTTCCTGTTGGAGGTCTCTCGATAGTTGCAGAATTCCCATGCCCTACTAAGCAACAAACACAGGGCGGGGATTCCATATCCCTTGAAATTTGGGCAAGGAATGTACGCCTATCCTATTGCACAGTGTACAAAGTATTTAGAGGAGTTTGTAGAATACAATCTAGATCTTCACACGACCTGAGGGAGAATGGACCCATACAAAAATTTGAAGAACTTGGTCAGGAGACAATATGCTCACCGGCCCCATGTTGAGGACTTCTAGGCCAATTTTCAAGATGATAAAGAAGTGTGAATGAGGCACTACATGAGGATGACAACCCAGTTTGTGAGGTCAATAAATATATTTTCTATGCTTGACCAAATTGTAGACAAAGATGATACCATCATTGATGATGGGTTTAATGTAGTGGCCAACTTTCCAGTACCACTAATAGAATGGGATGAAGAAGTGGTCACTGATCTCACTATAGTAACAAGGCCTATTGAGAATAGGACTAGATAGTGGGTAGATTCCCAAATTTCTCAACTCAAGGTCCAAGGTGTAGTATTGACTTATGGCGAGCTCAAGGATGAGCTCAAGAGTTAAACTGATAGTGGAGAAGCTATTACCACAACTAAAGAGGCACCTAGATCCCCTCTAACAACATGATCGAAGAAAAGGAAGGATGCACCCAAGCACCATCCCAAGCACAAAGTGTGCACATGAAAGGTTGTGGAGGGAGAATCTTCAAAAAAAGTAAAAAAAATAGGGGGGTTCGTAAGTGAAATGCCCACAATTGAGGAGGATCCCCAACACGAGTGAGTAGAAGAAGCCCAGTGACCATGATCACCACTTGCCACCCTCACTCCTATCACTGTTTCTACCATTGCCACTCCTCCACCTCTTGGCTCTGATGCATTGCCTATTTCATCTTTTCCTGTTGTGGATATCTCAGTCCACCTTGCTTCCACCTCACCAATGGCCCCGGTAATGGTACTAGATTCCTCCTCATTCACTACATCCCCGCCATCATCCCCTTGCTCCCTCCTCCAATACCCACTCTCTCTACTCCAATGCCTACAATTTATACTACTACTATGCCACCACTCACCCTTCTAGATGCCTTTTTAAAGTATATGCAAGGAATATCCACTGAGATTTCTAGGGGGATAATGAATCCTACAGTTCAGGCCTTGATGGCTCAGATTTCTGCTACCCTACCCCTTCCTCCACCACCTACAGAGCCACCAAAGATGGAGGCTAACATGTAAATCTCTGAAGAGATGGAGAAATTCCAAAGGGAAGCTACCAAAGGTATATATGGAGAGCCCGATGACCCTTTTGAAGATGATTATTTTGAACACCTAGAGGGTGGATTGAACATAAACCTGGATAAGGTGGCATCCAATGAAGAAAATTCACATTCCTTGGAGGAAGACACTGAGGCTCTTAATGAAAAGTATATCATAGAAACCTCAAATAAGGAATAGGAGGAGGAGCTATCCTAGAAACATAAGGATGTGGGTGGAATGACTTGTCTAGAGGGGTAGCTCTCTAAAGAAAATGATGACACCAATGTCAATATAGAGATACTCAAAGAGCCTCCCTTGATTGGCCAAGACAAGGGCCCCGTCCAAGAAGAGGAAATGCCTCCTGAAAGGGAGGAAGAAGAGAGGGAAGAAGATAAAGAAGAAAAGGATGCACTGAAGAAGAGCCCCAAGCCTGAGCATCATGCAGAGCTCAAACAAAAAGAAAGGGAAGTGCCCCAAAAGGAAGAGATCACTAAGGAAAACATAGCCTTCTCTGAGTTAGACAAAGAAAAATCTATACAGATCAAGGACTCAGATGAAGAAGAGAGAATAGATCAAGAAGCCCAAGGCCATGAATAGGAATAGCCCCAACATGAACAAAGAGAGGAAGGTGATCATGAATCACCCAAAGGGGAAAACAAGGTGCCTAATTGGCTAGAAAGACAACTACAAAAGAAGACCCCAATGTCTATTGATTCAAAGGCCAGACTCAAGGCCATACTATCAAGAGCACAGACAAAGACAACAAAGGAAAGTAAGCCAAGAGTCCACTCTCATATAATGGTTGATGCCTCCAGATCAAGAACAATACAAATTTATACCTTGGTGATGGATAAGGATATAGTAACTGGCTACAATATCTCGACCATTCACTTGGTTTTTACAACTAAAGAGAAAAAAATTGATGAGTTCTAGGGGTCGGTGACAACAATCATTCAACAAATGAATAAGGACTAGTCTTCCAAAGAGGAACTAAAAGCACAAGTGGCAGATCTCACTGCCTACATCCAACAGTGGTCATCCTTGGAAGAAGAGGCTCTGAAAACATCCTCCACACCCCCTCTTCTCTCCAATAAAGAGCTCAACAAAATGGAGAAAATGAGGAATTGGACTAAGGCCATAGCGGAATGGTTGCAACAGGTGATCTACAATGGCGAAATGGGCATTCGCGACACTACCTGAATGTTCAAAAAAATTTGAGATTTGCAAAAGCAGCTTGAAGCCACTGAGAATACATTTCACATATTCTCTAAGCTATATAGGATCATGTATCCTAAGATCGAAAGCATTCTCAAGCTTCTAGAGAAGACATGGGAAAAGGAATTGGGGCTAGTGAAAGATGATCATTAGCTAGTAGAGACTCAAAAAATGGGCTTGGATCATAGAAGGGAAGTCCTAGAAAGGGTATTGCATGAAGTCAAGATTGACCTCATATGCGTTGTGGAGCACAGAACTGGTAATGAGGACTACCTCAAGATGATGGAAAATTATGGCATGCCCGCCCTAGAGTTGGATCTAGAGAAAATCAATCCATTCTTATATAAGAAGAGGGAGTAGGGGGTTGAAGATGCACTAATGCTAGATCTAATGGAATTTTTTGCAAGGGAATTTACCCAATGTGAGCAAGTTATGAAGGCCATGCCTAGATGCACCAAGCATTGGGAGCAGATCATCGAGAGATTCAAAAGGATGACCTTTTAGATCTTCCAATTTGACATCATGGAGTGAAATAAGCTCCAAGCTTTGATTGGAAAACTTGTGCCGTATGCCACCCTTCAGAAGAATGTAGGGAAGCCAGTCATTGATGATGAGTTTCTAATAGTATAGCTGGAAAAAGAAGGAAGTCACTAGAAGACAAAAACTACTACAATGTCAAAGCCACTAGAGGAAAAATAGGAATGAGACAAAAATGTATTTTTATAATGTTATATTTTGGGGGTAGATGAAACCCTAATGTAAAATGAATCTTGGCCACATGATGAAAGTAAATCCTGGCCATTTATTTCACTTTTGGAAAACTATAAATAGGGGCCTCCTCTTATTTTCAAGAGAGAGTTGAGTTGTTGTGTAAAGACATTCTGTAGAAATTTTAAGGAGAATTATATTAATTTTGTGGATTATTGTGTTTCTCCACATGTTGCATGATTCATCTTCTCAAAATTAGAATTTAACCTTTTCTATTCTCAGTACTTCAAGTTGCTCTTTGTAGTTAATTCATGTTGCACATTGATAGTGAAGAATGTTATAGTGTTGATTCCTTTCATGTTCATGCTTTTTACTATTTGTTGATGATGAACATCAGTGTAAAGCGAGTCTAAACATTAATTTATTGCTGCACTTAAAACTCATTTATTATTCATGTTTCATGGTGAATGGATAGTTGAAAATCTGTAAACCTTAGAAGATAGCACTAGTTTCATGATATTGTAAGCTATTTTGGTTAAGTGGAACTTGGTTTTGGGAAGGTTGTCCACTGTAGCATCCTCCATTATTACTATTCATCATTAGGTGTAGGTCTAGGAACTCTTATACCCTTTTCCATTTTTGTCTTTTCTTTGAAATGAAGGTTAAGGAAATTTTTTAACATCATTTTAAATTCAAATCTGATGCCAAACATGGATTTTTAGACTGATGTTTTGAACTTGCAGCAATTGCATTTCATTTCTAGAATTTCACAAAAATCCATTTGAAGATTTGATTTCTTCCAAGCTTAGTAAACCATAAATGACCTTTGTGATTACCATCACATCACATAAATCAACTAATTTGTTTTTGCAATTCATGACGTGACACCCAAGAGACCTTGGGATAATTTTCTTCAACTTTTTTGTTGGAAGTTATCTTTCAAGAGAGGTAGTGCACTTGTGTGCTACCTGTGTTGAGAAGTGAAAAAACACCCACTAATAGTGGGAATATTCAATTAAAATATGTGAACATGTATGTCTAATTTTTTCTTCCCATGATGAGTTTTGATAGGGTTTTGAGAAGCAAAGTCGAAGGGTTCTGGGACTATTCTGTTGTTTGCAAACTCTCAGTCTTGCGAAGTGGCCTCCTATTCGAGTTGATATTTTACAACTAGATGATCATTATGATGAATGGATTGGTTCCCTGCATTCTCCTTACATTTATATGCTCTTTGGTTTTGTTTCAAAGTCTCAAGATCAAATTTTATTTTTTTACGAGGTAAAAAACAAATGCAGTTTGTTCTAATTTTACATTTGCATTTCTAGAAATGTTTTAGGGAGGTCAACTTTGACCCTCAATATCTCGTGAAGAATGTGCATTGAAGAAAATAACTCTCGTACACATACTCAATGGACCTAAATAACCTAGTGTTTCCAATGATGGCTTCCTAGAAGGTGATTTGATATTTTTTCGAGATGGTGACTTGGTGAGTCCTAATTGGTTTTAGACAGGTGCAGTTCCAGTAAAGTCTGATTGAGCCACTTTGGCATTTAATATATTGTACCTCAGGATGAATTTTTCTAAGCCGTTTGTTGTACTGAATTTTTGGTTCAAATGGTAACATGCTTGCTTAGTTTCAAGCCCTTAGGATGAGATCTTTAAATGAGTTATTTAATTTCCTTCTAACTACAACCAGATCGAAATTGGTGTTTAGGAAACTTTCAAAGTTTCAATTTCTAAAGGCAACCCATTTCTTTTTTTGATTCAAAACATCTCTACTCCATCTTTTTTAAAATTGAAGATCATATGATGCATTATTTTAATGCATTTTAGTTGCAGCAAAAGCATCCAACATGCCAGTTTACAAAGGAGGTCCTATAAATCTTTTGGTGATGCAAGTTTTAAGGAAATGGGTTTTCTCTAAATAGTTTATAATGTCCATATGCACATTTTAATGGCCTCAGGTGTTCTGGTTTTCCCACAGTAAATTTTTCCTATTTGGGCCGCAATCGAAATTAAAATTCCAATATTCCTTAATGTTCAAATTGCACATATTTAAAATATCTTGCATATTTTAAATATTATAGAAGGAAAAATGGACGGGAATAAAAGCAATGTCAATTAGGGAATATTTTAATATTTCATATTTTATAAAATTTCAACTTTATAAACTTTTCTCTCACGGTAGTAGGCTTTCCCCACTTGCTCATGGTAGTAATGCTCACAACACCAAAAACTAGCAAGGAAATGAGGAGAGGAGAAGGAGAGGTGCAACAAGCATGGGGATGAATAAAATTATTTTTTAATGGCTTCGTTCAAATGTTGGAAGGCAGAAAAATATTTTATGAGCCCCTTTTAGTGTGTGCTTGCTAACCCATCGGAAGTAATGCTTACATCATAGGAACTTCATGAGGAAGTGGGGACGGCATGGGAATGATTTCTTTGAGTGCCAAAGTTATTTCTCATCATGTGCAACTGTAATTTGGAGGATTTTGAAGCTGATTAAGAGTTGGGAATTGTTGACCTGCTTCTCAAATTTATAGAAATTGACAAGTGAGTAATGTTTTTGAGTTTCCAAGCATCTTTTGGGGGTCAATTTGAGCTCAAATTTGTTGTTCTATGCTTGAAATTTATCCCCTAACATATCCTATTTCCTGGTTAAAGATTTTAAGCATATCTGTGATGGATTTTGAGTGCCAGAATTACTAGTAACACCCTTTCATTTAGGAAAATGACCTAGTGTATCACCATTTCTGAGTAGTTTGCACTCATAGTGAAAATGTATCAAAATTGTTTAAGGAAATTACCTTTGGCCCTAGCACCCATATTTTATTATATTTGGCCTAAGCACTGTTTAGGGCATGCTTTCCCCGCTAGCCTGTGGGGGGAAGTGTTGATGGTAGTAGCATCCGACGGGGGAGCGGGTAGGCCCCACATAGCATTTCTCAATGCTCATGAACTTTATAAAATTTATAAAGAAAATTCTTAAAGGTTAATCTTTTATTTTTTCATAAAGTGTTGAACTCTCAAATATATAATTTCCTGCTATCCTATGGAGTTATTTTTGCTTGAGAAGAAAGGCAGCGGGGCTGTGGGGAGTGGCCTATGGTGGGCCTGTGTAGAAACATTTGAAGGCAATTGGGAATTATTTTTAACAGTAAGTTAAAAATAATAGGGTGGAGATAAGGCATGAGTGAATACATTTTTAGTAGCTCAAAGCAATTAAAAATCCTTCAAATATTAATACAAAAAAAAAGTGTTGGGAAAATTATATAAATAAAGGGAAAATGTTTTAAAATGTAAAATGGTAAAGATATGGGCATAGGTGAAAATATTGTGTAGCATGGTGGAATGTAAATAAATCAAGGCCTCTGTTATAAAGTTAGAAAAAATTATTTATTGGAAGTGAACATGTAAAAGGTTGAGAAGAATAAAAAGGTTTTCATAGTAAAGGTTATTTTCACTTGTTGTGTAAATGGCTTTCACAATATAGGGTAAAAAATGGAGTGATTTTTTTCACGATCAAGGAGTAATCTTCTATTTGTAGGCCAAGTGATTGATAAAGTATGTGAAGTGTTAAAAGGTAAAAGGAGAAGACATGAATTTCATGGAGATTTTTCTTTCACAAATAGGATATTTTCAATGGAAGGTCATAATGAAGAGGGTCATCATTGTGGGGAATATTTTCTTGTGGGAAATATTTTCTATTATAGGGTAAGAAAATGCAAGATGCATGAACTAGGGTGTAGATTGAAGATTCTTCATGAGTTGGAGGTAGTTACAAATCAATGGAGAAGAATGGATCTAGGTGTCAACTGTAGATGTAGTTTTAAGGTTTCTCCTTCTTCTATATCTTCTTTCTTCTTCTCCTTTGTAAGGGTTTTGAAATTCTGAATTAGAAAGTAAGGTAGAATAGTTTTGATTCTGAGTCACATATAGAATATGTAAATTGTAATGGTTTGATTTTATAAGCAAGTGGTAACCAATTTGTGCAAAAAAAAATTACTGTTCATGAAGTTGTCTCTAGATTTGTATGGTTTTAATTATATTAATTTAATATATCAAGGATTGTTTGAGTTTGTAATCATAGCTTTCCTATGATTGTTTTGTTTGGCCATGGTTCTCTTTCAAGTGAAGAGCTAAATTACTTTGATCAAATAACTATAATTTTGAGTGCACAAGTGGGATCGATACTTGGATTTTTCTAACAAATATGAGTGGATTTGTTAATATAAGGCATTAACATATTTTAAATCCATTGGTTGAACCTAGTTTTCTAATAGGATCTTTGTTGCAGTTTAATATTTGATTCCATGGCCCTTGATTAGGAACTGATTTATCACAAAGCCTAGGACATTTTTAGAAATAATTCATATCATACTAAATCTTGGTTACTTTTACTCGGTTGTTTAAGTTATCTTTGTTCTCTATATCTTCATGGATTTTGAAAGAGTATAAAGGCTAAATTTGAGAGAATTCAATCTATTAACCCTCTATGTGTTTAAGATGAAGATATATCTAAGTTATTTGTTCTTAGTAATGTTCAATGCAAATGCAATTATGCTTGAACCTAGTTGAATATACAATACCCATCACTCATATACCTAAAAATTATCCACTTTCATAGGTTTTTTATTTGTTGTTTTGCATAAGTTTGTCATACATTTAGGTCTATAATTAGGAACACCCTCCTGAGTCCAGTGGAGCTCAAAGTGTAGAAGGATTTCATAGCCTTGTTCATTGGATTTTCTTGTCTTTAATCCATTGATAATGAAGATTCCTTGTCCTAAATATTCAATCCCCTAGTTTAGGCATCGTGTTTCTCCTTAGGATTGAAGGTTGCAAGAAAAATAACCAACACTACTAATCTCTTTATTGCAGGACGTTTGTTCTAAGACTTCTTTTTGAAACTACTAGCACATGCTTACATCATTTTTAGATTTAAAAATATCATTGTATTTTGTTAAATTAGGAACATTTTGATTTTTGGATTAAAATGAACTAGTGTCTTTTTTGTTTGGTGTGCTTGCACACCTATTTACTGTAGAACCCATAAGGTGTAGTGAGAGTATCCTCTCCCCTCGCCACTTTGTGGATCTTGGGTGTAAGAGAAATCACTTCATCTTATCTTTTTTCTTTTGTAGAGGGCCTACCCTTGGAGAAGTAATCACTCCAAGGGGAACGAACCAAAGCATTTTTTCCCTCAGGCCACTATATAAAAGGATAAGGCCAAAGCCAAGTCCAAAATGGCATTAGTCTTTACCAACAATTCCAAACTAAAATTCAAGATACCTATACTTGTGTGACATAGTTAGGGACCCAATTAGGATTGGTAAAATCCTAAAATGGCTTGTTTAGTGCTCATAGGGCATCAAGTCCACAAGTTATGATTAGAAACCTCTCTTAGTAGCCACCCTTTTTGACTGAGTTCTTGGTTAGAGACATTAGATTTCCATAGTCTGTATTGATAACATCTATGTTTTCTAGACTCAATTGTGTAGATTTATTTGCATCAATGTTTTGGATCACACTCCATGATTTCTTAATGCCACTTTTAGTGTAGGGGTGTAGCACCACACCTCAAAGTTACTCACCATATGGATCTCTTAAGATGAGACAAAAATCCTTGACTTAGTATAAGCTACTTGTAGCTTTTTGTGGATAGCATAATTGGGTCATCCTTCCAGTCCTGGAGGCTGCTAGCTATTCTCTCTCACAAAGACAAGAGTGTGCATACACTTGCGTCAAAGGATATTCCAAGTTGTGGGCCTGAAAGTGCTGCTATTGGCCTTGACCTTAGGGATAATAAGTGCTCGATGTGTTTTTGATATTGTGTTATACTAGTGGAAATTGGGGTGAATAACCCTCAAACATATACACTATTCATGTATAGGAATTTGACAAGTCAGTACCCAAAATGTGTTTTCAAATTGTTTGTTTTGTTTACAATTACATTTCAAAAATTTCCCAAAATAAAAATCATTCAAAAACATCAAATTTTAGGAAAACAAACAATGAACCACAACTATTAGATAGGGAACCATAAATGTTGAACATTTGGCAGCAATTGTGAACCACAACTATGAAACGGTGAAGGTCACATTTGTAAACCAGTAATCTGCAACTACAAAATCACAATATTTCAACCAATCATAGTCCTCATCACATTCAGATAGTGACCTTACATTATGATTACAAACTTGCTTAGTTTAACTAGTCCATTTCATCACATTCATCTAGGTTTTCTTAGCTATATTGTATTTCCTTTCTTGCATTATCTAGTTGGTCTTATATCATCCTTAGTTATATGCACCCTTAAAATTTCATGTTACGAGGCCTACCATTTAGTTGATCATTCCATGGTTATATTTCTGGATCGTTATTGGCCTTATCTTTCTATCAATCAATTATCAATCATCATTGGGTCTCAAACTTATGTCTTAACATATCTTCACTTGGTCAAATCAATCACCCTTTTAGCATTCATCTTCTAAAGTTTGGACAATCTAGTTTGTTATCTTGGTCTACCATAGTTTGGTTAGCATCATTTTTCTTAGGTCCAAAGGTGCATCCCATTAGTTTCATTTGGTATACCTTAATCTTAGTTTCATATCAAAACCTTTAGTCATAATCTGATTTAGTCTCATTGCATATCATATCCTTTGGTCATAGGGTCATTATCATCATTGCATTTCAAACCTTTGGTCTTAGGTGCATTAACATTTCACATCTTTAAGTGATCATAGTTACAGTTGCATATGTTCAAAAAATCCAAAAAAAGGATAGCTTAGTCTCATATCTCACCCTACATTATCAATCCTTAGGTTGTAAGTCTTATATAGTTCAAACAAGGTCACAAAGGAAAAGAAAGGACATGGATTCTTCAAGTGGTCCCCTTTTCAATCCCATTAGTGAAATGAATCTTGGGTCAAATTCAAATCTGCCTCAAACACCACAAAGGGAAAACTCAAATCCATTTTCCAATCTCACATTAACTAATTTCAACAAACATTTAACCCTAAAATAAATTGAACATACCGTTCAAGACCAAAGAATAATAGTATTGTGAACGAGCTTTCCAACATGAACCCTACTAAATTATTTCTCACACTTTCCAAGAAAGGTGCCAAACTCCCTTTTGATTTTGATACTTTCACAATTGTAGAGGTAGTAACACAATCACAAACCCAACATCCAAATCAAAACACATTCACACAAGGTCAACCCATTTCACAACAAATGTTCACTAGTCTACCCATTTGGGCCACAACACATATTGCAAGAACTACACATATTCCTAATCCACTAATATTTGGAGCTAAGAGAACACATACCATGTCCCAAGGTTCAACATTCACATTTTGTAGTTCATCTTCTAATCCCATGGGTGTGACATTTGCAAATCCATTTGGAAATGAAAAAATACACCCTTAATCAATGCAAGTCAAAATCCACCAAACAAAATGAGAAGAATTCATATTTTCATTTCCAGAGTGCCAACACAAACAATAAATGCTACACCCAATACCAACATGACCTTTTAAACAAACTTGAATACCAATCCCCTTCCATTGCAACATGTCACACCAAATGCCAATTTCATCTCACAAAATCAAACCAATACTAATAACATGTTTACTCCATATTATGAACAAGGAAATATGAATCCTTTGCAAAAAAAATTCAATCCAAATCACACATTGGTGTCAAACTTATCATATAACACTCTTAACACAAATGTTGATCCCATTATGCATAATCAACCCAACATGACACCATCCCCCATCGACACCTTGATGCAAAAGATACAAATAATACAACAAAAAATGAAAAATATACAATTGGAGAAAGCTAAGAAGACATATTCTATGGAGGAATTGTGCCCTTACCCTTTCAACATAAGTCTTTACATGCCACCTTTCCCTTAAAATTTCACTACTTCAAACTTTAAAAAGTACAAAGGGAAGGGGGATCTAGTGGAATACATACAATAATTTAATAGGGCATGTATGTACATTTCTTTTGAGCCCACATATTTGATGATACTATTTCCATGAAGCCTTTTTGGGCTAGCTTTAGAATGGTTTGTGCACCTTCCTCTTGGGATAAAAACATGGGGTGAATTAGCTGACAGATTCATTACACACTTTTCCTACAACATAGAAAGTTACATGACCCTAGAAATATTGTGCACAACCAAACAAAAAGAGGGAGTCACTCACATATTCTATAAAAGAAGGTGCAACATGGCTAACATATGTCTTTGCCACATACCTAAGAAAAAATTGGTCACCATTTTCATAGAGAGCCTAAACATAGAATTGATGATCCAACTTCATATTCAATGGTCTACCACATTTGAAGATGTCATTGAAAATGGGTTATTTATTGAAAAGGCTCTTGTAGCAAAAGGACTAGTCAAAATTTTCAAAGAAACCCCAAATGCTCCTAGTGACAAGGGTAAATTTTGGTCTTGAAACAATATTGTCACCAATGATGGGGTAGTTGATGCTAAAGTGGTAAATCAAAGTCACCCCACTCTTTATATTAAAGGTCCATCCATGTCAAACACACCAACACATAGCCATGATCAAACAATAAATGCAGTCCAAAATAATCAACAACACAAAGGAGCTCCATACACTAAAAGAACATACACACCCTTATGGGAACCCATTGAGTTGGTTTTGAAGAGACTTTTACAATCAAACATCATCTAGCTTCTTGGGATTAAGACATATCATCCGACATTAGTTAAACAAAATTGGTGGAATGAAAATGAATTTTGTGAATATCATTGTGGAAAAGGATAAAAAACATAATCATGTTGGACAATCAAAAACCTCATTCAATATCTTATTGAACAAGGAGATATATTAGTTGAAATTCACAAGGTAAAACCAATGTTGATCACTCCATATTCAAAAATCCCTTGCAATACCATGGGAAAGGGAAGGCCTCTAGTTCAAGGAATAATAACAATGTTAATTATACCCACATTGCACATGACTATACCATTAATCACACTCAAGCCCTTGATAATCATGTTGCTACCATTACCAACTAAAAAAGTTTAAAATGTGTCGTTAGCACTCATATAGCTAAGGTGACCTTGAAGGGGATGCCTCTAATATGCAACTAAAAAGTCAGTACAACCTCCTAGATCATCTGGGAAAGACACCTTCACAAATATCCATTCTTGAACTGCTTTGCATTTTCCCAGAGCATAGGGTCATTCTCGACAAATCTTTGCAAGATACATCTATACCATCTGACCTAAATGTCAACCAATTTTAGGCTATGGTTGGATACCTAGCTATAGTTTCACCATGCAACCTTTTCCAAACAAGATCTTTCCACATAAAAGATAAATTCTAATGATCCCGTACACCTTGATGTCTACATTAATAAAAATAAAATTATACAAGTCTTGGTAGGTGGTGGAGCAAGTTTGACATATGCACACTAAAATTGATCACAAGGATTCTTTGAGGCATGCATAGATTGATCTAAGACAATTGTTATCAATCCTTATGATGATGTTGAGTGCTTCTCTAAATAATTAATTATACTTCCCATAAGGGTTGGCCTCACTATTCAGAACACAATGTTCCATGTCTTGGATCTAGACTTGCTCAACAATCTTCTCTTAGGTCACCCATGGATTCATGTCATGAGAGTTTTACCTTCCACTTACCATCAATGCCTGAAGTTTCTCTATAATGGCCTCAAAATTACCATACTAGGCGATCTAGACCCTTTCCAATACTACAATAATTTGAGAGGAAAAACTAAGGATCAAGTGACCATTAATCGAGAAGCTTCAACTTCTACCTCATTAGACTGCATTGATCCATGCTCTCTCATCAAATATTCCACTCCATTCACCACACCTTCCAAACCCAACGTACAAATCCATGACAAGGGATGTGGGGAATACAACATAGAGAGATTATTGTGTGTTGTAAAGCTTCATAAATCACTATAGTCATATGGAAAATCTCATCCTATTCAGCATAAAATCATTATCCACAACCCTCCTACCACCTTCATCAAATGGGGGGAATTAAGAAAATATCCTCTAGGCGAAGAAATTTCTACATGCATTTATAGAGATGACAAAGAAATTGAGCTTAAACAGTTACTAGTTGAGTAGTATCCAAATGGTTCTAGATCATGAAGCAATAAGGATATGATGGACATAGAGGCCTTGATCCAAACAAACATGGAATGGTGGAACCAATACAACCTTCTCACCTACCAAAATACATTAGGTTAGGGTACATACCATCAAAAGTGAGTCTTCCTAGTACTAATTTTCCTTCAAGTGAGAACATTAATGTTTTAAATGAAATTGAGACATATAAGGAATACTATGCCAAAATTGATTCTAATGAGTGGGAATGTGATTCCTACACATGTAGTGAATATGACATAGCCGATACCTTTCAAGAGTTTAGCTTATCCTCCCCAACCAATATCATGGACATTAATATCCAGATTGATTCCTTTTGAGATCCTAACTATACCTTTGTCTTTACCATATCTCCCTTGACTCTTGATGATACCAATGATGGCTTACCCCTCATTTACCCACAATTGATATATATTGGGACCAACAAGGACCAACAATTTTAGACACATTTGATAACGATGAAACAATTGTTGAGTTCATGGGACTTTGTGAAGGAATACCAAGTGGGGATCATAAAGTTGGATTCATCATAGAGCTTGAAAATGTAGCATATTTTTGAGAGTTTTCTCCCTCTACTTGCAAAAGTGAAAAAAAATGATAAAAATAAAGATAAAAGGAATAGGTCTCTAGGTGAAATCCGAAAGGCGCCTTTAGACCATGAAAAAATTAAAAGTAAAGGGTGTATCCAAAGGTAAAAATCTCTCTAAGGTGCCTAAGGATGGAGGGTTAGATAGTATCCCCATTGATTGGGAGAGATTACCATTGCTTGTAGAAAAATTAGAAGAGGTTAATCTTGGGACAAAGGACAATCCTAGAAGAATTTAATTTGCAACATCTTTGACCACTAAATAAAAACTAGAGTTCACTACATTCTTTTCGAAAATAAAAGTTAATTTTTTGTCGTCATATGCTGATATTCCTAATTGGACCCCAAACTTTTTTTAGATCATCTACCATTGATTCCAAAAGCTAAACCAATCAAGTAGAAATTAAGGAAATTCACCCATAGATCACACTCCCAGT
Source organism: Sequoia sempervirens (assembly GCA_007258455.2). NCBI lineage: Eukaryota > Viridiplantae > Streptophyta > Pinopsida > Cupressales > Cupressaceae > Sequoia > Sequoia sempervirens. The sequence continues at coordinate 214,262,816 of VDFB02379711.1, read as the reverse complement.
AAAGGTTGAGTTGAAGAAGCTTCTGGATGTTGGTTTTATTTGTTCCATAGACTACACAAAATGGATATCCAATCGTGTTCCTATTACTAAACCAACTAGTAGTATCAAAGTGTGCACAAATGTTAGATATCTAAAGAAGGATTGTTCTAAAGATGAATTTCCACTATCTAATATTGACATCATAGTAGACCTCACAACGAGATATCAAATGTTATCACTTATGGATTGTTTTTTGAGATCCATACAATCATATCAAAATTGCCCCTGAAGATTAACACGAAATAAGTTTTACCTGTGCTTAGGGTACCTTTTGTTGGAATTTTATGCCTTTTATTCTCAAGAATGATAGAGGAACATATCAAAGAGCTATGACAACCATTTTTCATGACTATTATCATGAACTTATGGAAGACTATGTTGATGACTTATTGACAAATTCCTTAACAAGAGAAGGACATCTAGCAATGTTAGACAAGATTTTTAGAAGGCTAGAAGAAGATTAGGTTATGTTAAACCCAAAGAAGTGTGTGTTTGGGATCCAATAAGATAAATTCATAGGATACATAGTCTCTCGTAGAGGAATTGAAGTTGATCTTGTGAAGGTAAAAGAAAACATAGACATGCCCCAAACTACAAACATTAGTTAGTTGAGAACTCTAGATGGAAGATTGCAGCCAATATGAAGGTCCATGTTCCAGATAGTGGACGAGATTCACCCATTTCAACATTTTCTACACAAAGGAGTTCCCTTCATATGAACTGAACATTGTCAAGAGGAATTTCAGAAAATAAAGGATTTTTTATTGACTCCTCTTGTTTTGATGCCTCCCATTGATGGAAGAAACTTAACCTTATACATATCAACCACCACATTAGCACTAAGGGCATTACTAGCACAAAATGAAAATGATGGAAAAGAGATATCCATCTACTATATCAGTCATACTCTTGTAGGATATGAGCTTAAGTACAATCCCAATGAAAGAGCATGCCTTGCAATAGTTTTCACTGCACAGAAGCTGAGACATTATATGTTGAATCATAAAATGAAATTGATATCCAATATTGATATTTTGGAGTATCTATTGAGTAAAGAAATTTTAAAAGGTTGACTAGCAAATTGGGTCATGATTTTAAGTGAGTATGACATATAATATGTTGATAAGGAAATAAAAGGACAATTGATAGCTAATCAACTTGCAGATGCACTGATTATAGAAAACCATCCTCTAGTATTTGAATTTCTTGATGAGTCCATCTTCACAATAGAAACTCCTACAACGTGGAAATTATACTTTTATGGGTCTTGTACAAATCATTGTTTAGGGCTTGGAATTCCTTTTATCACACCTCAATGGGACTCCATTCCTAAGTCCTATAGAATAGAATTGTTGTGCGCAAATAATATGGCTGAGTATGAAGCATTGTTGATAGGACTCTACATGGAAATCAAGTGGAAAATCAAGGATCTTCAATTTTATGGTGATTCACAGTTGGTTATTGGTAGTCACTGTACAAGGGTTCTAGAAGGATCATTTTGAACCATACAACAATGAGTCAACACAATGAAAATAAGACAACAAATTGACATGCAAACTTGAAAATTTATTGAATTTATAATTGCACATTCAATACATGCCTTATGGGTGAATATCTAGGGCTCAAAGGCTTGCCACAAGGGAATTCAATAGTACAACTAGCCAATAGGCCTTATTACATGCCCCCGAAGGGTTATGAAAAAATGTAATGAATCTAGATATACTTTTAAAACTATTGATTGATCTACAATGAAATACAATGCTTATAAATATGCTTCTCAAACTCCAAAAAGGGTTTGTATTGGCCATAAGAGTTCATAAACCCAGTGAATGATTATATATGAAGGTCAACCTCAAAATATAGTTCATATAGATGTAAACCAAAAATTATTTTACATATTACTTCTTCACCACCATGAATTCATGCAATAAAATTATAAAACTAATTCCATAGAATTCGCATGATTGAAAGAAACTTGAAAAATAGATTAAACTATAGTAATTAATTTTGTATATTGCGATAAATACAATTCAAAAAAGTTATAAATAAATTATTAGGACACAATGATCTATAATTCTCTACATAAAAAATACCCTAAACAATCCTAAACTCATCAAATATATGTATACAATGTAACATCTTAATCAATTATCCATAAAATGAGGAAAATGAGATGCTCATTCATATTGGGTATCGATAGACTCACTTCTAATTGGAGGTGGTCTTAGTGGTTGTGGAATATTATGTAGGCCACTTTCTATATGGGAAACTAGAATTCCTAATTTCCCACTTCAACTATGACTATTTTGAGCATAAAGGGATAGAACCAACTTGTAGGCTGCTAAGAGATGCAAAATGGCAAGACAAAATGTATAATATTTCCATTAAAATGGGACATTGGGGAAGAAGAGGAGACACTAGTATACTCTTATTTTTTTATCTACTTTATCCATCCACCTAATTTTGAGTTTCCTTTAGTTTTCAATAAATATTCACTTGCTTTCGTTGTACCTACCTTTCTCATTGAAGCCTACACTTCTCCTCTACCATTTGCTATTTTTTCTTGCTTGCCTCTATAATATTATTGAGTCATTTGTTTTCTAGTATGCTTCTCATTCTTCCTTTCTCTCTCTCTCTCTATCTATCATCTACTCCTTTTTCCTTTCTTTCAATTTTGTATTTCTTTTTTTTGTGTCTCTTGTTCATTGAAAAAATTAATGTAGGAATCCAATGTTAAATTTGTGATTTTATAATTAGACGAAGCACCCCACTCGATCCAACCTCTCTGTGATGGTTATTGGACCCTTTGTATTCAAATAAAAACAAATTTATTTAATTTTATTTGTGTTTGTTGGTCAACAACTTGCATGCATTGCATAATGTCAACATCTTGGTCACTTGTACCATTTTCATCTTCACATTCAGACCCATTGTCTACATCTAAATTTGATGCATTTGTATAGTGGATGACCTATGTAGGAACATTCCATGGTGGAGATGGCATGGAAAAACCATCATACACTTGACTTAAATTAAAGTGCACCTCAATATTTAAAGTTGCTTCTTTCAACCACTCTAGTTGGCTTGTATTCGAGGGTAGAATTAGACCTTCTCCATTTTCTATAACCTCATTGCATGTTGTTTAAATAATAGGGCTTTTTGTGCCTTACAATTCAATATCATGATTTTCTATGTATTTTCCTTGTATTTTTTTCATTGTAACGAAGGTATTTTTTGGATTGTATGTTTTCACAAGTTCATCTATCACATCCTTGTTAATTTTAGCTATCCTCAAGCAAGTTTCTACTACAATATACTATGCATCATCTTCAACTATGATGGCATCACTTTCTACTCGTATAGTATTTGATTCATCTTCAATTGCATGAAGGTCTCACTTCGCCAAATTTATGTTCCTTGAAATCCACTTATATTATTGCATAGATTCAATGCTTGTGTGAATTATTTACTAGCAAGAGTTTCTAGCTCTTCCCTTCAAATTTTGGTTTGGGGGCGGTTAGACATCTATAGTGTCCTTTACTCTTTGAAGTAAATTTTGGTTGGAATGATGACACTAACATCAAGTGGCTACAACATGTGGTTGGTATGTGTAGGGAGTGTGAGAAAGTCAACACCTATATTGTAAGGAAGTTAAGGTAGCAGAACAACTTCCTACACTAATCTTGAGAGGAGAAAAATGAAATTTTTTATAGATCTTTAATAGTGACAAAAAATTAAAAACAAATATAAATATCATACATACAACAACACAAAGATTTATGTGGGTTAAAACATTTCATGAGAAAAACCCTACACTCTAAAAGCCACTCAATATATTATTCAGAAATCAAAAGATTACAATATACTTGCAGAGAAAGCTTCTCACAAGAGTATCACCACTAGAGATCAAGAGACAACACAACCGCTATCAGACTCTCATAATACTCCCTCATCTACAGACATCCCAACTGCTTGTAACAAGATTTTTGGAACCTTCTGTAATTAGGGTTTTACAAGGTCATTTTTCATTTGACATGTTAATGAAAAAACCTTGATGTGTTAGCAAGAGAAAACCTTGACATGTCAGTGGGAAAACCTTGACGTGTCTTTCTACGAGTGTACAATATTTGCATGATCAGTCACTACATACCAACATACATCCTATCAATAATAAACTATATATAATTGCAAGGTTGAGACACATTTTCCCAAAAAATCTCCCACTTTTCAAATACCTTGCAAGAGCAATGTGATGGTGTAGCCATTGTCTCTTTAATTCCTAGGGGCTGAAAGGCCCATAATCTTTGAACACCATATGAAATTCTCTATGCTCACATGCTTAGTTAAAGAATCAACAACATTCATAAAAGTCTCTACCTTAACTAGCTTAACCCTACCATCTTCACCCATATCTCTAACAAAATGATATTGTACATCAATGTTCTTGGTCTTGGTATGAAATGTCAGGTTCTTGGGTAGACATATTGCACTCTAATTGTCACAATAAATTGTCACTGCACCTTGTTTTATTCCAATATCTAAACATAGTCTCTTGAGCCAAATGGCTTCTTTACAAGCATGAGTATCTTCCACATACTCTACTTCAATAGTGGACAAAGCAACCACAGCCTATCGCTAACTCATCCAACTAATTGCACCACCAAATAAAGTAAAAACATAAGGATTTTCCGCTATCAACATCACCTTCCCAGTCTAAATCTACATAACCATGAATATCAAGGGAAATATCATCTTTAGTCATATTACTATGATAAAATAAGGAATAATTTGATGTACCCGACAAATATTTGAAGACTCTTTTAACTGCATCCCAATGAACTCTACTAGGATCATACATATATCTAGAAAGAACTCCTACTACTTGAGCAATGTTTGGTCTAGTACAAATCATAGCATACATCAAACTTCCAACTACACTCCAATAAGAAACTATGCTCATGTCTTCCATCTTTGATGGAGATGTTGGATAGTCTGAAATAGATAACTTTGTTACAACTAGAACATGAACAGATAATGGTCTACAATCCTGCATATCAAACCTCTATAAAATTGAGTTGACATACTTGCTTTGGCCAAGCCATTGATTTCTATTCACTCCATCTCTTCTAATTTCCATCCCAAGAATGTGTTTATATGTACCAAGATCTTTCATTTCAAATTTAGCAGCAAGTTGAGATTTTAGTTTTGAAATCATACCTTTCCCTATACCAATAAATAGCATATCATCAACATATAATGGAATAAATAGGAAACGATCACCATCAGTGTTATAATAAACACAATGATTTGATTTAGAATGTTCATATCCAAAACTCAACACATATGTATCAAATTTTTAGTACATATTAGGACTCTCTTTTAAGCCATACAAAGATTTCTTCAATTTACAAACCAACTTACTTTTACCTTTCACCACATAGATATCTAGCTTTTTCATATAAATAACCTTCTCCAAATCACCATGAAGGAAAGAAATTTTCACATCCATTTTCTCAACCTCTAAATCATAGTAGGAACAATAGAAAGAAAAAATCTAATGGTATCATTTTTGAAACAAGAGAAAATATCTCACCATAATTAACACCCTCAAATTGAGAGTAACCCTTCACAAACAACCTTGATTTGTACTTCTCAATACCTCCATCTAAACCAATATTTTTCTTGAACACCCATTCACAACCAACAGGTTTTTGTCCTTCAGGTAATGGCACAAGATCCCATGTATCATTCTTTTTCAAAGATTCCATTTCTTCATCCATAATAATCTTCTAGGATTCAACATCATTCATACCTAGTGCCTCTTCTACAGATCTGGGTTCATCCATATTAGTATTCAAAGAAAAAATACATCTCCAATCATTAGGTGAATATACCTTTTAGGGTGGTGGTCTATGCCTTATAGAACTACAAACAAGCTGAGTTGGAGGCTCTTCCTCCTCTTCTTAAGATCTAGAGCTAGATGAGCTCTCCTCAACTTCTTGTCTATCCTTGGGCCTTGATTCAACTTTCTCAAGTGTAGAAGAAAATTGAATCTCATCTTCCTATTTACTTAGTTCTAGCTGAAATGTAATAGAAGAAGTGTTAGTTTCTCTAAAAATAACACTTCTACTATGTATTACCTTTTGTGCAATAGGATCCCAAAGCTTTTATTCTTTCACACCATAACTATATCCGATGAAGATACATTTCACAGCCTTGTTCTCCAAATTTGTTCACTTCTCCTTTGGCACATGTGTATATGCCTCACAACCAAAAAATCTAAGATATCTTAATGAAGGATTGCAACCCAACCATGCCTCTATAGGCATCTTATCAACAAGAGTTGATGTAAGAGACCTGCTAATTAGGTTAGGTAACATACACTAGCAACAACTTCAACCCAAAACCTTTATTCTAGGCCAACACCACTCAACATACTCCTAGCCTTCTCCATCAATGTCTTGTTCATAATTTCTGCAACTCCATTTTGTTGTGGAGAATACATAGTTGTCTTATGTCCATGAATACCACAATCATTACAGAATCTATCAAAATCATTAGAGAAAAAATCATCGCCATTATCAGTCCTATAACATTTTATTTTCTTTCCAGCCTACAACTCAACCATTGCTTTGAATTCTTTAAATCAACTAAAAAATTCAAAATTATTCTTTACAAAATATACTCGTCCTAGACTATAATCATCAATAAATGTCAAAATATAATATATGGGTGAAAGCCACTATTCTAAGAGATCTCATTTTTTATTGAAATCATATATTTTTAGAAAATATAATGATTTAAGCCTTGAAAAGTTCCATTTAAAGGATTCCAATTGAAGATGGTTTGATCAAACCACCTTAGATGAAACCCCCTTGGATATAAACCCTCTAGTTTTAAACCATACCTATAACAGAGTCTCCTTTACACTTATCAAAATTCTAAAAAACCAACTTTTGGTTTACCTTTTGGGGGATCAAATGAATTCATTTAAAATTTATTTTTTGTAAGCATGTAGTCCTTATTAAAATCTTCTCAAAAAGTATAATTTAAAATATATTTAATTTGATTATTATATTTATTTTATTATTTCTTGTGAATGTAGGTTTTTCATCAAAAATCAAGCTCTTTGTTCTACACATTTGGAAAAATAGTAGATTATAAATTTTTTCTTGAAAAATATCTATGCACTAGATATTGATATTCTTGATCCAACAAAAGAATAAAATTGAATTTCGATACATACAAGAAAAGTTATGTGTTAGCAAGTAAACCCATGTTTGAATTGTAATTGGTTTGACTTCAAAAATTAATTAAGAAAAAATATTCAATAAAACACTATGAAACCAATTGCATGCACTAGATATCTTAGTTACAAATCTAAATTAGAAAAAAAAAAAAATTATCCTTCATAGAAAAAATGTTGTGTTAGCAAGTACACACCACTATGTAAAAATGGTGTTTACTATTAAAAAAATATTTTTCAAAGGAGATGAAAAAAGAAATGCAATTTCATTCCAAAAATTAAAAAAATTATATATTTGGAATATACAAACATAATGTAACAAATCACTAGTTTGCATCATCTTCAAATTCCTCATGGTTTAGCAACTATAGGTGCCCAAAAGTGAAGATTTAGTTAAAAAAAATTAGTTCAATGTCCAGTTTGGCCAAAATTTGTGAACTAGCATTGTGCAATCACCCATGTGGATTTACCCATTGAAGGAACATCTACAACACCAAATTCATCAGAATGAATAAGATCCAATACACCACAATATTTATGAGAACTCAAGTAAAACTAATTGCGGTTTTGTTTTTCATAAATGTAATGCTCACAAAAATCAAATTAAAGATTACAATCAGACAAACCTTCAACACAATTTTCATTTTTCAAGGTCCTTAAACCCTTTTCTCCAATGTGGCCAAGTCTCTAGTGCCATAACATAGTTTTCTCTACAGGTAACTTTTTCTTAGAAGAAAGAGCACCCTTTGGTACCCAAAAGCCATGACCATCTATTGAAGGTGAAACCCTCACTTCTTCTAAAGACTTTCTTTTCACAGAAGTAATATTGTAATCAACAGTGCATGAATCGAGCTTATACAATGTCCCATATCTAACACCTCTAGCAGCCACCATAGCACCTCTATACATCTTGCATCATGCATTAGAAAATACTACTTGCACACCTGCATCTATTAGTTTGCTCATAGATAACAAATTTCGTGCTAATCCAAGGATATGCAACACACCATTAATCCTTTTTATTCTACCATCAAGAAACCTAATTTTAACTTTACCACAACCAACAATTTATAAATTAGAATCATCACCCAAGTACACCTTACCTCCATCAAATTCTTCATATTCACAAAACCAATATCTATTAAAGGTCATATGACAAGATGCAATTGGGTATGTGCAGGATCATGATGGGCCAAAAAGTGGTGATATGATGGGTATGTGTAGGGTATGTGGTTGACGTTTTTTTTAACCCAAAATTGATGAAATGAAAAGGCTTTTTAAATGAGATTCCCAACTTTCCACCAACATAAATTATGCTTTACTTTGAATTTAATAAATAATTATTATTCATTTTCTATTTGAATTACAACTAAATTCCTAATTGATAGGTTGATTGAAAAACATCTATAGCTTTCAAACAATGTAACATTTTTTTAATCCGAAATATGCATCACATTCTATGCTTCACATAGTATAAGATTAAAAAAAAAAAAAAAATCATGAAATTTTGACCAAGTTAAGGTTGACATACGAGTTTTATATTTTTAAAAATTGTAATAAAAATCATAATTAATTATTTACTTGGAAAAAATTACAAAAAATATGCATCACATCGAGAAATTGGTCCTCTACTTATATCTAAAATATTATAAGAAAATATTATCATTTTATTGTGGTTAGGGTGGTCGATAGACACCTACTTCTTATTTTTTCCCTAAAATTTAAGTACTACTACATTGAAATTTTAAATTTTCACAAAATAGATTTTAAAAAAAACCCTCATATTTTAGAAACTACATTCAATTTTCTACAGATTCTATTCTTACACATTTTTGAAATAATATAGATAACTTATTCAAATTTTTACGTCAAGATGCGTAACTTTGATTTTTCTAAATTTTTTGCCACTTAAGGGCCTATTTTTTCCATGATGATCCTGCACATACCCACTTGAGTCAATTAACCATGCATCATTACCTACACAAGTTTCCAAAGCTACAATTAATGCATCACCATCTTCATTCTCAAACTCAGAATCAGAATCAAATTTTTTCATTTACTTCTTCTTTTCTTCTTTGCATTCCTTATGAACATGTCCATGCTTACTGCAATTCCAACAAATAACTTTGGACTTTCCAGGAGATTTAGATCTCCCCTTGGACTTGGATTTGTCATGCTTCTCATTCTTCTTACATTTTTCCTTAGGTCTTCCACAAATATTTAGGGCCTCCTTGGTAGTGATGGATACCTTCCTCCTCATCTCTTTATAAAGCAAAGAGCGCACCACATCTTCTGTCTTCAATATAACAAAAGTACTCCTAATAGCCATAACAAGAGAATCCCATGAATTAGGAAAAGAACAAAGCAAGATCTGGCATTTCTCCTCCTCATCTATTTTGACACCAACTAATGCCAATTGAACCACCAACATATTGAGGGCTTCTAGGTGGTCTGTGATTCATCCACCCTCTTCCATTCTCAAGGAATACAACTTCTTCCTTAAAAAATATTGTTCACTAAATATTTGGCCTAATACATCTCACCAAGATTCTTCCATAGTTTCTATGCAGAGGTATCTTCATGGACATTCATTAAAATAGACTTAGCTAAGCACAATCTGATTAGACCCTTGGCTTTACGGCCCATAACATCATATTGAGCAACTTGAGTAGGATTTGTAGGCCTTGAAACATTCTCATCAATAGCATCCCACAGGTCTCAATCTATGAATAGATCTTCCATCTTTAGCTTCCACATCTCAAAATTATTTCTAGAAAAAATTTCCACCTCTATTCTCCCTAATGAGCTTGCTATCTAAAAATTCTTGTAACAAGATCACAAAGTGTCTTCTGCACAAGCTCCCACTCAAATTTTTATTAGTTCAAAAAACACAACCCACAACTGAAACGAAAGGTGATCAAGCTCTAATAACACTTGTAAGGAAGTTAAGGTAGTGGAACAACTTCCTACACTAATATTGAGAGGAGAAAAATGCAAAAAATTACAAATCTTTAACAATTACAAAAACTTAAATAAAGATTTACATGGGGAAAACCCTTTTGGGAGAAAAAACCCACACTCTAGAAGCCACTCTATTTTATTTAGAAATCAAAAGATTAAAATATACTTGCAGAGCAAGCTTCTCACATGAGTATCACCACCAGAGATCAAGAGACAACACAATTGCTATCAGAATCTTAGAATAAACCCTCATCTACATACATCCAAGCTGCTTATAACAAGATTTTTGAAATCTTCTAGAATTAGGGTTGTACAAGGTCATTTTTCATTTGATGTGTTAACGAAAAAACCTTGATGCGTTAGCAGGAAAAAGCCTTGATGTGTCACTGGGAAAACCCCACTTCTTGCTACAAGTGTATAGTATTTGCATGATTAGTCGCTACATACCAACATACATCCTATCAACAATAAACCGTATATAATTGCAAGGTTGTGACACATTTTACCAACATATATGCCTTGCTTCTTCTTTTGTCTTGAAGGTCACATGGTGAACATGACCATCAAAGAAAAGAAGAGCATTGTTTGTGGTTTAAATCCTACCATGGATTGATGTAGCAAAATGTTCTAGTCAATTGAAAATTAATTCTTTAGTCATTTAGGAATGCTCTTGGGCTTCCATGCACACAATTGGATCACAATTTGAAATTTATTTATTCATATGTCTTTTTGACTTAAACAAGTAGAAACCAAGTGTATTGCTTCTCATTGCAATAACAAAGGACAAAAATGTGATCCACTATTTTATTTAGGAGAGTAAGTTTGGTACACATGTCTCAAACCCATCCTTGCAATTAATCCCATGTCAAAATTTCTCTCAACTTACACACCAATTTCATCATAGTTCCATATTCTATTACACCTATAGTGGTGCTTGATATACAACTTCTCCAAGTTTTCATAAAACGACAAGAAAATGGAGGTTTGTATTATAATTTCCCTATTCATGTCCACATATTATGTAGATTTAATTATAAAATAAGGATATCTAAGTTGAAAATCAACCCACCATGACTTCCCTAGCATCCCATCTATGAATAAGTTAGGCCTTGATTAAGTCATTTGGGCCATAGTAGCTTCCAATTGAGAAACTTGAAAGCCATGTCAAATATCAACCATGTCCTTGCACCATTGAACAATTCCAAACTTCTTCCTCTTTAGATAATATGGATTGTGGAGTTGTACTGCCTCTCATACTATTTCTTTGATAGACTGACAGTTGATCTGTTTTATGATGAGACATCATCATGTACATTATATGATGTTAGACTTATTTTATGATGATTCCATTGATGAAACTTATGATACTTGATATTTCATGCACATCTTATGATTAGTATATGGTTTTATTCAGATGAATATGGAGATATGTTTTGTTTATGAGGATTAACCCTATCATGAGCACTATGTGATTATTTTATCATGACTGTTATGTGACTATCATGTGATTGATCTTATTATGATTGTTATGTAGCTGATTGTTATATGAGATGATTCGATTACTAGGTGTTGTTCTTACTAATGTGATTGAGTGAAAGGGATAGTGTCACATCACTCACTTATGAGTACCCTACAACATTGTGATTCCATTTCATAGTGCGACTATTATATGTATATGTATATCCACAACCGTTTTGTGTGTTGAGGGTTGGACGAACCATGCATCGACTCCACCTAAATTGGTAGGTCTGAGCGTTCCTTGAAACCCAATGAATTAGTTCATCAGATATAGCACTTGATCCCCTACCCTAGCCATCATCCTCGAAGAGGATGAGTATCCGATTTGGCACACTGTCAGTATTGTCAGTTTGGTCAGTTAGTGTTGCTTGAGGTTTTTCTTTTCAACCCTGGATAGTGGTCAAGTTATTATTTGGGCATTCGGTTCTATTTAATTTTATTTTTTTATAATTCCAATTGGATGTCTTATGCATTAAAATAAATTGTTAAGTAAAAGGTATACTTTGATAAATAAATATATAAATATATATAAATAAATAATCATAGTTAACCATTAAATAAATTTATAATGTAATGTTAAAATTAATGGATAATAATAATAAGGTAAATAAATAGAATATTATAAAGTTAGGATATATAATTAATTATAGGGTGTGCGTAAATGTTGGGTAAATGGTTTTACCCATTTGTGTAAAATTGGATATCTGTCATATTACATTGTTATGATTTGAAATGAAATGATTTTAACTATCGATTTAATAAATTAAAATTAATTTTAATCCATTTTATAAGTTGGTTGGGATTTCCTATACAACCGACATCCTTCTTTTTCCTGTAAATGTTTTGGCTTTGGGGGATTTTCATTCTATTCTTTTTTGGGGAAAGAAGGCGGGGGGGTATTATCTATAAATTTTATTCTATGTTGGGAATGGTGTTTTTAAGGATTTTGTATGGTTGATTTGGAGAAGTTGGTTTTCGAGTGAAATTTTGAGCTCCACATCAATTCCATTCTACCAAGCGTTGGATCTAGGTTGGATTTTGATCTTTCATTTTCTTTTCCGAAGTGTGCGATCAATGCAATTGACTTTCCCCTCTCTACTTTCTAAAAGTAAATGTTTGATTATGTCTGTGAATGAAACACAATGTTCAAATTGCCTTTGTGGATGGATTTTGTGTGTTAATATTTTTGTTCTGTGTCTTCACAAGCTCTGTATTGGAGCTACCCTCTCCCCCGACATGGTAGGAATTTTCCCAACAATGGAGATGTGTGTCACCTGTTATGTATAGAGGTATGTATTGAATAAGGGAATGTAGTCTTATATACATCATATCTTGTTGGGGTTGAAAAGGGGTTCGATATTCCTCACTCAACCCAATTCTTAATCCAATGGGATCAAAGCACTTATCACTTGGTCCTACTACATCTAATTCATTCACCGGGCCTATTGGAGAAATCACCATTTTTATTTGTCTGCACCCAGGGGTGTCTTGTTCGATTTGTTATTTATTTTTGTTCCCAAGTACTATATGAGTCGATTATGGAATGATGTATCTCCTATATATAGCTACAAGTTGATGTATGCTTGGATTGTTTAAATCTGTGTACATTCAGTTTATATGTTTGCTCTACTAGTAGCATTAAAACCTAACTACCAATCACATTGCTTCAAATTTTCTTAAGACTTTTCAAAACATACAATTTGTGCACATCCTACTATCATTTCATTCCATGAGATGAGATGTATTTGATGCCCTTTTTCCAAACATGTTGTGTGCCCTAATCAGTACTTACACACCTTGATGTCTTTGCTACAAGCTCTCAGGTGTAGATTATGCAATTTGGAGATGATAATATATTTTGGGATTGTAATTTGTTAATAATATATATATATATATATATATATATATATGTATATGTATATGTATATGTATATGTATATGTATATGTATATGTATATGTATATGTATATATAGGGTATGTGCAGGATCATCATAGAAAAAATAGCCCCTTAAGTGGCACAAAATTTAGAAAAATCAGAGTTAGGCAACTTGACATAAAAATTTGAATAAGTTATCTATATTTTTTCAAAAATATGTAAGAATAGAATCTGTAGAAAATTGAATTTAGTTTCTAAACTACTAGATTTGTTTAAAAAATAATAAATCTATTTGGTGAAAATTTGAAATTTCAATGCAGTAGTACTTAAATTTTAGGGAAAAATAAGAAGTAGCTGTCTGTCTGACCACCCTAACCATAATAAAATGATATATATTTTTTTATAAGATTTTAGATATAAGTAGAGAACTCATGCCCGATGTGACACATATTTTTTATAATTTTTTCCAAGTAAATAATTAATTATGAATTTTTATTACAACTTTTTAAAAATATAAAAACTCATGACCACCTTAACTTGGTCAAAACTTCATGAAATTTAATTTTTCATTTTTTAATCCTATATTATGTGAAGCATAGAATGTGAAGCATGTTCTAGTTTCAAAAAATATGATACCGTTTAAAAGTTATAGATATTTTTCAATCATCCTATCAATCAGGACTTTAGTCGTAATTTGAATAGAAAATGAATAATAATTACTTATTAAATTCAAAGTAAAGCATAATTTATATCGGTGGAAAGCTGAGAATCTCCTTTAAAAACCCTTTTTGTTTCATCAATTTTGGGTTAAAAAATAGTCATCAGCCACATACCCATCATATTGCCACTTTTTGGCCCATCATGATCCTGCACATACCCTATATATATATATATATATTTGCATATATATATATGTTATATTATATTTTGGGTAATAGTAAAAGAATGATTTTTATTATATGTGATAGACTATATGATAATGAAGAAATAAAAATATTATTTATTATTATTTTTCTTGACTGGATAGTTATTATTAAAATGAGTATTTAATTGCATATTAAATTAAGTGAATTGATTTATTCATATATATGTAATTCAATGATTTTTAGGTTAGTTAAATGATTTAGATTAAATGTTAAAGTATTTGGATTTCTCTCTGTCAACTAGTTAGTAAATGGATGTTAGTGATTTTTATAATTATTTAATAGAATTGCTATGTGAAATAATTTATTAGAATAATGTCATTATAGTATTCTATTAAAGTTGAAATATTAGGGTTTTGTAGTCACTAGTTCAATGAAGATGGTTGTTTAATTAATGTTATAGTTATGTTTGAATAGAATTACTTGTAGCAAGTAATTTATTAATTGAACTAAGTGGTTAAGTTAAAATGAGTGTTAAGAAAGTGGAAATAATGCCTTATTTAAGAGAATATCATCTTGGTTATAATGTTATGATTAATTGGTTGTAGTAAATTGTGTCTTGATTATTGGATTAAGTATTGGTGCCATTGTCAAGATGGATGTCGTCTGTGTAAAATATATTCAAGCTTCTATGCCATTGGGAAGTGTGTTTAGTATGTTGGTTTCCAAAGGCCTAGGAGGGATTATATTTGTACGCATGGTCCTTATGATTGTTTAACCTTGGAAGTGGTTTGGCTATGTTGTGGGTTATGTGTATTGTGTAAAATGCAAACCCTAGGGTGCTATCTCCTATCTATGTGCGGATTCAGGAGATGTTGTAATGATATTCTATTGAAGGGTTTTCTAGTTGCAAGTAGGGGAAGTGGCTCTCAATGGGGGCTAGAACCCAAAGTGGTGTCTAGGATAACCCATTGGAGGGTTTCTTAATCTAGTGATAACCTTAATAATGAATTAGGGGGGTGAGTAAAATTCACATTAAACAAGATAATGGATACCTCACCCATTCCTATAATGCTTGTTTAGGATAAGGATGGGTTGAGAAGGCCTAGTTGGCAAGATCAACTTCCTTGTCCTCATGAAAGGCATGTTGGTTTTGCATGTCACCTTATGGGGCTAGGACCTAGTGAGATGTTTACCAGGAAAACCATAAATGGGGGTTGAGCTCTAGTGAGAGACTACTAGGACAACCCATGCTAGGACCACACAATGAAACTCCTCCCTATTGCAGTCTAGAACTCCCTAGTTGTATTTCCTCTTTCTGATGTGTGAGTTCCTCTAGAAGTGATGTAATTGTTGAAAATATTGGTTTGGTTAGGAGTGTTGTTATGATGTCATGTATAACCCTTTCTTATTTTAGCATGTGTTCCTAACTGTCTGTTAGAAGTGGGACCTTGTGTTATCTCCTATAATGAGGGGTGGACCTTAGGGTTCCACATGGTTAGGAGGTTAGTGCTTTTCCTCCATTGGGAATCCTTGTTGCATGTTTGTGTATGTGGAGATTGATCGTTGCACTGTCCTAGTACCTGTTCCAGTTGTGAAGACATCCTATCATTTATTTGTATATTTGATTGTATTTTCATTTGTATCTCTTAATGTAATATAATGTAATATTCCCACATGTTCTAGGGGAAGCATCGATGTAACTATTGTAATGATGTAATAATTATTGACGATCTCTTCTTGTAAAGAGTATTGTAAAGTAATGTATTGTTCATATGTTAGCTAGCAAGAAAATGATTTTTATGTTTGACTATCAGTTGTCACATTATGGTAATGAGTAATATAGGGGTATGTACAGGATCGTGATGGGCCAAAAAGTGGCAATATTATGGGTATTTGTAGGGTATGTGGCTGATGACTTTTTTTAACCCAAAATTGATGAAACGAAAAGGGTTTTTAGAGGAGATTCTTAGTTTTTGACCAATATAAATTATGCTTTAATTTAAATTTAATAAATAATTATTATTCATTTTCTATTAGAATTACGACTAAAGTCCTAATCGATAGGTTGATTGAAAAACATCTATAACTTTCAAACGGTGTCACTTTTTTTTAATCCAAAACATTTGTCACATTCTATGCTTTACACACTATAGGATTTAAAAAAGAAAAATTAATTTTCATGAAGTTTTGACGAAGTTAAGGTGGTCAGACAAACAGGTTTTTATATTTTTTAAAAGTTGTAATAAAAAATTCATAATTAATTATTTACTTGGAAAAAAATTACAAAAGAATATGCATCACATCCATAAATGAGTCCTCTACTTATATATAAAATATTATAAAAAAATATTATCATTTTATTATTGTTAGGGTGGTCAGACAAACACCTACTTCTTATTTTTTCCCTAAAATTTAAGTACTACTGCATTGAAATTTCAAATTTTCACTAAATAGATTTTATTTATTTTTAAATAAACCTAGTAGTTTAGAAACTACATTCAATTTTAGAACTACAGATTCTATTCTTACATATTTTTGAAATAATATAGATACCTTATTTAAATTTTTACATCAAGTTGCCTAACTCTGATTTTTTTGAATTTTTTGCCACTTAAGGGCCTATTTTTTCCATGATGATCCTGCACATACCCATAGGATCATCTAATTTAGTAGTTTAAAATGAACCTTACATGCTAGATCAATCATGTTATCTTTTATCGTTGATGAAATATTTCTAGTTATCTTGATTGTTGATTTGTGCGTAGCCTAAACAAGCAACCTTAGAGGACCTAGGATTAGTTTATCATGTTATGTTATGCATTCTATAGTTATTTGTTTAAAAAAAAAATTGTTCCATTAATTTAACCTAGTATAGTGTTGTCCTCTGATGCTCTTTGGTGGGGGCATTATACCTCGTATCAGAGCCCGAGTTCTAACACTGTGTATTGTGGTTTCATATGAGCCATTTTGTTGTCCTAGTTGCTTAGACTCTTGAGATTATGTTTTCCCCCTTTTTTTCATCCTCACCTAACAATCTTAGACTTGTCCTTTGGTGGTATTTGTGTAGGAAGATTCCTAGAGGCCAAGGTCAGGGTCATGGTAGAGGTAGAGGAGGTGATCATGGGGCTAACCGCTACAAACATCCCTTCTCAGGATTCCCACGAGGGGGATTGTGGGGAAGAATAGGGTTCTCACAATGATCAAAGGAGTGAGGCTCAAAATCTTGGTCATCCAGAATTAGAAGGAGCTCAGTTACATCTTTTTCTTGAGGAGATCCTTTCCCACCTAGGCCGTAAACATGAGGGTAATTAGCAAGGGGAATCACATCACTCAAGGTATAGGGATAGGCAGAGAGAAAGGTCTCCTAGGAGGAGAGATGTCACAGCAGAGTAGGAGACTATTTTAGTAGGTCATATGAAGGATCTCTTGAGGTCATGCCCTCCTACCTTCAATGGTTCTAGTGGTGGCTTGGAGGTTGAGACATGGTTGATATATTTGGACAAGTTCTTTTTCATGCATTCGTATTGTAGTAACACCAAGGCGAGATGTACAATCATACACCTTAGGGGTTTTTCTTCCACATGGTGGTGGTTCAAAGAAAAAAAATTACATTTGGATATTGGTTTAGTTTCTTGGGAGATACTTCTAGAGAGGTTCAGAGCTTGATTTTTGTCAAACCATTTGAGGCAGCATCACACTAATGAGTTTCATGAGTTGAGGTAAATGGCTATGTTTGTGGAGCAATATGAGCATAGATTCTTTGAACTCAAGCAGTATGTATGTATTGGTGATGATCATGCCATGTTGGTCCAACATTTTGTTATCAGTTTCAATGCCTGTATTAGTGGGGGAGTCTATGTTTTTGAGAAGAAGACCATGGAGGTGGTAGTAGAGAAGGTTTGATTGGTAGAGGAGAACCTGGCCATGGTGCTAGGAGGGGAAAAAATGTGTAGATTGGGAGTGCACCTCCAATAGGATTCGGGTCTAGAGGTGGTCAGTCTTAGGTAGTGAGTTCCTCTAGGAGCCATCATGCACCCACTAAGGGTGGATATCAACAAAAACATTCCCAATTAAAACCTATGAACTTTCAGTTTCAGTGAGATAGTGGTTCTCAGTCTTGGAAAAACTACAACTAATAGCGAGCCAAGCATTATCGTTCCAACTAGCCAGCTCAGAGCACATAGTCTACAGTCAGTAGAGGTACCTTCCAGTAGTCTAGTATACCCTCAAGTGGCAGGGGGTATTGTAGAGGTACAAGATACTTTTCTTGTGGCCAATAGGGCCACATGGCTGGGTAGTGTCCACAAAAGAGCATATTAGGATTCAATCAGAGGCTGGAATCCTCAAAGTTAATTATGGGTGTTGTAGGAAGGTCTCATAGAGTGTTTTTAGTGGTTGATAACTACTAGGCAGAGCATCAAGGCACAATTATGAAGACCATAGGTGTGTTGCAGGGTATTGGCATTTCCATCCCTTTTGATTCTGGTGCTTTTGATTCATTCATTTCCCCTTCTTTAGTGGAGCAATGTGGGATGGTAGCAGTAAAGCAGGATATTTGGTGGTAGGTTGAATTGACCTTTGGAGCTAAAGTAGTAGTAGAGTACCTTGTGTATGTATGTGGATTGAGGATTGGTACTCTCTTTACCATCATGGATCTTTGCATCATACCCTTAGGATCTTATGACATAGTGTTGGGTATGGATTGGTTGGATGCTCATCGAGTACTTATAGATTGTTAGCGCAAATTAGTGTAGTGTTTGGATGAATCAAGTAGGGAGGTAGAGGTAGTTGGAATTTAGAGACCCATCTCTTTGAACATGATTTTTCCTATGCAGTTAAAGAGATGTTTGGGTATGTGTAGGATCATCATGGAAAAATAGGCCCTTAAGTGGCAAAAAAATTAGAAAAATTAGAGTTAGGCAACTTGATGTAAAAATTTGAATAAGTTATCTATATTACTTAAAAAATATGTAAGAATAGAATCTATAGAAAATTGAATGTAGTTTCTAAACTACTAGGTTTGTTTAAAAAAAACTATTTGGTGAAAATTTGAAATTTCAATGCAATAGTACTTAAATTTCAGGAAAAATAAGAAGTAGGTGTCTCTAACCACCCACAATAAAATGATAATATTTTTATAATATTTTATATATAAGTAGAGGACTCATGTCTCGATGTGATGCATATTTTTGTTTTTCCAAATAAATAATTAACTATGATTTTTTATTACAACTTTTAAAAATATAAAAACTCATGTTACCACCTTAACTTGGTCAAAACTTCATGAAATCCATTTTTTTTTTAAATCCTATAGTATGTGAAGCATAGAATGTGACGCATGTTTTGGATTCAAAAATGTGATACCATTTGAAAGCTATAGAGTTTTTTCAATAAGTCTATCAATCAGGACTTTAGTCGTAATTTGAATATAAAATGAATAATAATTACTTATTAAATTCAAAGTAAAGCATAATTTATATTTGTGGAAAGCTAATAAAATCCATTAAAACCCTTTTCATTTCATCAATTTTGGGTAAGAAACAATTCATTAGCCACATACCCATCATATTGCCACTTTTTGGCCCATCATGATCCTGCACATACCAGTTTGTGTTAGGGTTTCCAGTTGTTTGTTGTGATGGTTAATGATTTGGATTTAGGGGAGAGTTGAGAGGTGTCCCTTAATGATCATCCTATTCTTAGGGAGTTTACAGATACCATCCCCAGTGAAATTCTGAAGATGCCACCTATGTGTGATATTGATTTGAGGATAGATCTTGTTCCTACGGAAAAAGCTATTTCACAAGCTCCGTATCAGATGACTTCTCAGGAGATTAAGGAGTTTCACCTATAGATAGAGGAGTTGTTAGATAAGGGGTTTATTCATCCTAGTGTCTCTCCTAGGGGAGCATCTGCCATTTTTAGGAAGAAAAATTGGATGGATCCCTTCAGTTGTGTATTTACTACCGGTAGCTGAATAAGGTGACTGTGAAGAATAGATATCTCTTTCCAAGAATTGATGACCTCTTTGATTAGATTAAGGGAGCCAAAGTGTTCTCAAAGATTGACCTAAGTTTGGGGTACCATCAATTACATATTTTTGAGGTAGACATTCATAAGATTGCATTTTGTACTCTCTATAGGTACTATCAGTTCAATGTTGCACTGCCATTCAGGTTGACAAATGCATCATCTGTACTTATGAGTTTGATGAATGGATTATTTCACACCTATCTTGATAGATTTGTCCTTGTGTTCCTAGATGGTATTCTAATTTATTCTAGAAGCACGAGGAGTGGTTGCACCCACAAAAGGATATAAAAGTCATGACAAATCCTAACCTAGGAATTGGACATTCTAGCAGGTGACTAACATCTTCTTATGGTCGTTCATTTACTTTATCAAACTAGGGAACATATACTTGAAATGGAGTGGCACTGTATGTGCACTAAGAACTAGTTTCAGTCACGATTTACTAGAAATAAATGCGTGAAAGGAATTATACTTATGCTATAGGAATGTAATGCGAAGCCTTCTAAACTTAATCAAAGAAGAACCATAACAAAGTTATAACTGAGAAACAAACTATGAACTAGCCTTATGCTGCAGGAATAAACACAGGGATGGATTCCTGATGCTGTAGGAACAATATAAGACTAAGTTTGCACTAAAACTTCAAGAACGAAATCTAACTTATGATCAATAGAAAATAAATGACTAATGGACTAACTAAAAATACTTACTAAGTGTGCCCCCTTAGCAAGCATCAACTAATTATGCAAGAATTGAACTCAAAACTTCATCAGCTTTTATTCATAATCTCAGAATGGTATACATTGTTTTGCTCATATGAAAATTAACACAAAAATCTATCTCTTATCATAGTACTAACTCTTACATATTCTACTTCTTATTATCATACTAACTTTTACATGCTATCCTTTCTATGCTTGTCATGCTTGCTCACTCGCACAAGAGGAACACTTATTTCAAACAAAAAAGAAACTAACTACCTAAATCTAACAGAGAAAGACGTGGACATAAATGAATCCTGAAATCGAGGAACATACTTCTCATAAATGAAAACATATCCGTTCAACATGATCCAGAGAATTTAGCATTCCACTCTTTCCAGATTAATGATCATTTAAGTTTCTTCCCAATGACCCAGACAGAGAGTCTTCATTGGAACAACTTCCTCAACATCGTGCAGGAAATGAACTTTACTATAGGGCCGAGATCCGTTGCGCTTGACTTGTTCATGCTACCTTCAACAACTTGCGATGCACAAGGCAACAGAGGCGAAAGAAAGCATGTGTGGAAAACAACACGATACATTCATTAATCACATATTAAATCTATCCCATTATTTCAAAAACCATATGCATTATATTAGTCATTCAGGAAGTCAAATAGGGTAATTAATAAGACATAGAGATGTTAGGCTACATGAATGGAGGAATGTATTGCTACAGGATACTACCCATTTTTAGATAAAGAGTCTTTAATAAAAGAGTTAAAACATCCATTAGCAGTAAAAGTAGAGATATTAAAAGTACATCATGATACTCAAATTATGATCATATCCTGAGCTCATCATCTGCCCCCTACTTAACCTGATGATGGTTCATGAGCATTAAGCTTCCTGGTTGTTTCCCTAAAATCCATAGGAGCAGTATGGCTTTTTGGCATAGTCCCAAATTTATAATAGAAACATCTGAAATTTCACCATCTTTCATATCTGAGGTTCTCTGTATCTTTATTAACATTTGTAGATCAATAGGGATAAAGTGTCCATATTAAAACCAAAGGTTGAAATGTTATTGGCAACCATAATTCGAACCTCTTCTGAAGACCAAGCTGTATGTACCTCTCTGTCCTTCCAAGGGCTGCTTCAAAATTCAAGGGGCTATGTGGCTCAGATTTCTTGAGCCCAACAATCAATTTCTCTCATCTCTTTTCAATTCTAGAAGAGGCAAGCTTCCAAAACAGATATGGTTGGCTTTTAAATTCCTCATACACTTGCTTTCTGACATCAAATATTTTTACTCTTTTTGCTTGATTATTGAACCCATATGCAACAGTAGCCATGTTTTTAGCATTGTGTAAGGATATGTGCTTTCTGATCGCAGTGGTATGGGTTCATCCCTTTCAACTTCTTCATAGGCTTCCAGTTGTCTGCCATAATTGGTTTCATTGGCTGCCCATGACATAAGTGACCTCAAATGGATATCACCAATGTAAAGAAGTGGATTCCACTCTATTTCAGAGGGAATTATTAATCCATGCAAATAAAATTCACATAAATAATTTTTTAGCCAATTAGGAGCCACCTAGTATGCATCATAAAATTCTTTGGATGTATGAATAACAGGATCTAAATTCCTTGAAATTCACATTAATTGAAACCAAAGAAATTGTTCCTTTAGGCACATGGCATATACTCTAGGCGGTGGTCTACACTCCACAATCTTACCAGTTATTTTCATCATTTCATCCATTTTCTTTTTCATCTCCTTGATTTCTTGTTTCTGCCTTTCAATTTCTCTTTTCAATTTCTTCTTCTCTTCCTCCCAAAGACTTTATTGAATTTTAGTTTTGGTTAAATGGCGGAAACTCAAGGTTTGAAATGTGACCAGCCTCCATGTGGTCCTAAGGTATTCCAAAAATTCAATCAAAAATTTCTTTTTATAGACAACCATGGCTTGACAAGTTGCAGGGGGTAATGAAGCTTCAATGGCCACTTCCAATTGTTCAGATTGTTCTTCCTCTTGCTGCAGGATGAATTCATATTGTTCAGCCAAGTCATCAAGACTTGGCATTCCCCTTTCATTACTATCATATTGTGCTTCGAAGTCAACTTCCATTGGTAATTTTTGCATTTCCTCAAGAACAACAGGTGGGCTATGTGAAACATTCTTAGGTACATTTTGAAAATCATCATGGCTGTATTCTTCAGACTCCTCTAAAATTATTATAACTTCAGGTTGAGTAGATGTTGAGGTGACTTTACGTTGTTTCCTTGCTGAAACTCTTTTTGAAAATGTGGTAGCTATAGGAGGCACTCTGATGGCTTTCCTCTTCCAGACTTTCCTACAAGGTTCACACTCAATAGAAGAGGATGATAGAGAAACTGTAGTGGCAACAGGTGTTGCAGGAGAGGGACACTGTTGTCTTTGAACATGAGGGTCAGACTCTGGGGTTTGTTCCACCCTAGATGACTCTCCTACCTTCATTTTTCCTTTTTATCTTCTACTAGCAAACCTGGTTTGTACTCTGGTAGAGGGTTCTGATGTGGAGGTTGTAGGAATAGATGTTGTAGGGGCAGGTGCTACAGGGATTGCTCTAGGCGGCCCTGGAAGTTGCAGACCCTTTTGGGCAACAAATTCTTGCCAAGAAAAGGGTGACACATCCCCCAGGGAACACTCAATCAATAGTTTAATGAGGGAATGATGGGAAATTGCATTGTCCCTTCCCCTTTGGGTTTCATGGGCACTTTGTTTTAACATATTTAACAAAAAATTCAGGACATTAATGGCTAACCCATGCCTCATATGGCTCAATAAGTTAAAATGGTAAGAATATAAATAGGAGAAGCATCCCTCATAGGTTAAATAATTGATTATAAATGCAGCATATTCTGAATATGGAAGGGCGGCGACACTCATTTGCATCCTTGTTTAGAGACCTCCAAGGGTCCATCAATTGGTACTGTAAACTCTGCCCTAGCAGAAACAACATTTGAAGAGAAATTTTTCTTTGCTCTAGGAAGCCCGGTTACTTCAGCAATTCATTCTTCTATTACAGCCACTTTCAAACCCCATACTGAAGCTTCCCCTTCTGAAAGAGTTCTTAAAAATTCACCAGTAGCTTCCTCATTGAAAGAATCTAACCTCAGAAAATAGTTTAGCCAACCACAATTATTGAATGCCTGCACTGTTTGAGGATTATGTGTTAAGATCTCATGAGCTACAGGCTCATGTCTTACCAATTGACCACCCATATTCACAAATTACCTCCACTGGGATTCCAAAAAATCAAACATTTTCTAAAAATTCAAAAGAAAATTCTTCTACTCTGCTTCTTTTTGCTTCTTTCTATTTCTTTCTGTCCTGCCGTCACTTTCTCTTCTTTTCCAAGAATGACTCGAAAGATAATTGCATGTAATGATTTTAGGAACTACTCATATCAAGCAGTTAATGTTGTTTAGATAAAACACGCATCCATATTTGGAAAGTACAAGAAAAAATAAAAATATCTTATTAGTTGTGACAGCGACATAAGAAAAGGTTTGTAATGGATTATCCTACCCCCTACTTAAAAGTTGACATGTGTCCACACATGGGTGAAAAGACAGGCGAAGCATGGGCGATAAAGAATGATATGTACATAATAGTTGTTGAATAAATGAAATAAATAAATAATGTAATTAAGAGAAGATATCACATACCTTTCAATTAATACTTGTACGTTCTGGGAAAATCACAGCGCACCATGAAATGATGGCTGGAATAGAAATCATGAATGAGGTGGTACGACAAGATGGATGACGTGGAAGAAAAGAGAATGAATGATGGTGATGGATGGAAAATGGAGAACGTGGCATCCTTTAAAAGGAAACCTTTATTATGTGCATGCAACGTGGAATTTAAAGAGATGCTGCAGGAGAAAGACCGAAGCCTTTCACTGTAGGAAGATTAGTGGCCGTATTTGAAACAAACTATTGTAGAAATTCATCTTTGGATGTTGGCTTATGATACAACTGAAAACGGTGTCAATTAAGTAGTAGCTTGAATCGAACTGGATCTATTATGGCTAACTGCACTGAGCCATTATCAAATACATGTTCTATTTCATAAGGGCCAAGCTAGCATGTGTTTAGTTTACCTTGATTTTCTTTGTACCTAGAATCATAGAACAATGCCCAATCACTAGCAGAGAATTACTTAGTTCGAATATGATTGTCATGCCATTTATTTCTTTGTTGTTGGATAGTTTCAGTATGATGTAGGGTAGATTTCCTCATCTCATCCAATGCATTCAGCTGCATGAGGCATTCCTTTTGAGCATCAGAGATATCAATTTTAAGTTGGAGAGCAGTCCTCAAGGTTTTATGCTCAAACTCTATTGGCAACATGGTGGTCTTACCATAGAGTAACTCAAAAGGAGTAAACCCTGTAGTTGTTTTCCATGTTTTCCTATAGGCCCAGACTGCTTTAGGAAGGCGACTGCTCCAATCCTTCTTTGTAATTGGACTGTCTTTGTAAGGATTGCCTCAATTTCTCTATTGGTAACCTCTGCCTGACCATTAGCTTGAGGGTGATAGAGGCTAGACTTTCTGTGCCTGATCTTGTAATCATTCATCAATGCAGTGATTAAGTTGGATGTAAACTGAGCTCCTTGATTAGTAACAAGTTCCCTTGGGACTCCAAATCGAGTAAAAATCTACTCATACATGAACTCAACAACTTTATTGTCACGGGCATGTGTCATTGCTTTCACTTCCACCCACTTGGTTACATAATTAGTACAAACCAAAATGTATGATTTTCCATTGGATGGAGGATCAATAGGCCCAATAAAATCCATGCCCCACTTGTCAAAGGGGCTGACTACCACTTGAGGATTCAGGGGCATTTCATCAGACCTTTTTGGTCTCCCCATATGTTGACATCTGTCACATTTCCTGGTGTAGGTTGTTGCATCTTTGTGTAATGTAGTCCAATAGTATCCTATATTAAGCACTTTCATAGCTGTTCTCTTGGCTGCAAAGTATCCTCCACATGGCTCATCGTGGCAAGCATGCAAAATGTCATAGGTCTCATATTCCCTCACACATCTTCTCATGACTTGGTCAGGTCCTGTATAAAATAAACAATCCGCAATCCATGAAAAGTTAAAATTTTTCTCAACTAACAATTTGCTTTCCTTTGGTAAGAAGTGAGTTGGGATCTTGTTTGCTACTAAATAATTTGCAATATCTGCATACCATGGAGTTTGAGTAGCAATAGAAAATATATGTTCATTAGGGAAGCTATCATCAATTACCTTAGGAGTGTCAGTTGTAGGTGTATGAAGTCTTGACAAGAAATCAACCACCACATTAGCTCGGCCTAGCTTATCAATAACTATGATATCAAATTCTTACAACAATAGGAGCCATCTTGCTAATCTGCTAGATATGGCAGGCTTATTCATGAGGTACCATATTGTTGCATGATCTGTATGAACAAATATTTGGTAACCAGTGACATAATGCCTAAACTTGTTCAGGGCATACACAACTGCTATCAATTCTTTCTCTGTGACAGTATAGTTTAATTCAGGGCCTTGAAGATTTTTGCTAATGAAATATATGGCATGCTCTATGGAATTCTCTTTCTGTCCTAAAACTACCCCTATAGCATAATTAGAAGCATCTGTGTGTATATAAAAAAGAAAACTCCATTTCAGTCCTTGAAAAATAGGTGCCTGAGTAAGTAAATTCTTAAGCTGCAGGAAAGATTTGCCACAGGCTTCAGTCTAGGTAAATTCAGAATCCTTAGTTAATAAAGCACATAATGGACTAGCTATTTTGCTAAAATCTTTGATAAATCTTCTATAATATCTAACATGTCCTAGGAAACTTCTAACATCCTTTTGTTTTGTAGGTGTTGTCAAAGTTAGAATAACTTCTATTTTTGCAGAATCAACCTGAATTCCTGTTTGGGAGACATGATGGCCTAAAAAAATTCCCTCTTGCATCATCATAAAGCTTTTCTCACTATTCAAAGACAAATTCTACTCCTGACTTCTTTTCAACACTTTTTCCAAATTGGCTAATGCTTCTTCATAAGTAACTCCATAAGTAGTGAAGTCATCCATGTAGATTTCTATTTTCTATAGAATCATGAGAAATATCAGCAAAAATACTGATCACTGCCCTATGAAATGTTGTAGGTGCATTACACAGCCCAAAAGGTAAGACAGAGTAAAAGTTGTTTTGTCTTGATCTTTAGGGGCAATTCTAATTTGATTATAGCCACTATATCCATCCAAAAAGTAGAAATAATTTTTCCAAGACAATGAGTCTAGTACTTGGTCAATAAATGGCAGTTGAAAGTGATCCTTTTTAGTTGTTGAGTTCAGCTCCCTATAGTCTATACAAACTCTCAATTTTCCACCTTTTTTAGGGACAATCACCAATGGAGACACCTATTGACTGTCTGAAATGGGGTAGATAAAAACAACTTCAAACAATTTTTGGAGCTCTATTTTAACTATTTCCCTGAGTGCTAGGTTTATCCTTCTTTGAGGCTGCCTAATAGGTTAACAATCTTCCTTAATGTAGATCCTATGAGTACAAAGTTGAGGATATATTCCCTTCATATCCCCATAGTCCCATGCAAAAGCTCTGTGTTTTTCTTGCAAAATTGTGACTAGGGTAGCTTGATGAGATTGAGGTAGCTTATTATTGATATTCAGACAATGGCCTAGAGACACTTCTACTTGCTTGATAAGATCATTCATGGAGGCTGCTGATAAAGGTGGTGTCTGTATTTCATATGGAAGCAAATTATGATAAATTGTAGGAGATTTAGGTGACAGGCTCTTAGAATTCAGTTGCTGTAGGAAACACTGCTGAAGATAGCTATCTGCAGCAAATAGGCTACTCAGACCAGGGTTGGACTACAAAATGTGTAAAAGCAGGTCATCCTCACTCTAAAGCTGTGAAAATGGATTAGTTTGCAGTATCATTAGTTGAGCCAATGAATTGACTTCTTCAGTTTCCTCTCCTAAATCTAGCCAAATTGGTTGAGACAAGTCTGGCTGAGGCTGAGCAGGTGGGTATAAAGCCAATTTCTTTCTTGACTGACCATCAGAAATTGTCATGTCTCCTGAACATCATCCTATAAAAGCATTAGCTGTAGCTAACCGTGGTCTACCTAGGATAATAGGATATCCTCCCAGAGTTACCTTAGTGGACAATATGGTGAAGTTTTCTGGGTATTCCCAAGACTCAAGGATGACAATAACATTTTCTACCATTCCATCAGGCTTTACTATAGAACTATTAGCAAGCTGTAGGATGGTAGGTGTAGACTGAATGTTTAAGATATTCAAATACTCCATTGTATTCATGGTCATTACATTGATGGCTGCACCAAGGTCAATCAAAACATTCTTTACTATCTAGCCATTAATATTTATTTGTACCACAAGGATCCTAGGGTCAGTATATTTTGGAATGACTATTTTCCCCAACATAATATCTGCCAACTGTCCTAGAACATGGATAGTTTGGGGATCCTTTTTCTTTCTTCCCAGTTTCTTTAAACAGGCCTCTTTAATGGTTTTTCCATAAATTGGGACATCTTTAATGGCTTGAAAAAGAGGAATTTGAATGTGTACATTCTCTAACTGATCCAAAATATCAAAGGTAGGCTCTTCCATAGACTTTGATGTAATAATTTGCAATCTTTGAGGAAAAATCAGTTTGGCCTGATGCTGCAGGATAGGCTCCTTAGAGACAGTATCAGATACAAGTATACGTTCTACAAGTTCAGTAGGTTGTTCAAAGGCAGAATCTGGAATTTCTATAATTATAGGAGGTTGTGGAGCAAGAAGAGTTGTTCCAGACTTGAAATGGATATCATGAATATCCAGGGCATAAGCTAGTTACTGATTGGCTTATGCAAAATACATAGGCTGTTGTTACTGCTACTTATTATTAGGATGTGGCAATGGTTGAGCAGGTATAGGGGTTTGTTTTGGAGGGCCACTATTTAATGTAGGTGCTGCAGGAGGTGGCATGAGGGTCTGAGGTTGTGGCTACCGAAGCTGCAGGGAGGCAGGGGATTGGTTCTGCCATTGCTATGGACTTCTCCATTGAAGATTCTGCTGCCAGTTACCCTAGGGTGGAGTCCTTTGTCCTTATGGTTGCTGCCAACCTCCTTAAGGAGATTGCCATTAAGGACTCTGATAGTTAGGCCAATGAAGTTGAGAAGAATTCCAAGGTAGTGTTGGGCCATATGTAGGTTTCCATTGGTTATTTTAATTAGAATAAGGATTAACAAAAGTCAAAGGATCTTGAGGCATACCTTGTCTTTGAGCCCATGGTCGCCTTTGTACGACGAAGAATATTTGGTCATCATCACTCTCTACCATCTTAAAGTTAGTAGGTAACTGTTTAGCCTCCAGATTAGCCACCATCTTACATCTGCAGTCTCGTTTCTTCTATCTACAATGTGGACAGAACTCTACCAAGATTGCTTCAACTTCCTCATGTTTCTTCCAAGCTTGCATAGTATCCAACTGTGTAGCCATATTGTTTATGATATCCTACTTGAAATCAGAAAGAAAATTTGTGATCTCCATCTGTGAAACTCCATTAATAGAAGACTTTCCCACTATGGCCTAATGACCTCTACCCTTCTTAACAATTGCTCGAGAGTAGTTGAGACATATTTTCTTGATATCATCCCAAGGAAGTTAGGTTATATCACCTCCTCCCATCAGGTCCAGGGCATCTATACAGGTATCACTGATTCCTCTCAGGAAGAGTAGTTTTTGAGACTCTTCATTGAGAGTATGGTCTGAATTCTTTTTCATGGAAAACAAGAATCTTGAGATATAGTCTTCTGAGCTTTCATCCTCCTTTTGTTGAATTCTAAATATATCATCTCCCTTACTACCACTCTTACAATATTCCTTGTATTTCTCAAAAAAATTTGTTTGCATGACTGTCCAACTATCAAGAACACCTCTTCCTAAACTCATGAACCATCTAAGAGCTCCTTCCTTCAAAGTGGAAGGAAACAACTTCAGCTTGTGAGCATCTGAAGTGTAATCATAGCTATGACGAAGGATATCAAATTCAAACAAGAAAGTGTCTGGGTCCTCTGTAACTAGTCCATAGAACTTGGAGAGTAATGAAGAAGGAATATTTTTAAGGTTATCATTATCTTGCTGAGCAATGATGGGAAAATCAAAAGTAGGAGGTCGATTAGGTGGATTTCGTGCCATATTTACTTGATGGAGTATCAGAGCAAATGGATTTTCTTTAGGTTCTTTGTCAGCTAGGTCAAATGGCAACTCAACAAATAGGTTTTTAGCAAATGGATTGATATCTTGGTCTCATTCTTCCTCAAATAGATTATAAGCTGGTTCATGATTATTATCAATGAATGGAAGGTCAGGGAGGAATCTTCCCAGAGCATCTCTTCTTCTATGCATGCAATAGAATGAATGGTGAATTAAAGGAATTTAAAAATGCTTGAATAACAAACTAAACTACTAGTAACAATGACTTACGACAGGTTCTTAGCTTGACACCATCCTCGGTAATGGTTCCAAAAATGGTCACGCCCACAAAAGGATATAAAAGTCACAGAAAATCCTAACCTGGGAATTGGACATTCCAACAGGCAACTAACATCTTCTTATGGTTGTTCATTTACTTTGTCAAACTAGGGAAAGTAAACTTGAAATGGAGCGGCACTGTATGTGCACTAAGAACTAGTTTTAGTCATGATTTACCAGAAATAAATGCGTGAAAGGAATTCTACTTATGCTACAGGAATGTAATGCGAAGCCTTCTAAACTTAATCAAAGTGGAAACCATAACAACTATAACTGAGAAACAAACTATGAACTAACCTTATGCTGTAGGAACAAACACATGGATGGATTCCCGATGCTACAGTCTGAATAATATAAGACTGAGTTTGCACTGAAACTTCAAGAACAAAATGTAACTTATGATCAACAAAAAATAAATGACTTACAAAATAACTAAAAATACTTACTAAGTGGGCCCGCTTAGCAAGCATCAACTAATTATGCAAGAATTGAACTCAGAACTTCATGAACTTTTATTCATAAACTCATAATGGTATACATTGTTCTGCTCATATGAAAACTAACATAAAACTCTATCTCTTATCATAGTACTAACTCTTACATATTCTGCTTGTTATTATCATACTAACTTTTACATGCTATCCTTTCTATGCTTTTCATGCTTGCTCACTCGCACAGGAGAAACACTTATTTAAAACAAAAAAGCAACTAACTACCTAACTATAATAGAGAAAGACATGGACATAATGAATCTTGAAACTAAGGAATAGACTTCTCATAAATGAAAAAATATCCGTTCAACATGATCCAGAGAATTTAGCATTCCACTCTTTCCAGATTAATGATCATTTAAGTTTCTTCCCAACAACCTGGACAGAGAGTCTTCGCTGGAACAACTTGCTCAATGTCATGCAGGAAATGGACTTTATTGCAGGGCTGAGATCTGCTATGCTTGACTTGTTCATGCTCCCTTCAACAACCTATGATGCACAAGGTGACAGAGGCAAAAGAAAGCATCCATAGAAAACAACACGATACATTCATTAATCACATATTAAATCTATCCCATTATTTCAAAAATCATATGCATTATATCAGTCATTCGGGAAGTCAAACAGGGTAATTAATAAGACACATAGAGATGTTAGGCTATAGGAATGTAGGAATTTATTGCTACACGATACTACCCATTTTTAGATAAAGAGTGTTTAATAAAAGAGTTAAAACATCCATTAGCAGTAAAAGTAGAGATATTAAAAGTACATCATGATACTCAAATTATGAGCATATCTTGAGCTCATCAAGGAGCACTTGTGGTAGGTATTACAGTGTCTAAGGGAGAATCAACTATATACAAATTTGGAAAAGTGTGAATTCTTTCAGATAGAGGTGAGATATTTGGGGTATGTCATTTAAGGAGAAGGTGTTTTCATGGATCCGTCAAAGATCCAAGCCATCATGGATTGGTTTGAGCCCACTAATGTTTCAAAGGTTTGTAGCTTTATGGGCTTAGCATGTTATTATCGATAGTTTATGCAGGGATTTTTGAGGATAACTCACCCTATCACTTCCCTTCAGAGGAAAGGGAAGAAGTTCATTTGATCATAAAATTATCAGGAATCCTTTCAAACTCTCAAGGAGAGGTTGACTAGTGCACCCATTTTGGCAGTTCCTGATCTAGTAGGAGATTTTGTGGTGTGTACTAATGCATCTTTGGAGGTTCTAGGAGCAGTATTGATGCAGGATGGTCACGTTATAGCCTATGAGTCTTGCAAACTCAAGGATCATGAGTTGAACTATCCTACACATGACTTGGAGCTAGATTTCATCGTTCATTCCTTGGTGAGATGGAGAAATTTTTTGTTTGGAAATCGATTTGAGTTGCATAGTGATCACTGATATTTATAGTACATATTCACGTAGCTAAACTTGAATGCTAGGTAGAGGTAGTGGATGTAGTTTCTATGTGAGTACAACTTTGAGGTGAAGTACACCTAGGGTAAGTAGAATGTGGTGGTAGATGCTCTTAGTTGGTGGAGGCATGAGCTTTCAATAGTTACTCTTGGAGTATATTTGAGGGGCCAAATCCTTGCAGTGCTTCCCATAGATAGTTGGTATCAAGAGATGAAGTCAAAGGTTGAGTCAAACAGAGCCTTGGAGGGAAAGTATGTAGGTTATTCTCTTGAGTTAGATGGTCTCTTATAACACTTAGGTAGAATCTATGTTCCTCCATTAGAGGTTCTTCATACCCTAATTGTGTAGAGGCACATCAGGCACCCTACTCAACTCATCCAAGTGTCAAGAAGATGCATGCAGATCTCTATCAGTTGTATTTTTGGTTTGGGATGAAGAGGGACATTGTAGATTTTGTCTCAAGGTGTTTGGAGTGCTAGAGGGTTAGTGCAGAACATCAACACCCCACAAGTCTTCTTTAGTCACATCTTGTCCTAGAATGGAAATGGGATATTATTTTAGTGGATTTTAGAGTAGGTTTTCTAGTATCTTCTCACCATCATGACACCATCATGGTCCCTATGGATAGGATGATTAAGGTGGCACACTTCTCTTTTGTTTAGACTTCATATAATGATTCTTCAGTGATTGGAATTTTTATGGAGGATATAGCTAGATTGCATTGGATTCCACATAGGATCATCTCTGATAGAGATCAGGTATTCACTTCAGCATTTTGGATGTCCCTGTAGCATGTGTTGGGGACTTAGATGAACTTCAGTTTAGCCGACCACCTAGAGATAGATGGGTAGATCGAGAGGGTCAACTAGGTCCTTGAGGATATGCTCAAAAAGTATGTCGTGGATTAGTAGACTTGATGGGAGGATTCTTCATACTTGGTGGAGTTTGCGTATAATAATGGGTACCACAGTTCTATCAGTATGTCCCCTTTTCAAGAATTGTATGGTCATCCTTGTCAGACCCCACTAAGTCGGGATCATCTTGAGTACAAGGTCTTCCTAGGACTAGAGATTCTCTAGGATATGGAACAACAAGTGATTCGTATTAGAGAGCATTTGGTGGTAGCACAGGATAGACAGGAAAAGTATGCGGATGCTTAGAGAGTTGATTGCTAGTTTTCTATTGGTGACCGAGTGTTCTTACTGGTGTGTCCACGAAAGAGTCTGATCTGTTATGGAAAAGGATCTAAGCTTTCACCACATTTTTTAGGGCCATTCGAGGTTTTGGAGAGGATCGACCTTGTTGTGTACCATCTTGCTTTGTTGCCCAGTCTATCGTGTATCCATGATATATTTCTTGTTTCTATTTTTAGGCTATACCATCTAAATATTTCACATGTAATTGACTAGAACACCTTGCAAGTAGAGGATGGGCGGTTGACTTTGGAGTCCGTGGGCATTTTGTAGCATAGGAGACTTGCCCTCAGGGGTCGAGACACTGAGTAGGTGAGGATCCAATGGGATCCTAATGATAAGTCTTTGGGCACTTGGGAGGATGCATCTCAAATGCGGGAGTTGTACCCTTTCTTGTTTGTAGGCCTCCAGGAGTATGTTGAATTCTAGAGGGGGAGGATGTAGTGCCTCTCATACTATTTCTCTAATAGACTGATACATGACCTATTTTATGATGAGGCATTATGATACATTAAATATGATTTTAGACTTATTGTAATGATGATGCCATTGATAACACTTCTGATACTTGAGATTTCATGCACGTGTTATGATTAGTATATGGTTTTATTCAGGTGACTACGAAGATCTATTTTATTTATGAGGACTAACCCTATCATGAGCACTATGTGATTATTTTATCATGATTGTTATGTGATTATCATGTGATTGATCTTATCCTAATTGCTATGTAGTTGATTTTTATATGAGTTGATTTGATTACTAGGTGTTGTTCTTACTGATGTGATTGAGTGAAAAGGATAGTGTTGTATCACTCACTTATGAGTGTCCTATGATGTGGCAATTCCCTTTCGTAGTGTGACTGATATATGTATATGTATATGCACAATCATTTTTCGCACTGCAGGTTGCAGGTACCAAGCATCAACTCCACCTCAATTGGAAGGTCTAAGCATGCCTTGAAACCCAATGGATTAGTTTATTGGAGATAACACTTGATCCCCTACCCTAGCCATCATCCTCAAAGATGATCAGTATCTGGTTTGGCACGCTATCAATATTGTTAGTTTGGTTAGTTAGTGTTGCTTGAGGTTTTTCTTTTCAACCTTGGATAGTGGTTGGGTAATTATTTGGGCATTTGGTTCTATTTAATTTAAATTTTTTGGTAATGTCGATTGGATTTCTTATGCATTAAAATAAATTGTTAAGCAAAAGGCATACTTTCATAAATAAATATATAAATATATATAAATAAATATTAATAGTTAATAGTAAAATAAATTTATAATGTAATGTTAAAATTAATGAATAATAATAATGTAAATAAATAGAATATTATAAAGTTAGGTTTTATAATTAATTATAAGGTGTGTGCAAATGTTGGGTAAATGGTTTTTACCTTTTTGTGTAAAATTGGATATCTGTCATAATACATTGTTATGATTTGAAATGAAATGCTTTTAACTATTGATTTAATAAACTAAAATTAACTTTAATTTGTTTTATAAGTTGGTTGGTATTTCCCGAAAAAGGAAATTCTTCTTTTTCTTGTAAATGTTTTGGCTTTGGGGGATTTTCATTCTTTTATTTTTTTGGAAAGAGGGCTGGGAGTATTACCTGTAAATTTTATTCTATGTTGGGAATGGTGTTTTTCAGGATTTTGTATGGTGGACTTGGAGAATTTGGTTTTTGAGTGAAAGTTTGAGCTCGACATCAATTCCATTCTTCCAAGCATTGGATCCAAGTTGGATTTTGATCTTCTTTTTTTTTCTTTTCTGAAGTGTGTGATCAATGCAATTGACTTTCCCCTCTCTACTTTCTGAAAGGTAATGTTTGATTCTGTTTGTGAATGAAACACAATGTTTAAATTAATTTGTGGATGCATTTTATGTGTTAATATTTTCATTCTATGTTTTCATGGGCTTTGTATGGAGTTACCCTCTCCCCTAGCATGGTAGGAACTTTCCCAACAATGGAGATTCATGCCACCTACTACATATATAGGTTTATATTGAATAAGGGAACACACTCTTATATACGTCATATCTTGTTATGGTTGCAAAGGGGTCTGAGATTCCCCACTCAACACAACTCTTAAGCCAATGGAATCAAAGTGATTATCACTTGGTCCTGCTACGTCTGATCTGCTCACTGGGCTTACTAGAGAAATCACCATTTTTATTTGTATGCACCCGAGGGAGTCTTTTTTGATTTTTTATTTATTTATATTCCCAAGTATTGTATGAGTCAATTTTGGCATGATGTATATCCTATCTGTAGCTACGAGTTGGTGTATGCCTGGATCATTTAAATCTTTGCACATTCATTTTATATGTTTTCTCTTTCGACAACATTAAAACCTAGCTACCAATCACATTTCTTGAAAATTTCTTAAGCCTTTTCAATAAATACAATCTGTGCACATCCTGCTATCATTTTGTTCCATGAGATGGGATCTCTTTGATGCCCTTTTATCAAATGGGCCATGTGCCCTAATTAGTACTGGTGCAGCTTGTTGTCTTTGTTACATCCTCTTGGGTGTAGATTATGTGATTTGGAGGTTCATAATATATTTTGGGATTGTATTTTGTTAATAATATATGTATATATGTAGATATTGTGTTATATTATATTTTGGGTAATATTAAAAGACTGATTTTTCTTATATGTGATAGATTATATGATAATGGAGAAATAAAAATAGTATTTAATAAAAATATTTTTGACTAGATAGTTATTATTAAAATGAATATTTAATTGTGTATAAAATTAATTGAATTGATTTATTCATATATAG
This sequence comes from Sequoia sempervirens, assembly GCA_007258455.2. Classification (NCBI taxonomy): domain Eukaryota; kingdom Viridiplantae; phylum Streptophyta; class Pinopsida; order Cupressales; family Cupressaceae; genus Sequoia; species Sequoia sempervirens. Next base: position 214,226,064 of record VDFB02379711.1, on the reverse strand, counting down.
GTAATTGAATGATTTGTAGATTAGTTAAATGTTAAAGGATTTGGATTTCTTTCTATCAACTAGTTAGTAAATGGATGTTAGTTATTTTTATTAATATTTTTTAGAATTGCTATGTGAAATAATTAATTAGAATAATGTCATTATTGTATTATATTAAAGTTGAAATATTAGGGTTTCGTAGTCACTAGTTCAATGAAGATGGTTGTTTAATTAATATTATAGTCATGTTTGAATAGAATTATTTGTAGCAAGTAATCTATTAATTGAACTAAGTAGTTAAGTTAAAATGAGTGTTAAGAAAGTGGAAATAATGCCTTATGTAAGAGAATATCTTCCTGGTTATAATTCTATGATTAATTGGTTATAGTAAACTATGTGTCTCGATTATTGGATTAAGTGTTGGTGTCATTGTTAAGATGGATGTCATTTGTGTAAAATATATTCAAGCTTCTATGTCATTGGGAAGTGTGTTTAGTATGTTGGTTTCCATAGTCCTAAGAGGGGTTATATTTGTATGTATGATCCTTATGATTGTTTAACCTTGGAAGTGGTTTGGATATGTTGTGAGTTATGTGTATTGTGTGAAATGCAAACCCTAGGCTGTTGCCTCCTATCTATGTGTGTATTTAGGATATATTGTAATGATATTCTATTCAAGGGTTTTCTAGTTGCAAGTAGGGGTCCGAGTGACTCTCAATGGGGGTTGAAACCCAAAGTGGTATCCAAGACAACCCATTGGAGGGTTTATTAATCCAATGATAAGCTTAATAATGAATTAGGTGGATGGGTAGAATTCACATTAAACAAGATAATGTATGCCTCACCCATTCATGTAGTGCTCGTTTAGGCTAAGGATGGGTTGAGAAGGCCTAGTTGGTAAGATAAAATTCCTTGTCCCCATGAAAGGAATTTTGGTACCACATGAGTTACACTATGGGGTTGGGACCTTGTGATAGGTTTAATAGGATAACCATAGATGGGGTTCAGGGTATAATGAGAGACTTCCAGGACAACCCATGCTAGGACCATGCGATGACATTGCTCCGATTGCAGTCTAACACTCCCTAGTTGTATTTCCTCTTTTTGACGTGTGAGTCCCTTTGGAAGTGAAGTATGTTTTGAAAATATTGGTGTGGTTAGCAGTGTTGTTATGGTGTTATGTATAACCCTTTCTTATGTTAGCCTATTTTCCTAACTATTTGTTGGATGTGGTACCTTGTGTTATCTCTTAGCATAAGGGTGGACCTTAGGGTTCCACATGGTTGGGAGGCTGGTTCTTTTCCTCCATTGGGTATCCTTGCTTCATTTTCTTGTGCATGGAGATTGATCATATCTCTGTGGACCCTATTTGTGTTATTTTTTTAATAACCAAGCTGGTCTTGAGAATTACTTATGGACATTGCCATTTCCAATAATTTGCAACCTAAAGGGATTGGCCAACAAATGATTAAAAGCTACAAAATTTTCACTCCTACACTTTGGGCTCTGTGAAAACTAAGAGGGTGATCCCACAATGTATATTCAAGAGATAGTGAGATTTATATGAATATATACATTGTAAACAACAAATAATTATGATAATATCTACTCAACAATAAAGTGTATCAAAAGATTTGTCAGTTCTCTTAAATAATACCTTATACATGGAGCATAAGAAAAGTGAAATTCATCATCGCATGACTATAATGGTAACCCATCTGAAATATTTGTAAATAAAGAGTGATTTGTTGTTAAGATGACAAAGGAACTGAATTGTAAGTAATTTACTAAAACTAATGCCTTATCCTAAACATGGAGTCAATCTAAACTTATGCAACCTGATAACAACTCAACAATAGCAACACATAGCTTAATAAATATTGCAATACAACACTTGCTCGTAACATTGTCGACCACTACTTCTTGAAGGTATCCTTGCACATAATTCATACATGTCAATAATCTCATTCAAGCACTTACACCAATTCATTGAATTAATGAGCAAGAATGAAATTGCACATCCAGTGGAAAGCAATGAAGATGAACAACATAATACTTGATTAAATGTTCATTCATAAATCAAAAAACAATTACAGAGGAGAGATAATGGCCATAAAATTTGCATCATTATGTATGGTATTTTCTATCCTACTATCAAAATTACATTCATAGCTACAACATTAGAACTGAAGACAAAAAAATAAAATATTTGTTGTATTCCCTTTACAATTTATTGTGTTAATTTCATTTCAACAAACTTGTACTTCTAGCCCTGAATTATTTCTTATATAAAGGAAAGAGAAAAAAATGCCTTAGGCCAGAAAGCACACATGTCAAAACACTATTGGACCACTATAACAAATATTCCATTTTCAGTTACGCGTGAGCTCTCAGAGGGTGGGAAAAAGCATGAGGAACAAATAACCATCATTCATTGCTGAGATCCAGTCCCACCTTTTAAAAGGTATCATTTGTTTGTTATAACAACTTCAAAAAATCCTCCATGCCCTCAAAAAGTGTCCACCAAGGGCAAACCCAGTCAGCAAAATCTAAAAAGCATGAAAAACAAATAAAGAAACAAAGCTGATATATCCACATCAACACTTGTGCCACCTTTTTCATGTTGAGGAGTGAATGTAATAACTTTGCAATATTTTAACAAAAGCCTAATTTTTATTATTTTCAGGCTATGCATTCTTTCCCTCCTATTTGTTATTGACCAGATTTATGATCATCCCCACATAAGCTTACTTAGTATACTTCTCTAACCAATTGATGTACTCCTCCTCAGTAGGCCACCTAACATCAAATAAACTATGTAGCTTTGCACTATGTTGGATATATCTTGCATCAATTAAAACTTGGGCCTTCTTGACAAAAGTATCAATTTTTGAACATTTCAATCTCCACGAGCATGTCAATATTGGAATTCAGCAAGATGTAATTAGTCACAGTTAGTGCCATCATAGTTGATTTGAGCATTTCTCCCTAATTACTCCTTGATGTATCAAACTACTATAACTCACCTTTTTGATTCAATATCGAAGGCATACCACATTCCTCCATCTCTCTGAATACTTTAAACTTGTTCTGGAGTTGAGTCCCTAGTTTTCCATGAAAATTTGTCTCATTTACCCAGTCCATAGCTTGTAATATTTTAGGGATATTTGTAGGTACCTCAAGATCCTCCTGAATTTTAGGAATCATTTCTCTTAAAGTACCTACCCTAGTACTCCATTTTCTCCATTCATTTTTGAATGCTTCCTAGACTTGCAAATATTTTATATTTTCTTCATGAATATTCTTATAGGAAACCTACACACATCATTGGATTTGTTGACCAACTTGGTCACCCTATGTTTCAATACATCCTCAAAAATGTCATTTGCCACCTTAATAGTTTCAATTTTAGCCTTCTTCGAATTTTCCTTTTCTATATTTAATTGATTGCTCAAATAATTAATTCTCAAGGCCAAGGTCTCCATGTTCTATCTAGAAAAATCTAAAGAATAATAATATGGAAAAGATAGTATCCTCATTGACTGGCTGGCCTGAACAGTGGCCCTCATCTTGTTACATCATCTAAGGACTTATTATAATCCTTCACCAAAGAATCATATAGTTTCTTCTGACAAATTTGTGTTGTGTCCACACTGAGCATTGTTGCATGAGTAGTTAACTTATTTTCATGGATAGGTGTTATATCTGTGTCTCTCTTTACCACCAAGGAACCCATAACCTCTTCAATAGGCCTAGTGACCTCATGCTTTCCACTATTAGGTGCCGTAGAGAAAATTACAAGAGTATGCAACTTCAGACTATACCCATATCCAAACACCTTATCCTTAAACTGCTCCTTAGATATTGAATTCTAAGGGTCTCTTCTTACTACATCATATGTAATAGCTGAAGTAATAGTGCATCCTGGTAACAACATGATTCCACTATCTTTGACAATTTTCCTAGCTTCAGTAGGAGTGATGGCTGCAATTTCAACCATGATCTTTCCTAACTCTGCCTTATCTACCTCTTCATGCTGAGAAGGTTCAAAACTAGCCCTTTCTTGATCAAGCCTTTCTTTTATCTCTTTTCTCCTCTATTGAACCATAAATTCCTTGAATTCATTAGACTATAAAAACTTATCATCTACAAGGAACTCATTACAGCCATTAATCCAAGGATCATCATCATTCTTTTCATCATATTTGCATTAAACAAATCTATCTGGGGGAACCTCTAAATCAAGAGTTTCTTCAATATGAGGGGGAGGAAATTTCTTCTCCACCTCCTCATCATTAGGAACATGTTCTTCCATTTGTTCCTCCCTAACTTCTTGTACATCCGTAGGATACTCTGGAACATCCATAGCCCGAGGATGTTGTTCTAGGAGAACTTGTGCTCTCTCAATAGTCTCTTTCACCTTTACCTTGAAATCACCATTTTGATAATTCCTTAGCTTTGTAAAATCTCTTTCAAAAGGATCTCCAATTACATCATAGGGGCTCTCATAGAAATCATTCCTCGTTATTATGCTCTCTTCAATGTCCATTATGGATGTCCATTGTTTCTTTCTATATCTATCGGCCTCATCACTTATCAACTTTCTCAATATATAATTTGCATACAAGAATTGGTGATATATTCCTGATAAAATTTACTCCCTTCTCTTTGTTGCACAAATCCTTCAGGGTCAAAACTCCTAACTGAGCATTAAAAGGTAACCTAAGGTTATTCACCATGATTCCAAATTTCTCATATGATTATGGGGCAGTAACCTTAAAGTAAGCAAAAGAACATTGAGGACTCACCATAGTTCCTTTCCTAAGCTTTCGAAACATTTCATAATCCGTTAAATCAACTTTCCACATTAACTCCATAAATTATAATCTTTCAGATACATACATGGGTGAATAGTGTGGTGCTATCTTAGATCCATAAGCCCTGATCAAAGTATACTCTAAGTGTAGAAACCAATGTGCCCAATTATGCTTTGCAAGTTATCCCACTATATCCTTTGGGTGCATGATATTTTTGATTGTTGGAGAGAGCCTTTGAGTAGGTACTACACCTAAAATTTCCAAGATACCAAACCTTGTGACATTAGAAAACATGAAATAGTTGGAAGTAGGACAATACTGATCCCAAATATGTGTCCACATTTGGACTAGTAAGAAATTGTTCTCATTGTCCCTCAATCTTAATTTCAGCTTTCTTTTCCAGCTCTAATCTCCCTCATATAGAAGCATATACATTAACAGAGAATAATGTGGGAAATGCAGAGGGAGAACTTCTTTAGATTAATGAAATCCTAATGAATTTACTCAATAACATAAGCAACATAATCAAAACCAGTGTTTCGATTATGATCCTGTATATCCGCTGGCATCACCAACAAGTCATGAGATATCCTTACCTCAAAATTTTGAGCTAAAAGTTGATTTAGGAAATAATATTCATTCTTGAAGTAATCCAAAAATTCTTCACATTCAAAGTGCTCAACATCTTTAGGGAGAAATATTTCCTTGCTCTTTCTATGTCAAACAAGTAGTCTATCCCTATATGCAAATATATTATGTTCATATTCAACATATATTTTTACACGCTTAATTTTCACAGTATAATTAAGATTCAACCCAAATATCTCCACAACTTTATCCCTTGTCACCTCAAGGATTATATTTTCATTTTCATTCCTGATTGTTCTGTTAGTGGGATCATAGTGCCTAGCCAACTCCATCATCACATCCACTTCCACAAACAAATTCGGTATCAATAGCTTCCTGAGGTTGATCCCCCATAAGAAACTTCTTAGAATGTTTCCTATTAAAAGCATACATGAATAATTGTCATTCACTATGAGGCTGGGCTAATTCTCTAATTTCACCATCATTTTCAATTAGTCTAGTTGTCATGGCAACCTGACCCGAAGGTATCTTTCCAATTCGTGACCCTCCTTCCTTTACTTCTCTAGAGTCCCCTTCCATGAACCTCTCTTATTATTTCTTTTCACTTCTAAACCTAGTAGACACAACAAGGGGTATTTGGCATAGGGTTAGATGCTGCAAGTGGTTTTAGCTTAATCGTAAATGAAACATCCTAGATTTTAAGCCTCTTAACCCTTTTTTGCTTTGGTTTTCTCTTAGGTCTAATGTTAGATTCATTGGGTTCTAGGTCACTCATATTTGGAAAGTGGTAGGACAATGGTTTACAGTTGTTTCAATTGGAAAGACCTACCCAGGTATGAAAACTCAAGATACAACTTTGAGAAGAAAGTATTCCCAAGATTTACATAATACTCATCACCCCAATTGAAGATACTCAAATGAATAAATCATAATCAATTTACTTCCGAAATCCCCCACTAGCCTTTTATAATAGCATAAATTGGTATTTTGGACAGGAAGAGGTACAACAATTTGCTTACCCAGGTGAGTGACTGATACAATTGATACTGTAATTTCTTGTTGGATCTTTCCACACTACTTCTTTAGCTTCTGGATTTCTTCTCTACTCCTAAACAGTTCCAAATGTGTGAAAAATATAGCTATCTACCTCCTTTATGGTCAGGGAATGGATGTATCACCATTAATGTTTAATACAAGTCTCGTGTGAGTGAACTGGCATATAGTCATTGATATTCAAAACCTGGTCATTGATTACTTTATTTTAAAACTACATCAATGGTTCATGTTTTAGCTCGCTACTTTCTTTCTTCCTTTAAATGGTATCCTCAAGATGCTACCACATTTTCCTCTATTTTGTAGCCATCACTCATCGCTGATACATTTCACCTTTCCCAAGTCTTATCAACTATGCTAGCATCTGTGCGATGAGTATCAACCCTTGAATTCACGGTCCATCCTTGATCATGTTCATAACCCATCGTGTATCGCTTATCCATGCTTCAAACTCCATATCACATTAGCGAAGAGAGATATTGTGACAAAAAAATATTAAGACATGTGCACCTGCATGGAAATGAAAAGCACAAAAGGCATTGCTCACAAGAGCAATTCAAACTAGCAAAAGAAAGTTTAAAAAAATGACTCCATCACTTTTCACTTTGTTGGAACTCAAATCTTAGAAAGAATCTGTGATGGGTGATAAGAAGCAGCATGGTTCATCGCACATTGCTAATTCCCATCATAAAATATTCAAGCAATTAGCAATGAGAAGGAAACAAATGCTAACACATAGAACACTTGCATCACATATCACCAATACAAAACTTAACATTCAAAACCCATCTGCGATATGCAAAACAAAAAGAGAATACCACCCATCACTCATCACCAATTTATAAAATAAAATCATACATCCATCCATGATGGGCGATGAGAACAAAATGCCAAAGGTCATTGCTAAAGGATAATTCCACACTCAAAATTCAAGAGTAATTAGGGATAGCCGAAACTTTCAATGATGCAAAGAGAAACCCAAACATCACTCATCGCCTATACAAATCAAACTTTCTCAAAACCATTTTTGATGCGTGAAACCAAAGAAACACATCTTATCACTCATCACTAATTAAAATTTACTTTTCAAAAGCCATCTACGATGAGTGATAAAGGGAAGCAGTAGACAAGACTTAAGTGAAGACAATTCATCACGTGCCCACAAATTATTTTAAGAAGAGGTTCACCTAGGACATAAGATAAAAAGGCCTCAAAGGAATTAAAACATATTATTCCAAAGGATGTAAAGGCCAAAGAAGGTCAATTTATGAACGTTATAAAATATAAGAACATCAAACCTAGGCATGAAAGACTGGTTACTCCACGAGTCCTAATGACACCAAATGTTTTAACATGATAAAAAATGGGTAGCAAAAGGTCAACCATGAATTAGAACCATAGAAAAAAGAGATTTTGAGGGTTATTTAGGAAGGATTTTAAGTAACAAAAAACCCTACAATAGTGATGGTAAACAAAACCCCAAACCCCTAGGGTAGAACTTAGCAAGATTTTGCAGGATGATATAAATGAAACCAAAATAAATATTCAAGGGTTCCATTAGAACCCAGTACCTATTCTAGTTGTGAATACATCCTATCATGTATTTGTATATTGGCTTGTATTTCTTTCTGTATCTCTTAATGTAATATGATGTAATCTTCCCACATGTACTAGGCGAAGCATTGATGTAACTATTATAATTAGGTTACAATTATTGGTGATCTCTTCTTGTAAAGAGTATTATAAAGTACTATATTATTCATATGTTAGCTAGTTAGAAAATGATTTTTATGTTTAATAACTGTCATGTTATAATGGAAATGAGTAATATAGGGTCATCTAATTTGGTACTTTAAAATGAACCTTACATGCTAGATCGATCATGTTATCTTCTATCATTGATGAAATGTTTCTAGTTATCTTGATTGTTGATTTTTGTGTACAATAGATGAGGAACCTTAGAGGACCTAGGATTTATTTATCATGTTATGTTATGCATTCTATAGTTTTTTTTTTATTTAAAATTGTTCCATTAATTTAACCTAGTTTAGTGTTGTCCTTTGGGGTTCCTTGGCGGGGGTGTTACATGAACCTTCCTTTTTGTGTTGGTAACTCCATTTAGCCATTCCCTCAAACTACTAGGAAAGATTAGCCTCTTGATTGTTGTAACCCTAATTGGCATATGATTGTCTTAAAAAAATTTAACTATAATTTATGTGTGAGGTAAAATGTGTAAATGAATAACAAAATCACACAAGCAATGAGACAATATATTAGAGAAATTGCATTACAAAACTAATCAAATTGAAATAAAGAAAATTCCCTAAAGCCATCCCATTTTTTCCTATCTTCAAGGATTCCTTAAATCATAATGGATCTTAGATTGTGTATGCACTTATGACCTTTTAAAATGACAACCTAAAGAATGAAATGCTGAAAAATGCAAGAAATCTATTCCTACATGTTTGATAAACTATATGATTTCTTGAGTGATGCTATGATAATGATGTTGTGATAAAGCTATGATGCTAAATGTTGTGATGCAAATGATGTATGAAGCTACTATGATAATGGAAATGCAACTAATAACTAAGACATGATTCTAAACTAAGTGATTCTAAAATGGTAATTGCTAAATGCTCCAATGCTAAACACTAAATGCTCTCATGAAAATTTTGTAGAGTAAGTTTGCTCAAAGTTGGGATATCAAATGCCAGAGAATGAGGCTGCATTTGTAGGATTTCCAAGGCATATTGTGATGTGGCAGCAACCAATAGTCAGGATTTTAGCTGGAGAGATCGAGAGTGGAGGATGAAGAAGTTAGAGGGAATCATGGAGAGTGTTCAAGTTAATAGAACACTTTGCCAAGTGTAAAAGAGAATAAATGGAGGAAGAGATCCAAGTGTCCAAGGTTGTTTCAAAATTTGTTGAGGATAATTCCAATTTAAATATTAAGGATATTTAAATTCATGAGACACTTGATGAGGTGGCAAGAGGAAAATTATAGACATGTGACTAAATTTAAATTTGGAATTATTCAAATTTAGTAAGAAGATATTAATTAAATAAATAATACTATTTGAATTTTTTTATTTAATTAAGATTAGAGGAATATGATTTAAGATAGAAGAATTAGAAAGTGTGAACTATATAAATAAATTTAGAAATTATTTATAAGTAGACGACATAAAAGGTTTATGAATTAAATACCTTGTATTTAATTAATTGATTATTCTGACCGATTTTAGCGCATCTATTGACTTTTCTACCGCATAGGTTAGTTTTGCGCATTAATTTAGGAAAATGGCACATTGATGGAATTTGATGGCCCATCCATAGATTTAGCGCATTGAGGCACTATTTTGGTGCATCTATGGAATTTTCTAGCGCATCAATGTTTTTAGTGCATAGAAAGACTATTTTAGCGCATCTAGGCTAGATTGATGAAATTTGGATTAGACTCCCTAATTTTTGATGATTGTTTATCGCATCAGCTATTGATTTGATGCTATTTGACGATATTGATAGATTAGATGATGATTGATCTCATGATAGGTGAGAATCAATGATAGGGTGATGATGATTGAACTCATGATAGGTGAGGACCAATGATAGGATAATGATGATTGACCTCATGATAGGTGAGGATCAATGATATATGCTCACGAGATGTAATCAAAATCTCATCAGAGCTAATTAGATTGATAGGCTGATTGATGTTGATTGATAAGATTGTTGATTTGTGATATGTTATGATGATAGGAGTCATTGAGGACCCTTCAGTCTCAGCAGTGATTCTTGAGGACCTAGGATTTGATTCCACATCTGGTGTAGGCTAAGCTAGTTGTGATTGGATGATGTAGATTGAATTCTTTGATAGATATGCCCTAGCATAGGATTAACAGGGGACTTTTGACTACTTTGGCATAGAGGTGGTAACATGACCACAACACCTTCCACTTAGCCACTGGTGAGATGACAGTGACACTAGAGGATGTTTACCATATTTTGAGGATTCCTGTCATTGGCGAGTTGGTTGTGTGTGATTCCACTGAGTAGGGAGGTATAGATGCATTGTGGAGTCTTGAAGGATGACCAGATTTGCGGCTATGAGATTCCATGGTGACAGATGGTTGATGCATACATGAAATTTCCATGTGTTCTTGCTAGATTTATTGAAGGATTTCTATTTCCTAACCACAGGTCAAAGGGATTTTCAGTCGGCTGGGGTCAGATTTTGGAGAGCATGATTACATAGGGGACTAGATATGCTTGGGGATCCTGCATGCTTGCACATTTGTACCATGAACTACATTAGGTTGTGTAACTTAGAGCATCCAGTCAATTAGTTGGAGTTACATTGCTACAAATATGGGTGTGGGAGCATATAGTTGTCACTCGTCCTGTTGTAGATAGATATTGGCCAACTGGTCATCCATATGTTCATGGATACACAGGTTCAGTTGTCTAGCATAAGCTAGGCTAACTAAAGTACTGGAGGAGGGTATTGGATGATCTCAATACAATTACATGGAGGCCATATCTTGATTGTGAGAAGTGGTCAGAGGATGACATCGAGATGCCCTATGTGTGCATGGTTAGATACTTGATTGGGAGGACTCAGTTCATGATAGAGAGATTCATGCTTGGGAGAGTGCTATGATAGTATGAGCGGGTACAGGTTATGCCCCAAGGAGTTGCTCTTTATGTATGTAGATGATAGGACATTCTGAAGTGGGGACCCTACCTATCATACGATGCAACAGTTGAGGAGTACCTAGGATTATAGGCAGTTATTTGGGAGTACCATTTAGAGATTATAGAGCCTGCAATATCACAAGAGTATGCCCATTACTTCTTCTCACATTCATTCCCTAGGATATCTAGTCCGGATGAGCCAATACCTTTATTAGATGATGATCAGGCACCGAGATGGAGGAGGGGTGGAGGAGGTGATCAGGAGGGAGAGAGCAGTGATGATGTAGATTGAGATGATGGAGGTGGTGGCAGAGATAGTGATGGTGGCAGGGATGATGATGGAGGAGATGGAGGTGATGGCAGAGGTGGACCAGTGTGTGATGTGTGGGACTTCAGAGTACCCTGGCAAAGGAGGAGATCCTTGGTGGCTACAACACAACAACATGTTTAGATTTGATTGCCTTCTCAGCAACAGCAGGCTCAAATAGCTACTTTACAAGCCCAGGTATAGATTCTACAGGGTTATTTGGTATATATATAGGGATAGCTATAGGAACAGGCACATGAACAGACAAAGGAACAAGCATAGATCGCCTCTCTCATAGCCGAGAGAGATACCCTAAGATAGTAGTGTGAGTAGGCAGAGGGCATGGCAGAGAGACTGTAGAGAGTTGTTGAGGGTACATCGATGAAAAATTACCTTGAAAAGGTATGATGCTCCGTCAAGGAGACCGATTCTTACTAGGGAAAATATCATGAAGTAGTGCCTCCAGAGTTTCGGGCCAGCTATGCTCAGTCTACTAGCACTTGTAGTCATTCCAGGACTACCAACAACCTGGTGTTACAAAGCCACCACCTTGCAAAGATCTAGGGGCAGGGCCGTTAGGTTGTGCAGTAGGAGGTATAGGGCTGACGTTGTCTGGGGCTAGCAACACATAGCCATTGTGATGATCCTTGATGTATTTGATACATTTGATGATTTATACACTGATTATGCTAAGATATTGATTCACTACCATTTTGATGTTGTATCTCTCCACTTTTATAGACATCATTGTATACTTGACATTATGATTTTGAGATTTATATGATATGCAATGATGGTTAGTGATCCAAATGCTATCTATATGATCCTATGGTGGATTCCTATGATGGATGCATTTTATTTCTATGTTATGTGTTATGTGATGCTTTAATATGTGGGTGATCCCACAATAGTGGTTTACAACTTTTGGGAAAATTTGACACTAAAATTATTATTTTTAACTAAATCTTCACATTCGGGAACCTATAGTGGCTAAACCATGAAGAATTTGAAGATGATGCAAACTAGAGTCTCTTCACATTTTGTCTGTAGATTCTAAAAATATTTTTTCCAAAATTTTTGGAATCAGATTGCATTTCTTTTTCCATCTCCCACAAAAACTAATTTTTTTCAAAAAACAACATTTTTAAAAAATGATGCACACCGTATAACGCATAACTTTTTTCCCATGAAGGATAAAATTCTAATTCTTTTGAATTTAGATTTGTAACTCTGATATCTAGTGCTTCCACTTGGTTAGATAGTTCTTTATTGAATATTTTTTCTTTAATCAAGTTTTGAAATCAAACCAATTATAGTTCAGACATAGCGTGACCATATAACACATAAATTTTTTTGTATATATCGAAATTCATTTTTTTTTTGGATCAAGGACTTCAATATCTGGTACACTCATATTTTCAATTTTTTTTTTATAATTTGCTATTTTTCCACATGTGTAGAACAAAGAACTTCATTTTCAATGAAAAACCTATGTTTAATAAAACTAAAAAAAAAACATAATAAAACCAAAACATATTAAAATTATATTCATTGGATACCTTGTTCTGAGGACTACTTGATTCCAGTTAGGTTTGTGAAGATTCGTCCACTTTCATCCTCAACCCGAGCTCCAAAGTGCCAAAATTTAGGGTTTCTTTTGTGTCTCAAGGGGGATGAGGAATAAGGGGGGTTCCAGCGAACCCATAGGGGTTCGCTCAAACCAGGGTTCATTCGAACCCTGGTTCATTCAAACCCCCCTTTTATAAGGGGTTTTGTTGGCTTTTTTGGTGAGAAAGCATTAAAAGGGTTCGCCTGAACCCAGGTTCTAGCCAACCCTTGATGGGTTCGGTTGAACCAATAAGTTCGTACGAACCCCTAAAATCAAGTTTTTTTCCATGCATTCATTTTTTTCGAGTTTTCCTTCCTCACTTCAATTGTAAACCACTATTGTGGCTTCACCCATGTTGATGTTATGGTTGATGTATGGATGAAAAAATGATATGATAATACATAAATTATGATTCTAAATGCTTTATGGATAATGTTTTTATGTTATTTGAGATGAATATGATTATGCAAATGATATGTGATGCAATTTATTTTTGTATTTTCCTAATGCAAATATATGTGATGTAATACATGAATGAATGTATGATGTAATAATGCTTTCTAATGTATGTGTGATATGTAAAAGATTATGTAACTACATGAGAATGATATTTTTTATTAATGTCAAGTATACTCAATCTTTTAATCATAGAAATAACATCACTTTAAAACCTTTCCAGCCTTGGAAAATCCATAACTATAGATGCAAAACTAATGTGGATGCAATCTAACTTAACCATGCAAATCTAAATAAGCAAAGCTGTCATTTTATCAATCGATTTGTTGTGCTTTTATCATCATTGAGCATTTTGAATTGTTGAAAGTGAGTACAAACATCGATGGTATAATTAGACCATGATGACCTGAGTACTACTTCCATGATTTTTGATATTGCAAGTTAACACAAGCATCTAGGTATAGTTGAACCAAGATGTCTTGTGCATTGCTTGTGTAAAACAGACAAGAGTTAATCATTTTCCTATTCAAATTTAGAATTTCATCAGTAATACTTTGTAGAGAATGTCTCGCAAAAATTTGCACCATAGTAATGATTAACTCATAGATAGCAGACAAAGAAAATATCATTCTTCTTCATAGCTCCTCTAGTTCAAGACATCATCGAGTTACTCCAGAGATATGATAACAAAAATCAAAGTGTACAATAGTTGAGCATTCATGCTAAAGTAGTAAAACCATGATTAAGAAGGAACATCATCCATTTAAATTTGTTTTGATTGATTGATTTAGCTATTTGATATAGATGGTTGATGTGTATAGTCTAATGATTGATGTTTAATGTTAAGTTGCACTATGACTGTTGTGTTTGTTGTGTTTTCTAATAGTTGTTTATCTATTGGTTTAAGCTCAAAGTTTATTTCCCCTAATGAGTTCAAGATTTTTCCCCCAATCCAAGGTGAGACATGACCGCGATGCTAGGATATGTACATGAGGCTTTATGCTGATAGGTAGAATGATGGAAAAAACAAACAGACAAAACATGCTCAAATAGATGGAAAAGCTAATCTATCACAAATACCAATTGCCTGGTTTTCACTACTTGTTTTTATTACACTTTTTTTTTTAGATTTTTAGATTTTTTTGATTTTTTGATTTTTTGATTTTTTTAATTTTTTGATTTTTTACTTTTTTTTGGATTTTTCATTTTTTTCTAATTTTTTTCTTTTTCTTTTTTTGACTTTTTTTGTTGTCACCAATAAGTATGTTTTCCAGGTTTTCATCAAGGTGACATTTTTTTTAGGACATTTACCATGCAAGTGCTAGATGAATTAGGTGTACAGCTTTTTGAGATGCAAGTTGTTGATGGGTTCCTCAAACAAGTCCCCTTTAGGTGTAGACAACTGATAGGCTCTAGATCTATAGACTAATACAATGAAAAAGGGACCTAGCCAGTTTGGTTCAAACTTCCCCTTCTCTCGATCCTCTTGATTTCATGGATTCTCTTTCAAGACCAAGTCACCAACCTGAAATAATCTTGGTTTTACTCAGTGATTATAGCTCTTGGACATCCTTTGTTGATAGGATTTCAAATGATCCACAACTTGCTAATAACATTCATCCAACAGTTCTAACTCATGTAGCCTAGACGCCCATTAATCTTCATATGAAAAGATACCCTTTAGTGACACACAGAGTGATGGTAGCTCAACCTCAATAGGTAAAATGGCCTCTGATCCATATATAAGAGTGTATAGTGTGGCTCATGTTGGGGTACGAATACTAGTTCTATAAGCCCATAAAGCAGGGTTCATTTGAATATGCCAATCATGTCCAACATCATTGACAATTTTCTTTAAGAGTTTCAAAATGGTTTTGTTTGAGGCCTATGCCTGGCCATTTCCCTGAGGGTAGTATGGTGTAGAAAATTGATGTTGGATATGAAACCTTTTACAAAGTTCTTGGATGTCCTAATTCTTGAAAGGTCTACCATTGTCAGTGACAATGGATTGAGGAATGTCGTACCGACATATGATGTAATTCAGGATGAAGGATGGAATTTGTTTTTCGGTGATTATGGCTAAGTGAGCAACTTCAATCCACTTTGTAAAATACTTCATGGCTATGATGATGAATTTGTGTCCATTGGAAGATGATGGATGAACTTTTCCTACAAGGTCAAGTCCCCATTGACATAAAAGCCCATGTTGATGTGAATGGTTGCAATTCCTGGTTGGTGCATGTATCAAGTTTCCATGGATTTGGAATTTTTGGCACTTCTTGACAAATTGAAAAGACTCCTTCTCCATATTCATCCAGTAATACCCCAAGTGTAGGGGTTTTTTAGCAAGAGTTATTCCACTTGAATGAGTGCCACAAATACCTTCATGAACCTCGCGTAAAGCAGTTTCAGCTTCATTGCATTAAAGACACCGTAGGAGAGTACCATCAAGACATCATTGATAAAGTGCATCAACTATTAAGGTATGTTGAGCTGCTTGTTGAATAATGTTTCTTTTTTTGTTTCAAGATAAATCTAGTAGTAAGATGTCTTTTAGATAGGTGTAGATCTTCCCATAGATAGAAGCTTCAGCCTTGACTAGATGGTATATTACTTGGGATTCAGGGTTATCATAGGCAGGGTTAAATAGTTGTTCAACCATGAATTGATAATGGGCTCATTTTTTTGGTATCTGTAGGAGAGAAGCAATCATCTCCATGGCATCAACAACTTTGTTGTCCCCTCTTAGAATCTGCTCAAATTTGATTTCAAGAAAGTAATTTTTAAAGTCATCAACCATTCTTTTATAGGGCATCAATTTGTCATCTTTTGTCTAATAATCGTCAGTCACTTGACTTATGACTAGTTGGGAATCACCATAGACTTGCAACTCTATGATCTTCCATTTGACTACCACCTTGATTCCAATGATCAATGATTCATAATTAGCTATGTTATTAGTACAAGTAAACATTAACCTGTAGGAATTTGGAATGGTGTGTCCTTGAGGCATGACAAATAGGAATATTCCTGCACCTAATCCATGTTGTGTGTAAGATCCATCAAAATATAACATCCATTGTTGTGTTGACACTGTAAGGACATTGACATATGGAAACTCAATGTTCATGGGATGATCATCTTTTAATGGTGCTTCAACTAATTGATTCATTATGGCTTGACCCTTGATGGATTTTTGGTCCACATATTGGATATTAAACTCACTCAATATCATTACCTACTTGAATAGTTTTTTTGTTAGGGTAGCTTTGTTGAGTAGATACTTCAATGGATCAATTTTTGCTATGAGTTTGATGGTGTGGGTTAACATGTAGTGTCTTAGTTACTGAGTAGCAAATACTACCACCAGACAAGATTTTTCAATAAATGTTTAGTTGATTTCATAGCCATTGAAGGTTCTGCTAATGTAATAAATAGCCCTTTCTTTTCCCTCAGAATGTTCTTATGCCAATAGAGTGCCCAAAGATACCTTTTTTGTTGCTATGTAGGGTAATAATGGTTTTCCTTCCATTGGTGATATCAGATACTATTTTAGATGATTAAAAGTTTCTTCATATTTTTCATCCCATTTGAAAGAAACGTTCTTGTGTAGCAAGTGATTAAAAGGATAGGTTTTATCTGGCAGTTGTACGATGAACCTTATAATAGATTGGAATAATTCCTATAAAGATCTGAGTTGGCTGATATTCTTAGGAGGAGGCATCTCCATTATAGCTTTGACTTTAACAGGATCCACCTCAATTCCTTTAGTTGATACTATAGACACATCAAATTAACATCATGCATATTAACTAATCATATTCGCTCGTCAATTAAATAAACCAAGTTTCATTGATTAATCTCTAAAGATTGTCCATCTAAAATTAAATAAATTAACTTTATTTAATTTGATCCTATCACTATCCCCCTTAGCTAAATAAATCAAATATTTATTTAACTAAATCGTTATCACCTTTCATCTCCCTTTGATTTGATTTAAACCCCTAAATCTAAGTCAAATGGGTCAAAAACATCTAACATCATCTTAATTAATCTAATCCATGATTAAATGCTAATCCTAATCACTTGTATTCTCTAGATTTTGCCACTTGCACACGAAATTGCATTTAATTGATTTATCAAAATCTTTATTTACTTTCAACTTGGCATAAAGGGAGAATATTCTCCAAGTTTGAATCTCCCCCCAATTTGGCATGTACATCCAACAAAGCAATCAATGTCTCTTACATGTCCCTTGCACAAGTCAAACTCAACATTTACTCTCAAATTCAAATTTGAAATCTCCCTCTCTTTGGCACATTGACCAAAATGTGCTCACTCCTCAACCACTCACAAGTTGAAAAGTGGCCTCATCTCATTGGTCCAATCTTTGTCCCGCATTCATCCATTTGGATATTTCTCTCATCAAAATAAGCTATAAATGAAAGCTTCATCTTTTATCAAATCCTCCACAATTTCATCCACAAATCCTATGCAAAGTCACTCTCCTCATTTGAGAACTTATTTTGCCCATCTTACTCCATCATCATCATTGGAATTATATCATTTAGCTTATCTTAGCAAGGGTTGGGAAAGGGATTCTTTCCATAGAAGCACCAATCCAATATGAAATAGGGTTTAATTGTTTGCATTTAGAAACATGATTTATTATTTCATATGGATGCTTGATTATTAGCTTGGTTTTAAAATACTAACCATTTTCAGATTTGGCATCCACATAATGGTGCTAGAGGGAGGGCAACAAATTTCAATTTTAGCATTCAAATTTTGATTAAGTTTCTTTTGTAGCTATTATGGAAATTTAAACATTAGATTTCATTTGCTAGAAAGTTTATGAAAGCTAGCATATGCTTCTGATGGAAAACTTTTAAAAGATAACACATTTTTTTATGCTTCTGCATTTTAAATGCATATGCAGAAATAAACTATATGTTGTCTTTTATCTATGATTGCACACTAGTATGAAATTAATTTTCCATATCCAACTACACTTGTATTCACATTTAGCGCGTCTTCTTGTTTATTCTCAATAGCTAATCTTGAATCAATAGAGTCACTAGTGCTTCACAAGTCCTAGCATTTAATTTACTCTAGTTGGCATGTGTCAGGCATTCTATATGGAAATCACTGACCTGTTACATTCTATCTCATTGTGATTCTAATTTGTCTGTTATATACGAAATGATACATAAAGATCCACAATAATTTTCTATGTAACAAACAACAGATCATGGCATCAAATTTTGAGAAGCCCATATCCTTTTCCTCAATCATTCTCTGAGGTTTCCCAGCCTTTCAAAAAAAAAAAAAACTACCCAAAGAACTTGCATTATTATAGCTAAATCTGAGTTTTGTTTCTAACACACGCGTTAAGTTCATCATAATTCTATAGCTGAGTGATTTTCTGCCACCTAGGTTCTATCGTATTCTTGTTTGTCATAAACTTAGCTTTCATGCTATTAGCTCCTCCTGCCTTGTTGTCTTCTTACTGGAAATAAACCCATTTGTTCTTGCTGGTTGATGCGACGTCTCCAATAACTCTCATGCAAAAAATCGTAGATGCATCCCTTTGAGGTGTTTTATCAGATAGTTCACATGCTTTTTATGTTCTTCCATAAATAAATGTCCATACCCCATTCCAAAGCTCTCATTTTGGCATAAGCTAGGAGGACACGATGAATGAAGGGGAGTCTGGATTTTGCACTTGCTAATTGCATTTACTTGTAGGTTTCTAAAGATTTTTCAACGAATCCATTTTGTATCTACCTTGCAATCATTGTAGGCATAAGACCACGTCTTTGAGGTAGTCTACCATTCCCTCTCTGTGCTTCTATCTTGCTCGTTGGCTCTCCACCTACGACTTGCATTTTCCTAAAAGTTGCTCACTCCTCTTCAAGCTATCTCTACAAAGGTGTCAGCTACAACAACCTTTTTTTTAAGGCTTTCTATCAAATAGCTCACGTACCCTCTTTGTGCTTCTATTTTGGCACAGGCTGGGTCGATGCTGGCATAGGTTGTGGAATTCTGCTTTACATCTTCCAATGGAATTTGCTTGAAAGTGCCTAAAGCTTCTGTCATCTCCTTGGGCATTCTGTCACACAGTTCGCGTGTCTTGTTTATGCTCCCGTCACTTGCAGTTTCCTAAAAGTTTCTAAACACCTCTTCATTAAAGTTTCTGATGCCTATTCAATAAATCCACTTTGTGCATAACCTGCGACTGCTATGTTCTGGAAAAATGCATTTGGTTGAAGTTTTTTTTTTTTTCAAAGATCATTAATGCATAAAGAGGAAATGTACATGTAGGGAGAACTAAGATCGATCAGTTATGCACATTTAAAACTATGGTCTCAAATGTCACTAGTATTTAGTATTTTTAACATCACATACTGATCAATGGCTGTAGGGAACTCACGTCACTTTACTGATGAAGCAATGAATTAAGTCACTGGCTTTCTTTCTTTGAAGCCATTCTGTCAAACAATTCACATGCCTTGTCTGTGCTTCACATCTCTCTAGGAAAAGGAGGAAAACAAAGGAGAAAGGGAAAAGTGAAAAGAAAAAAGAGAACGAAGGAAAACAAAGGTGTAAAAGACAAGCAAAGAGAACGGATTTTTGTTTGCAAGAAGCAATCTTTGGAGGAATCTTGGAGAATGGAGCATTAAATTCAGAATTTATAAAGCATTTTTTTAATTCTTAAGGGCTTCCACTTCATGCTTTAATTTTCTATTTTAAGCCAACTAGATCATTATTTTTCTTTCAAAGTTGGGCTAAAATTGAACCTTAGAGACCTACTAGATTTCAATTTTGCCTAAAATTGAACAAAGCAACTTCAATCATTTCATTTTTGTGCTTAAAACAAATTCATCATTCTATTGAGGCTTAAAATGAACATGTGTTTTTCGTGTTTCGTAATCTTTTATTCAAAGTAATCTCATCTAAAAAGGCGTATGCACTTCTCTTGTGCTTCACAGCGATCTTGAGAACCAAAATTATTTTTGATGACATTAAGTTGCATAAAATATTTCCTCCACACTTCGTTTTGGGTTTAAAAATTGAAAATATTGTGCGAGTGTGAGTAGAGCATCATCGTGTATATTCTCTTTCTTTGTGCCGTCAATAATTGATCGAGTTACAAATTTTTGTCTTTACTCGCTTTTGTTTATCCTAGAGGGCCTGCCTTGGGGAAAAAGTACTCACCCAAGGGAATGAATCAACTGGTAACACTCTAAAGCCAAGATTATTTCCAACTAGGATATAAGTGTGAGTAATGGAGTAAACGCCAATATCATGCGGTTGGCTCTGACAAGATGGATCCGAAAGGGGACTCTCGCCGTATGGGTCAATCTCCAAAAATGGAAAGTCTGAACTAGAACCCTTGTTTGTAGTGGCGTATTAACTCATTCACCAATTTTATCAAAGTGGTGCATTGGAACTTAGATTCCAAGAAGTTACTTGCCATGTCTGATCTTGGTTAAAGTATAGAGGTTAAGACTTCATTCTTAACATACCTTTATATTTTTTCCTTGGTTGCATGTAAAATCATCTCTTCTACAAAGGGCATGAGGCAAGCCCACTAAGAAAAATGTACCAATTGAGCTAGGATGTTATATTGCTTGTTAGTCAGTTTGAAAACACAGTGCTTTAATCAAAAAAATTAGAAAACCAACATTCAACATGAGCATGTCAAATCTCAAACCCTTTAGGAGAAGCAAATATCTTTGAACAAATTAACATGTTATTGCTTGCCCTTGGGATTTGTATCCTTAGAGGCTTCTAAGCATTTGAATTTCATCTCAATTTTCTCCTACTAAGGTCAACAATAGGTAACTCTTTCCTCAAATTTCCTTGGTTTCCACATAATACACTTTGTGGGATAAGGGGAAAGTTGAGACATTAGACATCTAGACTCAAAATCTAACCAAGAGTGTGTTTGTGGTAAAAAGAATCCATTAAGAAAAGATTAAATCAATTGGACCCCACATATGTGCTTGGCATCTTTTGGTCATATAGTTTTCATGCAAACATCGGTCTTTTGATTTTGAATTTATTTTAGAGAAAGGCATGTTCTTCACTATCTTGGTCTAGTAAACAAGTCCTTCCTAGGTTAATTTAGGATCAAATCAAATACTTCATCCAAATTCCAAACATCTATCAAAACCCATCCCACCAAACAATTTTAGAGGTTTGAAAACATCATTCTAGACTTGGGAAAATCATCAAACCAAAAATAACCTTGTTTAGTTAGGAGTATAGGAATGCATCCTTTCTCATACCTCTAAATAAATCAACAATCCTTTGAACAAATTCATCCTAAGATAACATCTTACATCTTATGGTTTACAAGTTCATTACCCAAATCAAACCAATCAAAATCAAACCCTAAGTCTAGCATTGATCCAAAGTCCCTAAATGTTCAACACTCATATCATTTCCCCTTTTCATCTTTCAACTCGTCATTGGTCCTAAGAACCTTAGAGGTCACTTTTGCAACAAGGTCAAAACACAAGAGGAACATGGAATACAAACTTGATCGATACATCATGAGTAATCCAAATCAATTGAATTTTCAAAGCCTTACAATATCGATTGATTATCAAAACTCACACTTATACAATCCATACATAAGATCATTACCTTCTACAAATGTCAATGGCACAACGAGTGTGAGTATTCCCAAATCAAAGATTGGAATACATTTCTGGATGGTAGATCTAAGTCCAAACCTACAAGTCTGTCCACCAAACAATCAATGCATGAGCCTTCAAACAAACAACATCATCCCACCAAATCCCTACAAGCCAAATGAGAATGTAACAAGTACAAGTTTTTGAAACATGAATCCGGAAAAATTTGGGATAAATATGTTTGCAAACCATAAGAATATTGTTCAAAATCCAAACAAGATGTTAATGACTCCAAAGAAAGGCAATGTGATTCCCAACATCAACAATGTTCAATTTCAACCTATCATGCCAAATTAGAACAATGTCCAAAATCAATTTGTCCATGATCCCATTCAAAAATCACAAGTATGCATCCCAAATCCACGTGAACAAAAACCAAATCAACTATATCAAGGGAATCAAGATTGAAATCAAGAAAAAATTTGGCGAGATCAAATTGCAACACTTACCAAAAGAGTTGAGTCATTACGCCAAGAGACATCTCATGTAATACTCCCATGTTTGTTGATTCATTAGAGAATTTTGGAACTTTTGATATCATGGATACTCTATATGGTGGTTTTATATTTGATCATGTGTGGTTTCTTGGTTAGTTTGCTTACTACTCTTACATTATGTGTGACAATTGATGATACATTATACATAGATGATTTGATTTATTATGCAATGATAAGTTCTTAAATTCATATGCGTTAATGATATTATGTGTACGATGACATGTTCAGTATATTATGGTGGAAGGACGGAGTAGTACCACTTGCTTGCGAGTGCCCTATTACCCCACTATTTATTTTCACCATGTGTTTTCAATGGAGATTATATGTTACTTGACGTTTAATTGTTTGCAGGGATTGCAGGATTAAAAGTCTCGACTCCACCTGCTTCGGCAGGATAGGGCGAGCACAAATTAAACCCAACGGGTACGATGTGGTTAAAAAGGAGTTGTAAGGAAGGGTTTCCCGACCCAAGTCCGTCATTCGTATGAGTTTATTGAGTCATATGTTGATCCGATTTTGTCTTGTTATTTCGATTGTTTTGAGTTAGATGATTTAATTAATTTATTATGTTAGTGATAGTTAATTTACTTATTTTAGAATTATTAATTATGTATTAAGAAGTATTAAGGTTAATTATATTTTAAGTTAAAAGTAATTGTTTATAAAAGTTTGTTTTAATTATTTGTAGAAATTAAGTGGAAGTACGTTTAAAACAAAAATAAATTATTGGTTTAAAATTAAATAAATAAATAATTAAAGCTACTTTAATTAAAGTTGAGCGGTGGTAATTTAAATTAGTAAACAAATACATAAAAATGTTTAATTAAAATTGGTAAAAACTTGTGGGAGTTATTCGGGAAGAAAATTAGTTATTTTGTAAACCTTCCACAGGAACGGAAAGAAAAGAGTTGGGCGGCTGTAAAAGGGAAATGGTTATTCTTTAAAAGAGGAGGAAAAATTTTGGAAGGGGGCTGGGAAATTGATTTCGGAAAAAGAGCTATAAGAAAGAGGGTTGGCATGTGAAGAAGGAGAAAAGCGTTTGTGGGGAGTGCTTCTTCAGCCGTAGGACACTAAGTTCCATTCAAGCTCTATTTTTTTTTTTATTGTTTATACTCTTGTTTTATTTTATAAGGTTTGGCTGTACTATTGGTGAATGTAATCTCTGGCTGAATTGAATTTATGAAATTAAAATTTTCTATCTGTAGAAATATGGAAAATTTCCAATAAAACTTAAAAAAAAATATATTGTCCCAATTTATGCAAGCAAGATATTGAAAAATTATGAATGCCAAAAGATTTACCGTGTTTCAAACCAGAATCTTGAATTTTTAGTTGTCCAAAACAATTATTTGATCAATACCAGGGACTGGGGTAAAATGGGGTTTTACCATTTAATTCGGTAAATGCAGCCTTATAGGTTAATTTTCTCAAAAAAATTTGGAAAACTGTTTTACCTTTGTGTGGAATGGGTAATTGGGTTTATTTTTTTACCCTGTGTACGTTTCACGGGTTTGCAATGCTATGTATTTTATTGGTTATTTTATTGTATGAAACTCATTCATATTGAATAAATATATATATTTATTTAAATCGATATTGGACTGTTGTATTTGATTCATTCTTTTCTATTTAGTAAACATTAATCTATTGTGGAATAAATCGCAAAAGTTACCAGTCTCTTTGTATATTCATGATTCTGTGTGCTTCCATCCATTCATATGAACTGTCCTCGCCATGAGTGTAGTCTTTGTTGGTTAAAATGTTTGGTTGAATGCATAGGTTCTTTTTCTGCGTCCATGTTTTGTTTGATTTAATTATTTATTCGTCCGGATTTGGTTTGCTGTGAGATCTTCTCTTGATACTACCTTGTTATTTGTTTTCATTTCGTACTCCTGTGTACAT
Source organism: Sequoia sempervirens (assembly GCA_007258455.2). NCBI lineage: Eukaryota > Viridiplantae > Streptophyta > Pinopsida > Cupressales > Cupressaceae > Sequoia > Sequoia sempervirens. Next base: position 214,201,453 of record VDFB02379711.1, on the reverse strand, counting down.
TTTATTAACATTCAGAAGTTGTTTAGTTCTAAGCATTCGCTGTTAAGTTGTTTCATGGGTCTTTTGGCTTCCGTTCCCTACAGTTTTTACTGGTTTATAATTATGTCCTTTTCAAACATGGACTATTTCGATTTGTTGATTTTTGTGTGCTATAATATGCGTCCATATATAAATTCATTTGTCCTTTTGTTCTTTTCTATCTTCGTACAGCATGACAAAAACGTCGTCTGCCCATTTATCAGTTCTTTCTTGTTGTTCGCTGTTTATGGCGTTTCGTGTTATTCTGTGGCGTATTGAACTCCATATTGAAATTTTGAAAACATGATTGATATTCTGAAATTTTGCCTTCTTCATTTTATTAGAAGTTGAGAACCCGGTATGGCCATTATCCCTGTTGTGCCTATGCTTTTACCTTGACTCAGATCCCCGTGAGTTGGCCGGCAGTGGCCTTATTTTTTTTTCCTATCCTCTTTTTCCTGTGATTGTGTGCATGGTGGTACCCTATTTCTTCCTGAGCGAGGGCCGTGTATAGTGGCATGATTCCTTTCGCTCGCCGTCTGGTGGTTCGCTATTTGTGTCCACTATAGAAATATTTGATGTAACTCTTTCCATTCGCCTTTTCATTCACGGGTGCTATGTGTAATCATTAGTTTACTGAAAGTTACCTTTCTCTTTTTTGTGCCCAGTATTTCATTGGTTCAACATTGTAATATGCATCATTTCGATAGGTAGTATTCGTATTTATCAGATATCGTGGGGTTGTCAGTTCAGTATAAGGAAATTCGAATGCCAAGATTATTGTATTCGGTGTTAGGTAAACATACTGATATATATATGAGAAATAATTATAATGTTATAGTATTGATGTCAGCCCATATATGTATATATAGTATTATATTTATTTATTTATAATGCATTATGTTTAGTTGGATTATTTGTAAATTTTATCATAAGAGTTATAGAATTTCTTTATATATGTTGTTTCTTTATATATATATATAGTTGGGATTAATTTTATATCTATATTATTATTAAAAATAATACAAATTTATATACACAAATATGTGTAGATTTATATAAATATCCTGTAATTCAATTGTGTGGTAGTTTAGTATTGATGGTATGGTAGGAGGTTGGCTTACCATTATTTGATTTATTTGTTGAAGGTGGTATTCATTCTTGTTAAGGAAAAACAAATATAACGGTGAAATATAGAGTTAAATTAGATATTTTTGTGTATCGGATTACATTTTGATGTGAATTATTCCATGTTTTAAGACGTGCTTCTTGTTGTATTATTGTTAATGTTTCTTATGGGTTATATCATTTTGAGAGTGATGGGAACTTTCTTATATGGGTGAAAACTAGGAGTTTAACGTCTTGTTAGGAGCCTAAGTGATTCTAGAGGTGGGATAATGTGGCACTCTTGTTTTGTTTTAAATTTGGTTTTGTGATGCTATTAGATCGATTATATGTTTGGATTATACCAATCTATGAATGAGTTCTCTTGTGGATTCGTGAGATGGTCATGCTTCACCTTGATTATTGTTGATTCAGTTCTTTATGTGATACGATCCTTGATGTTATTGTTGTGGTTGAGTGTTTAGAGGGAGTGGCTCTAAGTGGGTGGTCGGCGCACAAAGGGGCGCCAAGATAGCCCTCGTTAGAGTGAATTTAATAAGTGATAATTTTAAACAATTAACTAGGGGTGGGTAGTAACACACTAAAAAGATAATTGTTGCCTCATCCACCTTTTAGTGCTACCACAGACTAAAGGGGATTGAGAAGGCTATGGTTGGCATGTTCATTGCCTTGTCTTCGCGAGGGGTAACGGATATGCATGAGCAACCCTATGGAGCGGCTCCTTGAGATAGGTAGTCTGGATAACCATAGATGGAGGTGGCTCCTAGCGCTTGGTTGTCTAGATAATCTGTCAGTAGATGGAGGCGGCACCTTGCGATAGGTAGTCTGGAGAATCCATGTTAAGCCATGCGATGACACTCTCCTCTAACATTCATGTTTATGTTGTCTTTTGGGAATCCTCTGGAATCAGTCATTTGCTTTGTATTGATGGTTTTTATTGTTTTTCAAATTTGAATGCTTTTATGTGTTGTGTGATTTCATTTAGTTGATTGTGAGTTTATGTTTTGTTGGTCTTGGTTGGGAACCTTTTCCTTTGCAACTCCTAGCACGAGGGTGGTCGGGTGGTTCATGTTTCGCACCCCGTTGGGATTCTCTCTTTTTATGCAAGTTCATTTTATGGTGTGAGTTGCAGTCTCAGTGGATTCTTCTTCGTGGGTTTCAGATTTATGTATTTATGTGATTCTTTTTATTGATGTATCATTCGCACCTAGTTGGGACAGTTTTGTATATTTTTGCACATGGTGCTATTGTAATGTAATCGTATGATGATGCAATGTACTTTATTTGTAACATGGTTTTGAGGAGAATTAATAATGATGTCATAACTTTGGATATTATTCTAACATGTTTTCTATTGTTGTTACTGATGTAATTACTATTATGAATGGATGAATTTATGGATCATGTAATAGTTAGGTAAATTATTTATGTTAAGTAACGACCTCGTGTTCCTCAAAGGATTAAGTTATGCAATTTGATTGATGATTAAGTTATGTTATTTACTATTCTCTCCTATGTTTATAAAAAAAAAATTGGTTGCATTTTACTTAATTCCTTTGGGGTTGCATGGTGGGAACAACATCTCCACCACCATTACCCATATCAATGTCATTCCTTGGTTTAGGGCTTCCCCCTTTACCTAGCAAAAATCACTCCATCCAAATCAATCCACCTAACACCAATCAAGCCATCACATCAAATCCATTGAATATACCATCGACATCGCACCAATAGATGGTATCTAATCAAATGACAACATCAATCTTGACAAATCAAAATATGGTTTCCCAAGGATAGATCACCTTGGTCATTCCAACCATTCATATCACCTTGATCACTCCAACCATCCCTATCACTTCAATCATTCCAACCAGCACTATCATGCCCATCACATCTCAAACCATCATGATCACTCCAAGCGTATCTCAACCACTCATCACTACATCCAACACAATTCCAAATCTACCACCACTACCACCAAAACCAAATGCAACAAGACAACATGACATTGCACTAAAAGCTCACTACTCCCAAAGGCCATCCAACAATATCTAGCCATGCAAAAATCAACACAAGCTCAACAAGTGCAACAAGCCTCTCAAGTTTCCCAAGCCTCTCAAGCTACCGAACAAACACAAGCACACACACAAAAAGTGACAACTATTAAGAAGAAGGATAAAGATCAATCCACCATTGAACACCTTGAAAAGATGCACTCCATCCAATGATAAAATCAAGATATGTCAAGAGTCGCTTTTCAATCATTATCAAAATCCACCAACCAACAATGATCCAATCCAAGAAATGTCAACATCACTTATGATTGATGACATTGACGATCTCTCCACCATACTTGTTGAAAACAATGTTCAAGATCTCTCCATTAAGGAGCACATTGAAGATGTTTCTACACAATTCAACGATGAACTCACCATACATCAAGAGCCACTTTTTAGTGATCTATTTCAAGGAGTGTTAGGATTATTTGATCCTATGAACATAATGCACAATCCATCGACCAATGATCATGTTGAAAATGTCTCTACATTGCTTTATGAGTTAGAGGACATATCTCAAGAATTTATTCCAAAGCATGATCAAAATCCTTCACAAAATTCTAGCAATGGTCCTTTCCAAGACATATTGACATCCTTCGACCTCATGGTTATAGATACCTAACCCCCTAACTCTACACTTGAGGATATTGAACCACTTTACCATGTCTAATGACGCATATCCAAGAACCCTTTTGTAAGCAATCCATCCTTTGAACCGAACCATCAAGAACTTGATCCAAAGCATGTCGAAGCAACTCCAAAATCATTCAAGATCAAGAATTTGTATCTTCAAGATAATTATATCGATCTAATGGACACTCTCCTATCTATGAAAGATGCATTACCCTCCATCTACCCATGAGATTCTTTCTACAGATGGACACATAGATGATCTTCATCTAGAACAAGATTTTGTCACACAAAAAGAGTAGATTATTAATTCATACAGTCAAACTGAGTTATCAACATTAGGATCAGATGTATCCAAAATTCAGACTGAAGACATCATGTATGAAGATATCCAACATTACCCACTCAAGGAAGCAAGTCAGATAGAACAAGATATTTCAAAGTTAGTAGAGCATCCAATTGAAATAATGTCATCTACAAGTTATTTATCGAGAGCACATTCTAACAAGAGCTTCCTTTAACAAGAAGACCGAGCATGAAGAGTCCTATGATGAAACTAGTGTAAATACTACAACCAACCACATCATGAATCGAGGCATGAAGAGTGCACTTATGATGGAAACTAGTGTAAAATACACAACCAACCACATCATGAATCTTCATCACCCATCACCCATCTCACGAGATTGGGACCCAATGTCAAAAATATTTAGAATCAAAGCACAAAAGAGATGTTATCAAAGAAAGAAGGTAGAAAGCATAATGGACAAATCAAATACATGGATACCAAAGAATGCAAAGAAAGATTATCCCTATCAAACTCCATTAGTCAAAGAAACTATGGGGAAAAATAAAAAAGGGAAAAGTATCCATCAAAGATGTCCACAAAGGCAAAAGCAAGCTTCTCAAGTGACGTACAAAGTATATCAAGCAATTGGTCCTAATTCCACATACACTTTCATATCCACCCATCATTGCTCATCTTCCTAAGTTTGGAGAGTCAAAGATTCCAAAATATCAACCAATCCATCTTTTATCCCTAAACATACTCCATCCACGCCTCCATGCATGATATCCAGTTCTCACATTGACCATGTGTTGGCAACAACCCTTCATCATAAGGATTTAGAAGGCACTCTATCACGATGTGTGCACAAAGACAAAGTCAACTTTGGTATCGACGAAGAAGATTAGGAATCTCGAAAGCTGCATTCAAGTGTACGTATCTTAGCAAAGTAACTTCTTCAAACAGGATACCGATGGCACATTATGACAAAAGAATCTACATCGACACCACTAGGTGGGTTAGCATGAATCTTTCAGAAAAACCAAAAAAAAAAAGAAAAACAAAAATCAAAGGTAAAAAAAAAAAAATTAGAAGAGAAGGATTGAAAATAGAAAAAGAAAAAATCATCCTCTGAGTAAATAGCATGGGGAAGCTTTGAAGCGGGACCATGATGAAAACTTGGCAAATAGGTGTCATGTGTAGAATCGAGCATCTATGTGCACCAGTTCAGTTGAAAGCATCTTATCCTATCCGTAATAAATCCAACATTCCATTCATCTCAGCCATATTAAATCCAGTCATCCATGAACCATTTATCGAATCCATTTTCATCCATTCACATCCATCATCCAAGTTATCTTGATCTTGATGAAAGTTTGGGGCACACTTTATGCTTGCTTATGATAAACATCTTGACATGGGTCGTTTTCATTGATCCTATCCTACCTAGCATTATCTGAGCCATGAAGCATTCTTTATTCGAACACCTTATCTTATTGCAAGATAATCCTTGGCATCCTTTGTGTACTTACCATATCCATCCGTCCATACAGCTATCCAAGCATCCATCCATGAAATTCAATACATTGCTAGATATTGGAGGAAAATATCTCACATCTTTCTTTGAGAATAAATCTTGTCCTATATCCTCTAACTTATGTGGCGATCTGAACATTGGAAAATGTGAAATCAAATTGGTCAAGCATTTGAGATCCAAATTCCAAATCACTAGCCCATGGCATATTTTGACGAGAAGACATTCCTTATCAATCTTCATCATTCATCAAACATCGATCCAAACAATCACGATCAGTTGCATCTAAGTTGCACTTCAATGTCACATCAAATCATTCAAACAACTTTTTGTTCCAAATCAAGCTTCATCAATCTTGATCAATTGAATCCAATCAATCCATAATCTTGGGATATGCTTCCCAATCATTGTGTTGCTTAACACTATCCTTGTATTGTTGTGCATCCTCAAACAATTTTATCATCATCAATCCTGATCAATCAATCCTTGCATTGTTGTGCATCCTCAATAATGTTATTGTCATCAATCCTGATCAATCAAATCCTTGCATTGTTGTGTATCCTCAACAATGTTATCATCATCACCAGTCCATCAATCTGATCAATCAACCTTATCTTAGTCTTCAACAAAATCCCAAACAAAGCACTGATATCATCACACATGTCCATATCCAAATTGTCAAAATCATGAGAAAATACAAAAATAAGTCAAAAACATGACATCCGAAGTACGCTGTCTTTGAGCTTAAACATAGGCAAGGCTCATCTTTGATCATCCCCCGAGACAAAAAAATCCAAAAACATTAAAAAAAAATAAAACCCCAAAACATCACAAAAAATCAAAAATAAAAACATTTGTAAAATCTCGAAAAATAACAAAA
>VDFB02379711.1:214175265-214194823 GCA_007258455.2 Sequoia sempervirens | reverse complement strand
AGATAATTTATTATATCTGCATACCATGGTTGAATAACCTTGATTGAAAACATGTGCTCATCAGGAAAGGAGTCTTCAATAAGTGCAGAGTCATCTTGCCTTTGAATTATAGAAAGGAAATCAACAACCACATTGGCTTTACTTGGCTTGTCCACAATTGTAATGTCAAATTCCTGCATCACCAATAACCATCTGGCCAGTCTCTTGGATATTGAGCTTTTTTTCATCAGATACTAGATTGCTACATGATCAGTGTAGACAAATATCTAATAACCAGTGATGTAATGCCTGAATTTATTGAGGGCATAGATGATTGCAAACATTTCTTATTCTGTAACAGTGTAGTTGAATTCAACCCCTTGTAGATTTTTTGCTTATATAGTAGAGGGCATGTTCTGTTGATCCATCCTTCTGCCCTAACACTGCTCCAATGGCATAATCTGATGCATCAGTATGAATATGAAATGGAAGTGACCAATTAGGTCCTTTCAGAATAGGTGCCTGTGTAAGGGCTACTTTTAAATCAAGGAATGATTTTTCACATTCCTCAGTCCAAGAAAAATCACAAATATCTTTCTTGAGGTAGCCCATAAAGGGACACGCTGTTGGGTAGATTCCTTGATAAATACGTAGTATCCATCATGGCCAAAGCTCATACTTCTTTTAAGCGGTAGGAGAGGGTAGCTTAGAGATGACCTCAATCTTAGTAGGATCAACCTAAATTCCTGTAGCAGAAATAGCAGTGGCCAGATACGCTCTTCTATGCACAGGCCTCACTACAAAGGTGGAAGTAATTCCTCCCACCTGCCTTGCAAACCCTATAGTTCACTGTGCTATCCTAAGTTTCCAAAATGAAAATGCTAAGGTAAAATCCTCCATGCAGGCCTTTCCTCGTGGGCCGCCATCTATGGCCCGCTGTTACTTGGTTGACATTTATTAGTGGTAGTGCCTTCTCTTCTATCCATGGTGTAGAGTATGTGCCTTCCTCTGATTTCTAAACTCATCTGACGAAAAATGAAAAACTTTAAAGTGTTTTGCGAGTCTATGTATGCGAAATGCCGCATGTAGACCACCGACTCATCACCACCGTTCCAAATGACCATCACAAAGCAATTTATGTTAGTCCTATCCCACAACCTCCTAAGTTAATCACACTTCAAAGCAACAAGCCTAAACCATCTGGAGACCTTGCACTACCCACACTGCGGACTTCTCCTTATAGGGCGTTGTGCCTTGTTTGTCGTTTATTAATGGTAGAGTTTGAAGCGTCCATGAAGCCTCCTACCTCCACACCCCTCAAGCTTGGATAAATATGATAACCATTCGGGTGACTTTGAAGGCCTAACAGTTGATTTCCCCATGTGCCAAGTGACCTCCTGAAGACCTTGACCACCAAATTCCCTACTGCAAAATTCTAATTGTGGGTGGCTATCTGTGGGTCATCGTGAACCCAGTGTCGTTTTGCTCTCAATTACTCCTGACAACCTCCAGCTTAGGGAAACCTGCATCTCTAGGCCCACATTCATGTATTTGGTCCAAATGAACTTGAAACAATGAATATTGATGAATTTAATGAATTTCTAAAGATGTATTTCTGGATCTAACCCTCGTTTTGTAGGATTTAACTAATTCTTCCCAAAATTTTATGTGAATGCACTTACTACATTTTTGCATGCATGATTTATGGAATCTAGTGTGGGTCCATCTAGAAAGTATGCTGAGAAAGAGAAAGGAAAGAAATCTGCATGTCTTCCAAGAGGGAAGGAAGAGAAAGATCAGATGGAGTACCCATTCCATGGGGTGGCATGCACCTCCAAGATCACCTCCACCTAGGATTCAATGTTAGATACCAATCATGAGCACGTGGATATAGATGGGTTTTGGCATAGGGTAATGATCCACCCCACAACCAAAAATGCATGAAAAATTAGAGAAAGTGGTCTCACCAAGGAATCCTGCTTTCCACTCGTGCTCATTGTTACGAAATTAGTGATGGTATGTAGAGAATGTTACCATAGTAGCAAAAAATCATTGACCATGATGACAGAGTGTTAGTAGATTTGTCAGCCAAATCCATAGGCCAAACATTCCATATTCCTACATTTAATGTAATGGAGGAAACAAAAAATGGATATGGTGAAAACATGTGGAAAGTAGGCCCTCTAGCATGTGAACCATCAATTTTTGTGGTTCTATGTACTTCTCTTGCACTATTAGGGTTTTTCACCTAAAAGGAGAGAGATAGGCCCAAAAAATAAGGTGGTTCACTCAAGCTAATGCATGTATTATGGAATTATGTCTAAATGTGATAATCCAGATGTAGAAAAATGACAAAATTAATTGATTATTTATGCAAAACCTCAAAAAAATGAAGTGTTTGAAAACATAGTGACATTTGCAAAAGACCTCAAAAGATTAACAAAAATGTAGATAGAACTAAATAGAAAGTTGTATCTCAGAATGTGTACATTTGTAAGCCTAGTGAAGATTGGAAACTACTTTGAAAATCTAGAAAAGTTTACTTTTTGACTAACTGGGACTCATTCGCCACCCTAGGAAAATTAGTCCCAAGTTAGGGATCTCTACCCAGAAACTGATTTCTCCCAAATGGGTACTGGAACCTACATTCAACTTTGATAGGCACCTCCAATGGGACTCATTCACCATCCATGGTGAATTGATCATTTTTTAGTTTTTTGCAAATTCAAGTTTCAGATCTGTACCTTGTCACCTACACAACACTTCTTAATAGAAACCCAGAGTTGAATCTTGGAAAATACCTACAAAACAACTTAATGTTTTTTTTCTAATGGGGTGTGTGTCTTTTTCAAACCCCTAATTTGGTAATTAAACTTTGAATGAATAAAATTTGCATAAAACCCTAGCCTTAAGTGTGTCTAAGACTAGGAAAATATGAGGTAGGACAAAACCCTATTCTAATGTGCTAGAATAAGATGAATAAATGTAATTTGAATGATTCATAACTTCAATCCAAGAAACCCTACAACATCTCAAATGAATGTAAATGACACGCAAATGCAATACAAACCTTAAATTTTAAGATAGAGAGAAAATAGAAGATGGAATCACTTTGAAAACAAGTCTTTAGGTGTGATTTGATGGCTAGTTTCATCTCCTCAATCTACATTTCTCCATGGTTATCCATAGGAATCTATTAGCAACTCTTTGCAATGTTGATTCTTTAATGAGAAGTGTGCTTGAAGACCTGCAAAAACCCTAGTTTTCTGTCCTAAAGCTTCAACTTTGTTGTGGAAAATGCTAATGTTGTGGAAGACTCTTGATACTTAACTTTTGAAATTTGTTTTTAAAAATGACTAGGAGATGTGAAAAATGATTTAAAATGTGTATTTATAGGCAACAATACCTAATTTTCTCATTATTTAGACCTAAGAGGTTGGAATCCATTGAAATATTAAATTGAATTGGTGAAATTCCTGCTAAAATTTAAAATTTTCCCCAAAAGGGACTCATTCACCCAAGGGGACGAATGGGTCCTACTAGTGGCTATTGGAGGTGGGTTTTCGGGATATGAATGAATTAAGTGTTGTTTGTCATGATTTAGATGATTTTTAAGTGAAGTGAGCCTCTAGATAAAAAATAATGGGTCTTAGGGGCCTATAAATGTTGTTTTGAAGAATGAATAATGCAGGGGTACTCAAAAAGTAGGTCCAAATTAAGCGTGAAATTGTCTCTTTTCTCAAGAGTGTCCAATTTTCTATGCCACAGCATGCAAGAAATTGATTAGCCAACACTGGTTGAAAGAAAAGAGGGGCAATGCTGGTAAAGTGGCATAGGAGCTGTTAAAAAGAAACTTCCACAAGGAATACCATGATTTAGTCACCCTACTAAGTAGGTTAATGGGCCTCCCTATGGCTTCCTTCTTTGAGGAGTGGATGTTCTACTTCATAGAGGAGATCATCCAAGGCGAGACAAAGTTCCACTAGGAAAAGATCATTAGTGACAACATACATAACTAGCTTATGGCTATGAAGTAAACATCCAAATTCTACATGACCTCCTACTTGGTGTACCTCCTAATAGAGAAGTTCTCGTACAAGGGTCTCTTTGTTACAAATAACCTGGAACGTAGGAGAGGAGACCTCAAAGTATACGACCGCTACCCTCAACTACAGTATCAGAACTTCAAGAGGGAATATCGAAGGGTAAATGATGCCTTCATTAGGCATATCATCAGAATTCTAGGGGGAGACTTTGAAAGAATAGTCTTGCAAAGTGCTATAGCCTTCATCTAGCGCTTTGGGTATTTGTTCTTATAGTTCCCAAAATTTACATACATCATAACAAAGGGGTTCTCCAAGAGGCCTTATAAGTTGTGATATCCCAATGATTGAATGTTCCTGTTGGAGGTCTCTCGATAGTTGCAGAATTCCCATGCCCTACTAAGCAACAAACACAGGGCGGGGATTCCATATCCCTTGAAATTTGGGCAAGGAATGTACGCCTATCCTATTGCACAGTGTACAAAGTATTTAGAGGAGTTTGTAGAATACAATCTAGATCTTCACACGACCTGAGGGAGAATGGACCCATACAAAAATTTGAAGAACTTGGTCAGGAGACAATATGCTCACCGGCCCCATGTTGAGGACTTCTAGGCCAATTTTCAAGATGATAAAGAAGTGTGAATGAGGCACTACATGAGGATGACAACCCAGTTTGTGAGGTCAATAAATATATTTTCTATGCTTGACCAAATTGTAGACAAAGATGATACCATCATTGATGATGGGTTTAATGTAGTGGCCAACTTTCCAGTACCACTAATAGAATGGGATGAAGAAGTGGTCACTGATCTCACTATAGTAACAAGGCCTATTGAGAATAGGACTAGATAGTGGGTAGATTCCCAAATTTCTCAACTCAAGGTCCAAGGTGTAGTATTGACTTATGGCGAGCTCAAGGATGAGCTCAAGAGTTAAACTGATAGTGGAGAAGCTATTACCACAACTAAAGAGGCACCTAGATCCCCTCTAACAACATGATCGAAGAAAAGGAAGGATGCACCCAAGCACCATCCCAAGCACAAAGTGTGCACATGAAAGGTTGTGGAGGGAGAATCTTCAAAAAAAGTAAAAAAAATAGGGGGGTTCGTAAGTGAAATGCCCACAATTGAGGAGGATCCCCAACACGAGTGAGTAGAAGAAGCCCAGTGACCATGATCACCACTTGCCACCCTCACTCCTATCACTGTTTCTACCATTGCCACTCCTCCACCTCTTGGCTCTGATGCATTGCCTATTTCATCTTTTCCTGTTGTGGATATCTCAGTCCACCTTGCTTCCACCTCACCAATGGCCCCGGTAATGGTACTAGATTCCTCCTCATTCACTACATCCCCGCCATCATCCCCTTGCTCCCTCCTCCAATACCCACTCTCTCTACTCCAATGCCTACAATTTATACTACTACTATGCCACCACTCACCCTTCTAGATGCCTTTTTAAAGTATATGCAAGGAATATCCACTGAGATTTCTAGGGGGATAATGAATCCTACAGTTCAGGCCTTGATGGCTCAGATTTCTGCTACCCTACCCCTTCCTCCACCACCTACAGAGCCACCAAAGATGGAGGCTAACATGTAAATCTCTGAAGAGATGGAGAAATTCCAAAGGGAAGCTACCAAAGGTATATATGGAGAGCCCGATGACCCTTTTGAAGATGATTATTTTGAACACCTAGAGGGTGGATTGAACATAAACCTGGATAAGGTGGCATCCAATGAAGAAAATTCACATTCCTTGGAGGAAGACACTGAGGCTCTTAATGAAAAGTATATCATAGAAACCTCAAATAAGGAATAGGAGGAGGAGCTATCCTAGAAACATAAGGATGTGGGTGGAATGACTTGTCTAGAGGGGTAGCTCTCTAAAGAAAATGATGACACCAATGTCAATATAGAGATACTCAAAGAGCCTCCCTTGATTGGCCAAGACAAGGGCCCCGTCCAAGAAGAGGAAATGCCTCCTGAAAGGGAGGAAGAAGAGAGGGAAGAAGATAAAGAAGAAAAGGATGCACTGAAGAAGAGCCCCAAGCCTGAGCATCATGCAGAGCTCAAACAAAAAGAAAGGGAAGTGCCCCAAAAGGAAGAGATCACTAAGGAAAACATAGCCTTCTCTGAGTTAGACAAAGAAAAATCTATACAGATCAAGGACTCAGATGAAGAAGAGAGAATAGATCAAGAAGCCCAAGGCCATGAATAGGAATAGCCCCAACATGAACAAAGAGAGGAAGGTGATCATGAATCACCCAAAGGGGAAAACAAGGTGCCTAATTGGCTAGAAAGACAACTACAAAAGAAGACCCCAATGTCTATTGATTCAAAGGCCAGACTCAAGGCCATACTATCAAGAGCACAGACAAAGACAACAAAGGAAAGTAAGCCAAGAGTCCACTCTCATATAATGGTTGATGCCTCCAGATCAAGAACAATACAAATTTATACCTTGGTGATGGATAAGGATATAGTAACTGGCTACAATATCTCGACCATTCACTTGGTTTTTACAACTAAAGAGAAAAAAATTGATGAGTTCTAGGGGTCGGTGACAACAATCATTCAACAAATGAATAAGGACTAGTCTTCCAAAGAGGAACTAAAAGCACAAGTGGCAGATCTCACTGCCTACATCCAACAGTGGTCATCCTTGGAAGAAGAGGCTCTGAAAACATCCTCCACACCCCCTCTTCTCTCCAATAAAGAGCTCAACAAAATGGAGAAAATGAGGAATTGGACTAAGGCCATAGCGGAATGGTTGCAACAGGTGATCTACAATGGCGAAATGGGCATTCGCGACACTACCTGAATGTTCAAAAAAATTTGAGATTTGCAAAAGCAGCTTGAAGCCACTGAGAATACATTTCACATATTCTCTAAGCTATATAGGATCATGTATCCTAAGATCGAAAGCATTCTCAAGCTTCTAGAGAAGACATGGGAAAAGGAATTGGGGCTAGTGAAAGATGATCATTAGCTAGTAGAGACTCAAAAAATGGGCTTGGATCATAGAAGGGAAGTCCTAGAAAGGGTATTGCATGAAGTCAAGATTGACCTCATATGCGTTGTGGAGCACAGAACTGGTAATGAGGACTACCTCAAGATGATGGAAAATTATGGCATGCCCGCCCTAGAGTTGGATCTAGAGAAAATCAATCCATTCTTATATAAGAAGAGGGAGTAGGGGGTTGAAGATGCACTAATGCTAGATCTAATGGAATTTTTTGCAAGGGAATTTACCCAATGTGAGCAAGTTATGAAGGCCATGCCTAGATGCACCAAGCATTGGGAGCAGATCATCGAGAGATTCAAAAGGATGACCTTTTAGATCTTCCAATTTGACATCATGGAGTGAAATAAGCTCCAAGCTTTGATTGGAAAACTTGTGCCGTATGCCACCCTTCAGAAGAATGTAGGGAAGCCAGTCATTGATGATGAGTTTCTAATAGTATAGCTGGAAAAAGAAGGAAGTCACTAGAAGACAAAAACTACTACAATGTCAAAGCCACTAGAGGAAAAATAGGAATGAGACAAAAATGTATTTTTATAATGTTATATTTTGGGGGTAGATGAAACCCTAATGTAAAATGAATCTTGGCCACATGATGAAAGTAAATCCTGGCCATTTATTTCACTTTTGGAAAACTATAAATAGGGGCCTCCTCTTATTTTCAAGAGAGAGTTGAGTTGTTGTGTAAAGACATTCTGTAGAAATTTTAAGGAGAATTATATTAATTTTGTGGATTATTGTGTTTCTCCACATGTTGCATGATTCATCTTCTCAAAATTAGAATTTAACCTTTTCTATTCTCAGTACTTCAAGTTGCTCTTTGTAGTTAATTCATGTTGCACATTGATAGTGAAGAATGTTATAGTGTTGATTCCTTTCATGTTCATGCTTTTTACTATTTGTTGATGATGAACATCAGTGTAAAGCGAGTCTAAACATTAATTTATTGCTGCACTTAAAACTCATTTATTATTCATGTTTCATGGTGAATGGATAGTTGAAAATCTGTAAACCTTAGAAGATAGCACTAGTTTCATGATATTGTAAGCTATTTTGGTTAAGTGGAACTTGGTTTTGGGAAGGTTGTCCACTGTAGCATCCTCCATTATTACTATTCATCATTAGGTGTAGGTCTAGGAACTCTTATACCCTTTTCCATTTTTGTCTTTTCTTTGAAATGAAGGTTAAGGAAATTTTTTAACATCATTTTAAATTCAAATCTGATGCCAAACATGGATTTTTAGACTGATGTTTTGAACTTGCAGCAATTGCATTTCATTTCTAGAATTTCACAAAAATCCATTTGAAGATTTGATTTCTTCCAAGCTTAGTAAACCATAAATGACCTTTGTGATTACCATCACATCACATAAATCAACTAATTTGTTTTTGCAATTCATGACGTGACACCCAAGAGACCTTGGGATAATTTTCTTCAACTTTTTTGTTGGAAGTTATCTTTCAAGAGAGGTAGTGCACTTGTGTGCTACCTGTGTTGAGAAGTGAAAAAACACCCACTAATAGTGGGAATATTCAATTAAAATATGTGAACATGTATGTCTAATTTTTTCTTCCCATGATGAGTTTTGATAGGGTTTTGAGAAGCAAAGTCGAAGGGTTCTGGGACTATTCTGTTGTTTGCAAACTCTCAGTCTTGCGAAGTGGCCTCCTATTCGAGTTGATATTTTACAACTAGATGATCATTATGATGAATGGATTGGTTCCCTGCATTCTCCTTACATTTATATGCTCTTTGGTTTTGTTTCAAAGTCTCAAGATCAAATTTTATTTTTTTACGAGGTAAAAAACAAATGCAGTTTGTTCTAATTTTACATTTGCATTTCTAGAAATGTTTTAGGGAGGTCAACTTTGACCCTCAATATCTCGTGAAGAATGTGCATTGAAGAAAATAACTCTCGTACACATACTCAATGGACCTAAATAACCTAGTGTTTCCAATGATGGCTTCCTAGAAGGTGATTTGATATTTTTTCGAGATGGTGACTTGGTGAGTCCTAATTGGTTTTAGACAGGTGCAGTTCCAGTAAAGTCTGATTGAGCCACTTTGGCATTTAATATATTGTACCTCAGGATGAATTTTTCTAAGCCGTTTGTTGTACTGAATTTTTGGTTCAAATGGTAACATGCTTGCTTAGTTTCAAGCCCTTAGGATGAGATCTTTAAATGAGTTATTTAATTTCCTTCTAACTACAACCAGATCGAAATTGGTGTTTAGGAAACTTTCAAAGTTTCAATTTCTAAAGGCAACCCATTTCTTTTTTTGATTCAAAACATCTCTACTCCATCTTTTTTAAAATTGAAGATCATATGATGCATTATTTTAATGCATTTTAGTTGCAGCAAAAGCATCCAACATGCCAGTTTACAAAGGAGGTCCTATAAATCTTTTGGTGATGCAAGTTTTAAGGAAATGGGTTTTCTCTAAATAGTTTATAATGTCCATATGCACATTTTAATGGCCTCAGGTGTTCTGGTTTTCCCACAGTAAATTTTTCCTATTTGGGCCGCAATCGAAATTAAAATTCCAATATTCCTTAATGTTCAAATTGCACATATTTAAAATATCTTGCATATTTTAAATATTATAGAAGGAAAAATGGACGGGAATAAAAGCAATGTCAATTAGGGAATATTTTAATATTTCATATTTTATAAAATTTCAACTTAGGGTATGTGCACGATCATCATGGGAAAACAAGCCCTTAAGAGGCAAAAATTCAAAAAAATCAATGTTTGGCAACTTGACGTAAAATTTGAATAAGTTAACTATATTATTTCAAAAAATATGTAAGAATAGAATCTATAGAAAATTTAATGTAGTTTCTAAACTACTATGTTTATTTAAAAATAAATAAAATCTATTTGGTGAAAATTTGAAATTTCAATGCAAGAGTACTAAAATTTAGGGGAAAAATAAGTAGGTGTCTATCTTACCACCCTAACCATAATAAAAAAATTATAATATTTTTTTCTAATATTTTTATATAAGTAGAGGGACTCATGTCCAGATGTGATGCATATTTTTTTTTTTTGTAATTTTTTCTAGGTAAATAATTAATTATGAATTTTTATTACAACTTTTAAAAATATAAAACACGATGTCCTAATTCACCTTTAACTTGGTAAAACTTCATGAAATTTATTTTTTATCTTTTAATCCTATAGTATGTGAAGCATAGATCGACACATTTTTTGATTCAAAAAATGTGATACCCTTGAAAGTTATAGGTTTTTTAATCAACCTATCGACGACTTTAGTCATAATTCTAATAGAAAATAAATAATAATAATTTATTAAATTCAAATTAAAGCATAATTTATATTGGTGGAAAGTTGAGAATCTCCTCTAAAACCCTTTTTGTTTCATCAATTTTGGATTAAAAAGAAGCTCAATAACCACATACCCTATAAATACCCATATATTGCCACTTTGGCCCATCATGATCCTACACATACCCTTTTATAAACTTTTCTCTCACGGTAGTAGGCTTTCCCCACTTACTCATGGTAGTAATGCTCACAACACAAAAAACTAGCAGGGAAATGAGGAGAGGAGAAGGAGAGGTGCAACAAGCATGGGGATGAATAAAATTATTTTTTAATGGCTTCGTTCAAATGTTGGAAGGCAGAAAAATATTTTATGAGCCCCTTTTAGTGTGTGCTTGCTAACCCATCGGAAGTAATGCTTACATCATAGGAACTTCATGAGGAAGTGGGGACGGCATGGGAATGATTTCTTTGAGTGCCAAAGTTATTTCTCATCATGTGCAACTGTAATTTGGAGGATTTTGAAGCTGATTAAGAGTTGGGAATTGTTGACCTGCTTCTCAAATTTATAGAAATTGACAAGTGAGTAATGTTTTTGAGTTTCCAAGCATCTTTTGGGGGTCAATTTGAGCTCAAATTTGTTGTTCTATGCTTGAAATTTATCCCCTAACATATCCTATTTCCTGGTTAAAGATTTTAAGCATATCTGTGATGGATTTTGAGTGCCAGAATTACTAGTAACACCCTTTCATTTAGGAAAATGACCTAGTGTATCACCATTTCTGAGTAGTTTGCACTCATAGTGAAAATGTATCAAAATTGTTTAAGGAAATTACCTTTGGCCCTAGCACCCATATTTTATTATATTTGGCCTAAGCACTGTTTAGGGCATGCTTTCCCCGCTAGCCTGTGGGGGGAAGTGTTGATGGTAGTAGCATCCGACGGGGGAGCGGGTAGGCCCCACATAGCATTTCTCAATGCTCATGAACTTTATAAAATTTATAAAGAAAATTCTTAAAGGTTAATCTTTTATTTTTTCATAAAGTGTTGAACTCTCAAATATATAATTTCCTGCTATCCTATGGAGTTATTTTTGCTTGAGAAGAAAGGCAGCGGGGCTGTGGGGAGTGGCCTATGGTGGGCCTGTGTAGAAACATTTGAAGGCAATTGGGAATTATTTTTAACAGTAAGTTAAAAATAATAGGGTGGAGATAAGGCATGAGTGAATACATTTTTAGTAGCTCAAAGCAATTAAAAATCCTTCAAATATTAATACAAAAAAAAAGTGTTGGGAAAATTATATAAATAAAGGGAAAATGTTTTAAAATGTAAAATGGTAAAGATATGGGCATAGGTGAAAATATTGTGTAGCATGGTGGAATGTAAATAAATCAAGGCCTCTGTTATAAAGTTAGAAAAAATTATTTATTGGAAGTGAACATGTAAAAGGTTGAGAAGAATAAAAAGGTTTTCATAGTAAAGGTTATTTTCACTTGTTGTGTAAATGGCTTTCACAATATAGGGTAAAAAATGGAGTGATTTTTTTCACGATCAAGGAGTAATCTTCTATTTGTAGGCCAAGTGATTGATAAAGTATGTGAAGTGTTAAAAGGTAAAAGGAGAAGACATGAATTTCATGGAGATTTTTCTTTCACAAATAGGATATTTTCAATGGAAGGTCATAATGAAGAGGGTCATCATTGTGGGGAATATTTTCTTGTGGGAAATATTTTCTATTATAGGGTAAGAAAATGCAAGATGCATGAACTAGGGTGTAGATTGAAGATTCTTCATGAGTTGGAGGTAGTTACAAATCAATGGAGAAGAATGGATCTAGGTGTCAACTGTAGATGTAGTTTTAAGGTTTCTCCTTCTTCTATATCTTCTTTCTTCTTCTCCTTTGTAAGGGTTTTGAAATTCTGAATTAGAAAGTAAGGTAGAATAGTTTTGATTCTGAGTCACATATAGAATATGTAAATTGTAATGGTTTGATTTTATAAGCAAGTGGTAACCAATTTGTGCAAAAAAAAATTACTGTTCATGAAGTTGTCTCTAGATTTGTATGGTTTTAATTATATTAATTTAATATATCAAGGATTGTTTGAGTTTGTAATCATAGCTTTCCTATGATTGTTTTGTTTGGCCATGGTTCTCTTTCAAGTGAAGAGCTAAATTACTTTGATCAAATAACTATAATTTTGAGTGCACAAGTGGGATCGATACTTGGATTTTTCTAACAAATATGAGTGGATTTGTTAATATAAGGCATTAACATATTTTAAATCCATTGGTTGAACCTAGTTTTCTAATAGGATCTTTGTTGCAGTTTAATATTTGATTCCATGGCCCTTGATTAGGAACTGATTTATCACAAAGCCTAGGACATTTTTAGAAATAATTCATATCATACTAAATCTTGGTTACTTTTACTCGGTTGTTTAAGTTATCTTTGTTCTCTATATCTTCATGGATTTTGAAAGAGTATAAAGGCTAAATTTGAGAGAATTCAATCTATTAACCCTCTATGTGTTTAAGATGAAGATATATCTAAGTTATTTGTTCTTAGTAATGTTCAATGCAAATGCAATTATGCTTGAACCTAGTTGAATATACAATACCCATCACTCATATACCTAAAAATTATCCACTTTCATAGGTTTTTTATTTGTTGTTTTGCATAAGTTTGTCATACATTTAGGTCTATAATTAGGAACACCCTCCTGAGTCCAGTGGAGCTCAAAGTGTAGAAGGATTTCATAGCCTTGTTCATTGGATTTTCTTGTCTTTAATCCATTGATAATGAAGATTCCTTGTCCTAAATATTCAATCCCCTAGTTTAGGCATCGTGTTTCTCCTTAGGATTGAAGGTTGCAAGAAAAATAACCAACACTACTAATCTCTTTATTGCAGGACGTTTGTTCTAAGACTTCTTTTTGAAACTACTAGCACATGCTTACATCATTTTTAGATTTAAAAATATCATTGTATTTTGTTAAATTAGGAACATTTTGATTTTTGGATTAAAATGAACTAGTGTCTTTTTTGTTTGGTGTGCTTGCACACCTATTTACTGTAGAACCCATAAGGTGTAGTGAGAGTATCCTCTCCCCTCGCCACTTTGTGGATCTTGGGTGTAAGAGAAATCACTTCATCTTATCTTTTTTCTTTTGTAGAGGGCCTACCCTTGGAGAAGTAATCACTCCAAGGGGAACGAACCAAAGCATTTTTTCCCTCAGGCCACTATATAAAAGGATAAGGCCAAAGCCAAGTCCAAAATGGCATTAGTCTTTACCAACAATTCCAAACTAAAATTCAAGATACCTATACTTGTGTGACATAGTTAGGGACCCAATTAGGATTGGTAAAATCCTAAAATGGCTTGTTTAGTGCTCATAGGGCATCAAGTCCACAAGTTATGATTAGAAACCTCTCTTAGTAGCCACCCTTTTTGACTGAGTTCTTGGTTAGAGACATTAGATTTCCATAGTCTGTATTGATAACATCTATGTTTTCTAGACTCAATTGTGTAGATTTATTTGCATCAATGTTTTGGATCACACTCCATGATTTCTTAATGCCACTTTTAGTGTAGGGGTGTAGCACCACACCTCAAAGTTACTCACCATATGGATCTCTTAAGATGAGACAAAAATCCTTGACTTAGTATAAGCTACTTGTAGCTTTTTGTGGATAGCATAATTGGGTCATCCTTCCAGTCCTGGAGGCTGCTAGCTATTCTCTCTCACAAAGACAAGAGTGTGCATACACTTGCGTCAAAGGATATTCCAAGTTGTGGGCCTGAAAGTGCTGCTATTGGCCTTGACCTTAGGGATAATAAGTGCTCGATGTGTTTTTGATATTGTGTTATACTAGTGGAAATTGGGGTGAATAACCCTCAAACATATACACTATTCATGTATAGGAATTTGACAAGTCAGTACCCAAAATGTGTTTTCAAATTGTTTGTTTTGTTTACAATTACATTTCAAAAATTTCCCAAAATAAAAATCATTCAAAAACATCAAATTTTAGGAAAACAAACAATGAACCACAACTATTAGATAGGGAACCATAAATGTTGAACATTTGGCAGCAATTGTGAACCACAACTATGAAACGGTGAAGGTCACATTTGTAAACCAGTAATCTGCAACTACAAAATCACAATATTTCAACCAATCATAGTCCTCATCACATTCAGATAGTGACCTTACATTATGATTACAAACTTGCTTAGTTTAACTAGTCCATTTCATCACATTCATCTAGGTTTTCTTAGCTATATTGTATTTCCTTTCTTGCATTATCTAGTTGGTCTTATATCATCCTTAGTTATATGCACCCTTAAAATTTCATGTTACGAGGCCTACCATTTAGTTGATCATTCCATGGTTATATTTCTGGATCGTTATTGGCCTTATCTTTCTATCAATCAATTATCAATCATCATTGGGTCTCAAACTTATGTCTTAACATATCTTCACTTGGTCAAATCAATCACCCTTTTAGCATTCATCTTCTAAAGTTTGGACAATCTAGTTTGTTATCTTGGTCTACCATAGTTTGGTTAGCATCATTTTTCTTAGGTCCAAAGGTGCATCCCATTAGTTTCATTTGGTATACCTTAATCTTAGTTTCATATCAAAACCTTTAGTCATAATCTGATTTAGTCTCATTGCATATCATATCCTTTGGTCATAGGGTCATTATCATCATTGCATTTCAAACCTTTGGTCTTAGGTGCATTAACATTTCACATCTTTAAGTGATCATAGTTACAGTTGCATATGTTCAAAAAATCCAAAAAAAGGATAGCTTAGTCTCATATCTCACCCTACATTATCAATCCTTAGGTTGTAAGTCTTATATAGTTCAAACAAGGTCACAAAGGAAAAGAAAGGACATGGATTCTTCAAGTGGTCCCCTTTTCAATCCCATTAGTGAAATGAATCTTGGGTCAAATTCAAATCTGCCTCAAACACCACAAAGGGAAAACTCAAATCCATTTTCCAATCTCACATTAACTAATTTCAACAAACATTTAACCCTAAAATAAATTGAACATACCGTTCAAGACCAAAGAATAATAGTATTGTGAACGAGCTTTCCAACATGAACCCTACTAAATTATTTCTCACACTTTCCAAGAAAGGTGCCAAACTCCCTTTTGATTTTGATACTTTCACAATTGTAGAGGTAGTAACACAATCACAAACCCAACATCCAAATCAAAACACATTCACACAAGGTCAACCCATTTCACAACAAATGTTCACTAGTCTACCCATTTGGGCCACAACACATATTGCAAGAACTACACATATTCCTAATCCACTAATATTTGGAGCTAAGAGAACACATACCATGTCCCAAGGTTCAACATTCACATTTTGTAGTTCATCTTCTAATCCCATGGGTGTGACATTTGCAAATCCATTTGGAAATGAAAAAATACACCCTTAATCAATGCAAGTCAAAATCCACCAAACAAAATGAGAAGAATTCATATTTTCATTTCCAGAGTGCCAACACAAACAATAAATGCTACACCCAATACCAACATGACCTTTTAAACAAACTTGAATACCAATCCCCTTCCATTGCAACATGTCACACCAAATGCCAATTTCATCTCACAAAATCAAACCAATACTAATAACATGTTTACTCCATATTATGAACAAGGAAATATGAATCCTTTGCAAAAAAAATTCAATCCAAATCACACATTGGTGTCAAACTTATCATATAACACTCTTAACACAAATGTTGATCCCATTATGCATAATCAACCCAACATGACACCATCCCCCATCGACACCTTGATGCAAAAGATACAAATAATACAACAAAAAATGAAAAATATACAATTGGAGAAAGCTAAGAAGACATATTCTATGGAGGAATTGTGCCCTTACCCTTTCAACATAAGTCTTTACATGCCACCTTTCCCTTAAAATTTCACTACTTCAAACTTTAAAAAGTACAAAGGGAAGGGGGATCTAGTGGAATACATACAATAATTTAATAGGGCATGTATGTACATTTCTTTTGAGCCCACATATTTGATGATACTATTTCCATGAAGCCTTTTTGGGCTAGCTTTAGAATGGTTTGTGCACCTTCCTCTTGGGATAAAAACATGGGGTGAATTAGCTGACAGATTCATTACACACTTTTCCTACAACATAGAAAGTTACATGACCCTAGAAATATTGTGCACAACCAAACAAAAAGAGGGAGTCACTCACATATTCTATAAAAGAAGGTGCAACATGGCTAACATATGTCTTTGCCACATACCTAAGAAAAAATTGGTCACCATTTTCATAGAGAGCCTAAACATAGAATTGATGATCCAACTTCATATTCAATGGTCTACCACATTTGAAGATGTCATTGAAAATGGGTTATTTATTGAAAAGGCTCTTGTAGCAAAAGGACTAGTCAAAATTTTCAAAGAAACCCCAAATGCTCCTAGTGACAAGGGTAAATTTTGGTCTTGAAACAATATTGTCACCAATGATGGGGTAGTTGATGCTAAAGTGGTAAATCAAAGTCACCCCACTCTTTATATTAAAGGTCCATCCATGTCAAACACACCAACACATAGCCATGATCAAACAATAAATGCAGTCCAAAATAATCAACAACACAAAGGAGCTCCATACACTAAAAGAACATACACACCCTTATGGGAACCCATTGAGTTGGTTTTGAAGAGACTTTTACAATCAAACATCATCTAGCTTCTTGGGATTAAGACATATCATCCGACATTAGTTAAACAAAATTGGTGGAATGAAAATGAATTTTGTGAATATCATTGTGGAAAAGGATAAAAAACATAATCATGTTGGACAATCAAAAACCTCATTCAATATCTTATTGAACAAGGAGATATATTAGTTGAAATTCACAAGGTAAAACCAATGTTGATCACTCCATATTCAAAAATCCCTTGCAATACCATGGGAAAGGGAAGGCCTCTAGTTCAAGGAATAATAACAATGTTAATTATACCCACATTGCACATGACTATACCATTAATCACACTCAAGCCCTTGATAATCATGTTGCTACCATTACCAACTAAAAAAGTTTAAAATGTGTCGTTAGCACTCATATAGCTAAGGTGACCTTGAAGGGGATGCCTCTAATATGCAACTAAAAAGTCAGTACAACCTCCTAGATCATCTGGGAAAGACACCTTCACAAATATCCATTCTTGAACTGCTTTGCATTTTCCCAGAGCATAGGGTCATTCTCGACAAATCTTTGCAAGATACATCTATACCATCTGACCTAAATGTCAACCAATTTTAGGCTATGGTTGGATACCTAGCTATAGTTTCACCATGCAACCTTTTCCAAACAAGATCTTTCCACATAAAAGATAAATTCTAATGATCCCGTACACCTTGATGTCTACATTAATAAAAATAAAATTATACAAGTCTTGGTAGGTGGTGGAGCAAGTTTGACATATGCACACTAAAATTGATCACAAGGATTCTTTGAGGCATGCATAGATTGATCTAAGACAATTGTTATCAATCCTTATGATGATGTTGAGTGCTTCTCTAAATAATTAATTATACTTCCCATAAGGGTTGGCCTCACTATTCAGAACACAATGTTCCATGTCTTGGATCTAGACTTGCTCAACAATCTTCTCTTAGGTCACCCATGGATTCATGTCATGAGAGTTTTACCTTCCACTTACCATCAATGCCTGAAGTTTCTCTATAATGGCCTCAAAATTACCATACTAGGCGATCTAGACCCTTTCCAATACTACAATAATTTGAGAGGAAAAACTAAGGATCAAGTGACCATTAATCGAGAAGCTTCAACTTCTACCTCATTAGACTGCATTGATCCATGCTCTCTCATCAAATATTCCACTCCATTCACCACACCTTCCAAACCCAACGTACAAATCCATGACAAGGGATGTGGGGAATACAACATAGAGAGATTATTGTGTGTTGTAAAGCTTCATAAATCACTATAGTCATATGGAAAATCTCATCCTATTCAGCATAAAATCATTATCCACAACCCTCCTACCACCTTCATCAAATGGGGGGAATTAAGAAAATATCCTCTAGGCGAAGAAATTTCTACATGCATTTATAGAGATGACAAAGAAATTGAGCTTAAACAGTTACTAGTTGAGTAGTATCCAAATGGTTCTAGATCATGAAGCAATAAGGATATGATGGACATAGAGGCCTTGATCCAAACAAACATGGAATGGTGGAACCAATACAACCTTCTCACCTACCAAAATACATTAGGTTAGGGTACATACCATCAAAAGTGAGTCTTCCTAGTACTAATTTTCCTTCAAGTGAGAACATTAATGTTTTAAATGAAATTGAGACATATAAGGAATACTATGCCAAAATTGATTCTAATGAGTGGGAATGTGATTCCTACACATGTAGTGAATATGACATAGCCGATACCTTTCAAGAGTTTAGCTTATCCTCCCCAACCAATATCATGGACATTAATATCCAGATTGATTCCTTTTGAGATCCTAACTATACCTTTGTCTTTACCATATCTCCCTTGACTCTTGATGATACCAATGATGGCTTACCCCTCATTTACCCACAATTGATATATATTGGGACCAACAAGGACCAACAATTTTAGACACATTTGATAACGATGAAACAATTGTTGAGTTCATGGGACTTTGTGAAGGAATACCAAGTGGGGATCATAAAGTTGGATTCATCATAGAGCTTGAAAATGTAGCATATTTTTGAGAGTTTTCTCCCTCTACTTGCAAAAGTGAAAAAAAATGATAAAAATAAAGATAAAAGGAATAGGTCTCTAGGTGAAATCCGAAAGGCGCCTTTAGACCATGAAAAAATTAAAAGTAAAGGGTGTATCCAAAGGTAAAAATCTCTCTAAGGTGCCTAAGGATGGAGGGTTAGATAGTATCCCCATTGATTGGGAGAGATTACCATTGCTTGTAGAAAAATTAGAAGAGGTTAATCTTGGGACAAAGGACAATCCTAGAAGAATTTAATTTGCAACATCTTTGACCACTAAATAAAAACTAGAGTTCACTACATTCTTTTCGAAAATAAAAGTTAATTTTTTGTCGTCATATGCTGATATTCCTAATTGGACCCCAAACTTTTTTTAGATCATCTACCATTGATTCCAAAAGCTAAACCAATCAAGTAGAAATTAAGGAAA
>VDFB02379711.1:214088692-214175165 GCA_007258455.2 Sequoia sempervirens | reverse complement strand
TATGGGAGACATTCCCGAAGACATGGAAATTGATTCTGCAGCTTGTATAGGCAGATAGAGATGTGATCGAGGCATGTGGATTGACCTCGTTACTTGAGATGCCTGAGGTGCATCTCAACAGGGGTTTATTGACATCACTTGCAGAGAGGTGGCACAGTGACACAAACACCTTTCATTTGCTGACAAGAGAGATTACTGTGACTCTAGAGGACGTATATCACATCTTGAGGATTCTAGTGATGGGTGAGATAGTGAGATTTGACGGTCGGGAGGCAGGAGCTACTGATGCTTTGAGGCAGATATTCAGAGATGATCATATTGCAAGATATTATATCTCATGGGCAGAAATGACAGATTCATATTCGCCTTTACCCTCTATACTTGCAAGCTTCATTGGAGGTGTTTTGTGCCCCGACCATAGGTCGAAGGGTTTTGCTGTCAGGTGGGGTCATGTACTTGAGAGTATGGTAATGCAGGGTACATGATATGCTTGGGGATCATGCATGCTTGCAAACTTATATGATGAGCTACACCATATTGTGTATGGTGGAAGTTGGATTTTTGCTGTCGGTTGTTCACTGTTACAGATATGGGCATTGGAGCACTTTGCTGTTATGCGTCCATTGACTCGTGGACGACGACCTGTTGGTCAACTGTACAGATTTAGATATACCAATGTCATTGCTCAGCCATGGTTGGGTAAACTAGATAATTGGCAATGTCTTTTGGATGATCTCGAGATAGTATGTTGGTGGCCCTATGTAGATTGTGAGGCATGGCTAGAGGATGCTAGGGAGATGCCTTTTGTCTTCACTTCCAAATATCTGATTGGTCGTACTCCTGGGATTATTGAGAGATTTCTTCTTGGCCATGTATGGCAACAGTATGGTTGGCCTTAGGGTATGCCACAGGGTTCATCTATTTATGTGCATCGGCAACAGGAGATTACAGTGTGGGGTCCGCAGATTTCTTATGATGCAGCAGTGGCAAAGTTCACCAGTTTGGGAGTATAGAGAGGATATTCTTGATGGGGGGATGACTCCAGAGTATGGTCAGTATGTGTTGGAGCATCCTGCACCGTGATTATTTGATCTTGATGAGCCTACTACTCTAGTTGCAGAGCAGAGACCACATAGAGACGAACATAGGCAACAGTGAGAGGAGACTTCAGAGGGTGATGACTTTGAGGACGATGATGATGATGAGTCAGATGGGGATGGAGATAGTAGTGATAAGGAGAGTGGGGATAATAGTGGTGGAGGAGGTGGCAGAGGTAGTGGTAGAGGTGTTAGCAGAGGTGGACCATGGATGAGACATTCAAATCCATCATCTTTAGTGGATCCGGTGGTGTCGAGTCAGATGTCTCCCTTGCAGAGTATAGTGCAGAGCTTACAGGGTTAGCTAGCATAGGCACATACCTTGATTACATAGCTTCAGGGATAGTTGAAAACAGTGATGGCTAAGAGAGATACAACTAGATGATAGGGTGAGGAGGCCATGGCCTTAGCTAACAGTCTACAGACAGTAGCAGCAGGTGATAGCATGATGAGAGAGCTAACCAGAGCCATTTGGGAGGCAGAGTTCTATAGGATCAGATACCATGATGCAATGCCACCCAAGCAAAGAGTGAATTATACATAGTCTCGGTCTACACATAGTCACTCTCGGGCTATGCGTAGGGGTGTATTGCAGCCATTACCTCTAAGAGGATCATTAGGGGTAGGTGGAGCAGGTCCATCAGGTGTAGGTGGGACAGGTCCCAAACTAGCACCATCAAAGGATAGCACTGCATAGTGCTTTTTTCATGATGTTTTATCATTGTGAAAAATTTGTATACACACTGATATGATCCCATTTTTGATGATGTTATGTCATATATAGTTTACATCTTTGTACACTTTTACATTCATTTTTGAGATATATGAAATGTAGCGATGATTTATCATGTGATGAATGTGTCTATTTTCTATATGCATGATGCTTATGATATGATGGTTTCACGATGTTAATTCCTATGATATATATGTATGCATGATTTATGATGTGAGTGCAATGTTATGATATGATTGCAATGTATTGATGAATGATTTTATGAATATGAAATGATAGATGGTACAACTCATGAATGCTTCTGAATGTTTTGATTATGATGTATACTTTGTTTTTTTGATTTCCTGATGCAAATATGTATGAAAAATGTATGAAATGATGTTTTTGTGAATGTCAAAATGTACTCAGTCATTTTATTCAAAAGATATGAAACATTTGATACTTTGCCAGCTATTGGAAAAAAAATCTATAAATGCAAAATGCAAATTCTAGAATGGATGTAATCTATACTAACCATGCAGGGTATTTGTACAATATTGCCATTTTGAGAGCCTATTTGTGCTTTTTGTGTCATCATAGAGCATTGAAATGTTGAAAGTTAATACAAGCATCAAAGGGTATGTTAGCACCAGTGATGACCTGAGTATTGCTTTCATGAATTTTTGTTATAGAAAGTTAATACAAGCATCTAGGTATAATTGAATCGAGATGACTCGAGTATCACTTGCATAAATAGACAAAAGTTAACCCGTTTCCTATGCCAATTCTGAAATGTCATCAATGATACGCAGTAGAGCATGTCTCGCGACCAATTTGCATAGTACTAATGATTCACTCACAAACAACAAACAAAGAAAAATCATACTCCTTCCTTGCTTTTCTAGTTCAATACATCATCGAATTGCTCCAGAGATATGATAGAAAATCAACCAACAATTCAAATTTTTCCTAAAGTATTCCAAACATTATTCAAGTTAAGATCATCCAACTTGCTTATCAACATTGTTGTTTGTGTTTTGATTAACGTTTTTTTGACCATGTTGTTTGATGTCATTGGCATTGAATGATCGTTTTGGTGTTGTGGTTGATTTAATGTGTCAATGTATGTTGCGTTTTGGCAAACCATCATTTTTCCATTTGTGATGTTCTAAAAGCTCGTTGGCCCTCTCTTGTTTAGTCTGTGTTTTTGCCTCTAGTGTAAACATAACCTAAATATTATGGATATGTACAAATTTCATCAAGCCATGATGAAACACAAGGATTCCTGTTGCATGATATGGATATGATAGATATGTACGAATGATAAATATGGATAGATGATGCCGTAAAGTGAATGCAAGACATAAGCTAATAGATAGAGGAGCCTATTTTGATCACAAGTAGCGCCTATTTGGCAAGTTTTCACCACTTGTTTTTATTGCACTTTTTCATAACTTTTTCTAATTTTTATGGATTTTTTTAGGACTTTTTCTGATTTTTGTATGTATTTTTTCAAGATTTTTTCTAATTTTTTAATGGATTTTCTTAGGACTTTTTCTAATTTTTTTTGGATTTTTTAGTTTTGATGATTCAAACATAGAACTTATTCAAATGAATGATGTTGATTGGTTCTTCAAATAGGTGCCCTTCTGACATAGATAGCTGATATGCTCTAGAACCGTATGCTGCAATGATGACAAATGGACCAAGCCAATTGGGTTTAAATTTTCCTTTCTCTTCTCTGTCTGGCTGATTATGTGGATTTTCTTTCAAGACTAAGTCACCTACTTGAAATTTCCATGGTTTAACTCTATGATTCTAGCTACAAGACAACTTGTTGATAACCCTTCAAATGATCAGCTGCATGTTGACGTCTTTCATCTAATAGTTCTAGCTCTTGCAAATGAGATCTACTCTGTAGTCTTCATCATTTATCAATCCTTTGAGTGAGACCCTAAGCAAAGGTATTTAAACCTCTAATGGTAAGATCGCTTCTGCTCCATATACCAAGGCATATGGGGTAGCTCCTATTGGTGTGTGAATGCTGGTATTGTATGCCCACAAAGATGGATTTAACTGGACATGCCAATCATGACCGACATCATTTACCATTTTCTTCAAGATTTTTAAGATTTCTTTGTTTGAAGCTTCTACTTGACCATTTCCTTGTGGATAGTAAGGTGTAGAGAACCTGTGTTGGATGTGAAATCTTTCACAAAGTTCCTCAACATCCTGATTCTTGAAAGGCCTCCCATTATCAGTGATAATAGAATTAGGAATTCCATATCGACAGATGATGTAATTCAAGATAAATGAAGAGATTTGTTTACCAATCACAGTCATCAAAGGAACAACTTTGATCCATTTTGTAAAACATTTTGTAGCCGTGATGATGAATTTATGCCCATTTGATAATGAAGGATGAATTTTTCCAACAAGATCTAGTCCCCTTTGAGAAAAAGGCCATGTCAGAGTGAAAGGCTGCAGTTCCTGTTTAGGTGCATGAATAAGATTCCCATGGATCTGGCATTTAGAACACTTCTTGACAAAAGTAAAAGATTCTCTCTCCATGGTAGGCCAATAATATCCCATTCTTACAAGTTTCTTGGCTAAGGTTAAACCACTTGAATGAGTTCCACAAATACCACCATGAACCTATTGTAAGGCCTTTTCAGATTCATCATGTTCAAGACATCGAAGGAGCGTACCATCAAGACCACGTCAGTAAAGGATATCAACGATCAAGGTATAACAGGATGATTGGTGAATGAAATTCCTTTTTTGGTTTCGGGATAAATCCGAAGGTAAGATGTTATTTTTTAGATAGGTATAAATCTTGCCATATAAGGGTGAATCAGAACTAGTTAAATGGCATATGACTTGGGTCTCAGGATTATCATAGGTGGGAGAAAACAATTGTTCCACCAAGAATTCGTACCATTTTTTATTTTCTGATAATTGTAACAAGGCAGCAATTGTAGCCATTGCATCTGGAGCTTTATTATCAATCCTTGTGATTTGTGAAAACTTGATTGCCACAAAATACTTTTTATAATCATCGACCATGTTCTTGTAAGGTAGCAGCTTATCATCTTAAGTCTGATAATCATCATTGATTTGATTAATGACAAGTTGTGAATCACCGTAGACTCTGTAATCTTCCAGTCCAATGCTATCTTTATTCCTATGAGCAATGCTTCATATTCAGCCATGTTATTGGTTCAAGGAAACATCAACTAATATGATTTTTGAATGGTATGTCCTTCAGGTGTGACAAAAAGAATCCCTGCCCCCGATCCATGTTGCGTGTAAGATCCATCAAAGTACAATGTCTATGATTTCTTAATCATTGTTGTGAAGACGTCTACATCAGGAAATTCAATGTGCATTTGGTTTTCTTCTTGTAAAGGTGCTTCGGCCAATTGATCTATGATGACCTATCCTTTGATAGCTCTTTTATCTACATAGTGAATGTCAAACTCACTTAAGATCATTACCCATTTTGCAAGTCTTCCTGTTAAGGTAGCTTTGCTTAAAAGGTATTTTAGTGGATCGATTTCAATTATCAGCTTAACTATATGAGTCAACATATAGTGTCGCAACTTTTGAGAAGCAAACACTACTGCTAGGCAAGCTTTTTCAATGAAAGTGTAGTTTAGTTCATGACTTGTTAAAGTTCTAATGATATAGTATATAACCCTTTCTTTTCCTGTAGAATCCTCCTATGCAAGTAACGCTCCCATAGATACTTCTGTTGCTGAAATATAAAGTATGAGTGGCTTTCTTAGAATTGGTGGAATTAGGACTAGTGGATTTATGATATATTGCTTGATTTGATTGAATGATGCTTCACACTTTTCCTCCCATTTGAATGGGACATTTTTATGCAATAGATGTGTAAATGGTAAAAAAATTTCTGCCAGTTGAGCTATAAACCTCCTGATGGATTGTAGGCATCCTTGCAGTGATCGAAGTTGACTGATATTTTGTGGTGGCGGAATGTCCATTATAACTCATACTTTTTCTGGATCAACCTCCATGCCTTTTTCTGAAACAATGTATCCCAGGAGTTTCTGGATTTAACACCGAAGACACATTTCTTTGGATTGAGTCGAACATTGAACTTCTCCATTCTGATAAAGATCTTTGACAAGATTTCTAGATGTCCTACTCTTGTGTTGGATTTGGCAAGAAGATCATCGATGTAATCTTCCATGAATGTATGCATCATATCATGAAAAATTGTTGTCATTGCTCATTGGTATGTAGCTCCTGCATTCTTTAACCCAAATGGCATGACATTCCAGCAATAGGTACCCCAAGGGCACATGAACGAGATTTTATCTTGATCCTCTAGTGCAATCTTGATCTGGTTGTATCCTGAAAACCCATCCATTAGTGAATACATTGCATGGCTAGCAGTTAAATCAACAATCATATCTATGTTTGGCAAAGGGAAGTCATCTTTAGGACATGCTTTGTTCAAATCTCTAAAATCTATGCAAATTCTAATCCTTTCATTTGGCTTTGAAACAGGTACGATATTGGAAATCCATTCTGCATAATCAATAGACCGAATGAATCCAACATCTAAAAGCTTCTTTAACTCTTCTTTAACCAATAATGCAACATGTGAATGCATTTTTCTGAGTTTTTGCTTCACAGGTTTTTCCCCTGTGTTTATAGATAAATGATGCATTATCAGATTAGGATCTAACCCTGGCATATCGGCATATGACCAAGCGAAGTTGATTTGATTCTCCTTCAGGAACTCTGTGAATCTTAGTACTTCTTGCACTGTTAATGATGCTACAAGTTGCAATATTTTTGGCTCCTCTTTTGTACTTATGTTTATTGATTCTGTTGGCTCTATCAAAATAGAAGATCTTTCTTGATAATGTTTGGGAAGAGTGTCAAGTTTCTCATCCTTCAGTGCCTGAAAAAGGTTTTCAACATCAAATTTGCTCTTTATTTTTCTCTTGTTGTGATCTACCACTGCCATTTTTTGGTTTTCACCGATAGATCTATCTTTTATTTCATTTATTTTGTAGCTAAGAGACTTGACACCCTCCCTATAAAAATATTGAGTATGAGATTCTCTAATGGAATAATTGTTATCTTGACTAGATGAACAAAGGAAATGTACAATATCCTCATCATCATGAAATGTAGGGATATGGATAGGTGTATCATTGTCCCAATCAATAAGTTCTGGATAAACTAAAGGCATGGGATCATTAGGTTGGGTAGGGTCTTGAGCTATCAAAGTCATGATATGATTGTCATTTTCATGATGGGCAAGGTCTATGATGGTATTCCCCTGTCGATTATCAATCTCATTAAAATCTGAATCATCCTCACTTGAGTCATGATCGCTTTGTAAAACATAATCAAGTGGAGGCCTTGAGCCCTCTCCTTGTAAGAATGTGGGTGAAAATTTGTGTATGAAATCCACCCTTTTCTCTATTAAGAATGTATCATCAGAGACATCATCCCATTCGTATTCATTGGAATCAGTGTCTGAACTGTTCTGCAATTGGAAAATTGATCCATAAAATTTTTGCAGAATGACATCTTCATGGGGTTTATCTAAAATTGATTCTCCTTCATGAGTTTGTTGTGCTTGCTGTGAAGTTGAATCTTCTATATCCTTACCATATCCAAGTCCTATTTTATCTTTTGGATGTATTGAAATAGGTTGAATTGGCTCAATGATTCCTTCTTTTCTTTTTCCTATAGGACCATTTGCTTCATAGCCCATTCTTTGCATGATAGTATACCCTTTGCCATATTGTTCAGTAGGTAACTTGATGTGCAAGAGAGATTCATCTTCATCTTTGTATAGCTAGCTTAGGATGTCCATATCTTCATCTTCTTCCTTAGTGGTGTTAGCTTTAATGAATTTTCCATCAAAATTTGTGATTGGCACAGAAGCTTGGGATGTAGAGGCTATTACGATCTTTTGATTTGATAGGGTTGGCTGACCATGTGACCTCAGAGAAGGAGGTAAGTTAGAAATGGATAGTGAATATTCACCTATTCCTTTGTCTTTAAAATGTAGCTTGGTGTCAAGATTCTTTTTCAGTTCTTGCAATTGGCCTTGTAGATTGAAAGAAGAATTAGTAAAAGCCTCCCTATTGTGTGGAACAAAGGCGTCTTGAGTTGCTCGAAGATTTGAACAAGTTTGGGTGCTATTGTAATTAGCTTGTATAGTTATTTCTTGTCCATCATATGGAAACTTGAGGCATTGATGGTACGTTGATGGTACTGCCTGCATATCATGAATCCATGGGTGACCCAAAAGTACATGTTATAGGAAATATCATGATCTAGAACCTGACAAAATGTATTTTTCACAATAGGTCCCACTCTGATAGGTAGCATTATTAGTCCTTTAGAAGCTCTTTCTTCATCATAATATGCCTCGATAGTTATTTTCCTTTGTGGATCAATGGAATTTTTTGATATTCCTAAGGCATGTATTAGCTTTAAGGTACAAATGTTTAAACCGGCTCCTACATCTATCAAGACACATCTAATTCGGTGTTAATGGATCATGACTTCAAGATAAAGCGATGAATTATGTGGATGTGTCATGGAAGCATCATCTTTTTCAGAGAATTAAAGACAAGTGGGGGAAGAAAAATGTCCCACCATGGTTTGAAATTTGTCTACATCTAGATCTATGTCGATAGTTGTGTTTACTAGAGCTTCTTCCAAAATATTCTTGTGTATGGGGGATATTTTGAGAAGATCAAGGATGAAAATTTGAGCTGATGTTTTTCTCAGTTGATCAACTAAATTATAATGACTTGGATAAGGAATAGCTGCCTTAGATGAACTACCTTTTAGTAAAACTTTTGCTTGTCCTCTCATAGTCACATTAACCTATTGATATTCTTGTTTTTCCTTGATTTTGATAACATCAACATGTTGATCATCTACATAGATGTGGCAGATTACATTGTCTTCAACATTATTTATGCTTTTTTCTTTGGTATCTGATGTTTCCCCTTTTTGATAGTTTGGTAAAGGGTCTTTGAATGCTGGATGATCGTCATTGGTATGATGTCCTTCAATTTTGATGGTGCCATTGTCAATTAAATCTTGTACTAGATTTCGCAAGGCTTGACAATTATTTGTTCTATGACCTTTACATTGATGATAATTGCAATAATACAACTCATTCCATGATGGTGGTTTGACTCGTGGCTCATAGTCTCTTTGTGGTGGTAAGGTGATAACCTTATTATCGAGAAGCTTCTTGAGAGCAGACTCAAGAGATTGACCCAAAGTGGTAAAATTCTGTCGATTTGAAAAGAATGAAGGTCTGGATGGATTCAATGTTTGGGTATTGCCAAGATTGTTATTAAAATTACCACGATTTTGATTGGTCATGCTTTCATGATTGGAGTTTTGTCCTTGTTGTTTGTTGTTTCCTTATTGGTTGGTATTCCCTTGTTGGTTCGTATTTCCTTGTTGGTTGTTTCATGGAGCACTTGATAGGTTGAAGATAGATGGTCTTGTTCATAGATTGTTTGCATCCACTATACCATCATTGACAACATTTTTATTTCTATTCCAAAACCTTGTTTTATCATTGTTGTTATGGTTGGATGAACTCGGATTATCAAGTTTTATCACTCCTCTTTTAACCAAGGCCCCTTCAATGGTGATTGTGTTCTCAATCAATTTTTCAATGTTATGAGGACAATGAAGATTAAGCTTGTAGCTTAATTCTTGATCTAGGCTATTGATGAAGATATCCATCTTTTCCTTTTCAGGAATAGGATGGGAATATCGTGCAAACAACCTTCTCCACCTTTGCAAAAACATAGTGAAGGATTTCCCTACTTTTTGTTTCACTTTACAAAGATCAAGCATTGTTATCTGGTGTTGGATGTTGTAGGCATATTGTGATATAAACTGATTTATTAACTCCTCAAAGGTTTTGATGGGGGGAGTGATCTTGGAAAGCCACTCCATGGGTTGTCCACCCAGACTTCGTGGAAACAATCGCATAAAGTAGGTATCTTCATAAGCAAATTCTAGACTCATATTTTGAAAATCCCTCACATGTTCAATGGGGTCAGTTTTTCCATTGTACCTATCAAATTTAGGGATTTAACAATGTTTTGGAAAAGAGATCATTTGAAGAATCCTATCAAATGGATAAGGAGATATGTCATCCAAAACATACTTCTTTGTTGTGCCCCCTTGCATCTCCTTTATTTTCCCTTGTAATTCTTTTATCTGTTGATTAAGGGCACTAAAATCATTAGGAGTTTCAAGATTCTCTTTAATCCCTTCTATATCAAAATTGAAAGGTAACTTAGCTCCTTGATTAGCTAATGAATGAAAATATCTTTCTTTGTTTCGTTCTAAAATCCTCTCCATAAGAGTATGGAATTGGGGATCTTGCTCTACTTCTTGAAGCTTTTCTTTTGTTAACTCTTCAATATTAAATGTATTCTCTTCTTTCTCACTATTATCACCCATTTTTCTTTTGGTAGTTTCTCCTTCATCTTTTTCTATGTGTTTTCGAGATCTCGTGACAATAGGCTTTGCCCCAAATTTTACTAACTTTTGATCAAAAGAATGAAATAGTGCAATTTTTGATGGATATGAAAGTCAGGATAGAATGAAGATTCTATGACTTGAAAAGATTTCTAGTCTTTAGCTTGTGTTTTTCCCTAATTGAAAGGATAAAATTCCTATTGGCGGGAATTTAAGCAAAAGATAAAGAAAAGGATGATTTTGCACTTTATGAAGTTTGATCGTAGCTTCGTAAAAGGATGGATTTGTGATAAATACCTAATGTGATTTAGTTTCTCTATTGCAAAAATTGATTGGGACGAGTAGAATATTCAATTGCAGGTTGGGGAATATAACAAGAACGAATACGCTGACTATGGTTGTGCCTTTGAGAAAGGGCTCTTCTTTGAAATAAAGCTCGTAAGTATAATGGTTCTACAACATAATCATCAGTGAAACCTCTAACACAATCATGATATCGATGGATAAAGGTTCTATGTTTAAGTAAAACCTTTCGGCTTTGGTACAAGAATCATCTTTTCTTCAACAGTTTCTTGTAACTAAGTGGTTTCTTTGGCTTTTTTATTCGTTTGAGAATGGATTTCTTAACAAAGGTTGTGGATTTCCAATCTTGTAACATGAGAGTAATCAATGTAATTGTAAGTTTTGGATGATCTTTACTGAATTAATGTATTGAAAACACATCAAGCAAGTTGTAGAATAGTCGTTTTTAAGTCCTATTCTAAACATTAAGTGTATGATCAAAATGTTTTTCAAAAATTGTTGTCACAGGTTTTACACATAATAGATAGATCAAACAGACTCACTCTTAGTACTCAAGTAGGTCATCATAATAATCAACAACCAACATCTTAGAACTGCGTCGACTCACACAGCCGTGTCACCCCTAAAAGGGCACCCATGTTTTTGTCTTTTCCAGGCACGTACTCAAAGTGATGGAAGTGGATACTGGATCCCCTAAGCAAACGGTCCTTGGCAGTTATATGGTGAGTGTCTTGGGGGTAGATTCTTCCCTCCCCTACACTGTGATTATTAGGATGGTCAGAAAATGACTTCGGTTGGATACTACAGTAAGTTCATAGTAAGGGTTTCCGTTTGGTGTGGCAAATGATAGACTCCCTCAAGAGACCTCCCAACCTTTAGAACAAAGGCTTTGGGGATGGTTATCAATCCACACTACCGTCGAATGGGATTTCCATCAACCATCTACATTTGATTAAAGTGGGTTGGAAAACTTGGCTTTAGTTGTTCCCACTTAGGTCGTTCCCGTAGGGTGAGTACTTTTTCCCACTACGACAGGCCTTCTAAAAGGTTGTAATTAAAATAGTAAATTTGTATGAAATTGAAAAGGAAAGTTTGGTATTTTGATCACCCAGTTAAGGGGAGAGCATAGACCTTTTGCCATGAACAAAGCAAAAAAATATTCTTTCTAAAACCCAAATCACAATGATCTAATCTAAGTGAAGATTTTGCTTCACAAAGACATGGTGTTCTTTTTAGTCCAAAATAAAAATGAAGCGACTATCCTAGGATTGATTCATTCTTTTAAAGCTCTTACTAGCCGTGGTCACATCGAATCCAGTCAAACCTTACTTAAGTTACAGATTACAATTGCAGACTTTTTTTAAAAAATGCACTAAAACAGACATCAAGGGCGCTAAAACAGAGTTAATGGGCACTGCAAGATGACTAATGGGCACTATAGAATGCCTGATGGGCGCTGCAGGATGCCTGATGGGCACTGCAAGATCCCTGATGGGTGTTGTAGGATTCCTTATGGGCACTGTAGGATTCCTGATGGGAATTGTAGGATGCCTTATGGGTGTTGTAGGATGCTTTATGGGTGCTGTAATAGAGTTAAAGGGTGCTAAACAGGGTGTGAACTGTGCTGAAGTGTGTTTAATGTGCTAATACGCTCTTCTAGTCGTAACCTGTCAGAAAAATCTAAAAAAAAAGATGTTAAAATTGGGGCAAGAGCCCTATGGTGGGCGCCAAAAATGTGTGTGGGAAATGTTAGTATCAAAATGAAACAATAAAAACACACCAATGCAACATTAAACTAAAGAAAGCAAGATAAATTGAAATGAAATCAAACAAAAGCTTCTTCAGAGTCATTCCATTGTTCTCTTGAAGTTGTTGCTCTCAGATTGTATAAGCAAAGCTTCTTAGAATGGAAACCTATAGAATGAGTATGCAAAGGGAGAATACTTCTCTATCCTATATGCTGGTGGAGTGAAATGTTGATATACAGATATGCATAGGGGCTGTAAATTATGCACAGGGGCTGTGGATTATGGATGCTATTGAAACTATGATATGAGGATGATAAGCTATGATATGGATTGCTAATATGCTAAGCTATGCTATGCTATGATTCTAGAGGCTATGGATGTTGGAAGGCTAATTGACTATAGTTTTCCTGTATGAAAGCTTCTATGTTTTTCAGAGACCCGACAGTCCTTTTTATAGATTTTTAAAGGCAAGAGCCTGGCTGGAAAAGATCAATGGTTGTGAGATTGTCTGGTAATTTTGAATGGTGAGAGATGGAGAGGTTGAGAGGAAGATGGAAGATTTTGGGAGGTTGGAGAGAAGAATGGAGGCTTGTCTTCAACCCATGAGAACAACTTTGCACAAAAATAGAGAAACCAATTTTTTGTTTTGAAGTTTGTTTGACGGTTGTTGAAGATAATCCAAATTAAATAAATAGATTTATTTAATTTTATATGAGTTTGATTTTTGATTTTAGGACTATAGAAGATTTAATTAAATATTAATTGGGAATTTAATTAAATATTTGGAATATTTAATTATGAATGGAATTTAGAAGAATTTTAGAAGAGAAGAATATTTAATCTTTATTTGAATAAAATATTCAAGCCAAGATTATATGATAATTAATATAAATAAATCATAATGTTTATTTAATTAATTAAGAAATGGATAACAAAAGTGATTAAATAAACTTATTTATTTAATCAAAATGAAAGAGTGAACAATATAAATAAATTATTTAGATTTATTTATACACAGATTGAATTCAGAGATTTAATTAAATATTAAAAATATTTAATTAATTACCAGACTATTGTGATGTGACCATTTTTAGGTGTATACAGGAGGAAATATTGTTCTTTTTGCATGAGTCGATGGTGGCAAAAGGTGTGGGTAGTGACAATTCTCATATGTGTGTGTGTGTGTGTGTGTGTGTGTACACCCATACCAATATTCTTTAATTTTTTGTTCACAGTCTGTGCCAAGCTATATTGCTTGATTTGCAACAAGGTAGTATTGATTGTTTGAAACCTGATAAGTTGTTGTTCACAAAATACTATATAGTTTCTAAGAACATAATATTACCTCATTTATGGTTTGCAATTTGTGTGTATGGTTTTCCACGTATTTGAGATTGTGAATTTCTACAGTTTTTTCATTTATGGTCTCCATGTTCTGGCTATGTTTTCAGGTCTAGAGAAAGAATGTAGGCTAGAGAGATCCAACAAGAAGAGGTGTGTTTGAACCAAGCGGGAAGAGTTGCATACCAGTAATACCATTTGACGTATTGTTTCATTTGTGGTCTATGGTTTTTGGAACCCTATATTGTTTTATCTACAAAAAGGCACTGTTTATTGCTTCAAATTTTATAAGCTATAAAAACAAGTATATATTTTGGATGGGGTTGTCACTATTAACTTTCAGAAAGGTTTTGTTGAGAAGGCTATATTATATCAATTTTTTGATAGGGTTTTGTTGAGGAATGATTATATTTCAACTCCATTTTTTTTTCGCGAGTCTTTGTGGGTTTCTGTTTATGGATTTCATTTTGTGGCTATGTTTCAAATCAAATAAAATTGTTGATTTTATGTAGTGTTTTTTGGTTGCTCTTTTGTATCTTGGGATATATTGTCTCATCCTCAAAAAAAGGTGTTGTTAAGAAGTCTTCCAATTCTCCTTAAGGTGATGTATTTGTTGGCTTTTGTTTTGTGGTTATGGTTGCAATGGAATAAAATAGTTAATCCTATAGAATTTGTTTTAGATTCCATTGGGAATTGTTGATTATTGTTCTCTTGCTTTTAGCTATATGGTTTCATTTTTGAGAAGATGTTGTTGAAAAGGTTGTATTGTTTGAATCTTTAATGAGGTTTTGTTGAGACAACAATATATTTTTGAATGGGTTTGTTACCATCAATTTTCTGTGGATTTTTCTTCAAGGTTCATGTTTTTGTGCCTATGAATTTCCATCAGTTTGTAATAGTGTATTTTTGTGTTTTGTAGGTTTCCATGAGTGGGCCAATGTTCAA
This sequence comes from Sequoia sempervirens, assembly GCA_007258455.2. Lineage (NCBI taxonomy): Eukaryota > Viridiplantae > Streptophyta > Pinopsida > Cupressales > Cupressaceae > Sequoia > Sequoia sempervirens. Next base: position 214,160,502 of record VDFB02379711.1, on the reverse strand, counting down.
TCCAAGTGCATCTAATTTTTCATTTCCATTGTGTGGTTATGGTTGCAATAGAGTGAAATAGTTAATGGTATATAATTTATGTTTCATCCAATCAACAATTGGGTTTCCTAGTATGATATTTTGTTTGATGCTACCATTAATTACAATGCTGGACAATATATTTCCCCTATGTGCAGATACATATAGTTGTCATTGTGGATGCAGACAATATCCATACACACTGATACCTATGTTTATTGGTATTTCTACATTTTCCAAATGGAAAGATGTATTGCAAGTTCCATATGCAAAATTTATGCCACTCTTCATGTAACTCTAACAACTCACATGCAATATAGGCTATTATCCCCTATTTGTGAGAAATTTGGTTGGAATTTTTGTCATCCTTTCCATCTTCTAAACCTTCTCATGTAGGGGGTTTGGTTGGGATAGCCCTGGTTGATATATTTTTATTTTTAAATGATAATCATTTGGTGCACCAATAGAGAAGGCCAAGAAAATTAAACACTATTTGAGATTAGCACTCATTTGCATATAGTTCCTATGCAGTTGCTATTCTCTGAGAGCAATAAAATAGTCAATGTTCTTGTTGTAGGATAGTTGCTACTTGTCCAAACCTCAATAAGGGTTTGTTACAATGGAAGGTTGTATATCAACAGTGACATGGAGCATTGATCAAACCATTATCAAGGCCTACACAAATAACAACCACCCTTGAAATCATATAAAAATAATCAACAATAGTCCATTGTGAAGGACATGCACTATTTTATCACTTTGCAACCATCCCCATTGGACAAGAACCACATATCAAATAGGAATCATCATTAAACTATGAAAAGAACAAACATATCAAGCATGAAATATGAATATTGTTTGCATCTGATTTCACATTGATACATGTCTACACACACAGGTGAATAATGTGTCTCTAATTTCACAAAAATATATATTTGCAGTACATACAGATGGTTACTACATCTAATTTGACATACACACATATCCACAATGGAGGAAATAAGAATAAAACACTACAAAAGAGACACACAATTTTTTTGATGCATGTATCTCTAAGCAACAAATCCATACATATACATCCAACAGATGGAATAGATGTATTTTGAGTTGTAAAAAAAATTCCACATCAATCTATATGTCTCAAAAGTTAGTTGCATCGACATATATGGACATTAAAAAAATCAGTATTCTAAAGTCACCAAAGCAACTAAATAGTCTATGCCATTTACAAAAAGGCATTCTTAACTATAGGTCTATAGCCCTAGACTATAACCAAAGTTAGAGGATGATAGCCAACAACACCTTGCAGAGTACAATTAAGGCCAGCAGCCTCTTGGCTAGCAAACAACCCTTTCATATCAAAACTATTCCAATGGACGGGGGGAAGGTGGTGGAGGTGGCTAGTAAACGCTGAGAAGTTATAGAACAACTGTCAACAATGCCTTGTAGAAAAAAAACATAAACTGTATAGTGGTGCAACCATGAACACAGAGAAAAAAACTTTGATGACACAATCATGATTTGAATAAAGATGCATAAAGTAATTTTTCAAACTGTGACCAATCAATAGATGCAAAACCTATCAACAAGTCTAATAACCACTGGATGTTGCATAGGACATATTGCAACAAAGAGAAAGCTATGTAACACCTTTTCATGTGAACCCCAAAGGACAACTAATGCAACAATTACCGCACAAATATTTTTTTTTAGTAAACATACATGAGATGCTTAATAAGTTATGACATGCAATTCATTTAAACCAAACCACTATCACTTACATCGCTTGTGGTACATGAGGAGACATTATAAAACTTAACTCCATACAACAATTATAAAGAGTGAAAGCCAAAATATAAACCATGCCAAAGTATACATTTAAATTCATCAATAGGAAACCACCTGCTTAAATAACCACAACATTTAAAAGATTGATATTAATATCATAACTCAGTGGGGCATACTTCTATAGATACAACAGATCAAATAACATCTACCATGGATCAATATCCACACAAGGTTTATCAGGAATAGAATAATACATTGCATCCATTCCATTACATTACAATGTTCAAGAATTACAATAATACAAAGGTGTTCCCTATCATGAACGAGAACCATATAACAAGATAGAATGATACAACTAAGCCAATGAGTGCAAGGTATCATAACCAACTCCAAGTCAGATATAAATCTAGAGTCACCACATGTACCTCAAATCTGCACCTCTCGATCCTCGACTGGGGACCCAATGGGGTGCTCAACACATTCCACTCGACCACATGGGTCTGAAGACCCACCCTCCATGCTAAGGAGTTGACAAGAAAGAATCCTCAACCAAGATAATCCAACAGAGAACCACAAGACACAATGCCATACAAGAGTGACAAAAAACATAGGGATAATCACAACATCAATAAACCACGATCAAAACATGACATCAAAACATGAGAATAATAAATCACTTCATAACAACAATAAATCACTTCTAAAAACATAGAAAAAATAAATCATATATCATAGCATCAATAAATCGCTATAACAACAATAAACCACTTTTGAATCATAACAACAATAAATCTTTTTTGAAACATAACAATAAATCACTTCTGAAATATTATAACAATAAATCACAAAACATATCATCAATAAATATCAAGTCATAATATCAGTAGACCACTTCCAAAGGCTTGCAAAGATAAAAAATCATAAGGGGTACTAGGGGAGAGTGTCATCACATAGTCCTACATGGGTTATCTTGGCCCTTCCTCCAAATGTCAGCTTCTCTCAGCTATCTAAGACACAGACCCCCATCTATGGTTATCCTGGCTCTTCCTCTTACCTAAGGCGCCGAACCTATAGGGTGACTCATGCAGAGCCATTAAACTCTCATGAGGACGAGGTAACAACCTTGCCAACCATGGACTTATCAGTCCACCATTAGTCTGTGGGAGCCCTAATGAATAGACGAGGCATCCATATTTATCTCATTAATGTTATTACTACCCAAACCCCTAAATTCTTTAATTAAGTTTTCACTTTTTACTCTAACTCTTGTGTGGGTTATCCTAGCTCTTCCTCCTACCTAAGGTACCAACCCCCATGAAGAGCCACTCTCCCTAGAAACTCGAATCATAAAACCAAAGCATCAAGAGGTTGTACCAAAACTAAAGAAAATACAGTATCTCAAAATTGAAACACACGTGAGGCATTTACCATCTCGCCACTAGCCACATACATAATTGCTCATAAAATTAGGTACAACCCATGTATAAACCCAAATCCACAATCACGATCAACATTTTGGCAAGATCAAATCAATGAAATTCTATCAACACAACTTTCCTCAATACCTCTAGAAGTCCAAGAAGATCAACTAACCACAAATGAAGGTAAACTAATTAATACCATTTCTAGCATGAAAAATTAACATTTGAAAATCTCTTCAACCAAAATGACTTAAATGGGAGATGAAAAAATAAAGAACCCTCAAATCAATCATTAGTCCAACATGAACTCGATGAAAAAAATCACCTCCAAACCAAGCAACTCAAGAGGGTAATCTCAACAAAATGACAACCCTAATCAACCATTAAACACACAAATACACACTTTGACTAGGCCCAAAGCAATAATAATAAATTAAAACATTTCTTTACACATCCCTTTTAACTCTTAACTAATTATGAAACTATATGTTTAGATATCAACCTATATCCCACTACATACATATAAATATATTTCAAATTCAAATAGGCTATTGTTAAAGAATTCCTTTTAATTGGATAACTATAAGGGACCATTTTAATACTCATTTACATTCTTTTCAAAATATGTATAAATAATTCAATACATAATTACACCAACCAATTCCATCCACTAACACATCCAAATAATGCACTTAAAAGAAGATCATTAAATATTTATTTACATTTTATTTACCCGCCAATTTAGAAGTTATTGCAACTAGTTGGAGAACATATTTTATAACTTAACCCTACATAAATATTTACGCAAACAGATTACTTCTATCAACATGTTCAAGCAATAAATCCTAAGGAACATTTGAAATCATTACAAACAATTTCTTTAACAATTTGCTCAAGCTCAAAGATTATACATCATGTTAATAGAATTACCTAATTCCAAGGTTAAACATATAGCCTAAGCAATCAACCACATACTATACAAGCAATCAAGCACATTAACCAAAAGTATAATTAATCTTGTTTATTATATCATTATACTTCCATCTATTTCCACTTACTAAGAGCTATCAAATTAAACTATCATCTTTAAATGATATCAGTTACAACCATTTAGACCAGTTGCCACACACCACCCCCCCCCCCATTAACCTTATTTACATAACTAACACTTCCAATCACTTATTACTTGTAATATTTTTCCCCTTTACGTAAAAGTTTATCATAAATACACACAATACTTATAACACAAGAAGTTGTAGTATATACACATATAAACAAACGTACCCACTTAACCTGGCCAATCATCCTTAGAATAATGAAGCTAACCAAGTTTGCAATCTATATCATATGGTATCTCCTATGGTTGTCACAACGTAATTCGATGCATAATATACTAACTACTAGAAAGACATCTCTTGTAGCATCAATGTACATTGCATTTATTTTCATCAGAACAAGACACTCGAGCTCAATCCGCAACACTATAATTATTCCTAATTGCTCCACCCAGAAGCACCAACTATGGATAGGTAGACAGCATGAGAAGCATTGAAAACTACACGCAGATGAATGCACAGTGGGCAGTAACTAAAGGAACAATTTTCACAGCATCAGATACAAACCTATCAAGTGGAGGACAATATTAGGCGTATAAGTGGAATCTCCAAACACCCAAAAAAAAACGCTGACCATCAACATTGCCAAACCAAGTATACTACAATAAATTTACATCGCAACTTTCCCATAATTTCAAAAGTCCTATATATATAAGAAACAAGAAACACTAGAGAATCAATCAATTTATAGCTCCTTGTGCCACTAAAATAAAAACCTGTATCGGTTAGAAGAATAAACCAAAGAGGGATATAGAAAAGAAGAAGCTGGACACTATTCCACCCCTTAGACGTCGGTCCTACTGTCAAGGCAGCGATGCAAGAAGAGAACAAGGTAGCCCACCAAAGGAAATCCAACCAATAAAGTCGAATACAAAAAAAAAGAAGTAAAGTATATCCAGACTGCTAAGATTAACAGTCATGAAATAATACAATATCTTTGAATAGGAGATAGATAACTATTGCAGCGATGCACAAATGGCTTGACGTGCAAGGGCAGTCGGGTAAATCATTTGGCGAAATCAAATTCCAACGCTATAAACATTTATCAGCACCAGGCACAATGTGATTGATGAGAATATCGACGATGCTAACTGATACCCTCTGGAAACCAAACGTTGAATATAAAGAATTAAAATCTCTATCAAAGTTCATAATAGCAATGGAAAAGGGGGAAGGAGTGCAGCCCTAGCCTTTGAAGGTTTTGGAAACATCAAGAAAAAGCAATTCAAATACCAAGTACAAAACACAACTCCTTCAAGCGAAAATTGGATACCAAGTACAAAATTGCAATGAAAGTAGCATTTAGGTAAAAAGGTTTCAAATCAGACATTTAGAGACTCTAAAGTTGGCATAGCAGGCTATGAAGAAACTCGACTTAGGGAAATATTGAATAAGTTGCAATTTATGGTATGGGATTGTTGTCTACAGTCCGCGCATGAGATCGATTTTCAATAGGGCCCAACTGTCACGAGCAACAACATGTATAGAAAGAAAATAACCCCACGGAAACACAATCAACACATACATCCATCGATCCCCTTGGTGACGCAAGTTTATTGGATTTTAAAAAAATATATCAAAAGCCCAGACCTACAATACAAACATCGAATTCTAAATGCAGGCTAATCTCTTCAGTAACCAACATTAATTGGAATCATCAATTACAAAATATGATACAAGGAGGAAATGCATAATGTAGCATCACCGAACAATGCACCTATATCCATTATAGCTAATATGATACAATAAAATTTTCAAGGCAAAAAAAGGAGGCAGAATTTACACAAATTGGATTTATTTAAAATTTACTCAATAGACAAAACGATTATATAGTCAAACAATCGAACAATAACGTTTAATAACGTATACTCATCTGTAATTCCCCTCTCTCCAAATTGAGTGAATACGAAGCTTCTTCTGCCTCCCCAGCTAGGTATCTCCCTTCCAAGTATCAACATTAGACAATGTAATTCTCTTTCCTTTTCCCCCAAATTTTCTTCTCAGACCCCTATTTTACTTTCCTCCCAGAATTTTCCCCAAAATTGCCAGCCCCCTAAACTTCCTATTCTTTTCTCATTAAATAATGAACTCTTTTCATTTTCGAAAACCCAAAAATCAATCAAAATATAAAATTTTCATTTCCTTCTTAGTTTTTGAAAAGAACCTGAACATGCATTCATTCTTTTAATTCTTTTCCCAACTTTTTCTATTATGAACAAAAATTTTAACTTCTATTTCAGTTCAAAATCTTATCATCTTTATTTAATTTAAAATTGCATTATTTTCCTTATTTAAAACAATATTATTTTTCCATAATTAAATGATTATCTCGACAAAACATCATAAAATAATTTAAATCTAATTATTTATTAATAACTTTATATTATATTATTATTTTAATTATTTATTAATAAACCTTATACTTTATATTCCCTAATTTAATTTATTTTAAATCACTTAATTGGAATAATTATCTCCTCTCCATTTAATTTGTTCACTTACAATTATGTTACTGTCATCCTTGAATAATTAGCTTCCAATGATAACACAATTAGCATTTATTATTAAATCTAATTCTTTATTTAACTCCAAATAATTCCAGTGACCTTATAGTTAAATTAATTTGATTAATCAAATCTAATTATAATATTATTGTTATCAAATCACATAACCCAATCACAAAAAACATCATATCATCACAAGTCAACCAACCACACTTACTCAATAATACTTTTTTCAAAATAAAATGACATGACCACCCAACAAACAACTTACTTGCATTTCAAGGACGACCAAAATGGAGGGCACTACAAGCTATATGCAATTCCACTAAAATGGAAGACACATAAATAGCTACACATAGGCTACTCCCAAATAGCCAACAAACAAATATCTGAAGGGCACAAACATACGTCAAATATAAACAAGTCAAACTATACAATAGAAATGCTACAAATGTATAGATAACTTATTCAATCTTTTATGTCAAGTCGTCTAACTTTGATTTTTCTGAAGTTTTTGCCACTTAAGGGCCTATTTTTTCCATGATGATCCTGCACATACTCACACATTGCATTAGATTCAATTGGACATCATTGATTATGACTGCGTTATAACAGTATTTTATGCATCTAACACCATACATGTAGATTTTTACATATAGTAAAAAAGAAATCAGTCGATCTGATTGTCAAGAGTGACTTTTGGATAACAACATTAACTCTATAGTATTAACTATTTTATTATGCATTGCAAATGAAAGTATATAGCCAAAGATATAGAACAAAAATTAGCATTGCATTATGGAAAACAACACAGACTATTTTAATATATTGCAACCATTTGCATAGAATGTAAGCCATAAATGAGATGATATTAAATTTTCTTGTCCATAGATTTATATGTATATCAAAGTAGATGTGAGGAATGTACATACGTACTCTTCCCAATGGTTATTATTTTCTAAAAATAAGTTCATCTATTTTACTCTGTTGCAAGCATAACCTAAAAAATAGCATTTTTTCCCAAATCCTTTGTTAGAAAGATAGCGATTTGCACATAAAAAATATAAAATAAAACTCAACACAATAAGGCCTACTCTCCACCCTACAATAAAATTATAAAAATTGTATAATGTTGATTTCCACTGAACAAATCTTTTCACCATTGGTCACATTTGTGATCAATTTATTTTCTTTCTCAAGGGTTTGGTAAGAGCACACAATGCTCCATGAGCCAATATGGTAGGATGGAAATCATGCATTCTTTTGTTTAGTACATATTGCATTTTGCCACATGCACTAGGTATGGCTAAATTATAATTACTCCATTCATCCCTAGAGAAAATTTAATCTTATAAAATTTAGAACTTTGATATCTCCTGGCTTACATATTGTGTATGAATTAGATATGATCACTGCTCTAAAATTCACACTTTGTATACACAAAAGATGTATAAGGTCTAGCCTTTCCAGTAGAATTTTTGCATATAACAGTAGTTGTGATTTTTAGCTTTCTGCTGCAATGGGTCCAATGGAATAAAATAATTTTAATGTTATGTAGTTCATTCTATTTTTGCATAATCACTGCACTAAACTTCACACAAGTTTTTTGTTTTTCTTGCAGACCATAGCACAACCATAATGTAGTATTTGATGAACTAATGTGTTACAAACAACCTTTCAGAATAATGATAGTGACTACAAAACCAGTAACAATGGTCAAATTGAGAATCAGATCCTAATGTACTCTATATTGATTGTAATAAGCAATATTCATTTAACTACTGGCCAGAGTGGTCAGCAATGTATATTCTTTATGTTATATTTTGAATAGGCTATATTATTTCATTTTTTATAGCATCTTGTTGTAAATGCCAGCTTCTATCAATCTTTCTCAAGGCTCCATCCATGAAAGGCTACATTTCAAATACACATATACATATATACACATACATATACACATCTAGATATATATACATGTATATATACATACATACATACATATATATATATATATATATATATATATATATATATATATATATATATATATATATATATATATATATATATATATATATATATATATATATATATATATATATATATATATATATATATATATATGTATATATATATACATATATACACACATATATCTACATACATATACAAATACATATTTATACACACACACACACACACACATATACATATATATACATATATATTTATATATACATGTATATATACAAATATGTACACATATGTATACATATATACATGTGTACACACACACACACACACATATATATATATATATATATATACAAATATAGTGGCAGATAGGTTATAAGTTTGGTAAGAATTTTCATCAGCCTCTCAGTTTTTTGGCCTTCCGATGGCTGTGGAAAAGGTGGCAGAGGCAGTTGGCTCCTTTGGGAATAAGTTGGCATTTTCCAGGCCGCATGGATAGAGAAGGCTGCAGAAATTAAACGTTGGTTCGCATCAACATTAATTGTTGGATTCTTTGTGTGTAGTGGCAATGGTCATAATAACAAAAACCATTTAACACCTAACATAACAAAACAAATATCTAGGAATTTTCAATAAAGCATTATTTCAATTTTTCATAAGGTTATGTTGAGAAATGAGTATATTTTTACTTTTGTCTCCCATTGTGAATCTTTATGGCTTCCTCTTTATTAAAATATATATATATATATAGAGTGTGTGTTTCTCCATCTGGGTCATTGTTGAAACCAATGTTGCTTAATTTATCACTTTGATTTTGTGGCTATGTTTGGAAAAAAATAAAAAAATAGTTAATGTTGTTCCTTACACTATATCATTTCATTTTTGGAATAGAGTAAAATTATTAATGTTGTTGATTCGATGTTTTCTTAATTTATGTCTTCAATTTTGTGGTTATGGTTAGAACATAATAAAAATAGTTAATGTTGTAGCTTAGGCAATATCATTTCATTTTTGGAACAAAATAAAACAATTAATGTTGTTGATTTAATGTTTGGTTACATTAGGTATTATTGATTATTATTCTCTACCTTACGCTATGAATCTTTATTAGCTCAGGCTATATTGTGGCTTTCTGCATCTAGGTGGCTATTGAAACCAATGTTGTTTGATTTATGACTTTTTTTTTTGTGGTTATGGTTGAAAAAAAAATAAAAAATTAATGTTGTTGATTCTATGTTTGGTTACATTAGGCATTATTGATTATTGTTCTTTGCCTTAGGCTAAATATTGGGTATATTTTAATATCAATATATATGTGTATATAGATGTATATATGTGTACACACACACACACACACACACACACACACACACACACACACACACACACATATATTTATTGTGCCTTAAGCTATATCATTTCATTTTTGGAAAAGAACAAAGCAATTAATGGAGTTGATTCAATGTTTGCTTAATTTATGGCTTATGTTTTGTGGTTATGGTTAGAAGAGAATAAAACTAGTTAATGTTGTGCCTTAGGCTATATCATTTCATTTTTGCAACATAATAAAATAATTATTGTTGTTGATTCAATGTTTGGTTACATTAGTTATTATTGATTATTGTTCTCCACCTTAGGCTATATTGGGTATATTTTAATATTAATATATATGTTTATATATATATATATACATATATATGTGTACATATATACATATATTTATATATATTTAAATTTCTCATGGGTCTCTCTTTATGGCTTGCATTTACTTGATATGGTGGCAATGGGATAAAATTATTGACCTTAGGTAGTTTTTGTCAATGGATACTATCCAGCTCACCCTATATTGTCTCATTTTCGATCAGGTTATGTTCAAAAGGCTATATTGATTCAATTTTCGATAAGGTGTTGTTCATGAAGAAAATATTATTTCTTAAAACAAATATTGTTTCATTTTTTTGGCCTTCTCTATTAGTGTGCCAAACACTTTTCATTCAAAAATGGAAAAACAATCCACCATCTTTTCTTGGAACATGGTAAAGGAAGCCATAAATGAAACAATATAGCCTAATGCTGAAAACAATAGTGAACAATGCATTTTGCAAAACAACATGAACTACATAACATTAACTATTTCCTTACATTGCAACCATCGCCACAAAACAAAAGAGGTAAATGAAACAATATTGTTATCAATAGTCACCCAGATGGCCAAACCTACAAAACACTAAAAATCAGAGTGAAAAATCCATACAAAAACATCCACACAAAATTTGAACCATAAATCAAACAATATTGCCATGAACAAACTATATACTCTTTTTTCAATAGAACCCTATGAAAAAGGAAACAATATACCCTAAAACAACGCAACCTGTATAACATTAACTATTTCATTGTGTTGCAACCATCACACACAAAAGAACGACTTCCAATAGTGGCTTACATGGAAAACCCACAAAACATAGAAACCTCCCAATAACAGACCAACTCAAAACCTTCACTAGAAAAATGTGAACCCTAAATGAAACAATATTGGTTTCAATGGTAACCTAGATGGGAAAATTCGCCAAAAACATAATAGATTAACTATTTTGCAACCATGCACACAAAATAGAAGCCATAAATGAACCAATATTGCCAATTGTCACCCACATGCCAAAACCCATAAAACACAAGAAATCTTGATTTCAAGATTCACCAAAAACACACTAGATTAACCATTTTGCAACCATTCACACAGAACCAAAGCCATAAATGGAACAACAATTCCAACAATCACCCACATGCCAAAACACACAAAATGATACAGTCTTTTCAACAACAGTCGACATAATAAAACAATATTTTTTTTCAAGAATAACCTAGATGAAAAAGCCCACAAAAAGCACACAAATTCAACACACGAAACACTAAAAAAAATAGTATTTCCTTCCAGCAATGGCGGCTACATGAAAACAATAAATCAAACAATTTAGACTAAGCTACATAACAGCAATCAACAATCCCCTTTCAAAAATAACATAAAATGTTTTAGAAATATTCGACAAATGATTTTTCCAATATGCACCTCTTCTTGCTTCCTTCAATAACACCTCTTACTGCTTGCTTTCTCCTTCCTCTGTTCTTTCTCCACAGCTTGCAAAAGAGAACATATAATTATCACAACCCATACCTTTTGCAACCATCGACGCATGCAAAAATACAAGATAACCTTCAACCACCTTCACAAAAATTCCACAGCCGATGAATGCACTTTCAACTTCATAGAAGCTTTCCCTCCTCACTCACAACTACCTTCAATAACAACGTAAACCCATAGAATGATACCTAACAATACGTTATTGATAATTGCACAAACATTCATTTATCAAATAAAAATACTTTAGGGAGATTACTAAATTATAGTTGTCATGTTCGCCTAATGTGAACTTATTAACTAAGAAAATATTATAATTGAAGAAATAACTAAACAAAACACTCTCTAATCATTTAAAAAATCTAAAATGATGATGTGGTCCGATTATATTTCCTTTAGTGCTCCATATCAAGAGCTTCCATGAATGATTCTTAGTAATACATAATATTTTGGATGTGAAGTAGAAATAATCCAATGATGTAAATAATGCATGTTCAAAACCTTTAAACCACTATGTAGAAATAAGTCATACAAAGAATATGCTAAGTCAAACTAATCCTAGAAAGAAATATGTGAGCAATGTAATAGTTTTGATTTAAAAATGATGGCACTGACCTCCTTGTAGGTGCACAAAAATCCACTTACACATGAGCTAATAGGTGTAGAAGGGAAGGTTATGTTGCTAGGAGCAACTCACACAACCTTCTATGAGGGCCAGAAGGTTATTGTGCATCAAATAAAAGGTTTGAGAGGCATAAAATAAGTTATAGAGACAACAATTGTGTTGTTTGTAAAAACCAAACTATTGCTGCAAGTAGATATAGTGATGGTTATAGGCTTCTATCAACAATTTTATACTCATAAAATACTATAAACTCACAAACATGAATCCACATTTTCAAAAAAAACTTTGTTATAAATTATTTCTTGTATTCACACACACAATATTATAAGAACAACCACCTGAGAAAAGATAATAACCAATTTCCTTAACTCAAAAAATATAAATATTTACAATCTTTTTATATATTTGCAACTATTTAAAAAAATTAGAGTCTAGTGTCCTCCACTTTTTCTTCTTGTTGTTTGCTACAATTCCCTTTGTCTACTTTCCAAATTTTCTTTTTACTTTACTTTGCTACTCTTTCTCTTTATGCTACTACTTACAATCTTTTTTATATATTTAATTTGTTGGTCCGTTTGAAATAGAAATAAATAATAAAAATTTAAGGACATTCATTTGAAGGTACCTTTAAACAAAGGTCATTTCCATTTAATTAAAAAATTAAATAACCTTAGGACAAAGGTATCCCTTTATTCAAAGGTAATTGTGAAAAAACATTTGAATTAAGGTGCCTTTGTTTGAATAAATTCCTCCAAATGAAGGTGTTTTATAAACAAATCTTGTCAACCATGCAAATTTCTAATCTCCCACAATTGGAACACATTATTGTGGAGGTTACTTGAATTCATGTTTAACACTATAAAAATTCATAGAAGAGGTATGATTGATATGGAGTTCAAGAAAAAATAAAATAAGTGAATGTAAAAATGAGTAATTTATCACCAGCTCGATAGAGGGAAAATATGTGCATGATATGATTACATATCCATATGAAATACATCCTTCCCAATTTAAATGCATGAATAATAACAAAGTTTACTCTTACTCTTTAATTATAAGGGTGGAGTTTCATGGAAGGGGGCTTCCTAAGAAATTTACTGGGTTGTTAAGACTTTTTAAGGACTATTTTAAAGTGGGTGGTCCCATGAATTTTGTATTATAGTTTAAGCTCCTATATTTATGGAAGCTAGTGGTCCCAGGAAGTTTATTATTTTGCATATTCAATCAAACAATTTAAACAAATATATATAAAAAAAAATGATGAAAATTTTAAAACTTCATATGATTGACAAGTGACAAAAAAAAGTCTATGTTGGTGGAGAAATTTCTAGCCCTACCCCTTTTCCACCTCCTTAACTTTTGAGCTAAAAAGTAGTACTATAGCTTTTTCTTTTTTGGCTTCATGGGACCTCACCCTAACATGCAATTTGCAAGAATTTGTGCTTTAATTAACTTATAACATTTAATGAAGATATAATAAATGAGGTCCAATTCAAAATTTTGTTTTAAGAAATTAAAAAAATACAAAACAGGAATACCCCATTCCTCTCATTACAAATATTAAGGTCAAGAATTACTAGATCTATTTCGCAGGAATACCCCATTGCTCTTATTACAAATATTAAGGTCAAGAATTACTAGATTTATTTCGCATGAAGAGAAAATTATGAAACAACTATAATTTTGCATAAAGATAAAAATAGCATTTTTAAATATAGAATTTGAATGAGTTTGTAATCTGCATGATAAACTATTTAGAGAAAATTGTTTTTGATAAAAGGGGTAAAACGGGTTTTACAGGGACCCGAAACCACAACGTTTACAAAACAGAAAAGAGGACACAAAAGTCCAACCAAAAAGACCAGCTGCCCGAGAAAAGATTAGCAGCAACCAAATGAAACAGACCAGAAAGGTCAAACCAAAAGGAACAGCAAAGTAAATACCAAAAACCCCAACCATTAATTCAGAGTTTTTAGGACAGACTCCGTCTCCGCCTCCAGATTCTGCATATCATTGACACCCTTTTTAAAAATTTGAATCATCTTCGAAGTAGGGGGAACCTTTTGCTTTAGATTGGCTCTAGTTCTTTTGGAAATGCTCGCACCCGTATCCTAGCTTTTGTCCTTTGTTTCCTCCAGATCCACCACTAGAGACCCCTGCTGGGCTTTATCTAGCTTTTCAGTCATCGCGTTAATGATAATGGCATTGTGTCTTGCTATTCGGTTGTTTTGCTTAGCAACGGTTTTGATGGTATTCCTGATATTCTCAACCCTGGAGTCAATATTTCTGTTACTGTGATCTTGAACCCCACTATCCACATCTTTCTTTTCAATCTCAACAATCTTAGCACCCAGCTCTTCAATCTTGCTTTGAAGGCCCCAATTTTTTATTTTCATCTCATTAATTGCGGTAAAAGTCCATTCCAAGAGTTTGAAGTGGGACTCATAATTGGTTTTGGCAAGGTTCAGAACATCGAGAGAGGGATCTTTGCCAGTATTCGGACAAGTTTTCTCAGGGTTAGAAGTAACATGGGAGTCATCATTAACAAGTTTATCCGGCAAAGGTTCAGCGCAAAGCTCAGTTTTGTTGGCATCAGACTCCTCCGACTCAGAGGATTCTTCAGAGTAGGAAACAAGGCTTTTGGCCTGGGGTTTCTTATCAAAAGATCTGTTCTTAAAGGAGGGGCTATCAAGCTCAAGCTCGGCGCGGATTTTACCAAAAAAAGGAGTAGGGTTTTTGTTCCCAAAAGGGACAGCATGCAAGAAAAGGGAGTAGGGTTTAGAGAAAATTGTTATTCAAAACCCTCATGTGTAATTGATTTAATGATTAGAGAAAACTAATAAAGCTGCTGTGCATTTGTGTCAAAAGAATTCTATATCTGCTGTTATTGTTTCTTGTTAATTGTCTGTGTTCTATAACTACAATAGCTTCATGTGACACGCCTTCCGTCATTCTCACTAATGATAGGGTTTTCAATTTCAAGGTCGGCTTGCAGCGCTTTCCTCGATGGCGACAAATTTGTATAAATGAAGGGAAAAATTGAAGACATTAATACTGCTACATCTTTAGACTAACATCTGAATCGAGTTAAAGCGAGAATCTTCCTTGCATTTTGGGTCTTCACCACGATCAAAGTTACCGGTACCCAATCAAAAATTAAAAACATGGCTACTAACGATGCATGCGCAGATGGTGCTGCTCTTCTCCTCCGCCTGGATCACACTAGCGACCGCCTTCACAAGATATTTTCGACTGTTCGAAATTTACAGCGTCCACTCGATGAACTTCAGCACCTTCATAGTCTTTCTATAATTCCTTTACTAAATGAATTCCATCGCTTAACAAGTGAATTTTGTGGATTACAAGACGGTGATTCTTTTCTCGGGCCTATTGAAGCAGTATAACAGTTTTAGAGATTTAACTGAACTGATTGGCCGGATAATTGGAGAAGCTCGCGAGTTTATGGTAGGTGAGTCGCCAGCGGATAGAGAAGCGGTGGAGGCGCTACATAAAATAACTATTTCAGCTAAGTATGTTAATGCAGAGTCTCATTGTTCGGTCTGTACGGAGGCTTTTCAATTGCGGGATGATGCACGACAGATGCCTTGTCATCAAGCCCACATATTTCATTCTCACTGTCTTCTGCCATGGCTGGGAAGGCGTAATAGTTGTCCCATCTGTAGAGCGCGCATACTCAAACCGAAAATTTCAATTTCAGCTTCCGGTTTTCCTGGAAGAAGTGAAGATTGTGGAAATTAGTGAGATCTGCAACATCTAATACTGGCTTGCATATAACCGCAGTGTGTTTTGTAGGCAGCATTTCATATAAGATGGACGCATCCAATGATGTATAATTTTGTGGTAATGGGTGTGTTACGTTTTTTGGTTTTGGTCTACCATATTTGGTTCTCGATTTGATAGTATTGAATAGACTATATATGATGTGAGATTTGATTTTGAAATAAGTTTTACATCTGCAAAGGTTATATAAAATGTGAGATTTGAGTTTGAAATAAGTTTTACACCTGCAAACAACTGTTGAGTTATTGGAAAACAAGTTTCAGCTATAATTTAATGGTAATAGCCTTTAAGATATCAAGTGAATGTCTCTAAAGTATCACTTATTATGTAAAAACTAGATGAATATTGATTTGTCAATTGAATGGGAACACTCTATTTATATTTACAGTGTTCTTTGTCCATTTGATGGCTGCTTTCCTTTTCGATTTGTATTGCTTTATTTATTAAATCTACATGCAAATATTTCAAGATCAGTTAATACCCAATTTCTTAATTTGCAATATGTACATCCTTGCACTTCCTAAAATTACAAATGATAATTATTACTAGTTGTGTTTTCATGGTTTATAAGATTGTTTGCTTTTTAAAAATAAAAATATTTTTTTAAAATATTATTTTAGGTTTTGTAATATTAGTGAATTTCGTTTAGTTAAAATTTATAATTAGAATTACACTAGCAGTTTCGTGTAGTAACACACAACAATGAGTCGATAGGTGGGGAGCGACATGAAAGGGAAGTGATGTGCTGGTAGTGTCTACGGGGAAATGTTTGAATGTGAATGGCATGAGTGGGCACAATAGCTATAGGCAGATGCAGATAATATAGTTACACATTAGGGAATCCAAGAAACAATACAATGGATTGCTAAATATATTATGGGCAATAATCAAAGTGATTCATTGGGAACAATATTGTATCCCATTTTTACTTTATAGTTTAACATCATTATTTTATTTTAAATTATAATGGGGACTGTATGAGGGTGTTAACCTTAATGGGTTGAAAGGTGGATATGCATATAAAGGATAAAGTGTGTAAGCAATAGTTGGTGAAGAAATAACTTTGTAGAATATATGTGTGTATATATGTACACACACATATAGAGGGTTGGTTGAAGAACAATTGTATTAACATTCAATTAATTATTTGGTGATAACATCATCATTATTGATAATTTGTTTGGTGGCGTAAATAATAATATTATGCAATTAAATTGTTTATTAAAGACAAATATTATTATTAATTTTGAAATGATTTGATTAAGTAATACCAATATCATTAAGTTTTATAAGTTAATCAAAATATAATATTATTATGGATAGGGTTCAATGTCTAAATTGATGACATTACTAATGTGCAATTAGTTGGGACATAATAATGTTGACATTAAATTAGTTTAATTCATCATTATATAAGCCCACCCCATAATTTAGCCATTGCATCAAATCTTTATGATAAAAACTAAGGATCTTTTCATAGCTAGTAACAAAGAACGCTGCATCAATTATAGTTAAAACAATCTAAAAGTAATATCAATATGGTGTAGGAGCACCTTGTTGTATTCAAGCCTTCGTGAGGCCAATATGTAAAAGAATTTTTAAAGAGCACTTAGGGGTCATTAAATAAGGTCTTTCAAGACCATCTTGATGTATTTGAGTCAGTTGATAGGTATTTGGATAAGTTATGTAGTCATTTTGTCTAATTTACAAAAAGTGTCAAATGTTGTTAAATGGCACATGAAAAGTCAATTGTCAAATTTGTAATAAGAGTCAAGGGATTTAGATTTTGTCGGGTCCATTCGGACTATCTAATAGAATTTTAATTGTTTGGAGGGTCTTTGGAATAAAAAATGTAAAAATTGCATATTTTGTAAAAAGTTGTTATATTGTAAAAATGCAAAAAAAACTACAAATGGTGGAATCAAGTAGTTAGAAGGTTGGTTTAGGTCAGTTATATGAGTTGGTTTTTATGTTCAAGTCTTATAAAAAATGTGTATGATAGAATTCAAGGATTAGTTGAAGATTTTGGTGAAAGGAAGCAAATGAAAGTTCCATTTTTCTATGTTTTTCAGTGAAATATGTTGTTCCAGAGAGTTGTATGGCCTTGTATGGTTTAGTACGGCCCTGAAACTTACATGGATGGTAAGATAATTCAATTTATGATTTTTTTTTTTTTACTAGAACTTTTGAAAATGTTTTTTAAGTGGTCTAATGGTCGAATCTTCCCAACATCCCAGTTCAAAAATTAAGGTTCTAGTTTTGAAGAAAAATTCATATCTTAAGTTTCCACCATTGAAAACTCTTAAAAATTGGTTTTTAGGTCTTTTTAACATGTTATTTGAGATTCCAAAGTTTCAGGGGTGTATGTTAATGTTTGATAAGGTTTCAAGGAGGCCCTAGTGATTTTGTGTGAAATTTGCATGAAAATATTGTTTCAAAGCTAGGGTTTGATAAATTATTGTTGTTAATGGTTGGAAAATGGATTTATAAGCATGTGCAAACAAAATTCAAGGTGTTTGAAGAAAAAATAAGGTTCTTAGAGGTTTGGAATGTATATTTTCAATAAACCCTCATTGGTTGCAAGCCTTTTTGGCACAAAAATTGAATTTTGAGCATTTGATGGCTTTCTACTTGATAACATTTGCTAAGATTGTGTAATTTGTAATTTGAGAACATACATAAACTATTGGTGTTGAGTTTTGTGTTCAGGAAGGTCATTTTTTGGGTGACCCTTTGTAAAATAGGCCTAATTGGCCTAGCTACATAATCAAAGGAGTCCATTTTTCAAGGGTTCGATCTAAAGGAACCTACACTAATTTTTGGATATGATATAAAACATGAAAATGAGTATCTGAAAATGTTTTTACAATCCTAATATGAGTCTTGTATCAAAATTTATAACCGTTGTACCACTTGGAAATGCTACTAGGTTAGAGGCTAGCATAGGTGAGTTGGCTTTAAATCATTGTTGTCTAATCTTTAGATGGTTGGAATGAGCTTTTGGGATGAATCTAAGCATGTTTTTGATAAAAGGGGTAAAACAAGTTTTATAGGGACCCGAAACCACAATGTTTACAACATAGAAAAGAGGACAAAAAAGTCCAACCAAAAAGACCAGCTGCCCGAGAAAAGATCAGCAGCAATCAAATGAAACAAACCAGAAAGGTCAAACCAAAAGGAACAGCAAAGTAAACACCAAAACCCCAACCATTAATTTAGAGTCTTGAGGATAGACTCCATCTCCGCCTCTAGATTCTGCATATCATTGACACCCTTTTTAAAAATTTGAATCATCTTCAAAGTGGGGGGAACCTTTCACTTCAGATTGGCTCTAGTTCTTTTGGAAATGCCCACATCCGTATCTTGGCTTTTGTCCTCTGTTTCCTCCAGATCCACCACAAGAGACCCCTGCTAGGCTTTATCAAGCTTTTTAGTCATCGCATTATTGATTATGGCATTGTGTCTTGCAATTCAGTTATTTTTCTCAACAATGGTTTGATGGTATTCCTGATATTCTCAACCTTGGAGTCAATATTTCTATTACTATGATCATGAACCCCACTATCCACATCTTTCTTTTCAATCTCAACAATCTTAGCACCTAGCTCTTCAATCTTGCTTTGAAGGGCTCAATTTTTAATTTTCATTTCATTAATTTTAGTGAAAGTCCATTCCGAGAGTTTGAAGTGGGACTCTGAATTGGTTTTGGCAAGGTTCATAACATGCAGAGAAGGATCTTTGCCAGTATTAGGACAAGTTTTCTCAGGGTTAGAAGTAACAGGGGAGTCATCATTAGCGATATTATTCAGCTGAGGTTCAGCACAAAGCTCAGTTTTGTTGGCATCAGACTCCTCTGACTCAGAGGATTCTTCAGAATAGGAAACAAGGCTTTTGGCCTAGGGTTTCTTCTTAAAGGAGGGGCTCTCAGGCTCAAGCTCAGCGTGGGATTTACCAGAAAGGGGAGTAGGGTTTTTGTTCCCAGAAGGGACAGCATGCAAGCTAAGGGCTTTTCTATCCAGACTAGAATAAGGCAGATACTCTGAGCCACTAGGCTCAGTGTCGTCACTCTCAGAAAGAGGGGAAGTTTCCTGAATAGCGGGGGCAGGCATTTTTTGGATGAGTTCAATAATCAACCTTATTAACCCAGTGTGCAGGGTGGGGAATCTTTTAAGATTTTTCTTACTATCCTCCAAACTTTTCTTCAAGGAGCAGAAAAGATAATAGGGGAGAGAGACCCTAACCTTGTAGCAAAAGTGGTTGAGAAGAGCAAAGTGGTAGCCATAGACTCTGGTGAAGCGCCCATCCACCGTTATATACTCCATGATGACCCACAGAACCTTTCTCCAGATGGCCTTTCTGGTGTCAGCATCGAAGTAGCTGTTTGTAATTTTAACCAGACTTAGCCTTTCTTTGTCCTTTTTAGGAAATCTAATCACGGCTTCATTAGAAAAGGCCCTATCCCTAAAGAACTTCTTCCCTTCAGTAGATAAGCCTGTAACATCAACGATAAGATTTTCGCTGAGCTCCACATTCCTGCCAAACAAGGTCAAGTTACCATTATTCCAATTTTTAACAAAGAAGTCTGTTGCCACTTGGTTAGAGCCATGGAGCTTCTCCAGGAAAGGAAGCAACCCTCTACTTATAACCTTTTTCCAAGCCTTGGCATTTTTCATGTGTGTATCATAACTGTCTGGTTCAGTTCGCTTTCTGTCTCCTCCCATTTCAGCCAACACAGTGGGGTAGAACCAAACGAAAACTTTACTAAAATTGGCCTCGCCAAATCTAAGAACTCACAAAGCATGCAGAGCTTTCTTGTAGATTAAGCCGCAAGGCTCGGTTCCATGCACTCTAATGATTTTGATGTGAAAGATCCAACCTATCCTCATTAAAGGGATAACACGTCGCTTTTCCATGTGATTTATCATAATTTATTAGGGCGTAGACATTGGAGTTTAGATCGCTAATATTAAGCCAAGTGTGCACATCTTTACTCCTAACCCCTTCATTAGCGAAAAAATCCACAACAACATTGGCTTCTCTATAAGCATGTGATATTTTAACTTTGTCAAATTTGGCCAAATTCAAAATAGCTTCATCAACCCATGATTTAATGGTCCACGAGGGGGGAGACTTGCCACAGAGGTAGTCGATTATGTTTTTGGAGTCTCCTTCAAGCCACAAATTTTTAATATTAAGACTTTGGGCTAAATTTATGATGTGAAAAGCTCCAGCAGCTGTTGCCAGATGATTAGTTTGAGAACCAAGAGGAGAGGTCATCGCTCCAATGAAATTGCCAAAGGAATCCCTTAAAACTCCACCACAGCCCGCCGCCCTCGGATTACCTTTAGCAGCACCATCAAAGTTAGCTTTGACCCAACCGTTTGGCAGGAAAGACCAGCAAACACCCTCTCTGTCCTTCTTGGCCTTCATAATGGTTCTAGGAAAATTTAGACTTATGTTCCAATCCTTAGCAATAGTTAAGTCATAGATCGAATGCTCCGCTTTCATAGGAATGTTGTCCTTCTAAGCCAAGGCATTGAAATTTTCCTTCAAGAATCTGAAAATTTTATCAAACACAATATCCACAGAGTCTTCTTTACCTCTATAAATTCTGTTGTTGTGTTCTTTCCATAGGCCCCATGCAACATGAGGGAAGGATAAATCCCAAAAAATCCTGAGCATAGGATTTCTAGTCGGGGCTTTCCATTGAGTGAAGAAGTCTTCAATGGAAGAAAGGAAAACCCAAGGAAGGTGCCATAACCTGATGATTTTTTCCCAGATAGAAGTAGCAAATGAGCAATGAAGGAATAAATGACGCACTGATTCAGCCTCCATCTTACAAAGAAAGCACCTATTAATAATTTGAAATCCACGTTTACACAGGTTATCAATCATAAGCACCTTGTTTTGGAGAAGGATCCAGAAGAAGATATTAATTTTAGGTATCAAATGTTTGAACCAAGCTTTAGACCAGCAAGGAGGATGGTCTAGA
Organism: Sequoia sempervirens; assembly: GCA_007258455.2. Lineage (NCBI taxonomy): Eukaryota > Viridiplantae > Streptophyta > Pinopsida > Cupressales > Cupressaceae > Sequoia > Sequoia sempervirens. Next base: position 214,138,125 of record VDFB02379711.1, on the reverse strand, counting down.
GAAGAAGTAATCCTAGTAAAAGCAGAAGACATAGAAAAATTGCCAGAGGGTTCATCTATCCAAACCACATGATCATCCAACTGCTCAGGACTAAGTCTAACAGCCAAAAGAGAGGACTGGATAGGAGCCAGAGCCTGACTAACACCGCACAAGTCCACCCAATTACCATTCACTCTGTAGTCTTTCATATAAGTTCCAAACCGAACCTTACAAATATCGGCCCAATCACTGAAGGAGTTGATTTTTATAATGGGTTCCTTAAAGAGCCATTAGTCCTCCCAAAATCTAGTGTGAACCATTTCTCACTTGCCATCCAATACCTTCATCCACAATCTTTTTTCCATTAATTATATTATTCAAGCATGTGGACCCTATGGGCAGAAGGAGGGGGTCCTTCTTTATAATGGAGGAGTTGTTGTTTTCTAAATATTTGCTAGCCAGAATATCAATCCATTCCCCATAAGAAGAGGAGATTCTCCAGATTTGTTTAGCTAAGAGGATTTTGTTAACTGTTCTGATTCTTCTTAAGCCAAGTCCTCCATCCTTTTTAGGTCTACAAACCAGATTCCAACCAATTAAGGGAAGTCCTTTTTTTTCCTCAACACCCGACCAGAGAAATCTTTTTTGAAATTTTTCAATGGCCTCAGCAAATTTAGCAGGAATCTTAAATAGGCTCAGGGCATAGAAAGGCAGATTCTGGAGAGTGGCTTTGAGGAGTTGAATTTTTCTGGCTTGACTTAGCAAGGCTCCTTTCTAACCCGCAAGCTTCTTGCTGACTGTTTCAACCAGTGAAATCCAGAAAGACTCAAGAGGTTTCAAGCTTAAGGGTAGACCAAGGTAGGTGGCAAGAAAGGAGTCCACCCTGCAACCTAGAATTCTGGCTATTTTAACTTGTCTATGATCCAAAGTGTTGAAGAAGAATAGAGAACTTTTTTGATTGTTGATCAGTTGTCCTGAATCTCTCTCATAATTATCAAGCAATTGTTTTATTGATTTTCCTTCAAAAACTGTGGCTTTACCCATCAGCATACTATCATCAACGAATTGTTGATGGGAACACACCGGATTCCCTGAGGAAGGTTTGAGGCCAGAGAAAAATTTTAAGTCAACCAATTTTTTTAGATTCTTGCCTAAACTTTCTGCCATAATAGTAAATAAGATAGGAGAGATAGGATCACCCTGCCTTAGACCTCTAGTGCTCTGGAAGAAAGAGGTGGGGGATCCGTTGACCATAATCGATATGGAAGCCATGGACACAAGTTGTTCCACCAATTGGATAACCCTATCACAAAAACAAAAAGCCTTTAAAATTTTAAGAAAGTCCAGTCAACTCTGTCATAGGCTTTTGAGATATCAAGCTTTAATAAAAAGCCTTCAGTCTTCAACTCAACTAAGGAATGAATATTTTGATGTACCATAACAATAGAGCCAAGAATTTGTCTGCCAGGGACAAAGCCATATTGTTGAGGAGAAATCAAGGAAGGCAAAAGAGTTAAAAGTCTAGAGGTTAAAACCTTAGAGATGATTTTGTACAAAGAATTATAGAGACTTATAGGCCTAAAAGCCTCAAAATTATTAGCTCCAGGTTTCTTGGGGATAAGAACCAAGAAGGTAGCATTTAATTCTTTTAGAAGACTTCTGGATCCAAAAAATTCTTTAACAACATTTACCACATCTTCTTCTACAATTTCCTAGAGCCACTGAAAGAAAAATAAAGGGAAACCATCAGGACCCAGAGCTTTATTCCCTTCAAAGGAAAAGACAGCCCGCTTGACTTCCTCATTGGTAGGGATGGCTGTCAAAACATAATTGTTTTCTTGGTTGATAATTCTTCGTATAGCTTCACCTAACTGATCCTGCTCATTTTGGTTTAATTCATCACTAGCCGAAAGAAGATGTTTAAAGAAGGAGCTCGCCTACTTTCTAATATCCTCCTCCTCCTCATACCTAATTCCATTCACATCTAGTGAGATATTTTTTTTACAGCTCTGTGTTTTGATGCCGAAAGATGGAAGTACCTGTTATTTCTGTCTCTAGCAGATAACCAAAGAGCTCTAGATCTTTGTCTCCAAAACTCCTCCTCCTTTCCAATAATGTCATGCATCTTTGTAAGGAGCTCATTCTCTTTTTCCTTAGTGTCATTCAAGTAACCCTCCTTCTGTATTTTAAATTGAACTTCTCCTAAGTCCATCTGTAGATCAGACTTTATCCTAAAGATATTCCCAAAAGAGTCCTTTTTCCATTTTTTAAAATTACATTTCACTTCCCTTAACTTTTTTGCTACTCTGAACATAGCAGTTCCTTGAATACTTATATTCCTCCATTTCCTTATTTCCTCTTTAAGAGCAGGATGAGAGATCCACATTTTTTCAAATCTGAAAGGAGTGTTCTTCTTCTTTTTTATAGGATCTGCAGTGAAACTGATAGGAAAATGATCAGAACCAATTCTCGTAAGGTCTTTAAGGGAATAGTAATAATCAAAATACCAATGATTGGAGATTAAAGATCTATCTAATCTGACCTATATAAGATCCAGCCCCTTTCTATGATTAGACCAAGTAAAGGAAGCTCCATTAAGATCCAGATCAATCAGCCCTTGAATATCAATGAAATTCTGAAGATCCTCTTTACTCTCCAAATTGATCTAGGATACCCCAAATTTTTCTCCATTCATTAAGGGTGTATTACAATCCCCCATAACAATCCAAGCTTCACTATCAAAAATCCTCCTAAAGGCAACTAATTCTAGCCAAAAATATTTTCTCATTCCTTTTCCATTAGGAGCATATATATTCACTTGAATTCAGCTGAAGTTATCTCTTATATGAGTAAATGTAGTGGCTATATGATTCTTACCTTCCAAGATCGGATCACCTTTGATTGTGTGGTTGTTCCAGAAAGTTGCAATGCCTCCAAAAGTTCCATTCGAATTATTACCCTGGTTATTGTAATACTAGAAAATTTAAAACTTTTCAATTTTCTCCTTTGACATTTTTGTTTCCTGAATTAAAAGAATATCCGACTTGTGATCTCTAACAAAATTACGAAGAACATCTTGCTTGTGGGGGCTATTGAGTCCCCTAATATTCCAAGACATAATCTTCATTAAATACCAAGGGAGTTAAGACATTCTGGGATGGTTTTCTGAGATCCATTCGCAATATCCTGAAAACTATTTAGCTCTCTTTTCTTTTTTGAAGACTTTTTTCCTCTTGAGTTCTTTACTGCCCCACAATCTTCCTTGACTCTTGATCTAGTAGAAATGCCACTTGGGGTCTTCCATTGTTTGTTTTTTCTGTCTTATTCTTTGATATGTTCTCCTCTTTATCAATCTCTTCCTGGCTATCCATCTCTCTACTGGACTCCTAGTCCTTTACATTTGGTATTCTTTGTTCCCAAGGTAAAGTTTCCATGTTACCATTCTTTTGACAAGCCAAGACATTACTAGAAAGATCTATTGAGTGATCCAGATTTTCAAGGGAGTCCCTAACCCTATTAGTGGAAATGGAATCTGTCAGGTTCACTACTCCCTGAGGGGGAGATAGGGAGGGAAGAGGGATATTCAGTACCAAGGACAAGCCCTTGCTAGGAATATCCTCCAGACCTGGGATCTCTTCGTTTCTATCAGAAGGAACTATCATTTGGGATAAGGAAGTAGAAAGGTTTCGGTCTCCTTCTCCAACTGAGGTCTCCTCATTTAAATCCCCTTCCTTAGATGAAGACATTTTAACAATATTCATGTAATGAGGATCATTAGGATTCTCACCTTTAGATTCCATGACCACTTCAATCTCTGGTGAGATACTCTAAGTATCAAACTCTTTGTTTTCCAGTTCCTGCTCTTTATTTTCCTTCCTTTCTTCTCCTGAATCATTCTTTTTTTTCCATGCCTTTTTTCTAGGTCCTAGTGGTTTATCTTTCTCTGAGGTGGCATTTAGGGGACACTTTTTTGCCCAGTGACCAGATTTTCTACATTTGAAACAGGCAAACTAAATGGTTTCAAACTCTATACTCTGTACCCAAGAACCTAGTTTAGATTGGATCTTAATCGAAGATGGTAAATCTACTTCCTCGGAGACTCCCACACAAATCCTTGCAAAAACCAATCTCTTTCTAGCAGTTTTCATTGAGTCAATCAAAAGGAGCTCACCAAAGGAGCTCGCAATACCATGAAAGATGTCTTCACTCCAATATTCCAAGGATAGGCCTGGAAGTCTAACCCAAACCGGGACATTCTCAAAGATGGAATCCGATAGATCCAAGTTGGAGGACCACTTCTTTAAAGCCAGGGAAGATTTTCCTATCACCCAAGGACCTCCACTTCTAATAGCCATGATGTCCTCTCTACAAGTAAATTCAAATGTGAAAAAGCCCTTTGGAAGAGCAGCAACTAAGACTTTCTCGCTAGTTCTCCATTTATTTTTAACAAACTCCCTGACCACTTCAATATTTGGTCTAGGACCCATGAACTTCCCAACTAGAGTTCATTCCATTAGGGCTATATTATGGTCAATGAGCAGATCTAGAATAGAAATATCAAACTTACCTCTAACTAGGGACGAGATCTTTTGTACTGGAGGGAAAGATGATTTTCCATTAGGTTTTACCCTGAATAGAGAGGTCCAGGGTTTGCGATTGCCTCCAATGCCACCTATGGTCCCCACTCCCCCCTTATCTTTCTCATTTTTACAGGTGGAGGATGTAGCAGGGTTAATCTCCAGGTTTTCCTTTCCCCCAGGTTCCACCTGTATTTTGTTTCTGGTGTCCACATCATCCTGGTCATCCATACCTTGCTTCTGACTCGATTCCAACTCCTGATTCGACTGTAGATTTTCTAATCTTGCTCCATTTCCTTTTCCATTGCTTTGAATTTTGAAATCCCTTTTCTCCTGCCCATGCCTGCACTCATGTTCCACCATTGGTAATTAATATAATAATCTAAGCATGTTGAAATCATTTACCAAGTCTAATATTGATTGGATTCCATTTGTGTATGTTGGAGCCCATGTTGCTCAAGGTTAATAGATTGAGATTGCCTCAAGAATGAAGAATTTCAGTTGTGTACTTGATTATTTCCAAGAACATAGAAAGTTGATGGTGTGAACCATCCTTTCTCTGCATCACAATATCATTAAGTTTTATTAGTCAATAAAAATATAATATTATTATGGATAAGGTTGAATGTCTACATAATTGATGACATTACTAATGTGTATTTAGATGGGAAATAATAGTTCTGGCATACTATTAGTTGAATTCATGATTATATAAGGACACCCCATAATTTGGAAAATGCATCATTATATATACCCACCCCATAATTTAGCCATTTCATCAATTCTTTATGATACAAAATATGGATCTTTTCATAGCTAGTGGCAAAGAACCCTACATCAATAATAGTTAAAACAATCTAAAAATAATATCAATATCATTAAGTTTCATTACTTAATCAAAATATAATATTATTATAGATAAGGTTGAATGTCTAAATAATTGATGACATTAATAATGTGTATTTATATGGGAAGGAATAATTGTGGCATAGTATTAGTTGTATTCATGATTATATGAGACCCCATAATTTGGCAACTACATCAATTCTTAATGATCCAAACTAAGGATCTTTTCATAGCCACCAACAAAGCACCATAGACAAATTTTGGTTAAAAAATGTGAATTATTTGTGTGATGTAGACTGTAAGCAAGAGAAGACTAATCAACAATGCCCAATGGAATCTAACGTAAAGTGTATAAGATCAACTATTTTAGTCCATTGTAACCATAAGCTTAAACATACAAATGTTTTTTTGCCCCCCACATTAGAAAGATAGTGATCTGTACTTACAAAATATAAAGTAAAAGTCAACACAATGAGGTTTTCTCTCCACTCTACCATATTAGGTCATGGAACCTCATGGACCCTCACAAAATCCCAAGCAAGAATATAGATTTTCCACCACTGTAATTACTAGTGAAATGAATATTGTGTATTACAATCAATTTAGAGTACATTAGGATATGATTGTCTATTTGACCATTGTTGCTGATTTTACAATCACTATTATTATTCAGAAAGGTTGTTTGTAACACATTATTTTATGAAAAACTGCATTATTGTTGTAGCATGGTCTGCAAGAAAAAGGAAAAAGTGTTAGTGTGATGGAGATGCACAATTGGTACACAATAAATAAATCAGAAAATATAAACACTTCTACAATTAAATACAAAGATGATGCAATACAGCTAGAATAGAAAATAATAAGTAAATCAAATCTAGGCATACCCTCTATATGGAATGGATTGAAGTCTAGACATAGAAAAGCAGGTCTTCTCTCCACCCTGTACCATATTGGCTGATGGGGCGTCATCAACTCTTCTCCCTTGGGAAAGAGAGTTCAAGAAGTGGGATGTTGATTCATAACCACAATTACAATCACTTCATCTTGATAGTTGGTTGAACTTGATTCACAAAGGTCATCCATTTTTTTACCATATAAACTAGAATATTAACACCCAAGTTCTTGAACTATCTCTCCCAAGGGAGAAGAGCAATCAAATGATCATCAAGGCAATTTTAAAATTCAAGCATAAAATGCAAAGCATAAAGGGAGATCAAGAGGGAATTGACAACAACTCAACACAATGCTATCAAAAATTGAAACAACATAGCCCTTTTGACAACACCTTCTCATTATCAAACGCTATAGCTTAGGCAAGAGAACAATAATCAACAATGCCCAATGAAATCTAACATAAAGTGTATAAGATGAACTAGTTCACTATGTTGTAATCATACCCTAAACCATATTGGGTCATGGAGCCTCATAGACTCTCACCAAACCCCCAAGCAAGAATATACATTGCCCACTACTCTAATAAGTGGTGAAATGAATATTGCTTATTACAATCAATATAGAGTACATTAGGATCTGATTGTGTAATTGATGAATGTTACTGATTTCCCAGCCACTATCATTATTGTGAAAACTTGCTTGTAAGAAATTAGTCCATCAAATACCGCATTATGGATAGAATATGGTCTGCAAAACTAGCATAAAAGTCTAAAGTTTAGTATGTCAATTATGGAAAAATAGAATGAACTCCATAAAATTAACTATTTTATTCCATTATAGCCATCACAAGAGAAAGCTAAAAACTAATAGCCACATCCCTATGCAAAAATTTTACTGCAAAGGGCAGACCTTTTGGTTGCAATGCATTGAGGTGTGGAGAGAGAAAAGGTGTCATGCTCTCCACCCTACCATTTTGGATCATGGAGCATCATCGGCTATCAACAGACCATTGCAATTACTTACCAAAAAGAACAACTTTTAATGATGATGCCAATGAATAGTATTGGTGAAGAGAGCAATTTAGTTGCAAACGTAGCAAATATAAAATGGAATAGAACAAAATGATGCCTACTCTCTAATATTGGGTGGGAAGTATTGTGATAAATGGTGAAATCAATGCTCCCATTGTATTAGATAGTCTTATAATCTCTTCATCTTCACAATTTTTTGAAAGCTCATTCATCTATTTAGCAACTATATTGGAATATCAACATTCCACTTCTTAAACTGCCTCTCCTAAAGGAGAAGCATGTTCTCTAGAGAAACTGTGAATATGAAGAGATTATAGAACTAATTAAGACCAAATAGATGATGGGGGCGGAAGAATAAAAACTTTACATCTCTTTTTGCTTCCTTCAATTACATCTCTACCTGCTTGCTATCTCTTTCCTCTGTTCTTTCTCCACTGCCTACAAAGAACAAACACAAATTTATCAGAACCCACAAATTTTACAACTATGAACACATGCAAAGAACACAAGATAACATCCAACCACCTTTGGAGAGATGCCATTTCCAATGAATGCAGTTGTACCCTCGAAGAAGATTGCGATGCTCACTGATAGCTACCTTCAATAACAACAAAAACCTAGACAATGAAACCAAACAATACGCTACCGATAACTGGACATGCATTTGTTTTGTATGTCGAGGAATTTAAAACAAATCTTACTTGCACAATCACCACTACATGGAAACCATACAACAATTAATGTTGATTCTTTTTTGTTGGCCTCTACAATGGCCTTCAACAAGAACACAAACCCAGAGAATTAGATCGAGAAATACGCTATCGATAATTGCACAGACAGTCATTTTGTTTTTTGAGTACTTGAAAACAGATGTTACTTGCATGATCACCACTACATGGAAACCATACAAAAATCAGTGTTGATCAAATTTTGCTGGCCTCCTATACAACCACTCTATATTCCCGACCTCCTCTATGGAACAATATAGCTTAAGCAAGAGATCAATTATAAACAATGGTCAGTGCAAGCTAACATAAAGTATATAAGATGAACTATTTTAGTAAATTCTAACCACAACCTAAAACATTTGAATTTATTTGTGAATTGTATGTGAGAAAGATAGTAACCTGTACATGAAACTATAAAATAAAACTCAACACAATAAGGCCTACTCTCCACCCTACCTTATTGAGTCATGGAGCCTCGTCAGCTCTCACCAAACCCTCGAGAAAGAATATACATTTCCCATCACTCTAATCAATGATGAAATGAATATTGCTTATTATAATCAATATAGTGTACATGAGGATATGATTGTCAATTTGACCATTGTCACTGATTTTCCAGTCACTATCATTATTTGGAAAGGTTGTTTGTAATAGATTAGTTCATCAAACACCACATTATGGATGGAATATGGTCTACATGAATAACATAAAAGTGAGAAGTTCACTGTGGTGATTATACAAAAATAGAATAAAGCACACGATGTTGAGTATTTTATTGCATCACAACCATGGCAGTGGGAAGGAAAAACTCATAGCTATAGTCCCATTAAATGGAGTGATTATAATTTAGTCATACCTAGTGTGTGTGGGAGAATACACTATGTGCAAAACAAAACAAGGCCCGATTTCCACCCTATCATATTGGCTCATGGAGCATCGTGCACTCTCACCAAACCCCTGAGCAAGAAAATAAACTGTCAACCACTATGATCAATGGTGAGAGCAATTTTTTGGCCACTAATGACTCAATACAAGATGTAATCATATGGAAAGGCCTGCAAAGGACAATTGTTTTGATTAGTAGAGAATAAAAAAATGACAAAATATAAAGATTTGTACAATTAATTGCAAATGAGAGGTAATGGAGTTCCAGTAGAACAACGTAATTAAATGAAATGTAGAATTGTTTTGTGTATGGAATGGATTGGAGTCTGCACATAGAAAAGGAATCCTACTCTCCAACCTAGCATATGAGGTTATGGAGCATCATTGGCTATGACCAAACCCCCAAGCAATAACATTTATTATGCACCACTTTGGTGAATGTTGAAGGCAATGGTATGGCATCTAAGGGAATTTGTTCAGTGGAAATGAACATTATACACTTTCTATAAATTCATATGGAGTTCTGAAATGAGAAATGGAAAAAAAAATACATAGGTTTACATTATTTAGAGATGGAATACAGGTGGACATACAACATGTAAATGTGAAATTGTAAAGCAATTTAGCATTTCTGGGGAGCACTACATCTTGTAAACAACAACAATGTAGCTATAATATAAAATATTTTTAGTGGGATAAACCTACCCGGAAGGGTGATCCCACAATAGTGGTTTATAATTTTTGGCCAAAATGGACACTGGAATTTATTTTTTGAACTGAATCTTCACTTTTGGGCACCTATAGTGGCTAAACCATGAGGAATTTGGAGATGATGCAAACTAGAGTTTTGTGAAATTTTGTCTGTAGGTTCTAAATATATTTTTTTCAAAATTTTGGAATTAGATTGCACTTCTTTTTCCATCTCCTCGAAAACTAGTTTTTTCTTCAAAAACAACATTTTTGAAAAGTAACGCTCACCATATAACGCATAACATTTTTTACATGAAGGATAAAATTATAATTATTTCAAATTTAGATTTTTAACTCTGATATCTAGTGCTTCCGCTTCGTTAGATAGTTTTTTATTGAATATTTTTTCTTTAATCAAGTTTCGAAGTTAAACCAATTACAATTCAAACATAGCGCGACCGTATAATGCGTAACTTCTTTTGTATGTATCAAAAATCTTTTTTTTTTGTTGGATCAAGGACTTCAATATTTGGTGAACTCATTTGATTTTTTTTTTTTATAATCTTCTATTTTTCCACATGTGCAAAACAAAGAGCTTGATTTTCAGTGAAAAACCTACATTCACAAGAAATAAAAAATTAATATAATAATAAAATTAAAATTATTTAAAGTTATAATTTTTGGGAAGGTTATAATAAGGAATGCATACTTACAAAAAATAAATTTTAATTGAATTCATTTGATCTCCCAAAAGGTAAATCAAAAGTGATTTTTTATCAGCATTTTGATCAAGTGTAAAGGAGACTCTATTATAGGTATGGTTTAAAACTAGCGGGGTTCTATCCAAGGGGGTTTGATCTAAGGTAGTTTGATCAAACTATTTTCAATTGGAATGCTTTAAATGGAACTTTTTAAGGGTTAAATGATTATATTTTCTAAAAAAATGTGATTTCAGTAGAAATCATAATCTCCCAAAAATTGTAAACCAACTTTGTGGGATCACCCAGAAGCAAACTGTGAACTTTGGTACTACAAACATGCTTTATTGGCAAGAAATATCTAGAAGATAAAATTAAAGTGGTTGTATAATTTATAAGAAAAATATATGTAATAGGACAATTACATGTCACATATAAAAAATGATAATGAGGTGAATCGAGAGATGGTGCAGATTTTGTATGCATAGAGGTGAAGAAGAAAGGAGAAGCAATTCACTTACTACAAAAAAGAGTAACTTTTGATGATGATGATAATGTACAGTTTTTTTGCATAAGATCATCTTGTTTGAATTACACTACACTTTAATTGTTGATATGTATCCTGCAATTTGTAGCAAAATACAAAGGCAGGTCTACATAGTTGAGCTGAGCAATTCAGTTGCTTGCTATTCGGTGCAATGTTTTTGTATGCCTAAAATTTAAGGAAAATCAAAGCCTTTCTAAAGAGGCACATATATGTACGCATTGTTGACTACACAAAGCAAACAAAGATTCTGACTGAAAAACCAATGGGTGAAAAAAGCCTAGGGTAGCAAGCAACAGACAATAAAAAGAAGACTAGATTATGTAAAGAATTTTATCCTATTGAAAAAAAAGGTGGAAATTCAATGCCATACCAAGAATCATACAAACAAATTGATGCTCAAAATCCCATGCAAACCGCAAGCTTTTTTTTGAAGAGAAGCACTAGAAAAAAATTATTAGAGGGGATGCATTGGAAAAGCGGAAAGGGAAAAATATACCCTAATTCAGAGAACAACAATCAAGTCTCGCTTATAGAAAAAAAGAAACCTCTATAAGTTGCGCTTTTTTATTTGCATGCACACAGGAAAGAACCATCACTTTACACAACCTATGATGTGAATATTTTCTAATGTATGTGTTACATATATTTCCAATGGTTGCAATAATACTTTCCATTTAAAACTCACCAAAATAATTGAACAGATTGGGTTAGTTTCAAAAATACATTATTGAGCACTGGGTTTTGGATTCAGCTGCATAACATAAATAACATGCATTATAGGCAAAAAGCATACTACATCCACATCCAGCATGGCACTATCATTAGGGATCACAAAGTAGTATCAAGAAGATTTGGCAAGCATTAGATGGTTAGCCAAACATGATAGTTACATAGACAAATACATCATCGACACATATATCTTCACAAAACTATCTCAAGATATTCTATGGACTAAGAACATTGTAAACAAAATAAAAAGAACATTCTCTTTAAAACAACTCACACGTAGTTGTAAATATTGAATTGTGTATGCATATATGCATAGATATCTAACACGCAAACCAATATCTACACACATTTTGTACCAGGAAGTTGTATAACACAAGGAAATCTAAATTGCATCCATGTATATTTATGTATATGCATATGTAAATGGACACATACATAGAACTATTTCAACAAGTGCATATATGAGCAAGTGTAGATAGCAATATGTCTACTAAGAAGAAAAATAACTCTATATAAATAAATAATATAAAACTTAATCAGAAATATACACTTAAAACATAAGGAAATTATAGCCAGCATAATTAATAGAAAAAAAAATAACTGTATCCTTTTTACTTAGAAATTATAGGTTATACTTCATTGTCTTAATATATAATCACTCAAACAGATGATAAAGCAATAGTGATAAAGAGAAAAAGTTTTTTTGATGCGACAAGGAGTGTGAGGGAATTAAACAAACATAATGTCCAACCAAGATGAACTTAAAGAAGTACACAAAGTCCTAATTCGCAATGCTTGTTTTGGTCTTCAAAAGGCAATACAACAAATATCTCTAGAGCCTTCTGCATGGTGGCAAAAGTAGTAGACAAATGTGATAGTAAGAGCTTGCACTCAGCTTCAAAGTTAAGCTTAGCAATCTTCACTATTGTTGTTTTTAGTATTGTTTTTTGAATTATAAGTTTGAGTTTTGATTAGAACTGTGAAAAAAAATGATGTGTAGGTGACAACATTGATAACAGACTCGACACTAATTTCAACAGTAGACTCATATTGCAATATGTAAAGTTGTTTTGCTAAACTTTGTAATAGGATTGTTGCAACCTCCTCAAAAGTAGTTTCCCAAAGCTCACCTTTGTGGTCTTCGATCTTTAGTTGCAATAAATATTAGAAGTCATAGTCAGCTATCATTCTCTAGCATTTTTGGTAGAACCATGTATTTTGGTCAGATTGTTCACACTTTTTTTGCACTGCCTACCATTCACCTCCAATGGGCATTCGGCATAACAAAATGCATCAATTTTTATAAATTTCACTATTGCCTTGAGAGTAGCTTGCAAAGTATCTGGCAAGCCAAGGTAGTGGTCGAACATATATGCAATAGTGAATCTCCCATTTCCCAAAGGGACCTTTTGAGGGACTGGATGAGAGGGCTCAACAGTAGGTGGAGCGATATAGCTTCTCTTGATCAATGGTTGTGCTTCTAGTATGTCAGGATTTAAATATAGAAAATTCCATGTGGTTGTGTTGAGAACAACTCCATTTAAGTACTCAACACATGCATTTTTCATAGCAAGGATGAAAACTGAACTAGGGGTGTACAACCTCTCTAACTCATGACCATTTGCTTCCCAATTTGAGCCCCACAAATTAACATCAATTGAAAAAGATGAAAAATCATTAAGTTTAATAGTCCTTTAAATTGTTTGGGACTGATCTTTTCTTTGTATGGTCGAAACCATTCCCACGTGCACCATAGTTCCAATAACATCAATTAAACTATTATTAGTGCAATCTGCAATTTGATTTAATGGTGTGAAATAAAATACTTTCTCTGGCACAAAGGCCTCATCATCACAACACTTTAACATTGAACTTTGATCTAGAATGATTTCCATCTGGCTGTTTAGCTTATTAAATTTTTTGTCTACTTGTCTCACTGATCCCTTTGACACATAATAAGTACGTCCCACCCCAACCTTATCATAATGCATGTCTGAAATCTCATTAAAGCATGTAATCCATATTTTTGTGCCCTCATCATCAATGATATCAAAGTTGAATACCTACCCCTCATGCCTTTACTTGCTATAATGGTGCATATCCCTCTTTGTTGTTACATGACCTTTTATCATCCATCTGGTTTGGTAAACATTCAACCCTTTAACATGGATGATTTTTGCAGGGGCATCTTGCTACCTTGGTGATGTATTAATTCCAAAGATGGAGGCTCATTTGGATGGGGAGGGTGACTCACAACCAAATTTTTGTTCTTATTGATCTCTAAACAAATATTTAGGTTTTCCAATTAGCTGGAGATCTATCATCTTCACATCTAGGGATAGTATGACAATTTCCCTAGAATGAAATGAACATTAAATACTTTAAAATGCAGCCCCCACAAACAAGGAAGTAGGAAACTACAAGAAGAAGCAAGGGAAAACTATATCAAACCTCGATTCCCGTAGCTTTCTAGACAAATTATTTTCCAAGCACACAATCAAACCTATTTTCAATTCACCTATAAAAAAAAGGTCATTATATTTTGTAGGAAAAGTTCCCCATCTACATGTGGGTTCCATCAGATAGGATGACTTTGTATCGATCAACTGGGCTTTGATCACCTCCTATTTTTTGGTAAGAAATTAGTTGGAGGATTGGAGATGGGAAAACATCTCCAACATCTATAATGCATATCACATCTTTTGTTATGGTTTGATTCACATTTGTAGCCTACAAGATAATTAAACTTAGCATAGTGGCAACAATGACATGTCTATGACTATGACTCAACTCTAAAAAGAAACAAAAATATTGACGCATTTGGAAACCAAGACATTTTTCGCTCTAATATCTAAGTTACTCCAAATATACCAATAAATTGAAGGGGAAACTAGAAATATAGTTCAAATATAAATAAGTTAGAACATATATCATAGTAATTATTAATGCAAATAAACTATTTTTTTGATTTGTTTGGTGTACTTGAGAAATTGACAAGAAAATTGGCAACAACAATAAACTAAAAAAAAAACACACTTATAGGAGTCCTTCTTGAGGATTGTTCCCCAGCCTCGGAAGAATTAGAGCCCACCGACATTTCTTTGTCTTCTCTTTTTAGGAACGAAGAGCTACAATGCCGACAGGTGGCTAGAAGGTCTATGATTTCAAGACACAACATTGGAACTTAATTTTTTTACACATTCATTAACAATATGGGAGAAAATAATTAATAATAACAAGGTCTTCAATGGTTCAAATAATACTTAACATACAATTTTTTATTCTAAGTTCACTGTTTCAATTTTAGAATTACTACTTTTTTCCCCTAGAAACACCAAGAGTACGAAGGAAAGAAAATAATTAGCAAAAAAGGATTCAATGTTGTATATAATAGTTGATATGAAGTATAACATTTGAAGTATGTCATGGAAAGATTCATAGAAATAACTATTTTCAAAAAACAATAAACATTGGGAAGAATACAGATGCATATTACTTACATCTACTTTAGCTTACATACAAATCTACACAAAAAAATATAATATTGTCTTATTTATGGGTTTTCCTCTATGTAAATGATTACAATATATTTAAATACTTTTTTTTGTTCTACACAACACAATCTAACTATTGTTCACTAGCTTTGTGTATATTCCACTCTTTGAAATGCATAATCAAATAATTAATATCATATAGTTTATATTGCTACTCAAAAACACATTCTTCACTATCATATATATATGTGTGTGTGTGTGTGTGTGTGTGTGTGTGTGTATGTATATATATATATCAATATATATATATATATATATATATATATATATATATATATATATATATATATATATATATATATATATATATATATATATATATATATTGATATATATATAATATATATTCTATACATATATATATAGATATACTGACATAAATGTATTTACCAAGACCCTATAAGAAATTCAAATATTACAACCACCAAAGCACTGCCATATCAAGAAGAGTTCCTTTTGGAAAACAACATTGACTCTATAATTTCAGCTATTTTATTATGCATTGTAAATGAAAGTATATAGCCAAACCTAAACAACAAGAATTAGCATCGAGCCATGGGAAACATTGGTTGGATTTTTTCCTAGCCTGCATGTGTCCAAGCCTCTGGCATCGTATAGCAGGTGTTCTATTTTTTCTTTTCTTTTTTAAATTTAAAAAGAGTTTGCTGAGGTGATAGAGGAGGCTAGGAAAATGGAATCAACATTAATCATCGTATGGTTTCCGTGTAGTGGTGATGATGCAAGTAACATCTGCATTTAAAGTCCTTGGGGAAGAAAGAAAATGTTTGTGCAATTTTCAACAACGTATTGTACATATATATATATATAGATAGATAGATAGATAGATAGATAGATATATAGATAAATATATAATCATTATTGCAACCCACACCTTTAGCAACCATCAAGGCATGCAAAGAACAAAAGATAACATCCAACCACCTTGGAAAAATTTCTACAGCCGAGGTGGGTTGTGATAGTTCTATTTCATTTTTAGGAAGCCATCGAGAGAGGATGGAGGGAAGGGAAACCAAGTCGGAAGAGGTGTAATTGAAGAAATTGGAAGAGCTGCATATTGGTAAAACCATTCGTCCAGTATTTCTAAAATAACTTAGCTTACTTTCAAAAGCGGATTGTTTATTTTTGCTTTGTAACTCACTATAAATGGCCTAGTTTATTAGTTTTGTGTAGCTGCCATTGGGTGCAGCCAATATTGTTTCTTTATTGTGTTTGATGTGTTCCATACATTAAGTACAGTATAAAGGAACACCAATCTTACATCTCACACTTATATACAATTGGATAAACAACAACTACAATAACAAGTATTGCAAGGACACACAAAGCATACAACAAGAAATCTCAAAACTAGCTAGCATTCAAGAGACTAGACATCCACACAACATTTTCCCTCACTTAACTATTTGAGGAGACTATAAATTCAAAGCTTTTGTCACCTATAATAATTTCTTGCTTTGGGCTATGCAAAATATTATAGCCAACAAAAGGTTTGAATTCCTAGCCTTCTCGTTTAGGCAAACGAGGGAAAATTTAGTCTGGATGTCTATGCTCTTTCTACAATGATTAAAACAATAGGGGCTTATGGTATTTTTGGCCTAGAATTTTTTTAAAGGGAATGCCATTTGCAACCTTAGCCTTGGTTTATAGGAAGCTCAAAAATAAAAAAAGGCTTGGAAGGATTCCAACCAAAGTACATAGAAGAAAACAATGGGTAAGAATACAAAGGACAACATTCAAGATAGGCTATATAACAATGACTATTTGATTGGATTGTAACCATAATGAGTAAACAAAAAGCATAAATCAAGCATAATAGGTTTCAAATTTAAAAATCCATGCCAATAAAAAAAATTCTTGAAGCACCTCTTCCCACTTGCTTCAAACACACATCTTCTCACCAACTTGCCTGCACAAGAATAGGAAAAATATTATCATAGGCAACACATTTCTTTTGCATTTCCAACTACCTGCCCTTGGAAAAAACACAAAATAACCTCCACCCACCATCGCAAAAACTACACAAAGCCTAATCTAGCTTGAACCCTCATAGAAGCTTACCCTCATCACTCACAACTCTCATATCAGGTATAACAATAGAAAGACACCAAACAATACCTCATTGAAAATTTAATAAACATTCATTTTCGTTAAAGGGCAGCTATTATTACGATGATCCCCAATAAATACAAAGCATACAACAATTAATGTTGATGCGAACCAGCATTGAATTTATGCAATCTTCTCTATCCATGCAACCCGACAAACACCTCCGTTTTCTCAAAGCAGCCAACAACCACCTCCTCCACCTTTTTGTTAGATTTATCATACATTAGCTAATAATTAATTAATATTTAATTGATTATTAGTCTAATTTATTCTCACACACTTTAGCTAAACTTAGGAATACTTTATTAGTTGAGTTACGGTTAGATCATTATGTCTCATCTCATGTGATGTTGACACTTGTCATGATCTGATCGTTTCTCATTTAGGGCTTTGCTTTTATAATCATTCAACCCTTATTGTAAATAACACTTAGATATTACTCACAGGAAATATCACAGCCTTTATATCTTCTTGAAAGCTTCTATTGTAACTTTTCCTTGTTGATGAATTTAGCAATTCTCGTTTATAGATCTCCTGTGTGGAAGGTGTATTAGTTTGTTGTTTGATCCTATGGCTTGTGGTTTTGTGCTTGTTTCAAAATTTTAACATGGTATCAGAGTGTGGATTCGGTGAACCCCTTCTTGATTTATGAGTTTTTCTTTCTTCAACAAAGGTTATAGGCTACAGATCTAAATCCCCTTTTGCTCATTTTGCAAATTTTAGAGGTGGGAATTTTTCTAAGCATTTTTGTGTGAAAAGGACCTCGTTGTTGGATCCAAAGTTGTCGAGAAAGTCAAATTTGGCTTTTATTTTGCTTGATTTCAACTATGGATGCGAGATCTACAACATTTTGAAGCAGTTGCTTTCTATCCAAATATGGAGGGTAGCAAAATTTTTGGTGTGTTTTGAGTTCAAACAGACATCACCATCATGCTTAGAAGGCCCAAAAACTGTAAGATCACTTGTCAAATCGTCAAAATCTTAGCAGTTGACCTCTGAGTCAATTTTTTTTTGTTGTGCAGACTCGTACGACCTTTTGCATGCTTTATGAGGTATTAAAAAAAAATTCTTCAAAAATCTCTTCCATGCACGAAATTTTTAATATGTAGTTTTTATTTAAAAAAACAAGTTTTAATTTAATTGTGGGGGAGGGGAAAAGTTTCAAAAAAGGCTAGTGCATTTATTATGGTACCCGTAGGGTACCTACATTGGCAGGCCCTGTGAGCCCAATTCCTACCTCTGATAGTTTTATAGTCATTCGACGACAGCTCTAACCACCGGTGGCTTCCAAACCGTTGGCGGCAACGAAAATTTATTTTATATAAAACAAATTATTAATATATGTAATTTTTTTATTATTTTTTTGTAAAAACATTTTTTTCTGAAACAAGGAAAATTGTGCAAAAGTTGTGATGACCATTTGGCCTTCAATTTTAAGTTCAGATTTTTTCTGCGAAAGCCATTTGGCCGTCAAATTTAATCTTGCAAACTGTATTTTTTGCACTTTCAAAGCTGTTTTCTTCCAGAGGCCATAACTTTTGCCCACGATGTCAGAATCAGGCAAACAAGATATCATCGGAAAGAGGATTCAGAGTACTTTCTAGTGGTACAGGTATTTTTCAAAGATTTTTTATTAGGTTCCTGATATTTCCATTTTAATTCAGATCTTCTTTTTTGAGGTTACCTTCTATATTTTCGGCATAACTTTTGCATACCACGTCAAAAAAGGGAAAACGAGATATTGTCAAAAAACTATTTCTGAGCTCTTCATAGTGGTGTAGGTGGTTTTCAGATTTAATTTTTTGTTTTTTCCAAAAATCCTTGTTCTCAGCTATTGTCTTTTCTGGACTTTATGGGCTCACATTGTATGTAGTTATGATTTTGTAAACACACTGAGATAAAGTGCCTCAACATTGTATGTGTAGTATTGGGATTCTTGCACATCACTTTGTGCCTTATTGTACTTACACTATGATATAAAGTGCCATGGGGGTTGATGTTTTTCTTTGTTTTCCTTCATACCTTTCTCATGTGTATGTGACTTTTTTTTTCACATCATTTCTATCAGCTTCTACTTTCATGTTTGCACCTTCAGATGCTCTTAGTTCCTCTCCATGCACTACTTTTAGGAATTCAGTTTTAGTGTACCTGTCATGCCTCTCCCTTTTTAGCATTATGGGGGGTTTCTACTATTGGTGCTACTGCTTCCTTGGTTTCACATTGGAGTGAGCTATGTATACAGTATTTGTTCCTATGTACTAGGTGGATGTAGAAGCTAGTTACCCATGCATTTCGGTGAGATGGAACACTTACCATATGGAAACTCTTGCATTCCTATTTTTGGAGGTGACCTTCCATTTTCTCAAGATTATTTCTTCATACTTTTGGTACCTTTTCCATCTGTATCTTTGAGTTTTGGTGTTTTCCTTTATTTTCCATTTGATTCAAGTACTGTTGATGACGGCGCAGCCTGAGACTTAGAAAATAACCCACAAACAAGAGAATAATTTTATTATTCAGAAAATGGAGCTTCTTACATGTAGAGGATCTCAAATCCCTAAGTTCTACAACACATGCAAGTTACAAAAAGCTACAAAATCATCCTTTCGTAATATGCGAGCTTGTCCCCAAAAAGTTACCCAAAAATTAAAAACCCGCCCATAAATAGAGCTCCTCTTTTGTTTGGAGCCAAAACAACATTCAAATTTGAGTTTAGGTTGTTTGGCACCGAAAAATTACAACTTGAAGTTCAAATTTTGAAAGAACATTTGCAATTGTATCTTCTAGAAAGTGCACCAACTTCCCGGGGCCTAACTTTTGATCCGGGACTCCGATTCACGAACCGTTTGAACCGTTGGAAAGGTCTCAAAGTCAAGAACACGCTTGAAATTTTCTATGCCAATTTTGGTAAGTTTCAAGGCCGTTATGGGAACTCTAAGTGCCTCAAATCTAACTCAAAATATTTTCAGGTGCAAATCTGGGAAACTAAAACTACAATATATTTGAACCCAGGAATAGAAAATAAAAACTATAAATTGGGAATTTTGTTATGACGAAAAGGGTATCCAAAAATGTAAAAACATCTAAAAACTCAGAAACTTGAAATTTAACTATTTTTGGGTGATGCAAGATTGCCCTTACACCACTGGATGCTCCTGCATCAGACACCCAGGGTAATTTGAGAAGTGACCCATCATGTCTCAGATGGTTGAGGAAAACCCAACCGGTCAATCGCTGTCTTAGATAGCCAAGATGAATCTTCCACAGGCCTTCCTCTCCATTTCACTAGATATTCTTCATACTGCCTATTTCTGGTACCCCTTCCCACACGACTATCCAAGATTGCTTCAATCTCCTCCCTTTTTGAAGTAGGTGCTGGAATGCCATACTGCCCTATTGCTGATGCTTCCTCCATTCCACCTTCAGATACTCTATCAAATCTGAAATGTTGAACATAGGGGAAATGTTGATTCCATCAGGCAACTCTACCTCATATGCATTCCCTGAATCATGCTTCTTCAAAATCTTACAGGGACCGAATTTCTTCATCTTCAATTTTTTATAAGTTCCCACAGGAAACCTTTATTTCCTCAAGTGGACCATTACTTCATTGCCAGCTGAAACTCCTTATTCCTCCTTTTCTGATCTACCTTAGCCTTATATTGCATATTCATCTTATTAATGTGTTCTCGTACCTTCTCATGTATATTCTTGATGTGCTTTGCAAAATCTTCAGCTTCAACACTTATTTTCTTCTCTTGGTCCATCTTCCTCAATTCTGGAGTTGTTCTAGGGCTACCTCCATACACAATCTGAACGGTGATCTACCGCTTCGTGACGAATGTTGTAAGAATTTTGCCTGGGGTAAGATCAAGTCCCATCCCTTGGGTTTATCTCCTACCAAACATCTTAGTAGGCTACCTAGACTCTGTTAACAACCTCTGTCTACACATCTGTTTGTGGATGGTGTGCAAACTAAACTTCAACTCTATCTTTAGCTTCTTCCACAAGGTCCTCCAAAAGTACCCCACAAATTTGGTGTCACGATCTGAAACAATACTCTTTGGCAGACCATGTAGCCTCACCACCTCTTTGAAGAACAAGTCAGCAATGTGGACTGCATCATGGGTCTTCTGACATGGAATGAAATGTGCCATCTTCAAAACCTATCAACCACCACAAAGAATGAATCATTCCCTCGTTGTGTCCTTGGAAAACCAAGAACAAAGTCCATACTTATATCCTCCCATGGCCTCTCTAGTACAGGTAAGGGCTGATATAAGCCTGTATTCTGGCTCACTCCTTTAGCCATCTGACATACCCATGTAGCTTTGTACAAACTTCTTCACATCCTATGACAACTAAGGCTAATAATAATGCACACTAATAATGGCAATGGTCTTATCCCGACCAAAATGTCCTGCCATTCCTCCACTATGCTTCTCCTTTATCAGGTTCTCCCTCATGGAACTCCTGGGGATACACAATTGACTTCCCTTAAATAACATGCCATCCTGGATTATGAAATCTAGCCACCTTGTCTTGTCCACTGTAACAAGTTCCTTGCAAGATTTCCAAGCCTCTGTAAAATCAGGATCTTCTGCGTATAGTGTCTTAAGTTCATTGAACCCAACCACTTCAATTTGCATCTTTGTCATCAATGTATGCCTCCTGCTTAAGGCATCTACAACCTATTTGACTTCCCACTCCTTTGTTTCAAAACAAAGGTATAACTCTGCAAAAACTCAACCCATTTCATATGCCTCTGATTTAATTTTCCTTGACTATTTAGGTACTGCAAGGCCTGATGATCAGTATATAGAACAAATTCCTTCGGAAACAAATAATGTCTCCATTTCTTTAATGCTTGAACTATTGCATAAAATTCCTGATCATATACAAAACACTTTCTCTTGGCATCATTTAACTTTTCACTAAAATAGGCATTGGGCTTACCTTCTTGGCTCAACACTGCTCTAGTGGCACAACCACTGGCATCACAATCCACCTGAAACACCTTGTTGTAATCTGGGAGGGATAGAACAGGTTGCTCTATTACCTTTTGCTTCAACAGTTCAAAACTCTTTGCCACTCCAGTGCTCCACTTGAATTCTTTTCTATCCCCTCTCATTGTTTCTGTCAAGGGTCCACAAATACTATTGAAGTTTCTAATGAACTTTCTATAAAACCTAGCCAAACCATGGAAAGATCTCACCTCAATAGCAGTTCTTGGGGTAGGCCATTCCAGAATAGCATTCACCTTCTCTAGGTCCATCTTGAGACCTTCTGCTGAGACAACAAACCCCAAGTACACTAACTCCCTATTCACAAAATTGCACTTCTTCAGATTAATCAATAGTTTCTCTTCTCTTAACTTCTCAAATGCTCTCCGAATATGCATCAGATGCTCATCCAACGTCTTACTGAAAATCAAAATATTATCTAAATACACAAGAACAAAACTTCCCAGAAATTCTTGTAGTACCTCGTTCATGAGCCACATGAATGTGCTCGGTGCATTGGTTAGCCCAAAAGGCATGACTAACCACTCGTACAGGCCCTCTTTGGTCCTGAAGGTAGTCTTCCATTCATCTCCCTCTCGAATCTGGATCTGGTGATATCCACTCTTTAGATCAACCTTTGTGAAGTACTGAACTCCACTCAAACAGTCCATCAGGTCATCCATCCTTGGCAGGGGAAATCTGTACTTGATTGTTATCTTGTTTATGGCTCAAGAATCTGTACACATCCTCCACTCCCCATCCTTCTTTGGTGCTAGTACTACGTA
The DNA here is from genome assembly GCA_007258455.2 of Sequoia sempervirens. Classification (NCBI taxonomy): domain Eukaryota; kingdom Viridiplantae; phylum Streptophyta; class Pinopsida; order Cupressales; family Cupressaceae; genus Sequoia; species Sequoia sempervirens. Next base: position 214,115,052 of record VDFB02379711.1, on the reverse strand, counting down.
CTGCACATGGACTCAAACTTCCTCGTATCAAACCCCTTTCAACAACTCTTTAACTTGTCTATTCAACTCTCATTTTCTGCCGGAGTCATTCTATGAGCTGCCTTATTTGGCAAACTAGCTCTAAGAATCAAGTCAATCTGATGACCGATCTTCCTTATTGGTGGTAAACCCTCAGGTACATTATCAGAAACAATATCCTGAAACTCATCCAACATCCCAGAAACTTCTTCTGGAACCTTCTCACTATCCTCCTTACTCACTTTAGGAATCAATGCATAACACACACGTTCATGCTTCATACCTTTTAAATATTTTCTTCCATCTACATAACAAATTCTAGCACTACTGCATAACTTTTCTTCTCGGGATCTCCTTCCGTGTTTCTGTGATCTAACCCCATCCTTTGTCAAGGAATAAGCTTCATGCCTATTGAACACGACCTCCCCAACAACATGTGACATGCATCCATGGGGATGATATCACAGAGTACCTCATCATGGTAGCTCTTGATCTTGAACTTTACTAGGCACTACTCATTGACCAAAACTTTGTGGTATTTCTGCAACTAGGCAATCCGATACGGATGTGGGTGCCTTTCCCTCTTCAACTTCAACTTTGTGACCATCTCTTCTGACACCAGATTATTGGTGCTCCCACTATTAATAATGACATCACAACATTTTCCTTCACACTTGCACCTTGTGTGAAATAGATTCTTCCTCTGTTCTGGTTCCTTTTCCTCAGTCACCAAGGCTCTCCTAATCACTAGGGCTTCTCCCCTTTCATCATCATCTAAATGTTCAAATTGGGCCTCCTCATCTAAATGTGCAACCCTTCCATGACCTTCTTGCCTTTTGTCTGCCCTTCCTTGGTGTTGTGGACATTCATAGGCTCGATGCCCTTCTTCACCACACTGGAAACATGTTTCTTTGAAACCACCTCTTCCAGATCCTTGTCCATATCTCCCTCATCCTCTACCTCTTTGATCACCACTATTTTGATCATGAGGGTGGTAGAAGTTGTCATTCCTTTGGCTTCAGATGGTACCCACATCTTCACTTTTATTTTCATCATCATTTCGGCTTCCTGAAGGTCTTCCATTGCCCCTTCCACTTTGACCTCCTCGTCCCTTTTGCTTGCCATCAAATCTTTTGTTCAGCTTCTCTTCCACCTTTAGAGAAAACTGATACACATCCTCAATGGTGGTCATTTTGACTAGGCTTAACTCCTCCTGAATACTCGGTTGTAACCCATTAAGATATTGGACTACCTTCTCCTTATTGGTCTTTGTGTGGCCCGTTCTGATGATTATCTTGTGAAAATATTCAGTATATTCTTTCAAAGATCTACTTCCTTGCTTCAACCCTTGTAATTTCTTCAACAGATCTAACTCGTAGTCCACTGGTATGAACTGCTTCTTTAGTTTCTCTACCATGCGATCCCATCTGGTGATATTTCCTTTTCCTCTTCAATTTCTTTCCAACTGGACCTCTTTCCACCAAATACTAGCATGGCCCTTCAGCTTCATTTTCACAAACTTAACCCGATCTGGGTCCTCTATTTTCTCATACTCAAAATATTCTTCTAGCTCGTTGATCCAATCGATCAACTCTTTTGGGTTCAGACTTTCGAATAACTAGGGACTTTTGCTCTAGGTCTTTTCCTGATCTTCAAATGGCCCTTATTAGCCGCATTTGGTCTTGATCAATTGCTTCTTCTTCCTCTTCTACATTTGAACCTTCTTCCTCTCCTTCATCCTCACTTTCCTCCCTCAGGTTTAACCCTCTTCTCAACTACTCTTGTAACACATCAATCTGTCTTTGGAGGGCTGCCAGTGCATCTCTTCCACTAGCATTTCTACTGCCTTGACCACCTCTGGCACCACCATGCCTACCAGGCATCACTCTTGGAGGCATCTTTCTTGACCTCGACCCACAACCATGATCCTGGTGCAAACTGCCTCACGATCAACGATCTGTCCACACGCTCAAGAAAACCTGCTCTGATACCACTTGATGAGGGCACAGCCCAAGACTTGGAAAATAACACACAAACAAGAGAATAATTTTATTATTCAGAAAATAGAGCTTCTTACATGTAGAGGATCTCAAATCCCCAAGTTCTACAACACATGCAAGTTACATAAAGCTACAGAATCACCCTTTCGCAATATGCGAGCTTGTCCCCAAAAAGTTACCCAAAAATTAGAAACCCGCCCATAAATAGAGCTCATCTTTAGTTTGGATCCAAAAAAACATTCAAATTTGAGTTTAGGAAGTTTGGCGCTGAAAAATTACAACTTGAAGTTCAAATTTCAAAAGAACATTTGCTATTGTATCTTCTAGAAAGTGCGCCAACTTCCCGGGGCCATAACTTTTGATCTGGGACTCCGATTCGCAAACCGTTTGAACCGTTGGAAAGGTCTCGAAGTCACAAACACACTCAAAATTTTCTATGCTGATTTTGAAAAGTTTTGGGGCCATTCCAGGAGCTCTAAGTGCCTCAAATCTAACTCAAAATATTTTCAAGTGCAAATCTAGGAAACTAAAATTGCAATATCTTTCAACCCATGAATATAAAATAAAAATCATAAATTGGAAATTTTATTATGACAAAAAGGGTATCCAAAAATATAAAAACATCTACAAACTAAGAAACTTGAAATTTAACTATTTTTGGGTGATGCAAGATTGCCCTTACACCACTAGATGCTCCTGCATCAAGTGTCGATGGAGGCACTCATACAGATTCTTGTCTTCTTGATCCTTATCATAGCAGAGGTTCTCCTTTCAACATTTTAGTAGTTATTCTTTGATAGTGTTAACAGCTTATTCATGCTTTTGTGGTGTTCTCTTTGTTCTTATATTTTGGGACAACCTTGTCTTGTTTGGAGGCTTCTTTAGTCCTTCACTTGGATTTCATCTCTTTTTGGAGTAGAGTTTTTCCCATGAGCTTTTCTCTATTTCTCCACATTACAGAGTTCTTATGTTTGTACATGGGTACCTTCATGGCCTTGTTTGTCGGGACCCATCTTGCATTCTTTTTCAGGGTTTTTAGCTTCTCCCTAAGTTTATCTTAAGGGGGGGTGTTAGAGATATCATACATTAGCTAATAATTAATTAATCTTTAATTGATTATTAGTCTAATTTATTCTCACACACTTTAGCTAAAATTAGGAATACTTTATTAGTTGAGTTAATATTAGATCATTATCTCTCATCTCATGTGATGTTGACACTTGTCATGATCTGATCGTTTCTCATTTAGGACTTTGCTCTTATAATCATTCAACCCTTATTGTAAATAATGCTCAGATATTATTCATAGGAAATATCACGGCCTTTATATCTTCTTGAAAGCTTCTATTGTAACTTTTTCTTGTTGATGAATTTAGCAATTCTTATTTGTAGATATCTTCTGTGGAAGGTGTATTAGTTTTTTTTTTATCCTATGCCTTGTGGTTTTGTGCTTGTTTCAAAATTCTAACATGGTATCAGAGCATGGATTCAGCGAACCCCTTCTTGATTTATGAGATTTTCTTTCTTCAACAAAGGTTGTAGGCTACAGATCTGAATCCCCTTTTGCTTATTTTGCAAATTTTGGAGGTGGGCATTTTTCTAAGCATTTTTGTGTGAAAAAGACCTCGTTGTTGGATATAGAGTTGTCGAGAAAGTCAAATTTGGCTTTTATTTTGCTTGATTTCAACTCTAGATGCGAGATCTACAAAGTTTTGAAGCAGTTTCTTTCTCTCCAAATCGGGAGGGATAGCTATATTTTTGGTGTGTTTTGAGTTCAAACGGACATCACCATCATGCTTAGAATGCCCAAAAACTATAAGATCACTTGTCAAATCGTCGAAATCTTAGCAGTTGACCTCTGAGGAATTTTTTTTTTGTTGTGCAGACCCATACGACTTTCTGTATGCTTTATGAGGTATTAAAAAAAAATTCTTCAAAATTTTTTTCCATGCACGAAATTTTTAATATGTTGTTTTTTATTTTTAAAAAAAGAATTTTTAATTTAATTGTGGGGGAGGGGAGAATTTTCAAGAAAGGCTTGTGCATTTATTATGGTACCCATAGGGTACCTACATTGGCAGGCCCTATGGTCCCAATGCCTACTACTGACAATTTTATAGTCATCCCATGGTAGCTCTAATCACCGGTGGCATCTTTAAATCCACCGGAAGTGGCTTCCAAACTGCCGACGACAACGAAAATTTATTTTATATAAAACAAATTATTAATATATGTAAAATTTTTATTGTTTTTTTGTAAAAAAAACATTTTTTTCTGAAACAAGGAAAATTGTGCAAAAGCTGCATGATGACCGTTTGGCCTTCAATTTTATGTTTAGAGTTTTTCTGCGAAAGCTATTTGGCCATCAAATTTAATCTTGCAGATTGTGTTTTTTGCACTTTCGGAGCTATTTTCTTCCGGAGGCCATAACGTTTGCCCACAATGTCGAAATCGGGCAAACAAGATATCGTTGGAAAGAGAATTTAGAGTACTTTCCAATGATGTAGGTATTTTTTGGATATTTTTTCTTAGGTTCCTGATATTTCCATTTTAAGTCAGATCTTCATTTTTGGGGTTGCTTTCTGTATTTTTGGCATAACTCCTACATACCATGTCGAAAAAGGGAAAACTAGATATCATAAAAAAACTGTTTCTGAGCTCTTCATAGTGGTGCAAGTGGTTTTCAGATTTGATTTTTTGGTTTTTTCCATAAATCCTTGTTCTCATCTATTTTTTTTTCTAGACTTTATGGGCTCACATTGTATGTACTTATGATTTTGTAAACGCGTTGAGATAAAGTGCCTCAACATTGTATGTGTAGTATTGGGATTCTTGCACATCACTCTATGCCTTTTGTACTCACACTATGATATAAAGTGACATGGGGGTTGATGTTTGTCTTTTTTTCCTTCATACCTTTCTCATGTGTATGTGACTTTTTTTTCACATCGTTTCTATCAGCTTCTACTTTCATGTTTGCACCTTTAGATGTTCTTAGTTCCTCTTAATGCACTACTTTCAGGCATTTAGTTTCAATGTACCTATCATGCCTCTCCCTTTTTAGCATTATGGGGGGTTTCTACTATTGGTGCTATTGCTTCCTTGGTTTAGTGGTGAAGTGAGCTATGTATACAATATTTGTTCCTATGTACTAGGTGGATGTAGTAGCTAGTTAACCATCTATTTTAGTGAGATGGAACACTTACCATATGGAAACTCTTGCATTCCTATTTCTGGAGGTGACCTTCCATTTTCTCAAGATTAGTTCTTTAGACTTTTGGTACCTTTTCCATATGTATCTTTGAGTTTCGGTGTTTTCCTTTGTTTTCCATCTGATTTGAGTAGTGTCGTTGGGGGAACTCATACGGATTCTTGTCTTCTTGATCCTTAACATAGTAGAGGTTCTTCTTTCAACATTTTAGTATTTATTCTTCGATAGTGTTTACAGCTTATTGATGCTTTTGTCGTGTTCTCATTGTTCTTATATTTTGGGACAACCTTGTCTTGTTTGGAGGCTTCTTTAGTCCTTCACTTGGATTTCATCTCTTTTTGGAGTAGATTTTTTCCCATGATCTTTTCTCTATTTCTCCACATTATAGAGTTCTTATGTTTGTACATGGGTACCTTCTTGGCCTTATTTGTCGAGAACCATCTTGCATTCTTTTTCAGGGTTTTTAGCTACTCCCTAAGTTCATCTTAAGGGGGGGTGTTAGAGTTGTCATACATTAGCTAATAATTAATTAATCTTTAATTGATTATTAGTCTAATTTATTCTCACACACTTTAGCTAAAATTAGGAATACTTTATTAGTTGAGGTAATATTAGATCATTATGTCTCATCTCATGTGATGTTGACACTTGTCATGATTTGATCATTTCTCATTTGGGATTTTCTCTTATAATCATTCAGCCCTTATTGTGAATAACACTGAGATATTATTCATGGGAAATATCACGGCTTTTATATCTTCTTGAAAGCTTATACTGCAACTTTTCCTTGTTGATGAATTTAGCAATTCTTGTTTGTAGATCTCTTATGTGGAAGGTGTATTAGTTTTTTGTTTGATCCTGTGGCTCATGGTTTTGTGAAACGTTGTGAAAAAATCACAAAACCATGAGCCATAGGATCAAACAACAAATTAATACACCTTCCACACAAGAGATTTGTAAACAAGAATTGCTAAATTCATCAACAAGGAAAAGTTACAATAGAAGCTTTCAAGAAGATATAAAAGTTGTGATATTTCCCGTGAATAATATCCCAGTGTTATTTAAAATAATGGTTGAATTCTTGTAAGAGAAAATCCCTAAATGAGAAATGATTAGATCATGACAAGTGTCAACATCACATGAGATGAGACATAATGATCTAATATTAACTCAACTAATAAAGCATTCCTAAATTTAGCTAAAGTATGAGAATAAATTAGACTAATAATAAATTAAAGATTAATTAATTATTAGCTAATGTATGATAACTCTAAAACTATTCATGGTTATCAGGGGGCCAAAAAAATTGGGAGGCTAACAAAAATTCTGGCCTAAATTATAACCTGCCTACCACCCTTTTGTCCGTCGCCAGAAACCTAAAGAATGACAAGGCTAAGAAAATTTTTGGGCAAATTTGACGCAAATAGCCTATCAACTATACATATATATACATATATGCATGTACATACAATACATCTTGTACACACACACACAAAGATATATATATATATATATATATATATATATATATATATATATATATATCTACACATGTGAATGCACATAATATACATATACATATACATATAAATATACATAGGCTATGCAATTTCTGTGAAGGCGGTTGAAAGCTATCTTGTGTTTTTTGCATGTGTCGATGGTTCCAAAAGGCGTGTGTTGTATGTATATATATATATACATATACATAAATATACATATATGTATCTACATACAATACATATACACATATATACATATATATATATATACATATGCATATATATATATACATATATATACATACACACATATATACCAAAAGCTACAAACATTATATATACATGTATATATATATATATATACAAAAAAATGAACATATACATATATATGTATACACATAAGTTGTGTATGGACCAACCTCTCACACAAAAGCCTTTGCATAGGTCTATAACTATGAATTTTAGCATTGTATGGCAATGGTTACAGTGGAATAAAGAAGTTAATGTTATGGAATGCATTATGTTGATGTCTACCTTTGCCTATCTTGTTCCATTTGTGACTTCCATTTAGTAGCTATAGTTGCAACACAACAAAATAGTCAATGTTTTGGATGTTATATACATATATATATACATACATATATATACACATATCTATACAAAGATATATAGATATATATGTGCATATATATAGATACATATACATATATATTATATATATATATATATGCATATATATACATATATACATATAAATACATATTTATGCATATATACACATATATATACATATAAGTACATATATATACACAAATATATATATAAATATATGTATACATACATACACACACACACACACACACACACAAACACACACACACACACACACACATAAATATATATCAAACCACGAGAAAACCACATAGTCACAAACTTACTAGGTTAAAAACAACCCAGATTTGTGCCTTCCATTTACTGCCTATGGTTGCAACAAAACAAAATAGTCAATGTTTTAGACATTATATGCATATATATATATATATATATATATATATATATATATATATACACATACATACATATATATACACACATATATACCTATATATATACATATATATACACATACATACACACACACACACACACATATATACATATATAGATATAAACATATAAATATATATCAAAGCACTAAAAAAATTTCATAGGTAGAAGCTAACCCAAGAAAAATAATTGAGGCTAGCCATCAACAGTTGACAATTGTGGATTTTGAAATGTGGGTGACTGTTGGCTATATTTTTAAATTTATGGCTTTTATTTTGTGCGAATGGTTTTAAAATAGTTAATCTGGTGTGTTCTTAGTGGATCTTCAAATCAAGTTTTCTTGTGTTTTGTGGGCTTTTCTATCTGCATGACTGATGAGAATATTGTTTCATTTATGGCTTCCGATGTGTGTGAATGGTTGAAAAATAGTTATTCTCCTCTTTTGTTGGTGACTCTTCACATGTCGGTTACCATTGAAACCAATATCGGTTCATTTTGGGTTCATGTTCTCAGGGTGCGGGTTTTGAGTCGATTTGTTCCTAGTAGATTTATGTGTTTTCTTGGTTTTCCATGTGAGCCATTGTTGGAAGCTACGCTTTAGTGTGCGATGGTTGCAATGTAATGAAATAATTAATGTTATACAGGTTCCGTTGTTTTAAGGTATATTGTTGCCTTTTTGATAGGGTTCCATTGAAAAGAGAGTATATTGTTTCTTCACAGTAATATTGTTTGGTCTATGGTTCAGCTTGTGCATGAATGTTTTTATATGGATTTCTTGCAATGTCTTTTAGTGTTTTACACCTGTGGCCATCTATGTGACTGTTGATAAGAATATTGTTATATTTATGTCTTTTGTTTTATGGGGGTGATTCCAATGCAATAAAATAGTTAATGTTATGTAGTTCATGTTGCTTTGCGTCATGCATTGTTCAATGTTCCCATATCTATTACAATATTTTGTTTCATTTATGGATTCCATTTACAACACCATCCCTTGCATTGTTTCTCCTCACCCTAGTCAGGCTATGTATACATACATATGTTTATAAAATGAATGTCTATGTAGTTATCGAGAACATATTGTTGGATGGAATTCTCTACGTTTATGTTGTTAAATGTAGCTGTGAGTGAGGATGGCAAGCATCTGTAAAGGTGCAACTGCATTCAATGGATGCAAAATCTATGTGAAGGGGCTCGGATGTTATCTTGTGTTTTTAATGTAATGAAATAGTTAATGCTATGTAGTCCATGTTGCTTTGCACAAGGCATTGTTCACTATTATCATCTGCCTTACGCTATATTGTTCTATTTATGGATTCCATCTTCCAAAGCGTCATTTGTCTTGTTTCTCCTCATTCTAGTCATCCTATGTATACATATGCATGTTTTTGGAACAAATGACATTACAATTATCAGAAACGTATTGTTCGGTGTCATTCTGACGGCCTATCTTATTGTCAAAGGTAGCTATGACCAAGGATGGCAAGATTCTATGAAGGTACAAGTGCATTCATTGGTTGTGGAATCTATGTGAAGGTGGATGGAATGCGTTGATGGCTACAAAAGGTCTAGACATGTAACTATCTAAAATTAGATGTATATATATGTATATGTTAAAGTTTGGTATTTTTAGAAAGTGGCAATATTCATCAAGTTTGGTATTTTGATAGCTTAAGAATATATTGTTTCATTTTGGACAAGGTGTTGTTGAAAATGTTGTATTCTTTTAATTTTTGTTCTTGTTTAGTGGCAATGGTGCATAACAGCAAAAAAATTATTATGTTCCTAACATATCCATAAAATAGTTGCAATAAAGAGAAACCCACAAAGATTCACATGAACAAACCCAAGTTAAAATATACTCATTTCTAAACAGAAGCCTATGAAAAAATTAAAACAATACAGCCTTCTCAACAACACATTCTCACAAAGTAATAATTACAAACCATATACATAAATATAATCAGAAACAACAAATTGAGCTATATATAAATATATGTATATATGTATAAATTTAAATTTAAATATATGTATATAAATATAAATATATCTATATAAATATATGCAGAAAGCCACAATATAGCCCAAACCATACAATAACAATCGACAAAAAAATTGCATAACCTCAACAATTTTATCCCCTTGCAAACATGACCAGAAAATGAAAATATTAAAGAGAAACCCATTGGCAATTGGCCCACATAACATGTCCATAAATGAAACATAATTGATTTTAACAAATAATTTTCTCTTCTATGGACAACACCTTATTGAAAAATGGAACAATATAGCATTTTGAACATAACTTAATCAAAAATGACAGAATATAGGCTGAGCTAAACAATAACAATCATCAAAAACTACATAAGGTCAAGGATTTTTTCAATGTTGCCAACATATCCACTCAATACAAGCCATAAAGACAAAGCCGCATAAAATTTATATATATATATATATGTATATATGTATAGATATATACATATATATATATATACACATATATATTGTTGTAAAAAAATACCCAATATAGCCTAAGATAGAAAATAGTAATCAATAATACCTACTGTAACCAAACATAGAATCAACAACATTACTTATTTTATTATGTTCCAACCATAACCATAAAATGAAAGTGATAAATCAAACAACTTTGGTTTCAAAAGCCACCCACATGTAGAAAGCCACAATATAGCCCAAGCCATACAATAACAATTGACAAAGACTCCATAGCCTCAAGAATTTTATCTCATTGCACACATACCCACAAAACACAAAGATTAAACAAAAACCCTTTGAAAATTGATAGTCACAAACCCATATGAAAAGCACTCCTTTCTCAACACAACCTCCTTGAAAATTAAAAAAATACACCCTTTTGAGCATCACCTTCTATAAAATGAAACATCATAGCTTAAGCAACACAACTATAATCCACAATCCACAATGGAAGCTAGCCTAAAGCATATACGATTGACTATTTTATTCCATTGCAACCATAACCACAAACCGGAAGCCATAAATCAAAAAACATGATAGTACCAAATCCATGCAAAACCATATACAAAAAACACAAACCATAAATCAGACAACATATTTGAAACAATCAACAATACCTTATGGAAAATGAAGATAGTTACAATCATGGAAAACTACATAAGGTCAAGGGTTTTTCTCTGTTGCCAACATATCCACTAAATCCAAGCCCTAAAGAGAGACCCATGGAAATATATATATATATATATATATATATATATATATATATATATATATATATATATGCACATATACACATATCTACACATATATACGTATATACATACACATATATATACATATTAAAATATACCCAACATAGCTTAAGACACAGAACAATAATCAACAATACCTAATGTAACCAAGCATAGAATCAAGAAAATTAATTATTTTATTTTGTTCCAACCATTACCACAAAATGAAAGCCATAAATTTTATTCTAGTCAAGGATTTTTCCCCATTTCCAACATATCTACTAAATGCAAGCCATAAAGAGATACCCATGGGAAATTAATATATACATAAATACATGTATATATCTACACACATATACATATATATGTACACATATATATACATATTAAAATATATCCAACATAGCCTAAGGTAGAGAACAATAATCAAACATAGAATCAACAACATTAATTATTTTATTTTGTTCCAACCATGACCATACAACAAAAGACATAAATCAAACAACATTTGTTTCAACACCCACCCAGATCTGGAAAGCAACAATATAGCCTAGGCTATACAATAGGAATAAACCAAAACTCCATAACCTTAACAGTTCTAATCCTACCTAAATATATTCATAATAAAATATACACAATATAGCCAAACAAAGAGAACAATAATCAATAATACCTAATGTAACCAAACCTAGACTCAACAACATTAATTATTTTATTTTGTTCCAACCATAACCAAAATATGAAGGCCATAAATCAAACAACATTACTTTGAACAACCACCCACATGCAGAAGGCCACAATATAGCCTAAGCTATACAATAAGAATAAACCCAAACTCCATAACCTTAACATTTTTAATGTAACATATATATATTGATATTAAAATATACCCGATATAGCCCCTAAGGAACAAAACAATAATCAATAATACCTAATGTAATCAAAGATAGAATCAACAAAATTAATTATTTTATTCTTTTCCAACAATAACCAGAAAATGAAACCCATAAATCAAACAACATTACTCGCTACAACCACCCACATGTAGAAAGCCACAATATATGCGTAGCTATACAATAACAATCGACAAAACCTCCATATCCTCTACAATTTTATTCCATTGCAAACATAGCCACAAAATGCAAACATTCAACACAAACTCTATGAAAATTGATAGTAACAAACTCATACAAAAAACACTCCTTTCTCAACACAATCTCCTTAAAAATTGAAAAAATATAGCCCTTTCAACAACACCACCTCCAAAATGAAACAATATAGCTTAAGCAACACAGCTATAATCGACAATGCCCAATGGAAGCTACAAAAAAGAAGATATGATTGACTATTTTATTCCATTGCAACCATAACCAAAAATTTCAAACCATAAACCAACCAACCTAATGTAACCAAACATAGAATCAAAAACATTAATTATTTTATTATGTTCTAACCATAACCAGAAAATGAAAGCCATAAACCAATCAACATTGGTTTCAACAACCACCTAGATCCAAAAAGCAATAATATAGCTTAGGCTATACAATAAGAATTGACCAAAACTCCATAACCTTAATAATTTTAATCTTACCTATATATATTCATATTAAAATATATGCAATATAGCCTAAGGCAGACAACAATAATCAATAATACCTAATGTAACCAAACATAGAACCAATTGTATTAATTATTTTATTCTATTCCAACCATATTAAATCTAGAATACGAAAGCCATAAATCAAACAACATTACTTTCAATAGCCACCCACATGGAAAAAGCCACAATATAGCCCAAGCTATACAATAAGAATCAACCAAAACTCCATAACTCTAACAATTCTAATGTTACATATATATATTGATATTAAAATATACCCAATAAAGCATAAGGAAGACAACAATAATCAATAATACCTAATGTAACCAAACATAGAATCAACAACATTAATTATTTTATTATGTTCCAACCATAAGAAAAAAATGAAAGCCATAGTTTAAACAACATTACTTTCTACAACCATCCACATACATAAAGCCACAATATAGGCCGAGCTATACAATAACAATCAACAAGAACAACTTATCCTCTACAATTTAATTTCATTACAAACATAGGCACAAAACACAAACATTAAACACAAACCCTACAAAAGTTGACAGTAACAAACCCTTTCAACAAACACTCCTTTCTCAACTCAATCTCTTCAAAAATTGAAAGAATACGGACTTTTCAACATATAATCAACAACATTAATTATTTTTATCTATTCCAACCATAAATAGAAAATGAAAGCCATAAATCAAACAACATTACTTTCTACAACCACCCACATGTAGAAAGCTACAATATAGGTCAAGCTATACAATTGCAATCGAAAAAAACTCCATATCCTCTACAATTTAATTTCGTTGCAAAAATAGCCACCAAACGCAAACATTAAACACAAACCCATACAAAAAACACTCCTTACTCAACACAATCTCCTTGAAAATTGAAAAAATATAGACTTTTCAATAGCACCTTCTCCAAAATGAAACAATATAGCTTAAGAAACATAACTATAATCAACAAAACCTTATGGAAAATCCAATGAAACAATATGGGAAACATTTTTTTGCATATGCACCTCTTGTCAACTGTTTCAAACAAACCTCTTTCCACCAACTTTCTCTAGGCTTCCTTGTTTCTCGAAGCCTCCAAACATACACAGATAATTGAAACCATAAACACAAACCCACAAAAAATAACAGTATGAAATCCATGCAAAACCATTTACACAAAACATGAACCATAAATTAGACAAGGTATTTGAAACAATCAACAATACTTTATGGAAAATCAGCAATATAACCGCCAAACACAAATCAAACAATATAGCCAAAGGTTTCTTCCAAATGCACCTCATCCCACTTGCTTCAAGAAAACATCTTCTCGGCAACTTTCCTACACAAAAATAAGATAAATATTATCATAGGTGACACATTTCTTTTGCATTTCCAACCACTCTCCCTTGCAAAAAACACAAAATAACCTCCACCCACCTTCATAGAAGTTGCACAAACATTAATCTAACTTGTACACTCACATAAGGTTACCCTCATTGCTCACAATTCTCATATCAGGTATAGCAACAGAATGACACCAAACAATGCCTCATTGAAAATTTACCAAACATTCATTTTTTTCCCTGAGGCATTAAACGGTAGTTGTTATTACAACAATCCCCAGTACACGCAAAGCATACAAAAATTAATGTTGACACGAACCAGTGTTTAATTTTTGCAGCCTTCTCTATCCATGTGGCTCGACAAATGCCACCATATTCCCAAAGCAGCCAACAACTGCCTCTGCCACCCGTTTCCTAGTTATCAAAAGGCCAAAAATCTGGGAGGCTGATGAAAATTTTGACCGAAAGTATAACCCACCCACCACCTTCTCCCCAGTCTCCAGAAACCTGAAAAATGGTGAGGCTGACAAAAATTCTGGGTAAAGTTGACACAAATAGCCTATCGGCTAATAATTAAACAATTAAAAGTTCTTTTGAGAAAGTAAATATGAAATATGGGTTGACATACTTATTTTTAGCATTAATGTGTATGAATAAATTTTGTCATTTTATAAGATCTTTTTCTTGGAACCACAATATTTTTAAAGTTATTTAGGGTTTATTTCATAGTTCTAGGTCATTTTTATGGGTGTGAACATATGGATTTGATCTAGATTATCACAAAGCTCTACTTCCTATTTCATCATTTTTTTTCTTTGCACTACTATCAATGACTAGAAATTTTTAAACACCTTAAGGAGATTGCTACATTATAGTTGCCATGTTTTCTTGGTGTGGACTCCTTAACTAAGAAAATATTATAATTGAGGAAATAACTAAAGACAACACTCTCTAATCATGTAAAAACTCTAAAATGATTATGTGCAATTATATTTCATTTAGTGCTCAAAATTAGGAGCTTCAATGAATGTTTCTTATTAATACATAAGATTTTGGATGTGAAATAGAAATAATCCAATGATGTAAATTATGCATGTTGAATTCCTTTAAACCACTATGTAGAAATAATTCATACAAAGAATATGCTAAGTCAACTTAATGCTAGAAAGAAATATGTGAGCAATGCAATAGTTTTGATTTAAAAATGATGACACTGGCCTTCTTGTACGTGCCCAAAAACCCACTCACACATGAGCTAATAGGCGGAGAAGGGAAGGTTATGTTGTTAGGAGCAACTCACACAACCTTCTATGAAGGACAGATGGTTATTGCAGGTCAAATAAAAGGTTTAAGAGGCATAAAATAAGTTACATAGACAATAACTATGTTGTAAAAGCCGGACTATTGTTGCAAGTAGATACATTGATGGCTATAGGTGTGTGTCAACAATTTTAGACTCATAAAATACTCTAAACTCACAAAAAGGAATCCACACTTTCAAAAAAAACTTTTTAATAAATTATTTCTTCTAGCCACACACACAATATTATAAGAAAAACCACCTAAGTAATGATAATAACCAACTTCATTAACTCAAAAAATATAAATATTTACACTCTTTTTATATATTTATAGCTACTCCAAAAAAACTTGGAGTCTTGTGTCCTCAACTTTTTCTTCTTGTTGTTTGCTACAAGTACCTTTGCCTACATTCCAAAAAAACATTTTATTGTCCTCTACTACTCTTTCTCTTGATGCGACAACTGTTTTGACCCCATTCATTATATTTCTACCTTCGTTCTCTTTTTCTATTTTGTTTCGTTCTCTTAAAAAGCTACCCAAAATATTGAAAGTTCTTCTCAAATCCTACCTAAATGTTATGGTAGCACTCAAAATCAGTCATAAATTCTCAACTACCTCTTTCGGAACAAAAAAAATCTTCCTTAATTGGTTTAATGGAATTTTGTTGATTATTGCTCATGAAATGAGATTACAGGTAAGTATCTATTGCCCCAAGACAAAAAAATTTAGCACAGTGGTGGTTGAAATAATGATAGCTAAAAGAATAAAAAAATTATTTGATGCCTTTGCATCAAACTATTGGGCTAGAAAATTTGTGAGACCCTACTCACTATCAACAACTTTGTCATCTTGTATTAATTAGAATGATTTTTTCTTTTCTTGGCTAATTCATGTTGCATCTTCCACTAAACTACCCCTCTATTTCACTAAATACTCACTATAATATTTTCCCCTTGTGTTTTTAACAACTCTGAAATCCAAAATGCATCCAGTTTCCTCTTGTTCTCTTACAGTAGCAGCAAACAATCCACTTTTCAGCCAATATTTCCCCCTTTCCTTACTATTGTGATGTCTCTACCTCATAATTAACATGAAAATCTAGTACCTTAAAAATGGGTGAGATTTCCAAACCTTTAGCTAGCTCCAATTCATAAGCATTTGGTGAAAGCTTCTTGATGATCATGCATAGTCCAATCTTCTTCTACTTGAGCTTCTTGTAGGCATCATTAGAAAATATTTCTTTTGAAAAATGTGCCAATACCATATATCCCACTTCAAAATTATTTTCTATTAGGTCTTCAAATCAACTTTATCTTTTGTATAATTGGCTGCTCCAACTGAGTTTTCTCTTACTTTCTAGTGTAAATTTTGTATATGTTTCATAAACACTTCTCCTTCAACACTTACCTTGTATCTCTTAGTATTGGCAAGCTCCCTTAATTTTGAAATACCTCTAGGTATATAGTCATATATAATTTGAAATGGGGTCTTATCTGTACTTTTTTGTACTAAGTCATTATATGTAAACTCAACACAAGACAATAATCTAGTCCCATTGCTTTGGCTTGTTACCAACTACACATGTTAGCAAATTTCCAAAGATTTAATTAACAACTTTAATTTTTCCATCCATTTGAGGATGATATGTAGAGCTAAACTTTAAGTTAGTCCCTAATTTCTTCCAAAGGGTTCTCCAAAAAAGTCCTAAAAACTTAGTATCATGTTTTGAAGCTATACTTCTTTGTAAACCATGTAATCTAACAACAACCATAGAGAAAAAAATTTGTATGTGTTACATCATATGTCTTCTTGCATGAAAAATAGTGATCCATTTTGGAAAATTTATCAACTACAAAAATATAATTCTTACCTCGTTGTGTCATTGGTATTCCAAGCACAAAATACATGCTTACATCTTTGCATGGTTTCTCTGATATGGGTAATCAATGATATAAACATCTATTTTCACTCCCTCCTCTAGCATATTGACAAATTTAACATATATCCTTGCACAATTTTTTTTATGTTTTGACCTAATATTTAGATTAAAATATCTTTCACTAAGCTATTCCATTGTTTTATCAGCTCCAAAATGTCCAACTAATCAACCACAATGATTTTCTCTTACTAAATTTTTCCTAGTTGATCCTTGAGGTATGTAAAGTTATCTTAATTTGAATTGTAGTCCACCTTGTATTAAATAATCCATCCATGGTTTCCTATCATTAGTATTAGGTTCCATACATTTTTTCCATGCATCCTTAAAGTCTAAATCAAATCTTTGTATAATTCTTTCATAGCATCAAATCTAAAACTTCATCTCTCATTATAATCAATAGTGCTTCTCTTCAACATCTACTAATTTGTTTGAACTCACACTTCTATGTTTCAGAAGAAAAGTATATCCTTATAGGAATTCAACCCACTTCATGTGTCATTGGTTAAGTTTGGTTTGAATATTAATAAATTGCAAAGCATGATGATCCATGTAAAGAATAAATTCCTCTAGAAGTAGATAATCATGTCACTTCTTTAAAGCTTGCACAATGGCATACATGTATTGATCATATAAAAAACTATTCTTTGCATCATTAAGCTTCTCACTAAAGTATGCAATATTTCTTCCTTCTTGACTAAGAACCCCTCCTATGTTTGTCTCACTTGCATCAAAATCCCCTTGAAACATCTTTACAAAATTGAGCAATGCTAACACTGGTTCCACAGTTACCTTCCTCTTCAAAATCTCAACGCTTTCATCTTTGCTGTCCAATTGAAATATTTTGTATCTCCCATTATAGTTTTAGTTATGGGTGCACATATCCCACTAAAATCATATAAATCTATGATAGAAACTAGCTAAACCATTGAAACTTTAAACCTTGTATACACTCCTAAATGTTGTCCATTCACTGATAACACATACCTTTTTCAGATCCATTTGTATCCCTTGTGGTGATATAAGATATCCCAAATAAACAAATTTCCCCTTAATAAAACTATACTTTTTAAAATTCACCACTAACCTATCTTTCTTGAGCGTTTGTAAGACTTGTATAATATGCAATAAATGTTATTCTTTTCTACTACCAAAAATAATAACATACGATCAAGATAAAAAATCCTAAAATTTCCTAAAAATGATTTAAACACTTCATTCATTAACCACATAAATATATTGGTTGCATTTATTGATCCAAAGGGCATTAAAATCCAATCGTATAACCCCTCTTTGGTATTAAAAGTAGTCTTCCACTTATCACCCTCTCTTATCCTAATTTGGTGATATCCACTTTTTAAATCAATCTTTATAAATTATTTATCCTTCCCTAGATATTCCATGTTCTTGGTAATGGAAAATGATATAGTCAACTATGATTTGGTGCCCTTTTTCTAACAATGAAACCTTGTAATGGGTAGGGTGAGCTATTATTTTGAACCCCAACTTATCCACCATTTCAACTTAAACCAAATTATTAATGTTACCACAATCTATGATAACCTTGTAGCATTTTCCACTTGATTTATATTTTTTTCTAAATAAACATCTTCTTTGGGTAGGTTCATCTTCTCCCTTAGCTAGTTTCAACAATGTCCTCTTCATCATAAGTTATTCTCCTCTCTCAAGTTCATCCAGTTGACTGAAAGACCTTACAATAGTTTATGTATCCCCTTTTTCTACAAGAGAAATTGTTGCCCCTATTATCCTTGACCCTTCTGATTTGCATTGTGAACATTCATAAAATATATAGCCTAACTTTCCACAAGTAAAAGATGTGCCTTGGAATCCTCTACATTGGTCTCTTCCTTAGCCACCATTACCTCCCATAAGGTACAACCTTGATCTTGTTTCATCTTTTTCCACTACCATGGTTGTATTTTTTTGTTGTTGCACCTTTCCTTTTATAAATCCACCTCTACCTTTATTTTTTCATTTCTTTCTTACCAATTTTTGCCTAGCCCTTAATGCATACTAGTGTTCTTCTTCAAAAATTTGTGGCCTTGTCATACTTAGTTCATCTTGAGTGTTGAACCTCAATCCATTAACATATCTTTCTAATTTTTCATGGTCTAAGTCAATATGGATATATCTGAAAGAAAATATTGTAAAAAAATTCAGTAAAAGCATCCACACTAAAATCTCTTTGTCTTAATTTTTTTATTTTCATGAGAAGTTCAAGTTGATAATAAATAGATATAAATTTAATGTTCATCTTGCTCAAGTCATTCGATCCCATCGTGTGATCTTATCTCTTCCATTTTTCCTTCGGTTAGCCTACATCTCTTTCCACTAGAGTATTACATGAGCTTTCAATCTTTTTTGAGAAACATTCACTCTTTTAGGGTCTTGTACTTCATCATATTCAAAATATTCTTCCATCTCTATTATCCTATCAATTAATTCACCTATTTCTAAAATTATTGAGAAGCTTACTAATTCCTATAATATCCCTCATGAAAAATCAAACCCAAATCGATTTTTTTTTATTTCTACCCAGAATATTAAATAAAGAAAATTGAGTATAAGGAAAAATGCACCAAAAAAATCAAAGCTATGATTAAATAATGAGAAACTGATGAGAAAATATTAAATATTGATATGAGCATGAATTTACATAATTTTCCTCTTATTAAATCAACTAATATGAATTGATCATATTCTAACAATATGCATAAGGAAACAAAATCTAGAAACTCCAACACACCATTGAAAATCCAAGCAATCTCCACATAAAAAACCTCACAACCAACAACTGTTATAGACAACAAAATACATAAGGGAATGCTTCAATTACAAAGATATTTTCTTCTAATAACAACAGTACTAACTAAAATCCAAAATTCACTCCAATCTAAGAAAACCCCTACAAAAAAAATTGAAGAAAGAGCACCAAATTGAAATTAGGTATATTGAGAAACCATAGCAAAATGATTTACTAATGATCCCTATAGATAAGGATTTTAAATTTGGAGAATAGGCATGAATCAATAATGGCATCGACACAACTATCTAATTCAAGCTATATGAAGACCCTAATCCAACAATGAAACACAAATAAACATAGAAATCACAATAATAAAGCAATTAAAACTCAATCTCTATGCCATGATTGATGAGGTATCATGATCAATGGACTAGGTTGATTGAAACAAGGATAAGGATGAACAAATCAAAAATCAAGAAAGTGGTTGAGATTTAGCACTTAGCTAAGAAGAAATTCAAATTAAATAAAGACAATTATTTAATTTAAAGGGGGAAGTAAATAATTAAATAATTAAAAACAATTATTTAATTATGAAGATAAAAATAGGATAAATAATTAAATAAATAAAATTTATTTAATTATGAAAAGAAAAGTCTAATTTGAATAATTAAATAATTAAGAATAATTATTTAATTATAGAACAAAATGGAAATAGATAGTTAAATAAATAAAAAATTATTTAATTATGGGTAGAAAATGATAAATTAGTGACAAAATTTAAATAAAATTGATATTTATTTAAATCAATAAAAGGAAGAATAAGATAAAGTGAATTAAGTAAATAATTAAAAATTATTTAATTAATAGAGAAAAATGACATAAGAAAATAATTAAATAATTAAAATTATTTAATTATGCAAGGAAGAAGGCGAGTTAGTGATAAAATGTTGCTTGCAGGCTCAAGACATTTTTCAGTGTCTACATTTTTCACCTCTTTAAGATAATGTGATTTTTAGTGTTGTATCAAAGAATAATCAAGAAAATTTAGCCCAGGATATTCCCTAGTGTGCTCCAATGATGATGCCCTCTAGGTAAAATTGACAAATTTTCAAAAAATTCCAAAAAATTGGGAAGATTTACCAATAAGCTAATTTGATAGGCTCAAAAATTAATCTCGGGTCTAATATTTGGGTTCAAAAGAAAAAATGGATGTGGCCAATTTTGAAGGTGTAATGCCCTAAATTTAACACTTGAAAAATAGTTAAGGGACAAACACAATTTTCAAATTTCGTTCACTTATGCTAACAAGACTCTCAAACTTTGCTACCAAAGCAGGCACATCCAGAAGGCATACAACTCTTGACCAAACATAAACTATGCTTCTTTTAGTTAAATCGCTAAATTGTTTAGACCATCATGGCCAATTCAATAGGAGACACAAAATTTACATCTCCAAGGTAGACTTGAATAGTCCAACCAACCCAGACTAAATTTGAAACATTATATAAGTCACAAGTCAACAATAACATATATATATATATATATATATATAAGTAGTAATCACAAAAATAATAAAAGAACAAATCCTAGGAGCCAGACCTAGTCCTCGGGGGCTCGTCTTTGACGGCCTTGCCTACGTATATAATTCGCAGAGGCACCGTAGTTCGACAACTAGACTTCAACCATCTCACCCATGGTTGGATAGCAAGGGGATAATATACACAAGGTTAAAAAGATGACCATAGCTCAAACACAATCCTAACCCAATACACAGATATACGCCAGTTCAATCTTGTAATCAAAATCAATGTGTTCCATACAAATTACAAATTAAAGAGTGGGTATGCAACCCTTTCTAGGGTCCACTTCCCCAGACAGTTCCACGATCGGCTGCCACCCACTTAGGTGAAGCCATGGATCAGAAAACATGCTAAGGGTATGAACAATTTTCAAAAGACAATTTGTTCGTGAACAATACACATCACGCTTACATGGAAATTTATTGGTAGGACATAATATTCACCTCTCTACAAGGCCAACAATCCCATTTAAGAGGAATGATAAGAATAAAAGTAACAACCGTCATAGTCTTTATGATACGTTTAGTCATTAAACTAAACATTGTTTGAAATTATATATCAATCTAATAGACCATAGTTGAGCTTCATGAAATAGATTCTACATATAACAATATAGAAACTCGACTATAACTGAAACTAACAACTTGGTTTCTATGTGAAATGATAGAATATAATCATAGTTTAACAATACGGTTTCAAGACAAAATTAGTAGAAATATGAGCATTATAATGATACACGAAAATAAATCCTATTTGAAATTACTTTATTGTTAACTAAAGAATGGATAATAACAACCCTACCCTTTTAACTTACATAATTTAAATAAAGGACCTTATATCATGCTCTTACACTGACACAATGACACATTTTATTGAAATTAAACTTAAAGAAGGAAACACATGGAAAGAAGGTACTCTCAACGATAGTAAAAACTTAATGAAAGTCCTATCTTACATATTAAGTTGAAATCAATAGCTCATAAGCAATTTTTTCTAGAGGAATTTCAAAACACCAAGCACAAAGGCACAAAAAGATAATTCAAGTATAACAAAAAGTGGTAATAGTTCCTATAGAGTCAACATATTTACTTTTATTAAATGACGTATTTAATTATATGGTTTATACTGTTACGATCATTAGTAAACTAGATATGTCATTAGAACATTTACCACTAATAAAGAAGGCAACTAGAAATATTTGGTGTGTGATGATAATCACCAAATTATTCAATGTTGAGCAATAATAAAACTTGAGGTTTTATAGAGATGCATGCATGAGAATTTTAATGACAATGCAACTTTCACGTTAACTATATTCGATTATGGATTTATAGATTGATCAACTATAAAGTTTTTAGAGAATGCTTATTTCTTTCAATAATTTGATGCTACCATAACTTTCTAAAAACCTCAATACTATAGCACATATAATATGTAGAACTTCACCATAAAAAAAAAATAGTATCACAACAAACATAATCACAATCCCACTTTATCCTCCTAAAGATTGAATAGATACTCAATGATATTGTAAGCATACTCACTGACTATTGACAATGATAACGATTATTAATTTAATAGTAATATTAAATAAATACTCTAACTAAAATTCTCTAAGGAAAATAATATTAAAATGTAATCGTAAATCCCACCATTGTGATTATCGAAGGGTTAGAAAGGAGATATTGTGGTAGCTCAAAAGGTTTCACAAGAGAAAGCATGGCAGAGGCTTCAAGGTCAAGGGATTTAAATTCAACTATGGCCAATATCCTTCCTTCTACTTTTGGGTATGGTGGAGTATACCCAAGGGTAGTTGAAACTGTTATTGTGTAGTGTAATACACAAAATCTAATACAACACTCATATATAAGAAGGACAGAAACTACTTTCTTTTCCCAAGATGATGTCTTTTGGTTAACTTGACTTCATTACAAACAATAAATATTACTTTATTTTCCATTGGTCTTTTGGTCGTTCATGAATTAATTTGTATTTTATTTCTTAGTAAAACATCATCAATGAGACTGAGTGGCTCAAGCCCATACTTCCCTCGTGGCATAAGGAAATCCAAAGTCTCGTGGGCATGTGGCGAGATTGTGAGAGAATGCATATGAGGGAGATTTAAATCTGTCCTATGTTCATACGTACATAAACATCCAACTATTTTATTTAGTGTGTATTATTGTAAAATATTCCTACATTTGCTATAAAAGCAGTAAACAGTTGTGAGTAGGTTTCCTCTATCTTGTCACACATAAACTACAACCAATGCTTCCATTTAATAGATAAAAACAAATAAGATTGCTTAATAATGAAATGAATTGCAACAGAAACGGTCTAGCCTCATACAGATTTCTCAAACAAAACAAAAACACTGCAACAATGGCCATCGAGTTACCTCAACATTCTGCGAAAATTGTATCATGTTGGTTCAGAATCCACACCTTTGATAGCATCCTCTACCTGCGCCAAAATGGGGGCTTTGCAGCTCAATATGGACGTCGATCAAGCATATAGACTGATGCAATTTTCTATGATGTTGTAGCTACAACTATTCTGGTAGATATGCATGCAAATGTGGATGCTTAGACAAGTCACATGTTCTCTTTGACATTGCGCCTCAAGAATGGGATCTAAGGGACAACATTCTCCCTGCTTGTGCGCTTACATGCAGTCATTTGATTGTGTAGGCATCTCAAACCATGGAACGGAAACTCCCTCCATGTCCCCCACTCTCCCTGTCCATCCTCCCCCTTTTAATGCTGCATTCCTTTATTTTTTTATTATCTCACCTGCCTCCTTCACTCACATGAATCCCTAGCTCCTAGCGTTGCATCAGAGATGAGGAGCTATCATTCTGACAAGGAGTCTCTCCCGCCCACAATTCTGAAATGTGTCAGAGGAAGATAAGGCGGGTGAACTATTTTACCCCCCATCAATCCCTATCAATGACACAGTTGACTGATGCTTATGCGAATATAATTCATGGAGTAACCCAAATGATACCCTTATTTATTGCACTGGAGTGAACATCTCTGTAAAGATAGGCATGCCACAGTGAAGTCGTTGTCAAGCATTAAACTACTGTCCACTCCTTGTCCTTGCTTTTGGCATAAATTCTTTGCAAATCTTCCTTTTTTCTTTCAAATCCTCTTATGGGTTGCATTCATTCCTTATTCTCCTATCCAAACATCATCTCCCAAGATAAATTCTTTGGTTTATGATCAATAAAGATCATCTACTCTACTCGAATCCTTATCCTACATATATACCCATAACATAGGGTGGTCTTGCGTTTAGCAGCTTCGAGGGTTGAAGGATTTAATGGCAAACATTTATTTAATTCTATACATTATCACTAAGATCCCCTCAACATGATTTTAGTTGGAGCTCCTTTTTTTTTTGGTCTAAGGAAATTCAATTTACTTTCAATGCTTCAACAATATTTATAATTTAACCCCAGGCTAATAATAGATGCTCTCTTTTATTTAAAAGAATTATGGTTATGGCAGAGATAATATAAGTGTAATTCCACTCCTTTTAGGAGAAGTATTATTTTTAGTATAAAATCTTTATGCATTTTAATCATCTTAATACAAATGGGGCACATTCAAGGGTAGATATTTATTTTTAAATCATAGTAATATTATCGCTCATTATTATTATTATTAACTATAATAATAAGGTTAATATTTAATCAACATTTGAATATTAACAACAATAATGTTAAAAATTAATTATAGTGGAAACATTATCATCCAATTCTCCAATGAACCTTATTGATGATTTATTTGACTTATTAACAATAATACTCTGATTAAATTTACTTCAATGATGATTCTACCATTATTAAACATTCCAGTAATGAAAATCATTATCTAGTCACAATCTAATTGTTAATAACAAACATTATTATTAACAATTAACTCCAATATATTTGTATATAGATATTCATTTTATTTTAATTATTACCATTATTTAATCAACATTGAATCTTTTAATAATAACTTTATTATCGTTCCTCCACCCAAACAATAGTAAGACCATTGTTTAACTCTCGATCACTCAATATCATTGTTATGATTGAAATCACATGATTTAAGCATCACTTTATAAATAGATGCTCTCAAGTTCTAAATAGTTATTATTTGATTATTCAATTGAATATATGCTATAATAATATTGTTTCTCTCTAGTCATGAAACAATGATAATATCATTATTCAATCGTAGATTAATCCCCCTACTTTTGATATAAATATATGCACTTCAACATAGTCTATATATACATAGATAGGTATAATGTTCTTTATCATTTACTATAATAATATAATTCATATAAATAAAACGCATGGTTTTAAAATAGAAATTCTTTCCCAGTCCTTGAGCTAATAATTAGCAATATCTACTTATATTACAATAGGTTATAACAACAACTGAGACGATGGCCAAACAACCCAAGTATTATCATAACATGCAATTTATTGATCTGCCTATGTACCAGGGATGACCACGACTATTATGGATATGAATTCATGAGTAGTTCTGAAGGTTTCCTTAAAGGTGGGGCCTTATAGAGGTAAGGGCTCATTAGGTCAAATTAGGTTATAAATATGCCCTAGTGGGTGAGAATAGGTCATTTGTGCACTTTCTCTATAGGGGATTAGTAGCTTTGGTTTAGGATTTCCTATGAAGATGTCATTAGAATGTCACATATACTAGTTTGTACAAATCACAGGTATCAAGTACAAATGTATGGACACAAGGAGGGCTCAAGCATGATGGTATATAGAAAAACCTTGCTTTGTGATTTTATTGGGATC